>OX104115.1:57184740-58384740 GCA_944474755.1 Limnoperna fortunei
TTTATTTTTGTAGTTAGTTGATAACTTGGCATATATAATTATCTTATTTTTTAATACTTTAAAAAAATGTAGACATTTTTCCGGCACTGTACTTAGCTATGATTAAAATCCGGAAAATTATATAATAACTACAATTCTTTAAGCAACAATGTTATAATATAAGGAGTATAGAGTGCGTTTATTTTCAGTTATCCAAAAAGACTAAATAGTAGTTAAAAGTTAAATAAAAGTTTTAAATACTTTGTCGACTTTCCTCTGTATGAGCACGATTAATGCCATTGTTGATTGACGTTGTGTAGAGTAATATATACAGAAAGAGAGATATAATGTATTTAACAGTCACACAATTCGACATGTGATGTTTATAACAGATGCTATCGTACTTTTTAAGTTTTCTTTATTGTTTCTGTTACGCCTTACTAAAATTTTTGATAAACAGCCATAAAAGTACTTTGAAATGTTTGCATGATTGAATTAAACATTCACTCTAAGTTCTGTTGTTGTCTGTTTTTCCGAATTCTCAAAGATATAATACATTTAATATAATAGAATTATGAATAGCAACATAGCTAATTTGCTGCAGATGTCGCCTTTTTGTGGTTTTTTCTTTCTTATTTCAAGTAAAAAAATCGGAAGGAATCGAAATAATTACTATGCACCAAGGCGAAAACGCGAAAGCAAAAAAGTTTTTGCCTTGTCTCGTTTTCATAATATCGACTTTCGGAAAATTCTCTTAGCATATGTGTTTTATTATTTTATATTTCGTAAATTTGTGTATTTAATAGGACCAAAATACTGGGAGGGTTCTCAGTGCTAGATCCATAGAGCTGCTCAGTGCGCCCCAGGGGGCGGATAGGGAATGCTCTCTCGTTGGTAGTTGTCAGCTCGGAAAGCCTGACTGCGGACCACAGTTGGTAACGTGGTTTGAGAATCCTACGCTTCTTGTTCGTTTAATAGCCATTTTAAAGATGTTTATAAGAGTTGGCTTGTTGTACCTGCTAAAAAAAGGTTAATATTCTACCCCTTCCCTTTCCCCATATTTTGCATTGGCGGACTTTTGGTACTTCTTTTCTGAACTTATTTATTGTTTGTTAAATGTTCGCTGGCGAACCAAATATCCAATTAATTGACAAGGATTGCTCATTTTCCTACTGAATGTCAAGGGTTTTTTCCGGGTACTCCGGCTTTCTCCCCCAGTAAAAACTTGACGCCATGATATAGCCGACAAAACTTATGAGTGGCGTTAAACTCAATTTGAAATCAAATTTTTGTCATAATATAATTCGGATGTCTTTAATGTTATTTTTTTTCGGTACCGCGATACGTAGCATCAAAATTAAGCGTGATGCATGTTGCATTATTATGGAAAAGGTTAGTACTGGTAAAGATGAAACAACAAACGAAAAGACGAACACGAAAATCATTTTGCGTTTTCGTTGTCGCGTATTTGCCTTTTTGCGTTATGGCGTTTTCGACTTTTCGAGTTTTTGCGTTTTACCGCAACGGTTTTCTCTATTTTCTTATTTAATATCTTAAGTAAAAACGCAAAATGGATGAATCCGACCACCATACATTTTTGTTTTTCATAAAACAAATTACATCTGAAAGCATTAACGAAACGCGTTATCATCAAAGTGGAAGTCTCATTACCATAAACACGAAGAGCACATAAGAAATTTTTTTATTTTAAGTATGTCTGATTACCAACAGACTGTTTGAATCACATACATGTGCTTCTTAGTTACGATCTTCTTACAATTCCTAAATGTTTTAAACATGTAGCACGTTAAATTGGAAAATATTATGTAACAAAACACTTGAGGTTTTGGTAATTTGGAAGAAATGCAACACTTTTTTTAATTCCATTTTGCAATATACAATGTATCACGTTAGAATAACCACTTACTTTTATCATTATTACATAATGAATTTTTAAAATGATTTCTTTTGGTTAAGACCAGCCAAAACTCCCGATCGTATATTCTGATATTGTTTGTAAAACTAATATTAGCTACCTTTTGCGATAACATATTGTCCCGCGATATCTTTCTGATATTTGTTCGATTAAAATCAATATTGACCACCTTTTTCTATCATATTACTGTCAGGTGGTTTTATTTTTGAGTTTTGTTGTTGTTAGTTATAATTATGAAAAAACTTGAAACATACTGTTTGTTTTACTTTAAACATTAACAATTAGAGAATATTACGGTAAATATATTCAAGAGACAACATAATATCAATGCAATTACATACATTTCATACATTTCATACAAGAAATATTGATCTTGTGACAATGAGACAACATATAATCCATTTGTCTAAATATTATGTAATAAAACGATTAAAGTATTTTTTATCAATCGTTATAAGTTTTACTAGACTCAAAAATTAATATTAACATCTCGTCTTCGGCGTCGGTCAATATTAATATTTGAGTCTATTAAAACTTATATCGACCTATACAAAAGACTATATAATTGTATTACTTTTTTGTAGCCGGTGAAAACCTTCGTCCAACTGCCATGAAATATATATGCATGTTTAATTATTGCGACAATCATGGGTATACCGACTGATATTATACAATTAATAACTTTTATATAGGTCGCTATCAGGATTTATCAGCCAGAGAAAATGTAATAATCACCGAGCCGCCAGGCGAGGTGAATATACATTTTTGAGGGCTGATCGATCAATCCAGAGAGCGACCGTATATCAAAGTGATTAATTGTTTTATTACATGAATAAAACCACCATCTCCATTGATCAGAAAAACAGAGGATGCCTTTTCTACTGGAGCCCCTGCTTACATTTTGTAATTGTTGTTACCCTTAATATGTTTTATTTAATACTGCATTTTGATATCAATTTGCTGGTAATCCTGAAATTCCAGTTTCAAATATTGAGAAGAGTATTTGAATTAACATATCGCAGAGCCGACGTTTCTCCCATTTGTTGTTGTCACGCACGATGTACAATTAATACAATCGATTTAATTGGACGAATGAATTTATTAAGACGGCTATTCTGATTGGCTAAAACATGAAAACCAGGTCGATATCGTATTCCGCTTGACTACTATGCAGCGGAATCGCGCAGCGTACAAACATTTTATGTAATGTAAGTACTGTTGCGATTTATCGTGACCCAAAAGTTGTTTTTGAAGCCACTCAAAAACACGCAAAATTCTATTCATGTAATAATGGTCGCTATCGGAAAGAGAAAATTTAATATTCACCGGGTCGCTAGGTTGAGTAATGCCGATAACGACCGCATATTAAAGCAGTTAATATATTGTTTTATGACATGTATAAAATCAGCATATACTCGTCCCTTAGCAAATTGTCCATTGTTCTTGAGATTTTGTGTTACAAACCGGTTTATGAATCAGATACATTGCAATTAAAACGACTTTTCTGAATGGCAAATAAACAATTGGACTTTTCGATCTATTTTAAGGATAAAACAAAATAATGAAGAAATTCGTTTGACCGCTCGTAGTTGGAATGAAAGTGTTCATTTGGGGAAAATAGTTATATTTTGTAATTCGATGTAATTTTATTACTGTTGCCTATTTACATGACTAGACCAATCGAAAAAACATCCATTAAGGCATTTAATTTAGTGAGCGGAAGTCTAGAGCACTTGAAATTCAGGGATAATAACACATATTTATACACGTTTTACACTGTTTGAATTAGATATTATTAATGTCAGATTTGTGCTTACCCTCAGTTGAATTTGATCTCACACCGTTAACTGTGCAAACAATTTTCTGCATTATGTACAGCCATGTATTTCACTTAGTCAAATTCGTAATGTAAAAAGATTGCTTGTTTATTAGAGGCGAAACTAGAGATAAACATAGAACATGTGTACTAACGTGTTATGATGGAATTTTTGTAACCATTACGAATTTTTCTTACAGTATTTACCTTTTCCACCACAGTACGTTACGCAAAATAGAGTAATTAAAATTGTATGTTTTGTTTTAGACCTAATAACATGTTCTAACCAATTCTTCGCTAACGCGTTATTTGTGGTGAAGTGTTTAAAATTTTTCTACAAATTTTTTCTTCATAACTTAAATGTATACCAATTGCTTTACATTATATAAAAAAATTCAGAAATTTTCAATGGACAGAATATTTTTTTGATCCATTATTTTTACTGCATTTTTTTAAAATTGAAATTTCGGTGCTCAACCCCTCAAAAATAAGCTCTGAAACCCCTTTTGTTATATTGAATTCTTGTCACGTGTAAAAAAAATAACTATATGGCAAGTCTGATCAAATGCAATGACAAATTATTTTCGGCGTAAGTGCCCTGAATTACCTTAATATGTTCGCCCATGTTGTTTTCTTGCATTATTGTTTATTTCGGCACCTGTTTCCTCATAACTGGGGTTATAATTAAACACAGTGTAATTAAACTACCTATTGTGAAAGCATTTAACAAAATTAATGTGGAGATGTGGTAAACATCCTTATTTTACTAAATTGTTAAGTTGTCATTTATTTGTGTTTAACGTGTTTCAAATTATATTTCTTTCTTTTAAAACAGAGAGAAGGAATGCACATCTGAGTGACGCTTTGTTTCATTACCATAACATCACAATTATCTCAAATATCGCACGATTAAGCAGTCGGTGATATAAGACAGTCATGATAGTACTCATATAAACATCGGGATCGTTCAATGCAACTGATTGCCTTTATCTTGTTTGATTACTATATTTCGTTCTGTGCCTGTCTCTTGATCTCTGGAGTTATTAATTAAAACATTTATGAATATGAATGTGAGGATGTGGTAACAGGGGGGGGGATGGGCAACTAAGGATACTTTAGGAACAGGTCTGCGGACAGATTTGAAAACCCACCCTATTCATATATTTTCGGACGTTATAAAACGAGACCTAATCCTATATTGAATTATTAAAGCAGACCCCCCCCTTTCCTCGTGGTTTAAATACATATAAGCTGTCAATGGCATGAATCTGGGAAAAGTTGTAATAAATATTAGCTCCCAATATCCTTTTCAATACTTCTACAATTGTTAAGTCTGTATTTATTTTTAGTGATGGGTTCCAATTACATTTGTTTCTATTAAAGACGGAGAGAGAGACGCTTTGTTTTATATACTACTCAACAAAAGAAACGTCCACCTTCTTTAATGGATTATCAAAATTTTATTTTTCATAAAAGTAAATTACAAAGGAGTACATTACAAATTTAACAACATTATCAACATTTCAATACCAAACAATAACATTTTAATTGGTTTTAAGGCAAATACGGACACTTCATAGTCATCATCCTGCAAATCAACTTGCGGGTGTTAATAGCGCGTGTGTCCACCATTTGCAACAACAACAGCTTCACATCTACGACGCATAGAACCTATGATGGTATTGATGCGGTCCACAGGCATATTATTCCACTCTTCTACAAGTGCCCGACTCAAGTCCCTTAGCGTTTCCGGTTGATTCTGTCTCATTCGAACACGCCTGTCTAATTCGTCCCATAAATGTTCTATAGGCGACAGATCCGGCGATAACGCGGGCCAAGGAAGAACACGAAGGTGATTTTGCTCGAGGTAGTCAACACAGATCCTGGCCACATGACATCTCGCGTTATCATGCTGGAAAACGTGGTTGTATCCATGTTGTCGAATGAAAGGGTGAACAATACCATCCAAAATTTCGTCTCGGTACTTCACAGCATTTAAATTCCCATCAATAATTTTAAGTTCAGTTCGTCCATTATGACATATTCCTCCCCATACCATTACACTTCCGCCCCCAAAACGGTCGATTTCCTGGACACACGAGTCAGCGTAACGTTCACCCCGTCTACGGTATACTCTCATTCGGCCATCACTGAAACGGAGCGAAAACCGGGATTCATCAGAAAAGATAATGTTCCGCCAGGTATGTAACCTCCATCGACGCCGTGCACGGGCCCACTCAAGTCGCGCTCTCCTGTGACCTCGCGTTAACATCGGTCCTTTATGAATTCTTCTTGGTCGTAAACCAAATCTTCTGAGCCGTCTACGAACAGTCTGACCGGAAATTCTGTTGTTGTGGATCCCGGGCGTTTGCCTTGCAATGCTTTCCGCAGTGATCGTACGGTTACGTAACGTCAATAGACGTATAGCACGGTCTTGACGTTCTGACGTCACTTTGGGCCTACCGCTGCGGGGTCTGTCCTTTGTTGAGCCAATCTGTCGGAGACGATTAAGTAGTCGCTGTATTGTCTTTTTGGAACATTGGAAATGGTTTGAAACGTCATTATGCGTCATACCAGCACGTAACATTCCAACAGCCTGTTGACGCTCATTTTCGAGTAGACGTTGCATGGACTTGAAAAGATTTACCTCAATTTTTAAGATGGCAAATTGTTTACAATTTGATAGAGCCTAATTATTGACACCAGGTAAATTAAAAAACTAATCGATAAGGCATGAGCACAGGTAACAGACGGATAAGTAGCTTTCCGGATTTCTTCTGTATCCGTTACTGATTTTATTGGTTGCTTGAATGGAATGATGGCTTGAACGTATAAATTTTATGGAAACAATAAAAAGATAAAGATTTGAAAAAAAATATTATATAATGAACAATTTTAGGAAGTGGACTTTTTTTGTTGAGTAGTATATATCGCAAGATTAAGCAGTCGGTGATATAAGACAGTAATGATATTACTGAAATTTAACAGCGGGATTGTTAAAAAAACCAGGTGCTGTTATCTCGTTTTAGTTCTTCGACCTTGCATAAAAATTTCTGAACGGAATATGTTTTCTAATTTCTGTTAACTGACACTAGTTCTACTTCAATACCAATTTCTAATGACGAATTTAATACCATTTAAATGATACTTCGGTAGAGATGGAATTCATTTAAATTTGCTTCAATATTGACTATAGGTTTTTTTATAGTCAATGTCTTTTTATCTCCCTAGCACATCTTCTGTTGCTCTCATTTGTGAAAGGGGATGAGGGGTAAGGTTTTTAACGGTTTGGCGTTGATGATGTTATAGTTGTCAGAATTTTACGTGGTTTTTATCATATGAAACACTCCTTTAGCAGCTTTAGGTTTGCTACTAATTAGTTGCAAAAATTAATTAAAAAAAACAATTTTACATGAATGTAAATTATTCAGTATCGTTTATCGTCTGCAATCACAATAAACGTTTAATATTAGTGTAATTTGATTCCGTGTGTAAATTTTCAAATTTAATTGTTTATTCATCGGTATGAAAAATCACTAGTCTATTCCACTCCATTAACGAATAATCCCAATAGTTATTTGGTTATAGAAATTATGTCGCACTTCTGTTTGACCGAACTCGCAGCAGTAAGTATTTATCTTTTGTTTGTTCAAATAAAATAAATAAAGCACTCTGTCATTTGTAAATATAATTTAACCGTTGTCTCATATGTTTATATTGATGAGCAAAAGCAATTAATTCTTGACTTATGCAATCCATAGGACGGCGATAACAAAGTGAAAATGGCAAAATAAAAACAAAATAGGTCAAATGTCCTCAGCCGAATTTATGAAATGTTAATTGATATTTAACTGTTCAGAAATCAACAGGTCATATCATAACGACTTGTCATTACCTTAAAACTAGGATAATACTGATATACAAATTTGTCGGATTTTACAAAAGGTAAAGTGGTTAGCCATAATAGGACTGTTTTTCAATTATATACCAAAGGGAATCATTGGAAGCGCGAGCACATACACCAGATTAGAGGGAACTAATATGTGTCATATCATGTAAATATATACGCTACCGAAGATGAAATATTCCTTTAAAAAGGGATATTTACAATAGGAAAATTAAAATCATCTCATTCTTCTAGATTCTAGTAGTAAACCTTCCATGGATGTAAACTTTAAAAAAAGATCCAAGAAGCTTCGTTATTTTATTTTATTTTATTTTATTTTTTTTTTTGGTAAGCGTATTTTCAATTTCCTCTGTAGGATATATTAAATGTTAAATTCGACTATAATTTCGAGAAAGGTAATCTATATATCCTGTGGCCCTAGTAGTAGTTGTCGATATGCAGGGCTGACTATCGCGTCCCCAGTGGCGAATATGGGAGGTGTGTCATTTGGAACCTATCTGGTTATACGGAAAGCCTGGTCGCGGACCGTAGAAGGTGATGTTTTAGGAGAATGCTAGCTACTAATTATAATTATTTTGCTTTAATTTTTCGTCTGTTACTTCATGTCGACATATTTTGGCGGTTTTTTGCATTAACGAGTTAAAACGATGTGATTTTTTATTCCGGTTGAAAAGAAGCCGTACAACATACATGCATATTATTTTGCTTTCATCTTAAAAAATTATGCCATATTGCCAAGCAATTAAAATTTAGGAAATAAAACACATGGAAGTTGAAGCGAAAAAATAATTGACGTTAGTTAAATTCTAATATGGCGTTAAATATAATATTATTGTTTTAACATCAGCACCAGACTGAATAAACGCGATTTAGCATAATAATTCGGGATTTTGATACTATATCGTAACTTGAGTATATTGATTTGCATTTGTGATATGCCCAAGTTCGATTGACGCAAATGGTATTCTCTACAACAAAATATTTTCTTCCCGGCAATTTCTTGACTATTGCCACAGTTGCGCCATTCCCCCTGTGTTAATTCAATAACAAAATTACAACTTAAGATACTAAACGTAGCTCAATTTAAGTCTACAATTTATTCAGAAGTAATCTCGCGTCGGGTTTTGAAGATTATAATATAAACAAGACCAATTTAGATTTCGTTGTTTTTTATTTCCTTATATAAATATAAAGAATTGGAAAATAAATAATGAAAAGCAGATGCTGAAGCTGGTTAAACGGAATAGTAGGTATAACGTCACGGGTTACACATTAATAGCTAAAAACAATTAAAAATTAACTATTATAAAATAGATTTATTTCTTAATGGTGTCATTTCGTACACATACGTTGTTCAAAACACATGTATATGACAATCTTCTGCTAACCTATGCAAATATTTTCGTAGGGTTTTCTTCCTCTTTTAAGTTTTGCATGATAAATTACAAGATTGTTGCCTTTTGCTGTTTATGGTTTACAGTAGTACCATACACCATATAACTTACAATGCAGTTTAACAATGAGCATTTTTTTTATGGTAGAATCATAGCCTAACTCTTTTGAGGGTTGCTGATTTGTATTGGTAAAGATTAATTGCAAATGGTTTCTTTAATGAAGAAGATGTAGGCTTATTAAGACCCGCGTAACGCGCAGAAAATTTAAAGCCTAGGTATCTTTGATAACATTTTATAAGACGTCTATATTAAATGTTATTTAAACCATGTGCGCATTAAAAATTTGTAAAACGGTAAAACAATTTTATAGTTTTATAAAATGATACGGTCAAAGGATCGATACAGCAGATGGTCCGATATATGTAGTGTACATTGATATTCTAAAACACGTAGTATGCTTTAATATTCAAATGTTTACAAAAGCTTTTCATATATATCATCTTTAAAAAAAATTAATAAATTGTAGCATTAAAAATAGCACAAAAAGAGCATCGAAAAATTAAGAAAATATTCCAAACCTTTGACATCTTTACTCTTAGGCTACACAAATATATCATTTACTGGATTTCGATGTGTCGTCCAAACATAAAATGCTTCCAAAGGTCATTTCTTCCCAAGCGTCTGACCTAAATATGCCGGGCAATTTTCCAATAATTTATACTTTAGAGTATCCATTTAACATTGTTTGGGCCAAAAAATAAGTTTGTTGTATCCCTTTTCTAAATTCTAAATAAAATTAATGTAATTATAAATCAAATATTTTATACTTTGTTTTATACAATTCTTTAAATCAGCGTTTTCTCGTGTATTATTCTTTTCTTTTTTTATTTCTGTCTGTTTTCATTGTTAGTTACAAGCTGCGACTCAAATGTATTTCTTTTAATGACAGAGAAACGGAATGTGCATCAGAGTGACGCTTTGTACTATTGCATCACAATTATCTAATAAATCGGAATATTAAGTAGTCTGTGATATAAGACAGCCATGATATTACTTATATTAACATCAGAATGATTAAATAAGACTCGTTATTATGTTTGTTTGCTAGATTTTTTTCTTTTACGACCTTAACTTAAAATAAACAAGGGTAATATATTCTAATTTCTGTCAATTCACACTGATTCTGCAATGTTAAGAAATTCAAATACGTCTACCGATACATATGACGTCTTTCAAAGAAGTATAGGTACAGATCACACTCTCAGAAGTCAACAATGACATTTCATACTATCGCTGTCTTTTCTTTACGCGTGTGTCCTTTATTGATAGATTGGGTGTGAGATAAGACCTTAACCGTAAAGTTTTTGTGGTTCAATGAAGTGAAATAGTGATTTAAAGTTATTCATTCGCATTTCTTAAACTAAATATACTACTTAATTACTCAAAAAATTTAAAAACTTTAACCAATGGTTTCCTTAACCTTTAGCGACACGACGCCCTGCCAATCTAGTTTCTACAACCAATAATACGTCTAGGCAAGCTCCTGATCGTGGCGCTAAATCCTTGAACAAGCAAACAAATGGCTTTGAAATTTAGCCAATAAAGACTGATCTATAATTTTTTGTAATAGACACTTTTTTGGTACGTCAACAATATGAACATCTGAAACTAGGAACAAGTGGGCCTCCATGGTGCTATATGAGTAAATAGGGTGCTTTATAAATTAGCATTCATTTCGTATAATATTTAAAAAAATTTATATTATGAGTACTGCTACCAATCAAGTAAATATACATACCTTTGTATTCATCCTTGCGTAAAATCATTGAATTAATAATATTACAAATAAAATTGTTCTTCAAGAAACAGTTCTAACGACGGCTACATGCAATAACCATCACTTGTAGTCGACACTAACGTAAATTATTTATTATCCTTACGTTATCGATCAACACAACCAGAATACATGTACACTTCTTAATAATTCGTTTTCAAGCTAACGCCGTATTCAGTTAATTGGTGTTCAATTTTTAAATAATTACGAAGTCGTTTGCCCATTCTATGTTTTTTATCTAAACTAGTTACGGCTAAAACACGAATAATTTAAATTCTAACAAAAATGGATATGCACAAACAAGCCTATATATAAAACACTTGACGTAAATATATCAAGTGTTGTATCATACATACTTTTTCAGGTTCTGAAACAGTTGACGTAGATCAATTATGGATAAAAGTATTAAGTGATGTGTAAGTGTCTGCACTCAAATTTGTACTTTATTTTTCTTTTATTTAACGTGCTGAAGTTTCAACTTGTAAGCAAATAAGTGTCAATGGTCTTCATATTAAGTCATGAAAGTTAATTGCGTCTCGATCCACGCGTTGGTCTCCTAAAATTACAAAACATACTCATTTTCCGTGTTTAATTTATGCGTTACGCAGAATAGTCCTTAACTCTCCAAAGTGATGTGAGCTTCCGGTTGAGTCAAAGTGATGTGAACTTCCGGGGGCGTCAAAGTGTTGTAAGCCTACGGGAGCGTCGCTCCCGTATTCCTAATCTTCAATTTTTGCCCTGCCAATTTAGTTCCTACAACCAACAGGAAGCATAGGCAAGCTCTTGATAGTGGCGCTAAATCGTTGAACAAGCAAACGAATGCTTTTAATTTTAGGCAATAAAGACCGATATATATTTATAATTTTTTTGGCAATAATAACTATTTTGATACGTCAAAAATATGAACATATGAAACCGATAACAAGGGGGCTACCATCGTTCTGTATGAGTTAATCGTGTATTTAATAAGCTAGCGTTTAATGGTATACAATTTAAAACAAATTTATGACACAGTAATGCTACAAATCTACTAAATAAAAGACATGAATCACCTAAATAGAAAGGTAAATATACATACGTTTGTATTCTTCCTTTTGTAAAATCCCTGTATTAATGATATAACAGGTCAAATCGCTCTTGAATAAACAGTGCAATAAACGACCACATGCAACAACCATCAGCAGTAATCTACAATCGTAATATTTCGTTTTCAAGCTATCGACGTATTCACAGCAGTTCATTGGTGTTCCATTTTTAAATTAATTACGCAGAAAATATAGATTTCTAATGCAAACATTTGATTAATATATTCTTTAGCTTAAGAGAATATACGAAAAATTGTATTCCTGGTGTTAGGTTTTAAATTTACATGTTTATTAATTTTAGATAGCCATAATCACTACTTCTTTTAACTTCATCAGCGATTAATCCCCAGAGTAATTTGGTTATAGATATTATGTAGGATTGCCTAGAAATATGTCTGTTAGAATGAAGTCGCAGCTACAATTTAAATAAAAAGTACTTATGCCATTTAATATTTAATTTAACAATCATCTTATCTTTTTAATTGATCCGAAAAGAGCAGTTGAACTCGTGAAAAAATCATTCAGAGATTACGTTCTAATATCCCAGCCAGCAATCAATTAACCTTTTAATTGTTCACGGTCGGCAATTAGTAGGACATGACATTACTGCTTGTGTTAAGCTAATACCTATTATTGTTGATATACTCTTTGATATAAATTAACTGAAATTGATAAATCACAAATTTCATGCAAATTATATTTTCAAGGAACATGAAAAGGAAACAAAATTTCGCAGAAATATTGTTTACATATTAAACAATTACATGACTACATTTCTTGTTAGATGTTTACAAAATGTAGGAGTGCTAGCGCATATATTATATACAATTTGAAGTTTGCAAAACTAATGAAAATGATCGATTTGTGCTGATTGTCGAGCTTTTGCATGTTATGGTTGATATTTACATTTCATTTAAAACATACAATTTTGCATTCAGATTTTGACCAGTAACATAAAATAAAAGTCATCAATAGACGATAATTTGTTTACGTTTTACAGATGTTATTAAATATAAGCTGTCAATATCCATTCCGTACCTCTACATTATTTAAGCTTGTTTTTATTTTTTGTTACCATTTGCGAATTATATTTGTTTCAAAACAGACAGTTAAAAGGAAGAATTAAATCAGAGTGACGATTTATTCTATAACGTCACAATTATCTATTATAGGGATACAGTAAGTAAATAACAGTCAAACATAACTGATATTAACACTACACTATTTAAAGTACACTAAAATGTTGAGATCTCATTTGATTGTTTTATACACCGTTATCTATATTTATTGCTATTGACGGGCGTCTGACATAATCAAGTTTATAACCATGGTAACTTTGATGGCATGTTGTAAGTTATTCGACGACCTTGCATTTAAATTACCAACAGGAATAAATATTTTATTTTGCTTAATCGTTATTAGCTCTACTTCAATTTCAATTCCTTCAATAACGTTCATGAACGTATTTTATAAATTCCATGAAACGGATATAAAAGTATAGATAACATTTTTTGAAGTTTTTTAAGGTCAACATAGTTTCTTTAATATCATCTCTGTCTTTATTCTTTCACACATCTTATTGTGGTCTCATTTGTAAAGAACGTGTGGGGTCATGCTTTTCACTATTGGACATTTTTAAATTTTACGTGGTTCCACGATTTGAAACATTCCTTAAAGTAATCTTTTGAGCTCTTAAACAGCAATCTTACCTCATTGCTCAACACAATTGTTCGGAACGTCTTTCTATCCTTAAGAAATGTGGCATGTAAACCCTAAACAAGATCACGAACCGCTTACTTTCTTATTGATATAAGACGACTTTATGCATTTATTATACAGTTTCAATTTATTTATATACAATTTATTTTTAAATATTTCTTTACAAAATGTATATCCCATAATTTCCGTGTTTGTAAGATTAAACATGTCCAGCTTTTTAATACAATCGTTTGCAAGTTTATTAAACTAATTTCCAAATTGTTATCCAATGTCGTATTTAAATAAAACTATAAGCACGATTTAAATTCTCATCAGATGTATATATGAATTGAAAGACAAATTATACTTTTGTATGCTAGCATTTAAAACGCAAAACCATAAAAAGAAGTATTTATGGTAGAGAAATGATAGAAGTAAAAAAATTACTAAAACATTAATTGCTGAAAAATTTCAGAATTAAGAGTCATAATGTTAACACACATACGTCTTAATTTTTCCTGGTGTATAATCCGTGTAGTTATAATATAATAGGATAAAGTTTCTATTGAGTATTATCCCCAATGACAGCGATATGCAATGAGCATCAGTAATCTACATAAACGTAAATTATCCATTTATATTCATTGTTATCAACGACGAAATCATTCATAATTGTTCGTAATTGTTATGTTAAGCATACCAGTGCTGTAATGATGTCATATAAATAATGCAACTATGTGATAAACGTTCTAATTAATTAGAATATAAGCGTAATTTCCTTCCTGGCGTGGGGTGGGATACTAATCTACCTTATCGTTAATATGTGTGGGCAAAAATCGCTAGGTGACGTGGTCTCGGTGGACGAGTGGTTCAGGTAGTTCGTCTACTATTTATCACGTGGTCTGTCAACACTGAGATCGGGGGTTCTATTCTCGCTACAGGCAGGGTGTACTCGACTCGAATCTTACAAGGATTGCCAGTGTTCCGATCTACGGGTACTCCGGCTCCCCCCCCCACCCCCCAATTAAAACTGGATGCCATGGTATAGATGAAAATTGCTGAAAGTGGCGTTAAACACTATTCAAACAAAAAAACAAAAATCACTAGTCCATTTAAGTCTGTCAACCATTATTCTCAAGAGTGATTTGATTATTGACGTAGCGTTTCAACAAACACGACGGAGCATGCAATTATATTTTATTTGTATAAATGAAATACATAAGGTATTTAATATGGCACTTTTAAATATAATTTAACCGTTGTCTCGTCTGTTTATTTTGATCAGCAAAAACCAATGAAGCATTGAAATAGTTATTTACAGTCAAGAAGATGGCGATAACAGATGAAAGAAAAAAAAACAAGGAAACCGACCGAACATCAAGAACAAATGTCAGGACACAATTTAAAATCTAGATATAGAGAAACATAAACAACACAAAACAAAAATAAAAAACAAAACAAAGTGAGCAACCCAAACCCGATAAAACCATGGGGGCACTCAGGTTATCCGGATAGGTAAGCAGTGCCTGCCTCTAATTAGACACCGTCGAAGTACTCATAGTCATTATCTAGGAAAACTTCAAATCTGGTAATAGGAAAGACTCCTAAAGACGAAAATGTCCGTTCATACATGAAAGATTGATTTCCCATAACGATTGGTTATGCTGACTAACGTCTGAAAAGATAACATCAACCTAGGCCCAAAAAACACTGGTGTGAGTACCTTAGAAGTCAACAGCAGTGAGCGATTTAGAAAATCGATCGCAGGATCTAGAATAACGTAAAAGATGTGAAATGTACACCATATGTTGGAGCTTCCGAAATTTTGCTATTGATGAACGGAAGTTGACAATTGGAAACTTGAAGTCTTCACGCTTGTCCTGGAGTCTAGTGTGTAGTTTTCCCGAGTCTATTTCTAGAATTATGTCTACGTAAGGGTCTGGCCTAAGTGTAATGGTGTTGTCTTTATTTAAAGCTCGCTATGATAGATCAAATGCAAGTAGTCACCAAATTTAGCAGTGTTAAGTGACAAAACATCTTCTCATGCTTCTTAAGCAGGCCTTCTGGAAACTTATCCTCATAAGAGACCTTACTTGGTACCCCTATGATTCAATACGTTTTTGCTTATCTTGCCTTCTAGTGGACGTACGTATGACATAACAGAATTATTTCAATTTATATATGCCATCTCGATAGACGGAACCGGTCAAAAGGTAAGACACTCAGATTTGTTACCATTGGGTACCAGACATGAGTTTGGGCGACTTTTCTACTTATATTTTTTTTCTCACAATCAGGTGCTTTTCTTAATTCTTTTACTACCTTACATTAAAATAAACAATTTCTAATTTTTGTCAGATGACACTAGTTCTACTTCGGTTTTATTATCTGCAAATGTGTCTACTGATACATATGATGCCTTTTAAATGAAATATTGATACCAATCAAACTAGACGAGGTCTTCAATTACCATTTTTTCGCTGTACTGTCTTTATTTTGTCTTTGTGTGGCCTTAGTTGTTAAAGTGTGTGTGAAGTTAGGATTTTAACGGTTAGCGTTTGATTATTGTAATAATCATTCAATGTATTAATTTGCTGTCTTAAACTAACATACTGCTTAAACAAATTTTAAAAATTCACAAAAATTCTCTGCTAGTTAACGTATTTTGGAACTCTTATTTATGAAATGTGGCATCTAACACTTAAGCAAAAACTGCTATACCTGTTTATTATATATAAACAATGAAGCTATATTTTTATAAAGCGGATTTGGCCGAGGGGTCTAGACCGCTGGACATAGTGCAGGCGATTTGGTGCCACAGTGCCACAACGGTGTGAGTTCGAATCCCGCTGAGGGTAAACTAAAATTTGACAGTGTTAAAAATCTAATTCTAACAGTATTGGGCTTAATTTGTAGACGTATATATATATATATATATAATATATATATATATATATATATATATATATATAAGTTTTTTTTAATCCACATCAGCTGTATATTGATCAATGGATAGCCAAATTCGATTATTTTGAAATGATGAAGAAAAAATACAAAGGTCTTTGACCAACTCTTATCTAAACAGGTGAAGGCTAAACCACGAATGCTTTAATTTCCAACGAAAATGAACAAAGCATACAAAGAACACGTTACGGAAATATATCAAGTGTTTTTCATACACTTATAACATTGCAAAGTATGTATATCAATTATGGGAGAAACTATAAGGGATGTTTAAGTGCTTGCACTCGAATTACAGGCATCTAGATTATGTTATGAAAGTTAGTTGGATCTCGATACACACGATGGTCTCCATAAAACTAAAATAAAATTATTCATTTTCCGTGTTCGATTGATACCTTATGTAGAATTTAGTCCGCTGAAGTGCTCTGGGCTTCTAGGGGCCTCATGGCTTCCCTATACTTCAGCTACCACAACGCTCTGTCGATCTAGTGCTTGTAATCAATAAGAAATTTAGGCCATCACCTGATCGTGGCGCCAAATTCTTGAACTAGCAAACTGATTACTTTGAATTTAACGAATAAAGACTGATATATTATTTTTTTAATTCGTGAAAATAAAAACTATTTTGGTGCGGCAACAATATGAAACTGGGAACAAGTGGGCTACCAAGGTGCTATATAAGTAAATAAAGAACTGAATACGATTGTATTCCTTTCGTATAACATTTAAACAAATTTATCTGACAATATTGATGCTACAATTCAACTAAACACAAAAACATGAATCACTAAAAAGTCGTAAATTAAACATACATACGTTTGTATTCTTCCTTGTGTAAAATCCTTGTAGTAATAATATTACAGGTCAAATTGTTCTTGGAGTAACAGTAACAGTTCAAACGACGGCCACATGCAATAACGATCAGTAGTAATATACAGTAACGTTAATTATTTGTTATCGTCACATTACCGATCAACACAACTAGAACACGTGTAGACTTCTAAATAATTCGTTTTCAAGTTATCGCCGTATCTATACCAGTTAAATGGTGTTTTATTTTAATACAAACATCTGATTAACGTTTATATTCATAAGCTTATGACACTATACAATTAATTTTACTCCTGGTGTTAAGTTTAAAATTATTTTGTTTATTAATTTTTCAGAACCAAAAATTGCTACTACTTTCAACTCCATCAACGAATAATCCCTAGAGTGATTTTGTTAATGAAATGACGTAGGACTGCCTACCTCTGTTAGAATTAACTCGTAGATACAAGGATATGTCTTTCGTTGTCTAAATAAAAGCAATTATGACTTTTTTATATTTAATTTAACAGTCATCTTATTGTTACATTGATCAGAAAAGAGCAGTAAACTCTTGAAATAGTCATCCCGGGATAACGTTCTAATATTTTAACCGTCAATCAATTAACTTTTCAATTGTTCACGGTCGGCAATCAGCAGGACATGACATTAATTCTTGTGTTGTCAATTAAATTCATCACTACGTTGTTGTTGATATAACGATTAGATATAAATTAACAGAAAAAAGAAATTACAAATTTTCAAACGTTGCAACTACCACAAAATCATCAATAGATAAATATGTGTTTTCCAGATTTTTATTAAATATAAGCTGTTAGTATCTTTTCCGTACGTCTACAGGTTTCAAGTTTGAGTTTATTTTTTATTACAGTTTGCGAATTATATTTGTTTTATTACAGACAGTGAAAAGGAAGAATGTAAATCAGAGTGTAACGATTTATTCTATAACGTCACAAATATCTATTAGTTTAGTTTAGTTTGAACATATTTTAGTTTGGTACAAAAGGTGATTAGACACAAGTACTTCGTACTGAAGTCTTTTCCCTATGAAGTTTAAACATATAATAATATACTGAAACATACGAAGAAATATACAAAAACAATAAATATATATTTACAACATAATTGATCATCTGTTGTGTGTGTATGCAGTACTTTTGGCCAACTCTACACGATGAGGAATCTCTTAGATTTTTTAATAAATTCAAAAACATATCTAACAATCATTTTTGATTTTTTCATTCCGTTCTGAATAAGTTTAATTGTTCAGTATGGAGTAGAGTGTTTAACTTTTCCAACGAGTTTCTTCTTGGTGCTTCATATTAAGAACATTCAAAAAAGTAATGGTAAGCTGTTTCATTATAAAAGCCGCCATGACATTATGGGCTGTTTACAACATTTTCATTATGAAGATCACAGTTAAAAAAGCACGTGCCACAACGCACGTGGGAACAGAATAATATTTCATTTTCTAGTACCAATGTTATAGATTGAAGATACTATAACTTTATCTGTCTGTTTAAGATAATTTTTTTGAAATTTAAGACCGTATCTATTTGACTCGTAGCTAAGTTTAATTTATTCCAAAGGTTAACAGAAGATGGCACAAATGACCCTATAGTTAACGGAAGTCTACAAAATGGTTGAATTAAGTCATTTCCGTTTCGTATGAATAACTATTGGTGCTCTGAACTGTAGGCGGAACTAGTGTATTTAGAAAAGGCAGTGCTTTTTCGTGAACCATTGAATAAACCATTTGCAGTTTTTTTTTTCTTTCCCTTTTATGTTTTAGAGTTTGCCACCCGGTTTCGCGATAAAGATGTTCATTTTTGTAAAAAAATAGGCAACCCCGTCACAATTCTCGCAGCGTCCAGCTGAATTTTTTCTAGCTTGTTAGTATAAGTAGCTCCGCATTTATCCCACAGGTATACTCCAAAACAGTGCGGATAATTAAATTTTCAATATGCAAATTCCAATTGCCATCGTTGGTTAGAGCAATGCCTAAATGTTTATGGTTTTTTACAATAGGACTATTTTGATTATTATGATTTGATTATCTATTCTATAGGTAGATTAAGCAGTTAATATAAAATACAAATGTCGTTACAAAATAAGTGAATAAGTTATATTAACTTAAAATTTCTTTTATAGCACTAAAATGTTGATATCATTTAATTGCTTTATTGATACACCTATTCGTGACTAGTTGTATATGATACCCATCTATTTTAATCAACTAACCAACTAACATTCTACAGTAATGGAAGTGGGAGGTTCGGCATGCCATAAAACTTGGTTTAACCCATCATTTCTTTTGAAATGCCTGCACCAAGTCAGGACAATTGCTGTCGTTGCTGTATTTTTGGTTTTTCGTTATGAAGTTTTCCGGTTTCTCTGACTTTGATTTGTGAATAGTCTTTTTTGACAGTTTAATCGCTGTTCGGTATTGTTACTATTTTCATTTATACATTGTTATTTAATTTTACATCTATATTTATTGCTATTGACGGGCGTCTGCCATTATCAAGTTTATAACCATGGTAACGTGGATGACATTTTATTTGATGACCTTGCATTAAAATTGCCAACGGGTAAGTATTTTATTTTTTCCCAATCGTAGTAGTTCTAATTCAATTCCTGAAACTGCGTCTACTGATGCATTTTAATACTATGCAAAGGATATACCAGTACAAATCAAATTCTTTTAAGTTTGTTTAGGTCAGCAAAAGTTTTTTTCTCATTTGTAAAAATTGTAAAAAAACCTGTGGAGTCATGCTTTTCACTGTTAGAGCTGATTATGTTACAGTTTTTTTTTAATTTCAAGTTCTACTACGATTTGAAACAGTCCTGTAAAGTACTCTTTTGAGCAATCTTATCTTCTTGCTTAAATTAATTCGTTCGCAACGTTTTTTTATCTTTAAGAAATGTGGGATGTAAAACCTATGCAAGCAGACGTACAGCTACTTTCCTAATTGAACGCCTAATATGCAATGTCATATCACTACATGCATGTCCTTACAATTTTAATTTATATGTATACAATCAAATGTGTCTTTAAACAGTTTATTTCCTTTAATTTCTTTGTTTGCAAAATTAAACATTTTCCAGTGGGGGTTTTTTAAATCGTTTGCAAATTTATTTTAAGACTTTCCAGATTGTAGTTCGATGATGAATGTAAATAAAAGTATAAACACGATTTAAATTCACATCAGCTGTATATATGAATTGAAAGGCAAATTATACTATTATGCTTTTATCTCAATAGTTCGCGGCTGAAACTCGAATGATTTAAATTTATAGGAAATGACCCCACACACAAAAACAGCAAATTATGAAAATATGTCCGGTGTCGTATCGTGCACTTATAATAATTTCTGAAATAGTTTACGTAGACCGGTGCGTAGAAACATAAGGCACTTCTACGGGCCTACACTTAAATATTATAATAATTTTTTTTATTCTTGAAACGTTGATTTTTAACACAAAAGAGTCACGGGTCTTCCGATAAAATCACTGATATTAGTGTGGTATCAATGCATGCAATGGTGTCAGTAAAATTGTGAAAAATATATAAATTTTCAGTGTTTTATCTACATGTTACAATGAACAAGGACCAATACTTCTCCTAAGCAGCCTGATCTTCCAGAAAGCAAAGCTCACCCCCTCGACACCGATCATTAGCTACTCCCGGGTCCATTACCAACACTAGTACTCTATAAGAAGTCTACTCAGCACATGTTCATGTAGATAAATCGTTTAACAAACAAACAAAAGTGGGGGTTTTTGCATTAACGCCTATTAATGTCGATATGTATAATTGTAATTTGTGCAAATAAAAATCTGTGTTGGTGCATCACTAATATAATACACATACATGCCAATGCCAAGGGTTTTACCGGAACCTTCTAAAGTTTCACTATCTGCCAGGTTACCGGATTGATCAGATTAGTCTCCAAAACTTACTCTTTTCTCACGGAAAAAATTGTTCATTGTTTTAATAAAATTTATACTTATCAGGACGTAAGTTATTTTCCTCAAATTCCATTACTTTTAATCATTTGTTGCCTTATCAACCATACTTCTAATCGCTTTCGAATGAGGTTCTTCGATCCTTGTCCTGGACCCACTAGGGACCTGGAGATGTCAGATAACTTTTCTCGTGGGTTCTCTCATCTCAGAATACATGTCAAACCGGAGGGGTGGGCTGCCATAGGGCTTAATGAGAAAAATAGGTACTAAATATACTAGCATTCAAAATGCAGGAAAAAATTTAGAAAGTAAATGTGACAGAGAAAAGATAGCAGTCAACTAAAATACACAACATTAATTGATGAAAAGTTTCAGAATAAAAAGTCATAATGTAGAACATATATACGTCTTAACTTTTCCTATTGTATAACCTTGTACTAATATCACAGGTCAAATTTTTCATGGAATAACATCCCCTATGACATGACAGCGACTGGCAATAAACATCAGTAATCTACATATACGTAATTTATCCATTTATATCAATTTTTATCATCATTTATAACGCGTTCTTAATTGCTACGTTTTTAAAGCATACCAGTGCATTTGTGTTGTAATATTAATAATGCAACCATGTTATAAACGTTTTAATTCATTACAATATCAGTGTAAGTTTCTTCCTGGCGTAAAGTTACTCATATACCTTATTATTAATAGGTGCGGTCAAAAATCACTAGTCCATCAACCATTATTCCAAGTGGTGATTTGATTATTGACATTTTGTGGCACTTCTGTTTGACCAAACACACAGCAGCAGAC
The DNA here is from genome assembly GCA_944474755.1 of Limnoperna fortunei. Taxonomy (NCBI): domain Eukaryota; kingdom Metazoa; phylum Mollusca; class Bivalvia; order Mytilida; family Modiolidae; genus Limnoperna; species Limnoperna fortunei. The sequence goes on from OX104115.1 coordinate 57,206,970, forward strand.
ATTCATATTTTTGTTATAAATAAAACATATATAAAGCATTTAATATGTCATTTTTAAATATAATTTAACCGTTGTCTCCATCTGTTTATATTAATCAGCAGCAAAGCACTAAATCATTGAAATACATATTTAAAGTCAACAAGACGGCGATAACAGATTAAAGACAACAACAATGAAACCGACCGAACATCAATAGCCAAAGTAAGGGGACAATTTAAAATCCTGATGTAGACAAACATAAACAACGAAAACCAAAAACACAAAACAAAGTGAGTAACCTGAAAAAGGAGAAAGGACTCAACTGGTACCCTTAATACATGTACCCACAAGTTACGATTCAATAAGTTTCTTATAAATGCCATATCGGCAGACAGAGAAGAGCGATAGTTAAGATTTGTTAACATTGTGGTACCAAATTTTATACTTGTCATACAATTTTTACTCACCGTACTGCATGTCATACGCTTTCAGAGATGTTATTCTTTCTGAAAATATACATCAATAGTCAATGTCCGTATTTGACACCTTTCTGACAACAAATTTAAAGTTAGACCTACATTTTATTGCCATGTTAGCGACAACAAACGGAAGTCGTTATCGTGGCGAGAGTGTTAGCGGTACGTAGCGAATACCTTATAGACGACACACCTGAACTCTTTTCCCCAAAACCTTTTGCGCAATTATATGAATTGAGAAAAAGTACAGAAGAATGTTTTTTAACATGAAGGACCAAAACCAAATTGCTTGCCAATTTAAAAATTAATGTAATGTGATACTTTTGTAGATATGGAGAAAATCAAGAAAAAATATAATACTCAGTTACAAGTATGGCAATTTGGATACTTTTTAAGAAAGTAAAATTTTAAAAAGGTAGATGCTTTAATGACTGGACAAAAAGTAAACATAGGTACTATGGCCTGAGCAGAAAAACAACACATAAAAAACCTGCCAATTCCTCTTTTGATGACTTAATATCAAATTTGCCAGAAAATCTATTATTTATGACCAAAACCCTACAGAATTACACTATTGGGTTTATGACAACTGATGTCATATACATAATTAAAATAATTACAGAAATTATATTGAACAAAGATTTAACATGGACATTGATTTTAATGGTTACAAAGATTGACCTAAAAGTTATGAATGTCAGTGAAATATAGTTTAACGAACTTTTTTACCTAATATGTTTCTAAACTAGGTGGTGAAAATTATAATCTTGTGAGATATAGATCTAACTATTGTTTTCAAGTTCTTCCTTTTAAGCGCATTCAAAATGAAAATCTATCATGCAAACATTGCAAGTATCTCAAAAAACAAGACTTAACTTCGGGTTAAACCCAGATACAGTAAATCTTACCCAGAGTGATAATGCTGCTTTGACAGCAATATTAATTACAATTGTTCACGACTGTTGTGAAGATATGACTCTAGAGAGATCAACCATGGAAGAAGTTGGTCAAACGACATAATAAGGCTCTGCTTAACTTACGGTGTCGAAGCCCACACGGTTACTCAGAATTAAGAAATAGTAAGTTTATACTTCTGCCATCCAAAAAGAAACTGCAACCATTCATAACCAACAATGGGTGGGAATAAACAAAGAAATGCTTCATTGGATGGCAAATGAAACTCATTTAGTGTACTTGACTCCAATCTTAATTGACAAGGATTGCCAGTTGTCCTACCGCAGGTCAGGGGTTTTCTCCGGGTACTCCGGCTTCCTCCCCCAATAAAACTGGACGCCTCGATATAGCTGAAAAATTGCTGAAAGTGGCGTTAAACATCATCAAACAAACAAACATTTAAAATCAATACCACCTAAATGTTACCAAGGGGGTTTATTTATTGATGAAATGACTATTCAATGATCAACAGTTTAGGAAAAGATGGAGAAATAAAACTCATTAGCTTCATTGAACTTTAACCAAAATTATTCGTTTTTGAAACAAATTTAAACGTACCCTGGCAACACAATTTGTATTTCTTGGCTTCACGGGCTTTAGGTTCCCCCTTCTGGTCATGAACTCTATCTACTTCTTTAGAAGGCTGTACATATGTCATTAAACTATTAATTTAAAATCGGAAAAATAAGTACAGATGGTGCACAAAGCAATATGAATCTTTTCAAGCTCGTTCTGCCGAACTGTGTGTCAAGTTACCTACATCCTGCTCATATAGTTATTATTACAGGTCAGGGAATGATGAAAAAATTTCGTTTATAATTTCTCATTTTGTGAAAAAGTTGAGTAAGAATATTTTGGAAATGATACTTGATGCAGAAGACACTTGAAATGTAAAAATGGATAAATTGACACTTTTGTGAAGCGTATATTTGGGATATAGCTACTCATCCTTTCTCTTTTCACCACAAACTTCTACAAGAACACTCTTACCTTACCGCTGACATGAAAATAGAAATTATATTACCTAAAGATGTTTTTATGCAGAAATGCTCTATTTAATGCGGGAATATAAGAAAGGAAAAAAAAGATTCAACATTAAATCTTTTATAAAACACAAATAAACTTACTGAACATTTTAAAGACCTTGCACCTTTTTTGGAGATGACCGGTTGGGAAACATCTTTAGGTAATGGGTTTTTTGTGGATTGGGAAAAATAATGCACAATTTAAAAACAGAATACTGCTTGACATCACACCAAACTAGAGAGGATATAGTGTCATGCATTTATAGTTGTGAAGATATTTGAGTGCAACGATACAAAAAAGACATAGTTCAATAATTCCAGCTAGATTTAACAGTGAGGTAATTGAACATACATTTTGTCAGCAACGTACATTGCCTAACGGTGCTAATACAAACCTCAAATATGTCGACTACTGTAATTCTTTAAACTCATTAAATTATTACTTTTATTTTGTTTGTATAAGGCTTCATGGCATTTTCATCATATTTCAGCAGCTTTATCATGGTGCACAGTTTTTAGAAAGGAGGAAGTAAAATTACCTGGAGAAAACCGGACGAAAAAAACGAAGGTATAATATGACAAATTTGTTGGTCTTTCAAGTTTCTCTTGTTTTTTGTTTAATGTCATGTACACTGTCTGGATCTCTTGATACATTTGTTAACTCATCATATGTGGACAACATAGCATTTAAAATTGCCATTTGATCAGTTTTTAGCTGAGTTTCTATCCCTTGAACAAAAGGAGCTCATCTAATTTATTGTCTTATCTTTGCTATCACACATCTACTAACATACCTAATTTTGCCTTTTCCACTAGAGTTTATTTCCACAACAGCTGAATATCTTCAATCAAGTCATGCTTGTCAATCTCAAATTCTGAAAATCAGGTTCGATTTCACAGGTTTTCAGAATAATTTTAAAAACATCAGAATCACTTTTTTTATGCTGTATCAGTTTCTGAGCACTCAAAAGAAATCATGGCTTACCCCACCAACAGTGAAGAATTCATTGAAGTCAAAAAGATGTCATAATTAGGGTGCTTTTGCAAAAAAATGAACTACTTTTAAGCCTTTGACTGTACTGAAACAGCTCTACCTATTAATACACATAATTGTCCTGTCTGACAGATAAATCTACAATTAACAGCCACATTTTCCAAATGTGATCCCTTGGGATTTGTGAATTGTGTCTGCATATGCAAGCATAAATGGAATTTGTAATCTTTTATACAAAATTATTTTATCCACAAGATCATAAGTACTACTTGTTTCAGAATTAGAATAAGGCTGGCAGACATATGTTCACCGACTACAAAATTAACGTCCACTGAATAATCATGCATTCTTTACTATATGCCTCTAAAACCATTAACCAACACATAACTTATATTTTTGTTAACTATAAAGGGCATCCTATTTTAATCTTTAACCTTTCGGAAATGCATTGTTTAAAATAATGAGAAGTTTCGGATACATATAGTTTGTCCTCCAATGGTAAGGTTTGCAGTTTGTTTAAATAATTAGAGGTATATCAAAGTTTCAAATCAAAGTTTCTCGCTAACACTTTCATTTTCATTTTCAGTTGGTCTGTCAACGGACTGAACTGGAAGAATCTGACGTCTGATAGCTCACTCTTTTCTAACTTACCGATGGCATTAATCAACTGTGGTAATATCTACTATCATCTACTCCTCACCATTTATGTAATGTTTGGGCACTTATATTCCCATAATTAGTTCTTGCTTTACCTGTGGAACATACGAGACTTATTTTTTTCAGCTTATACCTCAATAATTCTACAATAATTTTCCAGTACCAGCTTGACCTGTAATAAAACGATTTTGGTCTTTCTCTGCTAAATCAAACTCATTTTTTATCTTCATCCATGTTTTCGGGAAAAAACAGTTTAGGTTTCCGACTTTAGGTAATCGCTATTACATTCGGAACAATATACTCCACTAATATAACGTCCTTGCTACCATATTGACTTCCATTCGTTCTCGATAAAATGGCGATAAAATGTAGGTCAACCGTGAAATTGTTTGTCAGAAAGGTTTGAAATGGCACGGACAACCATTTTTAATGTATATTTTCAGAAGGCATAACATCTCTAGAAGAGAATGACATGCAGAAAGGCAAGAAAAATTTGTATTACAAGTAGGTAATGTGCCCAATTTCCAGCCTGATACCCCAATGTAAACAAATCCGAGTGTCTTAATTTTCGCTACCCTCTATTTTCGAGATAGCATATACAATAAAACTCGCATTTGCAGTGAAATATGTATGTTATATCATAAGTACGACCACTGGAAGGCAAGAATAGCGAATACGTATTGAAACACAAGTTTGGGGTCCTTGGGGTACCGAGAAGGATCTTTTATCCGTGCACCAGTGTAGTGAATGTGTAAGCAGGATTGCCCAGTCAATTCTCTATTTGCATTTAGGGTATTAAACACTCTATACAATGTTTCTTGCAAATAAAAATAATGTTGTTATTATTAATTTCATATGATGAATTTAGCTTCATGTTATTTCAGGCCTTTGGACAAAATATTGATTTGTCAACAATGTTAAGATTCTCCTGTGATTTGAATGACTATATATGAATGGGTATTTGTGCCAAGAGCAGTTAGCGTTTTGGCTTTGATTGGATGTCTGCTTTACGTCCAGCGAGCAGTATTTCAGCTATATTCAGGACGGGAACAAGTTAACAAACAATAAATCAATGAAAAATATGGGTGGGATGGGTCACAGGGAACACAATTTTGACTGCCACTGGAAAAGTATGGAGTTTTGGGTAGGGGCGGAAAATTTAGCCTTTTGTAGCGGCGACAATGAGCCTACTCTTTTTCGAAATCTACAAAAGGTGTCTTTATCGTGCAAGGAGCGTGCACTCTCCAAAAACGTTACCCACTACGGTCCGCGGTCAGGCTTTCCGTATTATGACCTGACAACCCCCCATCGAGAGGGCCTCTCCTATCTGCCACCCGGGGACGCGCTGGGCTGCTCTGTGGGTCGAGCACTGGGAACCCTCCCAGTATGGTCTTAGCTTTGGCTTTGAAGTCATCGAACAAAAGATTCTGCAATACATGTTTGTAATTGAAGATTCTGGGTGCCATGCAGGTAGTAAAGGAATTTGATAAACTTTTATGAGTGTTTTTTTTTTTCGTGGTGATTTAATTTTCGCGATAAAAGTTTGAACGTTCAATTAAAAACGCACGAATATATTCGAAATATTAGAAAAAAACGGTAGAGTTATTAATTCTGATTATGGACCGAGAAATTACAGCACGCACAGTAAACGCTAAATTTTCCCCACGCATGCAGGATAGTATACAGACTGATATCATCAATTCCTTTGTTAGCAAAAAGTAAAGAAAGCCAGACACGATTGTCTTGTTCATCTTTATGTGTGTTAACCGGTTATTCGTGTTAATCTGTTATTTCAAATGTTTGTTTGTTTGTTTGAATATTGTTTTACGCCACTTTCAGCAATTTTTCAGTTCAGTCATGGCGTCCAGTTTTTAATGTGGGAAGAAGCCGGAGTACCCGGAGAGACCCCCCCCCCCCGACCTTCGGTAGGAAAACTGGCAATCCTTGTCAATTAAGATTGGATTCGAGTACACCCTGCCAGCAGTGAGAATTAAACCCACACTCTCAGTGTTAACAGACCACGTGATCAATAGCAGACGAACTACTTTGCCGAGTGAACCGAGGCCCCTATTTCCAATGTCTTAAATAATTCCTTTTAATCTATACAGAGTGGACGAAGGGTTTGTAATATGACTGGAGACATACGTTATAAAGAAATTGTAAAACATTGGTTGGAATAGATTACAATTTATTGCCAATATGATGAAGTTCTTTTGGTTTTTGAATAAAAGAAAGCAGGTTATTTCTTGATAAAACATGCAACAGATTTGATGTATAGTGACGATGACCATGTTTTTGCTTGAACATTTCAAAAAAAAGTCAAGTTCCAATGTTCAAATCCTGAATCTTTGAAAAAGTAGTCACTTAACTTTTAACTGGTTAAGTTTGGCAATAAGCAGGACTACAATATTGGTGATATACATTTATGGAAATATAGAACTCACACCAATGATAAATTGATATTGATTTTTAAACAACTCATCCATGATATTGTTAATTTTTACTATTGTTGCCTACACTTCTTACATATAATTACAAAATGAATACATGCATACGCTCATTTAAAGGATATGTCTTCCGGTAACGTGTTCTTTCACATTTATTTGGACATGTCAGGGACAAGAAAAGACTAAAGTATCAGAGGTAAAGAAAGGTAAGTTAAGATCAACTATAAGACAGATAACTATTATCTATCGACAAGTTTGTGATGTCTTCCCAACCACTTCCTTACAGGTATCATGTGAATAATAGAGTAATATTGATGTCAAGAAGAGGACATTTACTTTCGGAAAATTTCTTATTTTAGTGTGGAACCTTTCATGGTTATACATTTTAAGAAAAAGATCAGAGAAGATTATTTATTTTTGTTAGTGGTACAAGTTTCTTTAATTTTGAGACAGGACGTCATCCATATATTTTGGGACTATACTGATAGAGTATTGCGCGGGTCACCAGAGGGCAGAAGGTAGGAGGTCCTTTCGTTCAGGGGCTGTTTGGTCATAATACTAAAATCCTGACCGAGAACCTTAGTTGGTGCCATGTTTTAAGAATGTCACGCTCCATGCACAATACGTACCACTATTCAGATTTCAGAAAAAGGAGGCTGACTGTAGCACTACAAAAAGCTAAATTATCCGTGCATCCTGATTGCTTGATAATTTTCCAGTGGCTGTCAAAATTATATTCTCGTTGCTTTCTACAAAATATGGCCCATCCTGGAACGAAAACTCAACATTTATTGCGGAGAGTATATGTTTTGTTGAAAAATTATAGATTAGATAGTGGTTTCCGGCATGTTTTGAGTTGTTTTTTATGTTAGGTTTTCGATAATAAATCACTCGACTGCAGTTATTAGCTATTTATTGTTTATAGCTGCAACAAACATCATTTCGTTTCAACGAGAAAGAAACTAAATAATAGGCAATGTTCAATTATAATCACTTGTTATTGGTGAATGACCTTTTTAAACAAGATTAACTGTCTATGGTTTACGTTAAAGTACTGCGTTTGACGTGGTTAATGTCATAACCTTTGGTATCTTTGTGACATTTTATTACACGTTAATGGTATATGGAGTTTCAACCACACGATCATTTATAACTTGTATTAGAGTAAATTAAGTTCACCATGATATAAATAATAAATTGAAGCATTAACTTCAGTGCCTAAATGTAATTTTAAAGGATGATTTTCCATTACATATAGTGTGACACTAATATCCAAATGTATTAAAACGCTTTTCAAACCCCGAATAATTACGGTAGCTAGCAGGGTGTTCTCAACTCTAATCTTAATTGACAAAGATCTTCAATTTTTTTTCCTACCCTTCAGTTTCTTTATCCGGGTACTCCGTTTCCTTTCCAAATAAACACTGGACGCCATGATACAGCTGCAAAATTGCTGAAGACGACGTTATACTTTCAACAACAAAATCAAAAAACAAAAACTTTTTATACATATAAGCTTCTAAAGCCCTAATGCAATATAGTATCAAAAATAGTATATAAACATGCATATTGACATCTTTTTCAGAAATGTTAGAATTTTACCGTTTGCAATTATACTCCCTCAAAAAAGAAACGCAACATCGGACGAATTTTTTCAAATCATTTTTTTGCGGACAAATAACCTATAAATATTCAAATATATAAACACAGCATCATAATTACACCTTAATTAAAGGTTTCCAGGTGAAACAATTTAAGTTCACCACCCGTGAACGAATGTGGTCGAAATCTGGAACACACTATAATCTTCACCCAATTGAACATCTGTGGGATGAACTGGATCGGCTCGTGTGACGATGACAACCACCACCGCAAAATGAGCAATAATAAGAGCAGGCACTTTAATATGAGTGGCAAAGGATTAAGATTTTTGTATTTTGTAATTTAATAAAACTTGAATTATAATACAACAGACGATTCTATCTAACTCTAAAATTAGCATAAGCCAGATATTTACACTTATGTTCTTTTTCAACAGCAGTGAGCATGTTTGTCCATGCATTTGCATAACGAACACAAATTTGAAACTAACTATGATTGTGGCCAAGATAACAGCAGTGTCATTGTTTATGTTGGAGATAATATTCATCCAAAAGACGTAACGGTTTTGAACCCCTGGGAGTAGAATCTATATGGGTTCAAATGATCGTACTTTACGGTACTTTCTACACAAAACGCATAGTAACATAGAGACATGTGCAAAATGTAGGTTTGATAGAGTAGGATGTAAATGTAATACAGACTGATATTCATAAAAGCTTATTTTAACGATAATTACTTAAATGATAATTAAAAAATGAAAAACATTTTTACCAATTACTGTCCTCAGCAACTAACTTATTTAACAGAAATTCCTGGTCTCTTCTTAACCAATTGATATCAAACAGTGCCACTTTTGTGTCATATTCTGGAGTAGGGCCGTCTTTAGTAGATCAGGTAAGATGTCACTGCCCCGTTAAAGCCTTAGTTTTTTAAACACAACAAAACCCCTCTGTAAAGTATTTAATCATAAGGTACGGTTATATAAAAAGGGTAACTTTAAAAAGTTTAGACAGAATCTAGCCGTTTTAAATTGGGACAGTACATTTAATAATAATATCGACAAAACCATCCTAGGTATCTCCAGTAACATAAAACGTGTTACTGAAAGACAATTTATAATAAAATAGTGCTCGACCAATAGAGCAGCCCAGCGCGTCACCTGGTGACGGATAGTTGAGACAGTCTAGTTTGGGTGGGGTTTGTCAGGTCATAATAAAGAAAGCCTGGCCGCGGACATTAGTGGGTGACGTATTTGGAGAGTTACACGATTCTAGCACGATAAAGACCCTTTTGAAGATTTCGAAAAAATGTATTCGTAATGTAACCGCTACAAAAGGCTAAATTCTCCGCCCAACCCAATACTCTTCCAGTGGCAGTCAAATTTGTGTTCCCTATATCCCATACCTTTTTTCGTTGATTTGTTGTATATCAACTATTTTCGCCCTGCATATAGCTGCAATACTGCTGGTTGGACGTAAAGAAACCAATCAATCAATCAGTCAATTAAATCAATCAATTAAATCTGATCTATACTGGCTTACTAATGACATAAGGAGAATTATAAGGAAATATAATCCCGTGCTTATTCGCAAGCCAAATGACATAATTATCCTTAAGACTGGAATAAATGTTCGACATATAACATAGAAAGCAACGTCTGCAGTACGGAAAGCACGCGATTCACAAAACTCGTCAATCAATTGTCCAGTGTAGACTCGTCGAAAATTAAGTTGAAGATGTGTTGGAAATGATAAATCCCGTTAATACTACAGGTCCTGACTTCATTAGTCCACTTTTTTAATGAAGGTAGCATTTAACTAATTATTAACTAACTTTTTCCAAAAGAGTTGAAAAAAGCTAATGTTACACGGGTTTTAAAAAAGTAATTATCCCAGTGAAACTAAAGATCAATATACTGTCCATGTGTTTTGCAATATGTATTTACACGTACATAATAACGTAATACAATCTAAAATTATTATTTCTAAACAATCGGGTTTTACTAAAAGAGGCTCGACGATAAACCAACTTTTTAATATTTCAAATCATATCAGGAGGACCATTGACATTGTAAACAATAATAACGAGTGATAGAAATTTTATGTCTTTTCGTGAGTGGAGCGCAGCGGGACGAGCCAAAAGACATACAAATTTCTATCACAAGTGAAAGTTCACAAGGGCTTTCCGAAAAGCGCACGAAAGTACCTATTTCTTCCGTAAACCAACAACTTTCACATCGCTAGATCCTATAGTCTCTCCATTGTTTTAGACTCTATTGTCTCTGACATTCATTAAAAAAGCCAGAAACAAGAACGTTGTTATGCATCCATAACAACGTTCTTGTTTCTGACGTTTTAATTGGATGACGCCGCAAGTACAGATGTGTGCGCTTGAGGTCATCTGTACTTAGTCATCTGTACAGACATCGGTCATGTACGGAAGAAATACGGCTGGTGTTCTGTGATATAAGCAAAGGCTTCGATAGAGTTTGGCATAAAGATTTGTTCTTAAAATAATATATTTACTAAACTGCAAATAAATGGTCCACAAAATACTGAGGTGCTAGAGTTGAATGGATAGGTTTCCTCGGGGTCTATATTAGGTCCACTCTTGTTTCTTTTATTAATTAACGATATAGCTACTGAGAACGATGCCAGCATCAAACTATTTGCTGGCGATATAAGTTTATATTTAATAGTTGATACACCTGAAAATACTGCACGATTACTAACAGTGGTTTTAAAAAAATACATCAGTGGTCAAATAAACTTCAATCCACTGACGACAGAAACCTTACTCCTCTCTCGTAAACTTATGAAACCCGTACATTCTAATCTGTTTATGAATAATTATTACATAAAAACGTTACAAAGTGTCACAAACATTTGGGTTTTTACTTTTCCGGAGATGTTATGCGGCACGATCGCACAGATCATGTAGTAAAAATGGCTTGTAACTAGAATAAATATTCTTCGCAAATTTCAACCTTGACTGACTGACATATTTTATAAAAAAAACTTTTTATTTAAAATACTTTTGTTGGAAAGTCGGGATGCAACACTAACAAAGGATTAGTCAATAAAAAAGAGAATGTTCATATAGAAGCGTTGAGGCAACTGGATTTGTACCTTTTCGGAAAGGCGAAAGACTCACAAACTTTTATTATTATTGTATGAAATAATTAACTGCAAAACCCATGTTATTAGCAGCAAATGGTACATGTACTATACGCATACACATATTACCCGAGAATCACAAAATATTATTGAGGTCCTAACAAGAAGACATTTTCACTCGGAATATTGTCTGCCGTCGACGTAAAATAATGGAGAAGATTACCCCCAGCATACTTGTTATACTATGTCGTTAAATATCTTCAAACAACGAATAAGTAAACGTGTCATAAAGCCTCCTGATTATTACTACACAGGAACCCGATTACACACCAGATTGGGATTGGGAAAAGATCGCTAAACGAGCACCTCTTAGTACGAAATCTGGTGGACTTTCCCAATGCTACTGCACATACGAACAAGTTTAAACATTTTCACATTTCCTTTACAGCTTTACAAAATATGGTCACCATTAGAGAGGAACTTATCTTGCCAATCAATCCCATATCCCATTCATGATTCCCTCCATTTACTTTTCAAATTCTATAAATGCAGTCTAGAAGAAAGATAACTTTTTAAGTCCAGAAGTTTATAGTTTAAAGCAAACGATTTATTACTTGTCTAGAAAATTTTTTTTTTTTGAAATTGCATACATTTCATCCAAAACCCCAATGTTTTTTATTTCCTTGTATTATTATTGTTTTCATAATTCTATGTTTTTTTTCCTAATTATATGTAGCACCTATATACTAATTACAGATTCTTTATCTACTATATGTTGATATCACAAGCATGAAAATAACTGTTGTGATCTTTTATACTGTGGGATATATGTTTATTTAAGAGATGGATTAATATAAACTGTTTCAGCTTGTTTCCAAATCCTTTTGTGTTATACTTTGTATTGTGATATGTTACCTGTATATACCATTGTAAAATTTCGAATTATATATGTTTAATTTAAACAAAAGTAAAATAACTATAAAAATAATAAATATGATGTTTACCACAGCAAATGTTTAACTTGTGTTTAAAAATGCTAGTATTGAAACAATAACATATTGCAGGATAACGGACATAACTTTAAAAGCTACTTCCTTTCAAAATGATGTAATGCTGTCTGAATTGTAAGAGCGACAACCTCAGTTACGTTTTAGATCCTCAAGATGCAAATCATTTTGTTATACGTTTTAAGTCTGTAATTACCGAAAACGGGCCTCGGTGGCCAAGTGGTTAAGGTAGGTCGTCTACTATTGATCACGTGGTCTGTTAACACTGAGGTTGCGGGTTCGAGTCTCACTGCGGGCACGGTTTACTTGACTCTAATCTTTATTGACAAGGATTGCCAGTTTTTCCACTGAAGGTCTGGTACTCCGGCTTCCTCCCCCAATAAAAAGTGGACGACATGCTATAGCTGAAAAATTGCTGACATTGGCGTTAAACAGCATTCAAACACTTACATTAGTTAAAATAGCTTACCTTTAACTTCTTATCTATACACGTGCATAGCTGGAGGCAAAACGTTATCGGTAACCACATGTGAGTGTATGTAGAAATAGAATTTTGTATACTCAATGGCTGATGTTTCACACATTCCGAGACAATTCACAAAACAGGATTATTATTTAAATTATTTGTTCGAATTAATATCATTAAGCTATTTTAATAACTAGACAATTAAAAAAACACAAAACATAACAAGAAACAATTGGACAGAATATATTATTAAATGCACCAGTTGTAGATTACATGATGGGTATATTGAGGACCCTTACTCCTTTACTCAGCTGCTAATCAACATTTTTAAACAAATATTTGAAATAACCTCTTTGTTTTTGTCTTTCGGCTTCACTAAATATTCATGAGAATTTATTCATGATCCTCTCTAAATTTTAACCGACTACATTCGAGAGGAAATTAATATCGTGAACACTGCTACCAGTCGGGATAAAACTCGCACCACTATATTGTAAACATGCCGGCAAAAAATACTTACGAAGGACATTCGGATACTTTAATGGATATACATGTGCAATGAAACTGACACCAACACACATAATTATATTTTCCTACATGTAGTGGGCATACTTACAAATACTAAATAGTTATTGTCCATATTTACATTATAAGCTTATAATATCAAGTGAGCCATTTAACAGTTTACAATGTTTATTTCAATCTTTTTATAACTAGGGACATTTTCTTCAGATCATATTGTTTAATTCAATGATTTGAATTGGCAAATCCAACACACAGACACAACACGTCAGTACGAACACAAGACTAACAGGTAGACACAACACGTCAGTACGAACACAAGACTAACAGGTAGACACAACACATCAGTATACGAACACAAGACTAACAGGTAGACACAACACATCAGTATACGAACACAAGACTAACAGGCAAACATAACACTTAAGTATGCACACAAGACTAACACACATAGACAACACTTCAGTACGAAAACAAGACGTGTTACGATGCAGAAAAAAATGCGATATCTGATTGAAAGATTTGTGCTTTAAGAAAGCATTAATTTTCATTGCGCATCTTAATAAGGTGCCATTTTTAAACCTTACATGTATATCCGGGCTTCATTAGCCGATTGGTTCAGCTATCGATCACGTGCTAGTCAACAGGTGCGGTTGTATATTCGAGTCTCACAGCGGGTGTGCTCGACTTTTGCCAGTTTTCGCACCTAAGGTCGTAGGTTTTAATCAATTTATCCTTTATACACTCAGAATAAGAACTGGACCCCACGATAAACCTGAAAAATTTCTGAAGTGGCGACAAACCCCTTTTGAAACAAATTATATCAACGTCTACAAGACTCACTTGCAAATACAACAATCCGTCCCGATTTTTTATAGTGCATGTTTAGGATTGAATTTAAAATACATGTTTAATAACAAATGCGAAGATGAAGATGATTCGATGTGTGGTCTGTGGAATTTTGTGAAAATTATGTAATGCATTTTGAGAGGATTGGAAAATCTAAAATCTGGCATTCTATTTCTTTTGATGAAATTAACTGATTTGTTATATTGATAACATAACAGTATATCAGGAAGATATCAAAGAATCAATTATGTAATATCAACATGAGAATGGGTTTGGGGATATAAATTTGATTGCAACTGGTAACATAGATTTATAATCTCGGAATCCTCCTAGTATGGTGCAATAATAATAATAATAATAATAATAATGTTTTATTTAGAGGTTACAAAGTAAGTATGAACTAATCTTCCCTGACGCCATTATAAAAATAATATAAATTCATTAGGTACACATACAACACATATAAATACTGTACATGCACATAATATAACAATACTAAATAACATAAACATTGTTCATTTAACTATCAAACATTAATGGTATTCAGAAGTCCACATGTTGTACAATAATAGAATTATTCATAAAAAAAAGTTCTCTTACAAATTTAAGATACAATAATCTAATGCAACAACTTTTCCCAGTTGGATATGATTAGTTTGTTTAAATAATTTTGTTTTCTTTTAGAATACATGTATTGCCATTTTTATACAACAATAAAATATAAAACGTTTATAAAAATACTAAAATATTACTCATCTACAAAAATAAAAGATTATGTCAGTTATATAAGTATAGTAGCTCCTTTCGTCAATTAAATCTAAAATTTAACTAACTTTAGATTATATATACAATTCGACCTAAATGTAATACGTCAAATAATTTCCTTCCTCAAAAATGAGAAACTATATAACCTTCAGCAAACGATATACATGCATCCTATTAGGGACTTTTGACAAAAGATACACCCTGAGAAACTCCAAAAAATTCGTCATGAGCTTCCGGTGTGGTCTCCTTGTATATGTCCTCTCCCCGGACGAATCCTTCCGTCTACTTCATCCAATCTTAATAGATAATCCTGGATCCGCCCATAATGTGTATTTTTTTTAAACTGAAATTAATTGATTGGTTGTGCCAACTGTCGTATAGTCATTCATAGGTTACAAATCTACATGCGATTCGTGAGTGTTCTGTACAAAATATAACATACGGGTGGTCTGTCTCAGATATTTCACATTTCCTATTAAAATTTATATAACCTTTGATGTTTTTGTCCAATTGTAATCGATATTCTTAAACCCAACAATAATGGTATTAAAATAAATTAACGTAGCTCGAGTTGAACTGACTATTGGGGTTTGCCAATCAAGGTTATTATACGTATACAGGTCTATAAAATTCAAATAATTTCTTTTTAAAAAAGATACGACACAATTTGAAAATCATTTAATTGCTATTTTATCATGAATTGAATTTGATCGTCTTTCATGCCAGATAAATAGATCCATTTTAATTATACCTTTTCGAGTTGGTTCAGAACATATTTCTCGGCACAGTCGAATTAAGATGAACACATTGAGCTACATGTACAATAAATGGATCAACAGCAACGACACCTGTCGTTTAATTTATATACAAAATATAGAAAGTTCATCAATATAATCGAAAACGGTATATTATATTGGAACAAGAAATTGCATCACACATTGGGATTCCTTCGTAACACCTTAAATCCTTCCGTTATGAATTTTTTCTTTGCATTGTTGTAAAGTCATTCGGATATTGCTTTGATAAAACATGTTATTCCAATGTTTTTATCAAAAGTATATAGTATAAAATTATAGTTTATGGTATTTATGATAGCAGTGTTATTTTACTATTGCGACGCTTTCATATTTTCTTGCTCCTCTTTTGATATTGAGGCGACAGCTTGCAGTAGTTTTGTCCACGCTAATTTATGAAGCTCAGTTACCTCCCCTTTCATGATGTCATCTAACAGTTGTGCAAGTGCCGGTAATAACCACTGAAAAAATAACGTTAATTCCCCGTTATTTCAATTACAAACAAAAACAATGGTAACGGGTAAACCAAACGAAAACTCCGATAGAGTTGAACAAAAGATAGGACATTGGTTAATGAATTACCAAAATGAAATCATCGAAAGGACAAAAGAGATCCAGTTGCACAAGAGAAATCCTGGGTACCGTTTCATAAAGCGATCGTAAGCTAAACGTGCACGTTATCCCATTTAAATTGCATTGGATAACGTGCACGTTAAGCTTACGATCGCTTTATGAAACGGTACCCCTGGATCGCAGTCTAAGTAATGGATCATGGAATACGTTTTTTTTTGTTATTTAAGCGAAGTTAATGACTTTTTTCAGTTGGAGTGTTTTTATTTAGTATATGTTGTTTTTCTTGTACACTAGAAGTATTGTGTTGCCTTTGCTATAAAATTATAAGGCTGTGTTGTCTTTGCTGTGAAATTATATTGCAGTAGTTTTCCATATGATGTAAATTTGAAAGTAGAAGGCGTTGTCGTCTTTGTTGTACAGTAGACATTTTAAACTAAACAGATTACTCATCTATATCTGTTGTAAACTTTACTGTTGTCTTTGCTGAATAGTTGTAAACTTGTGTTGTATTAGATGTAAACTTTGATAGTTGGTCTAGTCAGGTACCATAGTGTTTGATATCAGTTTGGATTTTTGTGTTGTTTGTGATAACAATTAGATGATGGTTGTCCTGTTATTGATTTAAAGTTGAATGTTTTCATGTATTTTGTCACAGCTGTACATTGGAAATCTGTTGACTCTTATCATTTGGATTTTTATGTACAGTTAGATGTTACGTATAAGGTTAGTTTATGTTTTTTATTTTTACATTTATATTATAAACGAACTTGTTTAGCATTGATTTATCTGTCAATTTCAATGAGAGGAAATTAAATCGATAAATAGGTCCGATGGGTGTTTTTTTTTCCTTTTACACGTGTTAGCTGAGGGGCTAAGGACGATTTCACTGATCTGACAAAACGGTGACAAATTAACGACTTATCGGTGACCCGTAACCGTTAACAGCTGTCAACAGTTTTCAAGCTAACGTAAGTACTGTATGCATTTCCGATTATGTACTACAGCGTTAGCAAACATCAGGATTACACCATGACTGCTGATCTTTAACCTTTAATTGACACTTTACAACAAAACAGTAAGTTAATAAAAAGAAGAAAAACTAAATTTCAACCTCCCAACTCAAATAATCACTAAAAACAGAAGAAATCATAAAACATTAACGGGAAATAAATTACAAGAAGTGAAATACGAGGACGTAAATACTGTCGTGGAACAGTCACATATTTTTAAAACATTACGCGGCGGTGTTAAACTGGTTTATGGAATCCATATTGTCTATTGTCTTAACATACAGTGTTATAGCATAACTGGCCTATTCAATGTAAATTATTTATTTAATGCATTTACATAGAATCTATTCTGTGTGTCTAGGTAATTGTATGATAGGATTATCTGCTATTAAATGATAATAGTATTTCAGAATTCTATGTAATTCAGGTTTCAATCCGTGTCTTTTAAAGGCTTGAATAAGATGTTATTGAGCTGTCAATCTTGTGTCATTTAAGAACAATTTTGAGTCATTGAGTTGTCAATTTTAAGTGGTTGTCAATTGCCTTGCATCTACGCATTATAATTATTATATGTCAATAGCTCGTAAATTTCATCCTTTTAATGACGTCGAATATTTCGTGTCTTCATGTTATTTCGTCTCATTGAAACATTTACATTTTCCAACCGTAGGTCAAGGGTTTACTCCGGATACTCCGGCTTTTTCCCCCCAATAAAAACTGGACGCCATGATATAGTTGAAAAATTGCTGAAAGTGGCGTTAAACAACATTCAAATAAACAAAAAATTATAGAAACATTACAAAAATATCAGTACATACCATTATCTCCCTCTCCCCTACACCCCTTGGAGCATGGCTTCTAGCATTTTTTTGTACGAGTTCAATAAGTGTGTCTAAGTCATCTAAACTGTCTATGAATGATTTAAACGCATACATCACTGACAACGCATGAGCACGTAATTTTTTATGTGTTCTGACTTCGTCTATGCTCAAACCTTTAAAATCGTGAAAATAGTCTTGTGCTTCTGGATGTAGAGTAAAGAATCTGCAAATATACATAGATTCAATAAAACCAATGTTATAAAAAAATAGTACAGTCAAAACTAACGGGCGCCTGTAACATGGTATTCTATTTAAAATTTATCCATTCTGAATGAGATAAAAACATACAAGTATGCAGTTATATAGCACCTGACCATTTTTTTTTTCAGGTGAACGGACATATAGATACATGGTTTTTGAAAAAGAGCACTGTTTACAATTAATTTATCAAAAATGTGTATGGGACATCCCACTCCAAAATTTCAGAGTTACATGGTTATTATCTGATTGGTTCAAATGTTTCCGCGTAAATGTAAACAAATGAAGGCACTTGATTGGTGCTTAATTTAACACGCAATGTTTAAAAGTTATAACCCGGATAGCTCGAGCGTGTGTACGCTTTCACAATACATATATCGCTTATACAAGTTTGTAAACAAAAATCTTTGGCTAACTTGTCCATGTTCAGCATCCGCCATAGTACTATAGAAGGTAAACAATTTTCCATTATATACTGTATTTTCATTGGATAAAAGTTAACCTAATGGCGATGATTTTTAGCCTGCTGAGAAGTTTATGAAATTACGCCAAGGTCCGGCTTACATTTATTGTGTTTGTAAACATCTTTTTAAACGTAAATTGATGGATTTTAAGTAGTGATTTTATGTATCTTTAAGAACTGCATTTTATAAATGAAGCAATAACGTTGTGGTAGATAAGGTTTCGGCAGCTAAGTGGAAATAAGATGCACCATTAGGATTTTTGTTCAATAAACCACACGTTTTAGTCAGTTTTTTATTAAAAAAATCTCAGAATAACAAATTTACAAGTAAAATGTGCATTTTTTGTGACACATTTCCCATTTGTCGTGGATCAGAGTACTCATTCGGGATCCCTACATGTATTCAATAAATCTGTTAACAAATAGCTGAAAATTGCAGAAAGTGGCGTTAAATATGATTTAAGCCAATCAAACTTTACCACGTGACTGACCGTCTTTTTGCATATTGTGCAACGCCTTACATTAATGTTTTTTTTTTTCAAAACTCAATTTCGTACTGTAATTTCGTGCATTTTAAGGATGTTTTTATAGTTTTTAAATCAGTACGATAGAATTTTAAATTATTTTGCAAAAAACTTCCCTTCTCAGATTTCTACATAAATAGGAAATGCATAAAAAAATTCTCTCGAATAATTATTATCTCTAAAAAGTGTCATAAAATTGTTGTGAAATTAATTGGTTCAGAAATTCAATACTAAATACGTAGATAAAACACGTTGGACTTGTCTGAACAGTTTTATTCTCCCGTCTGAAGTTTTACAGAAACACCCATTATTGTTCTTTGATCCAGCCATATCTACTACTCATGACATCAATACGTCTTTCATGTGATTACAGAGACATATAATATTTCATGTGTAAATAAAACTTGTGTTTTACTAATGCGCTACTATTTGTACAAGCCTACTTTATAAAGAGCTCTATTCCATTTTTCTTTTTATCACTCCACACCACTGCCCAACTTTCATGTATAGCATTCAATTCTTCTTCCGTCAATAGAGATTCTGCACCTTCTCCATTTTGTGGACTAGAATTTCCGTTTTCCGCCATTTGGTCCTAAAAAATATAATATATATGTGTAAAACTTGTTTTGTTTTCAACGTAAATGGATGTATATAAATCTCTTTGCATCAGTAACACGGTCTTGTATGCACGGGCCTCCAATATCCGTCGTAGTTATATACTATACTGTCATTACGTGATAATTTTTGTATTGGGCTAGTTATTGGTGCAAGGTTTGCAGTACTGGCCCGAGGCGCAGCCTAAAGAAAATACACCTATCCAAGGACCAATAACTCGGTCAATATCTTTATTAATTAACTAGGCCAAAAACAATCAGACCAGGACAGGTCGATTCGAACCGTTACCGATATTGGACTATATATTGGCAGTTTTACTGTTATCTTAAGTGAATATTACAATAACTAAAAAATAGGAAATATATAACAAATAGCTTCCGCTATTTCTTTTCTTGTAAAACAAAATTCTGATGAAGTGACGCTATGCCAAGATTAGATGCTGGTACCCGGAATATCGCTATCGGTCGAATCGAGGCCGGGGTATCACAGAATGCTGTTGCCCGAACGTACAATGTTTATCGTGGCACAATTTCACGCCTTTGGAGACGCTACCAGCTTGATACTACGACAGACTGACTACTTTCAGGGTGTCCGCGTGTTACAACTCGGGTCGTTACATTAGATTATTTCATCTACGGAACAGGACTATTGCTGCAACAGAAACAGCTGTAAACGCCCCTGGATTGCGCCGTATATCACCACAGATAGCACGCAATTGGTCACGCTCTCATGGATTGCGGTAAAAAGACCTTAACTCGGAGCAACACTGAAACGCCAACACCCCCGTGCAAGGGTTAGATGGTGTACTACCATTCGTGTATGGAATTTACAGAACTGGAGAAGAGTGTGGTTCAGCGATGAGTCACGTGTTCAGCTTGAAAAGCGAGATGGTCGCATACGAGTGTACAGGCGTCGAAATGAACGTTTTGCGCAAAACTGTGTTGTAGAAAGAGACAATTTTGGCGGAGGCAGTGTTATGATGTGGGTCGCTATCTCTTACGCCAGGAACACACAGTTGATTCATATCCAAGGCAATCTTAATGCTGTTAGGTATAGAGACGAAATTATACGGCCGCATTCATTGCCCGTAATTGACATTCAAAGAGACATTTTTCAACACGACAATGCCCGACCATATACAGCCCGTGTAACAGTAGATTTTGTAGAGCAACAGAATGTCAATGTGATCCGTGGGCCATCACGATCTCCTGATCTTAACTCAATTGAACATATGTGGGATGAACTGGATCGGCGCGTGCGCCAACGGCAACCACCGCCGCAAAATCTTCAACAATTAGAGCAAGCACTTCATTATGAGTGGCAAAGGATACCGCGTGTTCGTACTCAACGTTTTATTGAATCCATGCCAAGAAGAGTAAGGGCTGTTACAATCAAACGATGGGCACAACGGATACTGCCATTTTTGAGTTATTTATTGACAATATGCGACAAAATGTTATAGGCCATGGTAAAAGAACTCATTAATAAGAAGTGTGCCAATTTTTACATTTCTGTATCAATTATTTTTATGATAAATTGCTAAAATAATATATGAAGTAAAATTCCCATTTTTTGTATGCTGCTTTCTTTTTTGAATGAGTATATATAAACACAAACGAATATTAAAATATGCTGAAACCGTGTATATTAATTTTTTCTCCTTATTAAATATATTTCATGTGACTGTGCATAACAGATACATGTATTAGCATGCTTGTGATATCAAAGTATATTAAATATAAAAATTGTTAAGTATTATATACATTATATATATAGACGAAAAAAATAAAAATATTTAAAAAAATTATAGGTTCATTTGGGTTCTGAATGAAATCTATGCAATGAAAAAAATATTTTCCTAGACAAATAACAAATTGCGATATTCTGGATTGGTCTGATTGATGACAGTGACCAAGAAATTGGCGGATTGATGTTTCAGTAGGGATCAGTCACCAATAAGTTAACATCCACCATCACTCAGTCAACGAGTTGCGTTTTCAAGAGCAATTACTGTACTTAGTAAAACACAGTACAATAAGTGTTTACATACTACTAATAATAACATTTATGTTGTTTACATATCCCATACAAGACGACGTAGGTCAATACGTATACATAGACTGTAATATGGTCTATATACCACCAGTGGGTCAACACATAGATTGTAATTTGGTATATATATCGCCCATACAAAACGTACGTGGGTATATAAATAAACCGTTATATAATTGATCATTCATATCAGTAAAATTATGTTTGTTTTAAATGGATAACACAAGGTCAGCTGTTATTGATTAATTTGCAGTAATTTGACGTGAGGGCATTATCACGCCGTGATAACGCCCACGGGCATTATCACGTCGTGGTAATGCCCTCTCCAGTAACAAGCAACATAAAACTGTTTATTTTTAATTTATAAAATAATATATGTACATGCACAACCCAAATGAGGAAAAAATGTCATAAAGTTTAGAAAACTAACTGTGTATATATTGTCTAAAAATGCCAAACAATGATATATCATGAGGCCAAACATTCAAATCATACAGCAAGCAGCTACACATACATAATACAGTCTTAAACACACGGTTTCTTAATTCTTCAATAAAATAAATACAATTGTTGCCTATATAGGGGCATTGTCATGATACTTGACAGCACTCGGGACAGTGGTATTGCTTTAAACATTGATAATGCCCTCGCCTTTGGCTCGGGCATTATCAATTTTTCAGGCAATACCACTCTCCCTTGTGCAGTCAAGATATCATGAAAATGCCCTCTATATAAGCAACTATTGTATAAATATCTCCCATACAGGACGTGAATCAATTACAGATTGACACCTCCCATACAAGCTATGGGTCAATACACAGATCTAATATCGTCTATCTATATACCTTAAATACAAGACCTAGGTCAATACACAGATCTAATATCGTCTATCTATATACCTCAAATACAAGACCAAGATCAATGCACAGATCTAATATCGTCTATCTATATACCTTAAATAAAAGACCTAGGTCAATACACAGATCTAATATCGTCTATCTATATACCTTAAATACAAGACCTAGGTCAATACACAGATCTAATATCGTCTATCTATATACCTTAAATACAAGACCTAGGTCAATACACAGACCGTAATATGGTCTATCTATATACCTTAAATACAAGACCTAGGTCAATACACAGATCTAATATCGTCTATCTATATGCCTTAAAAACAAGACCTAGGTCAATACACAGATCTAATATCGTGTATCTATATACCTTAAATACAAGACCTAGGTGAATACACAGATCTAATATCGTCTATCTATATACCTTAAAAACAAGACCTAGGTCAATACACTGAACTAATATCGTCTATCTATATACCTCAAATACAAGACCTAGGTCAATACACAGATCTAATATCGTCTATCTATATACCTTAAAAACAAGACCTAGGTCAATACACAGATCTAATATCGTCTATCTATATACCTAAAATACAAGACCTAGGTCAATACACAGATCTAATATCGTCTATCTATATACCTTAAATACAAGATCTAGGTCAATACACAGATCTAATATCGTCTATCTATATACCTTAAATACAAGACCTAGGTCAATACACAGACCTAATATCGTCTATCTATATAGCTCAAATACAAGACCAAGATCAATACACAGATCTAATATCGTCTATCTATATACCTTAAATAAAAGACCTAGGTCAATACACAGATCTAATATCGTCTATCTATATACCTTAAATACAAGACCTAGGTCAATACAGAGATCTAATATCGTCTATCTATATACCTTAAATACAAGACCTAGGTCAATACACAGATCTAATATCGTCTATCTATTACCTTAAAAACAAGACCTAGGTCAATACACAGATCTAATATCGTGTATCTATATACCTTAAATACAAGACCTAGGTCAATACACAGATCTAATATCGTCTATCTATATACCTCAAATACAAGACCAAGATCAATACACAGATCTAATATCGTCTATCTATATACCTCAAATACAAGACCTAAGTCAATACACAGATCTAATATCGTCTATCTATATACCTTAAAAACAAGACCTAGGTCAATACACAGATCTAATATCGTCTATCTATATACCTCAAATACAAGACCTAGGTCAATACACAGATCTAATATCGTCTATCTATATACCATAAAAACAAGACCTAGGTCAATACACAGATCTAATATCGTCTATCTATATACCTAAAATACAAGACCTAGGTCAATACACAGATCTAATATCGTCTATCTATATACCTTAAATACAAGACCTAGGTCAATACACAGATCTAATATCGTCTATCTATATACCTAAAATACAAGACCTAGGTCAATACACAGATCTAATATCGTCTATCTATATACCTTAAATACAAGACCTAGGTCAATACACAGATCTAATATCGTCTATCTTTATACCTTAAATACAAGACCTAGGTCAATACACAGACCGTAATATGGTCTATATACCTTAAATACAAGACCTAGGTCAATACACAGACCGTAATATGGTCTATATACCTTAAATACAAGACCTAGGTCAATACACAGACCGTAATATGGTCTATATACCTTAAATACAAGACCTAGGTCAATACACAGACCGTAATATGGTCTATATACCTTAAATACAAGACTTAGGTCAATACACAGACCGTAATATGGTCTATATACCTTAAATACAAGACCTAGGTCAATACACAGACCGTAATATGGTCTATATACCTTAAATACAAGACCTAGGTCAATACACAGACCGTAATATGGTCTATATACCTTAAATACAAGACCTAGGTCAATACACAGACCGTAATATGGTCTATATACCTTAAATACAAGACCTAGGTCAATACACAGACCGTAATATGGTCTATATACCTTAAATACAAGACCTAGGTCAATACACAGACCGTAATATGGTCTATATATACCTCAAATACAAGATGTGTATCAATATATATACCGTTATTAAGTCTACATACCTCCGTTGGTCATTACATAGACCGTAAAATTGTGTATATTAGTCAGATAAACGATAATATATAATTTAATTACAACGAAAAATGTCTGGCAAGAAAGAATAAACCATGAAATAAAATAACATATTTTTTAAATGGTAAAAATACACACATTTAATTATAAATGCTTATTAAGAAACTTAAACTTTATAATATTGAATTTTGATTTCCTGCTTCTAATGATGATACTTACACCGTACTAGGGAGTTAATTACAAATTATTCGACATTAAAAACGGGATGTTTCAAATTTTCTTCGTTTTGTTATCGCTGAATTACCAGTAGTTTCAGATATTGTCAAACACTAATGATGTGACAAACCCCGCTGTTTTTCGTTTTCGTAACCATAGTTGACATATTACGGTGAACACTATTAAAAATGTTAAACTCGATAGAGAATCGTTTTTATTTTAAAGTACCTGATTTTCAAAAAAAGATTATTGGTTCGTTTTCGTTAAATTGTGCTTTTGGCGATTTTAGTAAAATCTTACCGATAGAAGAAATAGTTGCTGAGAATCACTTCTTACGGTTTATTGTCTTGACTAGTAAAGATTCCAACAAACATCTCTCAAAAATTTCACAAATTAGTCACAAAAAACATTAAAGCTGTGCAGGAGATGTTAAAACTTCACAAAAATTAAATTCTATTCAATGCTAATTGAAGTTTTTACTTCAACAGTCTTTAAATTTACTTCAAATCAATAAAATTCGTTTGTAGTTCGAGAAAAAATGTTTAAAATATTTCAATATTTTTATTTATTTCTCCGATTCATTATTGAACATTATAGAACGCATAGTAATTTTGTCGTAATTGAATTATCAAAATTTATAAGCAAGTATTTTGTCGTCACGGGAAGTTGAAGTCGAACTTGTTTGACAGACGGTGACATAAACAGAAGGTTCAGTGGCGGAACGTCCACCTATGTTGTTATTTCATTGGTTATTAGTTAGATCAAACAAAATGTATATTCACCGCTTACCAGTACGGATAACTCGATTGATTGCTGGTAAAATCAAATCGAAAGTTTACAGTTATGGGATAAGCTTACAAGACAAAACAAGATCATGCTTTATTCACTCGGATACAAACAAGAACAAGAGGACACAACAATACAGTTTTCAATATCAGACATAGGTAGTTAAACAAAAGATGTGTATAATTGATTGATTGCTGGCATTTATCATGATGAAATAGATAACAGAAACTGGTGTCGTAGCTCCTTTTTAATTGTTTGCTCATAAAACATATTTAGCGAGCTTGTTTACTTTTATAATAGATTGTAGCAGTATAAAAGGTTTAATACTGAAGCTGCATTTTAGTCTAAAGTGTTGAAGGCTGTAACTTTAACTTTAATTTAAGATTTCATATAAGTTGGTTTTTTGTTTTGTTTTTGTTTTGTTTTGTTTTATTTTGTTTTGTTTTTTGTTTTTTTTTTCCTTGCAAATAACTAACGAATATCGGAATATTTTGGGTGTATACATTTGTAAATAAAAAAAATCTGGATATTTACATCTATGTTGCAGCAGACGTTATTCCAACTTACTCTCATTGAAAAGCTGTAACAATAATATAGAACACGATAGAGCCCAAGATAGATCAGTAACGTTATGCATCCCATTTGATTAATGTGTCTTACTATAGTTAAAACTATTGTTGTATATTATATTGAAGTACTAGATTTTCGCGTTCAATAGGATTTTGATTAAGAAGGTTTATAATTAATTCACTTAGCCCTCGCTCCACTGCCTGCAAGTCTTTTTTCATCCAATAGTTATTGTACTTAACACATAATACTGTCATTATAAAATTATTAAATGGATTTAAATAAGATTACTATTACTCAATTTATTTTGTTTTTGAATATGATTTGACGTCAAACGATTGTTTGTTTGAACGAGGTTTGGTGCCATTTTAAGCTTTTTTTTCCACTATAAATGTACGATCGAATGTGTTCAGTACATTAAGTACGTTCCTTAAATGTAGTCTACCTTCGTTTAACTTATTATTTACTTATAATAAATAAAGATTTCAGTCGATCTTGAATGTTCATTGATATGTAATTATATATATTGATCATATTTAGCCATCGTGAAAATTATTTAATAATAAAATCAAACTAACTTCATTATAAAAATAGAGGTCTTGATGACAAGACATGATAAAGGCTGTCTATTTTAAAAAGGGAAAATCCATTTTATTCCCTTTTCCCTTGTAAACCTCAACTGTAAGCATTTATTTTATAATACTGCAAAAACTGTAGCCATTATTAACTTTTATTCAACAAACAAATATATAGACAACAAAATTTCACATCATAAACACTAAATACAAGCTCACTTTATAAAATGTGTACATTTGCACAATTTCGGGAAAGTTCCCGAAACAAATAAAAATCTAACAGTTTGCTTACTCTTGAGAATCATACAATTTAAAATGTTTCGGGAAATATCCCGAAAAATCTTATCGCATATATCACTACATTTCTTTAAAATTTTAAAGAGAAAAAATGTTTCGGGAAAGTTCCCGAAACATGTAAAAATCAAACAGTTTGCCTACTCTTGACAATCATACCATTTAAAATGTTTCGGGAAAAATCCCGAACAATCTTTTCAAATATATCGCTACATTTCTACAAAATTTTAAGAATAAAATATTTCGGGAAAAATCCCGAAACAAGTCAAAATCCTACAGTTTGCTTACTCTTGACAATTATACTATTTAAAATGTTTCGGGAAAAATCCCGAACAATCTTTTCAAATATATCACTACATTTCTACAAAATTTTAAGAATAAAACATTTCAGGAAAAATCCCGAAACATGTAAAAATCAAACAGTTTGCTTACTCTTGACAATCATACCATTTCAAATGTTTTGGGAAAATTCCCGAAAAAATCATAACAAATATATCACTACATGTACATTTCTACAAAATGTTAAAGAGAAAAAATGTTTTCGGAAAGATCCCGAAACAAGTCAAAATCTAACACTTTTCTAACTCTTGACAATCATACCATTTAAAATGTTTCGGGAAATATCCCGAAAAATCTTATCAAATATATCACTATTTTTCTACAACATTTTTAAGGAAAAAATCGTTTTTAAGAAAGTTCCCGAAGCAAGTCAAAATCCAAGGCTTTGCTGACTCTTGACAATCATAACATTTAAAACACTTTCGGAAAGTACATGAAATTAATCTTGTCAAATGTATCACTACATTTCTACAAATTTTGAGTAAAGATAATAGTTTCAGGCAAGTCAAAATCAAACATTTAACCTACCCTTGACACACGTACCATTTAACACTTCTGGAAATTTTCCAAATAAATCTTATCTAATATATCATATTTCTTGAAAATTAGAAAAGAAGTGGTTTCAGAATGGTTCCCGACTCGTATGTTTCTAGCATATAGAATTTCAGAAAAATTAGAAAAAAAAAGGCTACTTTATTTCATTATGTTTCTTACAGACTTACAATAGGTAGGGAAATGCAAAATAATAACTTTCATACATTTTCTTTTGAAGATGCAATTTTTGTCATACAATACATATGATTGTTGAAAATAACACAACTGTCACAATGTTAGGTAAAAATTGTCTGAAACATTGAAACAAATTCACAAATCACTCAACAAGTATTTTACTCAGTTTTAAAATAGTTTAGTACATGTATGAAAGCCCAAAGGAGCATTTCTTTTATATTTTAAAAATCTATGTACAGAATTTGTGATGAAGAATAAAATAAAATACCTAAAACTTACATCCTTGGTTTAAAATACATTAAAAAAAGTGACAGTGGTGGTGACTACATTGTAATTTAAAGAAAATATACACAACATATAGACACAATACAACTTTTTTGACTGGAACTAAGACTTAGAAGACCTTATAAGATTTAGTGTGGAATCAGACTTTTTTAACCTCCATAGTAATTAAAAATCTGATCAAAATAAACAGGTGTGGACACAGAAAATTTCTGGCCTGCATTCTGCATCAGTAATGAAAAAAAAATTCATGCCAATATGTATAAACCTCTAAATGGTCATCATTTAAAATATGAAATGCAAGGTTACAGAGAAACTGACCTAAATCAAAAACAAAAATATCAAATACAGACTTTATAAAGTCAAAGGGTTTTCAAATGTTCTAATGAATTTGCAGAAAAAAGGTAATTGATAGGAATCATGGTCAGGAAAATGCAAAAAATCAATAAATGCACCTTTTCAATACATGTAGTCTGATAAAAAAAATGTAATATGCAGTAAGTTTTTTGTCACCTGCATGATCAAGCTAGTTAACATTGCAGTAATGTAGTGAATGCACATCAACATGTGTAATGTGTACATACATGAGGCATTTGATATATATATACAGTAGTCAGTAATAACATATAAATAAAAAATCTACAAACTAGACACAAAACTTCCTGGCTATACAACAGAGTATTTGTGTTTCCATGTAAATGGTTTTCATTCTGTTGGTCTACACTACAGCATGCTTCAGTCATTTAACATACTTCTTTCTACCTCTCATAGTACAGTTTATATTTTATATCTGAAATCATAAATATTATAATATATAACTGCTTCCGAATTCCTAAGGCCTGGAATTCAAGTCTCGGACTTGAGTTCGAGTTTTTTCTCAATTACCACATAGCAACTTTAAAATTCTCAAGTTTGTATTGACTAAAACAAATATTTAATCTCAACTCAGCCAAGAGTTTTGCAGAAATTGGGGTTTGCATATTACCTTAGCAGTGTATGTTAATGTTGTACATTAGACAATTCAAATGTAACTTCCTTCATTTGCTTTGTAAATTAACTAGAATCTAACCACTTATACTTTTAACTGACACTAGCTACAATAATGTAGCTCCTTTTTGTTTCTTTTTATATGGATGGATAAAATAATGTAGCTCCTTGTTTTCGAATAGACTGAGGTACAAAGAGATATCAGAATGTCAAGTGTTAATGCTGCCGTTTCTTGAAACCATATACATGTCTTGGCATTTAGTGACATTTGTTGCAAGCAAGTCAAAAACTGTTTTATCAAATTATTCTGATTCAAGCTTAAAATGACTTAATTTTGCATAAATAATACTAGTTTTACATTGAGCACTCAAAACTGTTTTAAATAAACTAATAAGACATCTGAAGTCTGATATAATTGAGCAAGTATTGAGTGTCTTCTTTCACTTGCACAGGTACTTTGCCATGGCAATTAAATCAAATGATGCAGAACAAAACAATGTATCATTTGCACTGTAAAAAAGCCACATTTTCCTGTTGGAATCCAAATAAAATATGTGAACAGACAGTGTGTTCTACATGTACAGTATGTTGTTTAAAGATAGGTATTATAAATTAATTATTGCATGACATGTTGAAGTAATGAAAGAAATACATTTATTAAACCACACAATAACCTACCTGAGAAACTCTGTGTTGGTTTATCAGCTGTGTTCAACATGTTATTAGAAGTCTCTTGTAATTCCATAATTGTCCTGTAAACAACAATAACAACAATGTATTAATTTTTTTGCTTTGTTCCCTCATCTCTTAATTTAAAACATACAACAACTGGTTACAATTACCAATAACTAACCATGAACATTTATTTATACACAGACCATTTGTGAACCCAACTGTAAAATCAAAATACATAAATGTTATCATGGCAAATTCATTTCCTGTTTATTAGCTTATTTATTAGCTGTTGTTTTTACTAGTGTTTCATACTAGCGTAACATAAAGGCTAGAAAAAAATAACTATCTTTCACTATATGAATAAAAAAAAAGAACATTATACATATATGTTCTGCTATCAGTTTTGCAATTAACAGTCACTCTATAGCTATAGTTTTTAGGTTAGACAACAATAACGGAAAATTTCCTTAAAAAATATCATTTAAGGGCAATGCCTCTTATAAGTAGTGGTCTGACGACTATTTGTTTTGTAAGCAACCATTATAGTTTTCAAGTTATATTGTAAAAACTTAAAATTTTGTCAACAATAATAATTTAAGGGCAATAACTCCTACAATAACTTCGGACAAATAGGAAATTTGTTAGAGCTTAATGCACTGATCAATTTATGTTAACATGGTTAATGCCAATGGTTTTCTCTGTAGCAATTACTTTTTCTGATGTATTGACCAAAAACTTGTGTTAACACATTTGAAATCTTTGAAAATATGGTATCAATATTGTGGGAGGAGTCTACGATTAGAAAAAGAGAAAAGAAATTGTTACAGAGAGAGAGAGTGATTTTAACACATCATTGTACATGTACTTTGCTATAACATTTGGAATAATAAAAATTGGAATTATACTTCTCGCATCTAATTAATATAAAATTAAAAACATTACATAATGTAAATGAGACAACCAATAACCCTTTTGTCTTATTTTTATGTAATAAAACAATTACAGTCTTTTGTATCAGTTGATATAAGTTTTAATTGGCTGAAAAATTAATATTCATCTCTGCCTTAGGTGTTGGACAATATTAATATTTGAGTCTATTAAAACTTATAACAACCTCTAAAAAGACAATAATTGAATAATATGTTAAACTGTATCTTTCCATACAAAATCAGTTTGGATAAGAATAAACAGATTTTCTTTTTCCTAATTTATAACAGAAGTTAAATTAATGTACAAAATGTTCAACATAAACATGTGTTGTTCAAGATTTGACCTTATATTAGAAAGAACTAGTTATAACTAAACTAGTTAACATAAATCATTGACACTTTAGTGTCCCAGGAGACTGATCTTTATAGCAACAGACAGGAACAATGGTTACAACATTGAAGAAACTAGAGTAAAAAAACCTGTCCATTGATACCCCATCCCCCCCCCCCACCGCTCACAATTACTTTGAAAATTCAGGTGTTCTTAATTATGAACTTAAAACTTTATCTAGTTAAACGTGAAGGCGGAGTTGCAGATAAAACATGTAACCCTCCCCCATCCCCCAAAGAATGGTATCCCCTAATGTCAATGACAAAGTCCATGTTTTTCTATGGGAAACCTCCAATAATATTCTGATCAAAATGTTTAATATCCGGTGCACATGGCAATATATGACCAAGATTCTGTGTAAGTTTCAATAAATTCCATTCAGTGGTGTAGGAGTTGCAAATAAAAGATGGGTATCCCCTTATGTCATGTATGTCCATGACAAAGTCCATGTTTTTCTATGGGAAACCCCAAATATTATTCCAATCAAAATGTTAAATATCTCCTGCACAATGGCACTATGTGACATGGATTCTGTGTAAGTTTCATCAAATTCCATTCAGTGGTGTAGGAGGAGTTGCACATAAGAGATGGGTATCCCCTTATGTCAATGACAGTCCATGTTTTTCTATGGGAAACCCCAAATATTATTCTGAATAAAATGATAAATATCTCCTGCACAATGGCACTATGTGACAAGGATTCTGTGTAAGTTTCAACAAATTCCATTCAGTGGAGTAGGAGGAGTTGCACATAAGAGATGAGGACCCCCTTAGGTCAATGACAAAGTCCATGTTTTTCTATGGTAAACCCCAAATATCATTCCAATCAAAATGTTTAATATCTCATGCACAATGGCACTACGTGACAAGGATTCTGTGTAAGTTTCATTAAATTCCATTCAGTGGTGTAGGAGGAGTTGCAAAAAAGAGAAAGTGAAACGGACGGACCGATGGATGGATGGACGGACGGACACCATGATCACTATATACCCCCCCGCTTTTCAAGCGGGGGTATAATAATTTGTGTATATTAAATCGTAATACTTCTTTCATCTGGGGAAAATGGTAATGCATACAAGAAAAGGAAATTCTAATATGACGTACTTCAAACACTTAAGAAACAAACATCTATTGAAATATTCAATAAAATATGGCTGTTCCAGCCATTTCAAAAATCATACGCCTCTGCTGATGTTTTTGCTGGCCTTTTTTTATTATTCCTATATTACCTTTGTATTCGAAAATCCAATAGAAAAAATGTTCCAACATGAACATGTCCATATTCTGTACAGTGCCTTTATTGTTTACATGTCACAAAATCTTCCTTGAGTTTTGCTAGGTTGTGTTTTCAGTTTTCTGTTTAACTAACCTTAAAAAATATATATGTAAAACTACTTTTGTGGTAATAAAGAAATAAATATACAACATGGGGAGGTAACTAAGGATACTTTTAGGTACAGGTCTATGGACGGAGATTTGAAAACCCACCCTTTTCATATATTTTCAGATGTTTTAAATGGGACCCAATCAAATAGTAATACTGAATTATTAAATCAGACCTATTCATATATATTTTATTACTGCACATCCCCATTGACAAAATAGTACACTCACTACCAAAATGATCAAGTGTTGTCAATGGAACACTTTGTTTTGTAAAATAATTGTGGTCTACATTGACAATTTCGAAATCTCAAACTCTCGCAAATTCGACGAGAACAGGGCGTGGGGAGGGTAAGAGATATTGCTGTGATGTAATTGTATATTAAAATTGCCTAATGTTTATTCGTTAATTGCTTACTATTACCCGACACTTTACATTGATGAAAGGTAAAAATGAAAGACCAATAAAAGACCGACATAATACGACAAGAAAAAGTAAATTTAAATAATGATTTTTATATGAAAATTAGATTTTAAAAACAGTTTTTTTTAATCAAAATAAGACGTCTAAATCAGTAAAAATCAGTGGTAAAAATGCAAGAGCAAACAGAAGGAAAATAAATATCTTTATTATAAGAGAAAGTCACAGATATTGATTTTTATTTATTTTAAGAGTTAAACATTTTATTTTAAATAATTTTTAAAATGCAATTTATATTTGGATACTTATAGAATGAAATAAAACATACGTAGATCGTATATGAAGTCCTTTAAACTAACATAAATTAAAAAAGCTAATAAGTAAACGAAATTTTGAAAAATGTAATTAAATACAATGAAAAATAATTCAATTTTAATTAAGCAGCAGTTTATATAATTTAAAGAAACACAAAATTTTTATATTTCATAAATTGTTTTGCAAAAATACGGGTCTTCCTCTATAAAAAATTTATTTTTTTGTTTTATTTTAAAAAATTCGGAGCTCCACAGAAACAACATGATAACTGTCGATCTTACACCCCACAGAACCATGTGACTATGAGATTTCGAAAAGGTCAATAGGCTTAACATGCTCAATATAAGAATTGAGGCAT
This sequence comes from Limnoperna fortunei, assembly GCA_944474755.1. Lineage (NCBI taxonomy): Eukaryota > Metazoa > Mollusca > Bivalvia > Mytilida > Modiolidae > Limnoperna > Limnoperna fortunei. The sequence continues at coordinate 57,241,169 of OX104115.1, forward strand.
GGATATATTTACTAGATAATTTACAACTATACCCATTGATATATTTTTCAATGAAAAAGGCTACCCTTTCATATATTTTCAAAAGGTAAAAAAGTGACACACTCGACCCCCCCCCCTCCCCCTTGTGATATGGTGTCTAGTCGTTTCATACCATGTTCATTTTGTACCATGACCATTTCGTACCCAAATTTACCATTTCGTACCAAGATTTTGCCAGTTCGTACCATATGCTATTTCGACATTTACAGTTTCGTACCATATATATGATTTAATTGTGTTACTCGTTTATTTTAATATTTCAAATACCAGTATTTATAAGCATGTTAATTTATGAGTTTTATTAAAAATAATAATTTAACAAAATACAGAACTAGCTTGCTATAATATCTTTGATGTTCATTGGAATGTGAATGATAAAAGGAAAATGCGGTTTGGTTGTTAAAACAATGATTTTCAATTGTCCTTGTATAGATGGGATATGTCCAAGCCAACATACATGTAGAAAATCCTCTTTGACATTTGGGCCCAGTATATACAGAATTAAATCTCCATCGGCCGTTTGCTCCGACTCAGCGCCCGCAATGTTTATGAGCCGAACAATCATACTTGTTATGTTATAAGATAACACTTTGTGACAATTCAAGTTTAAAATTCATATATTTAATTTTGTGTATCATTCATTATCTATCTTGTTATTGCATATAATATGTACTATATATTGTTGTTGTGCATCATTTTAATTGTAGCTATGATAACAAATAAAAAATATAAATAACCTTTATGTCTATCATTCTATTAAAAATAAATATTGGATCCAAACCTAAAAATAGTACATAACATCAACCATTAACAATTAAGATGTGGTATGAAATGGACATGGTACGAAATGGTTTTTTATGGTACGAAATGGCAGGTACGAAACGACTATAAACCTGTGATATTATACAATTAATGACTTTGATATAGGTCGCTATCAGGATTTATCAGCCAGAGAAAATGTAATATTCACCGAGCCGCTAGGCGAGGTGAATATACATTTTTGGGGGCTGATCAATCCTGATAGCGACCGTATATCAAAGTGATTAATTGTTTTATTACATGAATAAAACCACCATCTCACTTGATCCGAAAAACAGAGGATGTTTTTTCTACTGGAGCCCCTGTTTACATTTTGTAATTGTTGTTACCCTTAATACTTTTATTTAATACTGCATTCTGATATCAATTTGCTGGTAATCCTGAAATTACAGTTGCAAATATTTAGAAGAGTATAAATGAATCAACATATCGCAGAGCCGACGTTTCTCCCATTTGTTGTTGTCACGCACGATGTACAATTAATACAATCGATTTTATTGGACAAATGAATTTGTTAAGACGGCTATTCTGATTGGCTAAAACATAAAAACCAGGTCGATATCGTATTCCGCTTGACTACTATGCAGCGGAATCGTGCAGCGTACAAACATTTAATGTAATTTTAGTACTGTTGCGATTTATCGTGACCCAAAAGTTGTTTTTAAACCAATCAAAAACACGCAAAATTATATTCATGTAATAAATATTAATGATAACCAAAAAATTAAAAAAGGTAAACATAATAACAATATTGTATATTTGTTTAACTTAAGCACTGTCTACATGCATTGACATAAGGAAATGCAATAAAACGCAAAAGTAACTATTACTTCGTCTTCATTTACTTCAATCTTAAAAAGTTTTCAATCTTAACTGTTGTGTCCCCTTAATGGCCTAATTGGCATATTTATGAGAATATATAACGACTCGCCCCACTCTTGAGTCGCCCCATATTAATAACGAGTCGCCCCACCTTTAATAACTAGTCGCCCCACTCAATAACGACTCGCCCCACATATATAAAAAATATATTTTATAATATAAATTTATATACAATATAAATAAATACATTGATAGTATAATTTTTTTAATTTGCGTATATTGTACTGCTCGGTGTTTTAATTAATCGCATCTTCCTCTAAATGTAAAACTATTCAATGCTGCCTGTAAATTAAAGTGTAGAATACTGTTAATCTTACATACTATTGAAAACAGTTTAAAAATACAAGGTTGTCTTATTGTTAACAAATATCTAACGTGCTTGCTTATTCAAACTACACCGAGACAGTTAACAAGAGACCATAACAACAACGATTGTACTTAATATGTAAAGGGGACAGGCATACGCTTTAGGAAAAAAACCATACTGCATACTAGCAGTAAAAAAATTCTGATCATTTGGATGCAATTTATCTCTTTACCGGAGTTTTATGTAAATAATTTATAGTCTTTTTTTTCAACTAAACCAATGAATTATCACTTATTAAATGATTTTCAGGTACGAATTAAAGAATATACTAGTACTGCCTCCCTCTTTTTCATTTTTTTCCTTTCTTCCTCACCTGTTGCTCCTTTCTCTCTCCCCTTTGTTCCTTTCTCCCTTCCCATCACAGTTAATCACGATTGTAAACAAACAAACATTCAGTTATAATTACCACAATTAATTAAAGAAGTGAAGATGAGTTCACTTTAATATCAAGAGATCCACCGCCAATTAAACACCTAATGACCTAGCAATAAAATATATATGCAAATTAAATAATTTATGGTATACATTCAATTAAATATATTTAAATATGTTTTAAGATATTAAATTTATAAACTTATATTATATATTTTACCTATGTGGGGCGAGTCGTTATTTAGTGGGGCGACTCGTTATTAACATGGGGCGACTAGAGAGTGGGGCGAGTCGTTACGATACCATTTATGACACATGAGGTCACACATATTCATCGTAATTTAGATTTTAATGTACAGTTGTTTCAATCTTGATTTGTATTTGACTTACTTCTATTAATTTCTGAACTAAAATAGACCAAACAATAAATCGCTGACACTTGTCGCACACAGAATTATTTGAAATACTGTTACACTACCGCCTGTGGCCTGGGCTAAGCAAGTATCTTCGCCTTACCGGTGTATCCAGTTGCCATACTGGGTTCCAAAATTTACATATTATAATTCTGCATATGGACAGGTACCAGTTAAAATGCGGCGATTTACAGCATGAGACTTGGCGAAAAGCAGACGAAAGTGATTTTGACCAAGTGTAATGAAAATCGTGAGTAGAATTTTTATTATCAATATTTGTGTTATTTTCCCATATTCTCGTTATTTGACAGTGACAGGATTCTTTTGTAGCTATCTCAAAATGAGTAATCACATCGTAGCCCTAGCTGACACTACGACAGCTGTAAGTGTACAGTAGCTGCTGAAAAGTAGGGCCATTGACATTTTCGAATAGTCAGAACACTGTAAATTCATTTGATTTATTTGCTGTTTCTACTGTTATCTGCTTTGGGAAAAATAAAAAAATGTTAACCTGTGAATGGACTCACCTCTAGCTCCCCCCCCCCCCATGACCATGTACAGAACCATGCGTCCCTAAAACATAAGGACAGATTCACACTAAGTTAAACACTTACAAATACTAATTTTTTCAGCAGACTGTTGTATTATGAAATAAACTACCAACCACTGTTGTTCTGCAGCCTGATCCTGATCATTTCAGACAGGCTTTGAACAATCTAAACATAGCTTAGATATATATAGCAAAACACTCATGACTGTTTTTAACTCCTTATCAATTCCATCTCTAATTTTAATTAAATTTCCCAATTTTTATTCAATTACAATAGTTCCTATAGATGTCTTCCTGTCATCTTTAACTTTTATCTTTTTTTTTTTTTTTTTTGCACTGCCACACACCTTCTAGTTATACACAAAAGGGGAGTCTAGCAGTATTTATTATAGGATTAAACACCGTTTTCAATGGATTTATCGGTATATCAACAAGACCAACTCACTCACAAACATATCATTGTTTGTGAGTGAGTTGGTCTTTTTGATATACAGATAAATCCATTGAAAACTGTTTAATCTTTAAAAGTCTTTAAAATTGCATTAAGGAATTAATTTATCTAACGTGTTTCTCAACTTCATATTTCTTGTGTATTTGGTAGCGGGATTGACTGAACGTATGAATATTTTGTTTATTTTTACGTGCGATTATTCCATAAACCATTTTCTGATTTTAATAAACACAATTAAGTTTTATATCAATCAATAACCTTATTTTCTGTATCGAACACAAGGAAAGTTTTAAATTTAGCAAATCATTTATGATAATTCATCAAACAAATAATTTATAAGCTGATTGCTACTTTCGATATTGAAAGCCGCCATCTTTGTTTACATTGGTTACGGTAAAAATAGTTCGGTCAACGTCATTTATCCAAATATAAATTAAGTCAACTTCATTTATCAAGAAATAAATTTTGTTGAAAACCTCTACCAGAAGTAATGTCAACCAATGAAATAAATGTATTTCTAAATATGCAAAATCATATTAGAATTATAGATATATGAAATAGAATGCTTTCAACCAATTAGCAGATCATTAGATATATTGATTTATATATTAATTTATAGTCCATTCTTATATTATGGAATTTCTTAATTCTTAATTCTAATTTAAGTATTTAAGGATTGTTTTCAATTGCTGGTTAGATTATTGGATATAAACGACTTTGGGTCGATTTACACTGAATAAACCGCAAAGCGGTAAACTTGCAGCGTAAATCGATCCAAAGTCTTTTATATCCAAAAATCTAACCAGCAATTGAAAACAAACCTTATATTTAAAATTCTATAGTAAAAATGAAGTAACATGAACAATATTTTACAAGTAATCAAATAATATTTGCAATTCACAATTTTAGTGTCGTCACTTGTTTTTTGCCAAAGAATTCATGTATAGTCAACATCATCAATACATCTTATTATGACGTCACAATCAGTCACGTGCTGAAAAACCAAGTTAGGTTATACGAAATAACCAACTTTGCTCATGTATAGAGTATTTAAACGAAATTAAAATATTAAAAATATAATTTCTATTGAATCAAAACCATGACAAAATTACAAACTTCAAAGCCCCAGAAAATGTACTTATCTCACATGGGAGAGGGGTGGGTAACTAATGGTACAATTTTAGGTACAGATTTGGGGGTAAATGCGCCCTATGTATATACTTTCAGGAGTTATAAAACGCGACCTAATCATATATTTTAATTTCTAAACCAGACCTATTCATAAATTTAATTACCTACCCACCCTCCATTAGGAGGCGGGTCATTAAGTAATGTATTCACTTTGGCAAAATTTTGTCCGTCACAGATTTTGTGTGAAACCGTTTTTATCCAAAAACCACAATATTAAGAGCTCAAACTTGCAGGGATTAGTACAATAAACGAACAGCGTTCTTTTTTTGGATTAATTTAATTATTAATGAGATATTCACTAATTAAGGTTTCTTTTCTTTGTTCAATGCTGTGTGCACTGTTCTATAAATAACCAACGTTGTCGATCGGTAACAGGTATTTGAATATATCACATGGTTGTGCATTTGTGCTTGTAAAAATGTCACGTGACATAATTTTAAAAGATAGTGAAAAGGTGTAGATTATAAATTATCTATTGTATTACACTTTTATAAAATATATTAACTTTTTTATTAATTAAATTATTACAGAGATATTCCCTAATTAATGTTTCTTTGTTCATTGATGTGCACACTGTTCTATAAATAGCTTACACAGCTACAGCTGCAGTTTAGATAGATAACACAGTGGATTTAAATATACCCACATGGTTTTGAATGCCAATTCATTATATTGAGGAGGGGGGAATAATTTAATAAAAAAAAATCTCAGATTTTATCTATCCTTCACGTTTGTTTATTTTTTAATTAAATAATTTTTCTTATTGTTGATAGTTTCCTTGTCGAATCAGGATTAAAACAATGTCGGGTGTACTTTTCAGCATATTGTTGTCATTGGGAACAAATGGCTGAATGAGGCCACACTTAAAAATATTTCAGTTTGGACTTACCCTACACATTGTTTTCAGGTTGGGTAGGTAAGTAAACTTTTTTTTTTTTTTTTTTTCGCTGTATTTCAACCTGACAGACGAAGACAGAGTGAATCTGTCCATGATTTTGCAGAATTTACAAACCGGAAATATGTCGATAATTGTAAAGATGGAACAATGACAGAAACGACAACGGGAAAATTCCGGAAAAAAAACTTTCGTTTTTTGGGCTAATAAAAAACTTCCGGGTCGGCGGGTTTTTTCCCGGTCGCTCGCGTTAGTGCAAACAAACATATTTTTAATTATGGCCTGAAGAAAATTTTCTGTCAGAAATAATATAACAAGATGTTGAAGTTTTTTGCTGCAAGTGGCAAAATATCGACAGATTGAAAAAAAAAAAAAAAAGCGCTTGAATCCTGCGTGTACACCCATGATCTTGACTTTGCATTTGGTAATATATTGTTCAACATTTGTGCTAGAAAACAAATTTGGCAGGTGGGTGAGTCGTATTCGTGTTAATACATTCCTCTAGTTTATTGTACAGTGAAGCGGCATATAAATGTGCGCTAGTGAATGGCTGTCATAATTTAGAAAGGTGGAAACATAATTTAATGGCTGAATAATGAATCATGCAAATCGCAGAATTCAGACTTAAAATAACAACTCTATTAACAGTAACGATGATTATGGTTTAAAAAATTGAGTTGTTTTCAATTAAATTTAAACGACTTCAACCAATAACTTGCGAATGTGCGAACTAAATTTATTGGAATTTTAACACGGCTTTGTTTACATAGCGAATGCAGGATGTCATATTAGAATTTCTCACAACTGAAAAATTTCAAACATTTTTGTGCATTCCTTTCAACTAATTAACATTCATTTATTATCACTGCATAATGCATGTTTCATCCATGTAGCCATACATACTATAGGGATTTGGTTTCAGCAAGTGATTTTATTAGAGCACTTAATTTGTTACTAGTCAATCTGCTTTCGATGAGAATTTATGAATTCTCCTTCCCCATGGGTTTGGTACAGATAGTACTATATAATTGTTTTAAACTTAAAAATACAAAAATAAACACAAAGTAGTATATGTTTCATGTTATCATAAAAATGCTTTAAATTGCAAATAGCTGTAACCAAATAATAAAATTTAATTTATTAAAACAGTCACCAGTGATCTACTGAAGAAGCCTTGAAGGCTCCCAGAAAGCTAATAAGGTGGCTACACCCATAACCATGAAATGATCCAATACTATACCACATACAGATACAGACAAAGCATTCAAACAAAACTACTCCTTGACATTATGACAGAATTTCCATATCCAGCATAATTTTCTGATAAGTTGCAGAATAGATTTTAAAAGTTTATTAATAGCCTACATGTATAGTTTAGCATATTTAGAGGTCTGGGTTTCCTCCATGTACTCAGACTTCCTCGCCCAATATAAATTCGATGTGGCGATATAGCAGCAGAAAAACTGCTGAAAGTGGTGTTAAACACCATTCACATAAACAAGTCATTTTGATTAGGTTAATTTGCAAACATAATCAATTTACACATAGCTAGATTAAATAATCGAGTAATAATTTAATCAGTGCTAAAAACTTAATGATTGCATCCACTTGACAGTAATGTTGCTGTAAGACAATGATAATCTGTTTTTATCATGAATAACAGATCATGAATAGGTTTTGATCTTCATTAAGGAAGGACTTATCCTGATCCTGATTAATTTAACACTGGAAGTCATCAGAACACTTAAAGATTAAAGATGTTTCTGTTTAACAAATTAAACAAAATTTTTTTTCATAGCTTATTCAAAGCAAATTCTAAAATTTTATTGAATTCTATTGAGGGGTTTTCAAACATGAAAATATTACAAGACCCCATATACTCTTAGTTCTAGTGACCAAGAAATGCATTAATTAATTTTTAAGATTAAGATACTTAAAAGTGCAGACAACAATATTTGTACCATTTTGCAACAAGTAAATATATTTACCCAACTCTAGTGCTTAGTGTACATGCATCTTCTATAATCTGTATAACATGATGATGAGTAATAAACTGCATGAACTTTACTTGAACTTTAATGGGAACTTGAAATAAGATAACAGATCTGTTGCTGTCAATCAAATTGTTGAAAAGTTACAACTTTCAGAAATGTGAACATTATATTCAGTAATCCAACATACCACTGGAATTAAGATTTAAGATTCCATGTAACAAGATTTTAATAGAAGGTGAGTTAATAATAATTGAACTGTCCATTGGAAATTTTACACTAGTGTAATTTAATTACATGAAATAATACACTAGTGTACGGAAGTAATACATGTACACTGGTGGAAAGACGACACTGTTACATACACATGTATAAATAATTTTAATAAGGAAACATGCAAATTTATTTTTTGTGTGGGATTTATGCACATTTTTGAGTTGAAGTTATATTGTATAAAATATTACTTCTAATGATTTTTTTTTCAGATACTAGTATCAACCCAACATGTATGGTAAACATGGTAAAGGAGTATGCAAGTATAGGCACATCCATGCCATGGAAGCATAGTCATGACTAAGGTAATAACTGTTATTTATTATACTAGTATGTCTCCCATCTACATGTATGCTGTTTTTCTGTCTGCCAGATACACAACTCATATTCTTGCTTATGCACAGTACCTATTTTTTCACAGACTGATTTAAATACATGCATTTCTGAAGGAGTTTTGAAATTTGCTTTCTTATCTTGAAGTTGCAGACATTTTTTGTTTTGTTTTACTGTTTGTCTTTTCTGATATTCAAAGTGTGAAATATTAAAACATCCCTGCCATGAATATATGAACCATTCATGAACTGTTAATGAATATAAGGCTAAATCAGTTCACACAATTATGAACTGTATTCATGTATTTACATTTTTTTAATCCCTTAAAATTCATTGCAAGAGGCAGTCTGTGCCATAAACATTTTTGACTACTTCTTCAGACTTAGACCTGCTAGGTATCACTAGTCCAAACTTTATTTGACTAGTTTAAAAAAAAAAACAACTACAAGTTAAAAAGTCAAGATTTTGTGTAATTTTTTCATTTTACTGAATTTACGTGATTTTATGACAATATAAAACCAATGAAAAGATTCTATTTTAAGTCCCAATTTTTTCGCTTTTGCTATCACTTGGCATCTGTCGTTCGTCGTAAACTTTTTCAAAAATCTTCTCCTCTGAAACCACTGGGCCAATTTTTTTCAAACTTAGCCACAATCATCCTTAGGGTTCCTAGTTTCAAATTTGTACCCAGGGTGTTGATCAACAAACAAAGATGGCCGCTGTTACTAAAAATAGAACATGGGTGTCAACACATGTTTTTGATCATAACTCAAAATTATAATAGCTATCTGAGAAAACCGTTACTTCAAATTGATCATCAGCACATTAAGTCTACAATAGTTGCTATTAGTGTGAAGTTTTGTATTGGCTTCTTGTAGGAGTTATTGCCCTTGAATGACGATTTTTAGGTACTTTTGAGCTAATTTCAATTTCTGAGAATTTCAACAAAAGCCATGATAAAAAGAATTCAAATTTGTTCAAATTAATGGCTGTTCCTTCTTCATAATGAGGAGATAATAGGAAATAGGAATAGTTTTCTTATTTGACTTCTAGGTTTACATGTTTATATAAATTTAAAACTTCTCAAATTTAATGAGAATCTGTGAAAACTTTCAACTCAGTTGCAAAATATATATTAAAATAAATGGTACAGAAACCATGGCAACAGTTTTTAATTTTTAAGTGATTTTGTTGATTTTATAAGCATACATAAATTTGGTCCTATTTCTATTCTTCAAAGTACAACCATAGATATATAAACAATGTACAGTCTGTGTTTAATTCAGGTAGGTTATTAATGGTTAAAAAATCTCAATACCTGTAATCATTTTGTATTAACTTGAAAATGTTGTTATTTTTTTGTCAGATTGAATGTAAAAAGGCAAAGAAATGATAATGGAAAGATGTATGCCAAAGCCAAAGGCAGCTACTTGTGGGAAAAAATATATAAAGACTTGATTTGACACAGGCAAAGGAACATTGGTACATGTTTTTGATTGTATTATTCAAAACAGATCGTTGAAACAAGGTACATGCACTGGTATATGTTTATAGAATAAATATAGCAGACCAACTGAAACCTCTATAATATAGCAGACCAACTGAAACCTTTCCTGTATAAGAGGCAATACCCACAGTTGAACATTTTGTCCCCACCAGATAATATTTTGTGAGCACAATAATTATTTCATGCAAACAACTTTTAAAGTTGTTTGCATGAAATAATTATATTTTGTGTGCAACGTAATATTTTTATTTTTTAGCTCACCTGGACCGAAGGTCCATGTGAGCTATTGCTATCACTTGGCGTCCGTCGTCCGTCGTCCGTCGTCCGTCGTCCGTCGTCTGTCGTCCGTCGTCCGTCGTAAACTTTTTCAAAAATCTTCTCCTCTGAAACCACTGGGCCAATTTTTTTCAAACTTGGCCACAATCATCCTTAGGGTTCCTAGTTTCAAGTTTGTACCCAGGGTGTTGATCAACAGACAAATATGGCCGCTGTTACTAAAAATAGAACATGGGGGTCAACACAGGTTTTTGATCATTATCTAAAAAACTATAATAGCTATAGAGAAAACCGTTACTTCAAATTGATCAGCACATTAAGGTCTACAATAGTTGCTATTAGTGCGAAGTTGTGTATTGGCTTATTGTAGGAGTTATTGCCCTTTTTTGACGATTTTTGACAAAATTTTTGGTATTTACAATATAACCTGAAAAATATACGAGGTAGAGTGAAAGTGTAAATGGCAAAAATGATCAGCAATAAAAGCCCTACAATTCACTTGATTGGTCTGAAATTGTCAGATGACTCTTTATATGAGTTATTGCCCTTAAATGGTAATTTTTTATGAAATTTTCCGTTTTTGTCCTGTAACTTTAAAACTATAACAGCTAGAGTAAAACTGTAAATAGCAAAAATGATCAACAATACAAGCCCTACAATTCACTGTATTAGTCTGAAATTGTCAGATGACTCCTTATAGGAGTTATTGCCCTTAAATGGCAATTTTTTATGAAATTTTCCGTTTTTGTCCTGTAACTTGAAAACTATAGCAGCTAGATTGAAACTGTAAATTGCACAAATGATCAGCAATAAAGACCCTACAATTCACTTGATTGGTCTGAAATTGTCAGATGACTCCTTATATGAGTTATTGCCCTTAAATGGTAATTTTTTATGAAATTTTCCGTTTTTGTCTTGTAACTTTAAAACTATAACAGCTAGAGTAAAACTGTAAATAGCAAAAATGATCAACAATACAAGCCCTACAATTCACTGTATTAGTCTGAAATTGTCAGATGACTCCTTATAGGAGTTATTGCCCTTAAATGGCAATTTTTTATGAAATTTTCCGTTTTTGTCCTGTAACTTGAAAACTATAGCAGCTAGATTGAAACTGTAAATTGCACAAATGATCAGCAATAAAGACCCTACAATTCACTTGATTGGTCTGAAATTGTCAGATGACTCCTTATATGAGTTATTGCCCTTAAATGGTAATTTTTTATGAAATTTTCCGTTTTTGTCCTGTAACTTTAAAACTATAACAGCTAGAGTAAAACTGTAAATAGCAAAAATGATCAACAATACAAGCCCTACAATTCACTGTATTTGTCTAAAATTGTCAGATGACTCCTTATAGGAGTTATTGCCCTTAAATGGCAATTTTTTATGAAATTTTCCGTTTTTGTCCTGTAACTTGAAAACTATAGCAGCTAGATTGAAACTGTAAATTGCACAAATGATCAGCAATAAAGACCCTACAATTCACTTGATTGGTCTGAAATTGTCAGATGACTCCTTATAGAAGTTATTGCCCTTAAATTGCAATTTTTTATGAAATTTTTGTCCTGTAACTTAAAAACCATAGCAGCTAGAGTGAAATAATAAATTGCAAAAATGATCAGCAAAAAAGCCCTACAATTCATTTAATTGGTCTGAAATTGTCAGATGACTCCTTATAGGGGTTATTGCCCTTAAATGACAATTTTGTTAAGAAATTTTCCATTTTTGTCCTGTAACTTGAAAACTATAGTAGCTAGATTAAAACTGTAAATTGCACAAATGATCAGCAATAGAAGCCCTACAAATGATTGCTTAGTCCAAAAATTGCAAGATGACTCTTTATAGGAGTTATTGCCCTTTCATTATGAATTTGGACATATGAACAGTTTTTTAATTATAAATTAGTCTATAACACACCTATTAGTAGAGTAAAACTGTAAATTTCTAAAGTACCCTAAAGGACAATGCCTAAAAACCATTTAATTTTCAGAAATTGTGGATGGCACCTTATAGGAGTTATTGTATTTAACAAATTTTTTGAAGAAATGTTTAGTTTTTGCACAGTAACTTAAAAGCTATAACAACTAGACTGAAACTGTTAATTTCAAAAATTTTAATATAGTTTAAGTCATTTGGATTCCAGGTGAGCGATTACAGGCTCCTGGGAGCCTCTAGTTACATGTACACAAATGGTCTTAGAAATAGAATTAAATTTATATAAGAAATTTATAGCTAAATATGCATGTGATATGTTTAAATATCAGGTATTTTGGCATATTTTCAATAAATAAAAACAAAATATATTTATACAGGTGATTGTAACAGTGAGGAAGAGAAAAAGTGTGGCAAAAGGTATTTTTAATAATATGTTTTATTTTTCGATCACTGGGATAAATTATCCACTTTAGTGATTTATATTTTTAAGAATCCTTTCTTAACATCTACCGTACGCTTTGTACATTTTAGTCCTATCTCAGTTAACAGAGAGAATTTTAATAACACTAATTATTCGAAGAAGAAGGGGTATACTTGGTTCGTAACATAACTTTCGTTACATTTTTCTTCTTACCACAACCACTGAAAATTTTGAAAATATGTGACATTACCATGTGGTCCTATATTGCGATTACCGATTTCAGGTCCGTTGCATATTTACTTCCTGTTTACCGACTCAGTCAATTAAATGATGTGTATAGCTGGGGTATACTGAGAGAGCAGTAGCTCACAGCTTACTAGTTTTGGAATGGATAATCCTTTGCTTTATTTTCAAGCAAAGCTAGCTCACATTTTAAGCATAGGGCCCTAGAAAAAAATGGGTGTTTAAATATTCCTGCTGAAAAAAATATGTTCGATTGTTGGAATTTTTTTTTAGTTTTTGTTATGTCCTGACTACAAAATTTCAGTAGACATATTTTCTGTTCGTTTGTCCGTCAATTCAACTGTGCATCCCACATTAGGTTTTCCATTGCTGGAACCTTTAACTGCCCATAATCATGAAACTTGATATATATACACAGTTACAACATGATGAGACTTCTTCACTGGCAAATTTCGTTAAGGCTGTGCCAAATATTTCATACTTGACTGAAGAGAGATTGGGTGTGGCCAAGGCACATTTTCTTGTTGTTTTGTTTTGTTTTTGTTTTTTGTAATAATAGATTAAATTATAACTCTTTACAACAGTTTTATAGCTATTTTATCAAGTATTGTACTTATGCTTTATGCACTTTGTTACAGATAAGAAAGGAACAAAAACAAAGAAAACAAGGAAGGATACCAACAACAAAAAGAAAAAGTAAAGTTATATTCTTGTTATGAATTAGAGGACTATTTTTCAAACTTTTGTGGCGGTACCATTTGATTTTTCTAAACATTTTCAAAGACATTAGTGAAATATTTGTTAAACTATTTGTTTGTAATTTTTGGTGTGCAGACCATTATTGAATCTTAATTTAGATATATATCTTACATATTTATGGAATATATTAATCACTTTCCATTTGCTGTACATAGCTGAAGCATCGAAAAATATTACTTGCAGTAACTTTCAGTCATGTAGCATTAAATTTTGTGGTTTGAAATATAGCAGTAAGGCAGACAAGGTTGTATTCACTTTGATATAGCTTTTTTCTGAACATCTTAAGACCAGAAGTTTTTTGCATTTAATTTTGTGAATTAAGACTTTATTAAATACTACATTTAAGGGTAAATTTCCTCAAACAAAAAAATTGTTGATTAGTTATTTTGTTTTAGAGATCTGTGGTGAACAGTATTTGTCTCACCTGTGATGATAGTTACTGGAGACGAAACATATATATATGGGAATCAAGTGGGGGGTGGTATTAAAATTTGACATTTTGCTTGATATCTTTGTAAGCTAAAGCCCTAGGTCCATCACATTTGGTCCAAAGATGCTTCTTACCAATCAGTCTCCTGTCACCTGATCTTGACCTCTTTTTCACGGTCCAGAACCTATGTATATAGATTGCTGATGAATTAGTACATGAATATCTGGTAGGTGTTACCTGACCTTGACCTCTTCAGGGTCCAGTGGCTATGTTAAAGTTTTTTGGCTAAGTGCAGTTTCTATGTAACTTTGAATGGAAGGATGACAATATTTGGTATATAGGTTGCAGTTGTCACCTGACCTTGACCTCAATTTTACAATGACTACATTTAAGTTTTTGATTTAGGTCAGTTTCTCTGTAACCTTGCATTTCATATTTTAAATGATGACCATTTAGAGGTTTATACATATTGGCATGAGTTTTTTTTTTCATTACTGATGCAGAATGCAGGCCAGAAATTTTCTGTGTCCACACCTGTTTATTTTGATCAGATTTTTAATTACTATGGAGGTTAAAAAAGTCTGATTCCACACTAAAACTTATAAGGTCTTCTAAGTCTTAGTTCCGGTCAAAAAAGTTGTATTATGTCTATATGTTGTGTATATTTTCTTTTAATTACAATGTAGTCACCACCACTGTCACATTTTTTAATGTATTTTTAATCAAGGGCTTAAGTTTTAGGTATTTTATGTTATTCTTCATCACAAATTCTGTACATAGATTTTTATAATATAAAAGAAATGCTCCTTTGGGCTTCCATACTAAACTATTTTAAAACTGAGTAAAATACTTGTTGAGTGATTTGTGAATTTGTTTCAATGTTTCAGACAATTTTTACCTAACATTGTGACAGTTGTGTTATTTTCAACAATCATATGTATTGTATGACAAAAATTGCATCTTCAAAAGAAAATGTATGAAAGTTATTATTTTGCATTTCCCTACCTATTGTAAGTCTGTAAGAAACATAATGAAATAAAGTAGCCTTTTTTTTTCTAATTTTTCTGAAATTCTATATGCTAAGTTTTTAAGGTTATGCAAGAAACATATGAGTCAGAACCATTCTGAAACCACTTTTTTTCTAATTTTCAAGAAATATGATATATTAGATCAGATTTATTTGGAAAATTTCCAGAACTGTTAAATGGTACCTGTGTCAAGGGTAGGTTAAATGTTTGATTTTGACTTGCCTGAAACTATTATCTTTACTCAAAATTTGTAGAAATGTATTGATACATTTGAAAAGATTAATTTCATGTACTTTCCGAAAGTGTTTTAAATGTTTTGATTGTCAAGAGTCAGCAAAGCCTTGGATTTTGACTTGCTTCGGGAACTTTCTTAAAAACGATTTTTTCCTTAAAAATGTTGTAGAAAAATAGTGATATATTTGATAAGATTTTTCGGGATATTTCCTGAAACCTTTTAAATGGTATGATTGTCAAGAGTTAGAAAAGTGTTAGATTTTGACTTGTTTCGGGAACTTTCTGAAAACATTTTGTTCTCCTTAATATTTTGTAGAAATGTACATGTAGTGATATATTTGTTAGGATGTTTTCGGGAATTTTCCCGAAACATTTTAAATGGTATGATTGTGAAGAGTAAGCAAACTGTTTGATTTTTACATGTTTCGGGATTTTTCCCGAAATGTTTTATTCTTAAAATTTTGTAGAAATGTAGCGATATATTTGAAAAGATTGTTCGGGATTTTTCCCGAAACATTTTAAATAGTATTATTGTCAAGAGTAAGCAAACTGTAGGATTTGGACTTGTTTCGGGATTTTTCCCGAAATATTTTATTCTTAAAATTTTGTAGAAATGTAGCGATATATTTGAAAAGATTGTTCGGGATTTTTCCCGAAACATTTTAAATTGTATGATTCTCAAGAGTAAGCAAACTGTTAGATTTTTATTTGTTTCGGGAACTTTCCCGAAATTGTGCAAATGTACACATTTTATAAAGTGAGCTTGTATTTAGTGTTTATGATGTGAAATTTTGTTGTATATATATTTGTTTGTTGAATAAAAGTTAAAAATGGCTACAGTTTTTGCAGTATTATAAAATAAATGCTTACAGTTGAGGTTTACAAGGGAAAAGGGAATAAAATGGATTTTCCCTTTTTAAAATAGACAGCCTTGATTATAAAAATGTAATAAAAATCGCATTATCGTTCATCAAGATTTAAAGGAAATTTTTTGTATAATTAAATTGAATAGTTCAAAGCATTAAATTGTAAGACGATTATAGCTGCAATTGGTTATTTATTTTTTTTTTGTTGTTGCATGTTTACCTGAATTCATATTTTAACGATATTGTTTACACAGATGGTACATATCAATACATGTTGGTTTTTTGTCGCTACACCAATTTACGTTATAGATACTTGATTCTTATATATTCAATATGTACATTATACATAGAGAGATCCTAATAAATGATCATTATGGATCAATATAATTAAATGATTAAATTTTTTTAAATTGATACCTCTTAATTTAATACTTAAACCAGACGTAGGTAGAATAGATCAGTCAATTTAAATACACCAATTATGAAAACTGACAAAGATTTCAGACAAAAGCGTTTGAAGACTGAAAGTTTTTTCTACTGAAGACTGCAAGATAGTTTAAAGCCTCGTCGTAACGTTAGATAAAAAGGCGGGGCAGAAGGAACCGAAACAAAATCAGTATTTATAACATACCTTGAATTTCTTTGTGCTCCTTCTTTGATTATGCACCGCGTTAAAAAATGTCATTTCCGCCGATTCTAATTAAAGTTCACTCACTTGCAAAAGCCTTAAAAAAGGCTCGTCTCTTGCAGACTGTTTTATAGTGAGTTCTTGTTTTATATACCATACACAGCAATTGTTCCGGATTTAACAATCCTTACGATCCCGTGTAATTCCATTTCTTTTCTGTATTTCTACGCGCCACCACCAACGTAGAATAAATTCACCTATTTGCCATTCCTTATTATGTTAAACCTATACATGTATTACCAAAGAAGTCCCCCGACCGTGATTAAATGTATATTGTATTCTAATTTACCAGTTTCATCTATCGTCTGCTCTTCCCACGGTGATTTAGATTTATACCACTCAAAATTTCATCAATTATAAAGGGTTTGACAAAATGACGAAATAACTTTTAATCAGTATTATGTAATTTTAAAGGGTAAAAATCAAATGAAATATGTCCTGGTATTGCAATTCAAGGACTTTGAAATATTTAACATACGTGATACTGAGCAACGCGGTTATGTATAAAACAAAACAATATGACGGTGCGGTTTTTTATCACAAGTAGTATACACTGTTTAACTTCGATTTTTTAAAAACAAGTAGACGTGATGATCCTCTTAACTCGTAGATAATTTTCATGTCTTTATTTGCATATCAAAATACTTGCTAAAGTATTATAAGTTTTTAAAAAAACTACAATTAGCTATTCGAAGTGTAACGAATTGTTTAAATTTCTGATAGATATAAGAAACATTAGAAAAAATAAAAATAATACGTTTTTTTGTTAAACAAGGATTGGTTTTATCAGTGTCTTACCAATGATACCAGATACAACAAAAAGGATAAACATTCGGTCTGTATTATTGCATATAAAAAGTTTTGATAGAAAAAAATATTTTACCCTCAATAAAATCATTGAGAAAATTAAACTTACCTGAAATAAAGGTAATCTTGGTAATACTCTTATAATTTCCTGCTATAAACCCGTTCGAGTGGAATATTTTAATACCAACCACTCGGTCATATACTAGTACGTAAATGACAGGTACGGTCTAATGGGTGAATAACTTGATATCCTACTTGTACTTTTCACTACGTTGGAGATCCTTTTCAATACAGACAATAATTATTAACTGTCAGCCCAAGGTCACAGGTTATGTTAACACATTTATCTTTGAAAATGAAAGATAAATATAATGAATAGATATTATATTCTTTTATCAGTCCCATCAGTTTATGCATTTACATGTTTTGTATACTGATAATGCACTTTAAATTTAACGGAAAATATACAGGAAAAATTTAATACAACGTTAGATCCATTATTTGAATCTTTACTTCCAGCATTGCGTACTCCAGGAGATATCGAGGAGCTATCGATCTTACCAATCATAGGCATCGAGGCGATATCGATCGATAAGGTTTCGATCTTTACTACCTTTAGGTATTGATCCTACAAACGTGAGATATTGATTCTACGCGCATCAGGTATCGATCTTTAGTACCAGCAGCCATCGATCTTACAAACGTCAGGTATTGATCCTACGCGCATCAGGTATCGATATTTAGGTACCAGCAAGTATCGATCTTACTGCCATGAGATATCGATCTTGCGTACCAGCAAGTATCGATCTTACTACCATGAAATATCGATCTTTCGTACCAGCATGTATCGATCTTACTACCATGAGATATCGATCTTTAGTACCAGCAAGTATCGATCTTTAGTACCAGCAAGTATCGATCTTACTACCATGATATATCGATCTTTACTACCAGCAAGTATCGATCTTTACTACCAGCAAGTATCGATCTTACTACCATAAGATATCGATCTTTGCTACCAGTAGCCATCGATCTTACAAAAGTCAGGTATTGGTCCTACGCGCCTCAGGAATCTATCTTTAGTACTAGCAGGTTTCGATCTTACAACTATGAGATACCTAAATACCATGAAATAGCAATCTTTATTACCATTTGTCGTTCTTTAGAACCTATAAGTATTCATCTATCGATTTCACTGCCATAAGATGGTGCTTTGTACTACCAAGATATATCTTTAGTAACAAAAAGAATCGATCTTACTACTAGTAGATAATGACGAGGTATCGATCTTACTAACTTTCACTGACTAAAATTCATATTATCTAACATTATAAGGGTTCAAAGTTTATTCAGGAAACGTCTACATTCTTTTTCATATAATCAGAAAAAGTGGATCATGACACTGCAAATATTGTATCTACTAATCACAAATTTATCGCTAACACTGTTTTTCACGCGATGATGTCTCAAAAAAAGTTCTCTAGAACAAGTGAATTTGTATTTTCCTTGTTAACTGGCAAGTGTCGTTCCTTATACTTTAACAAGTTCTAAGAAAAAACGCACTATGCGGTTAGTTCTAACTTAATCTAAGACACGTTTTGTTTCCATCAAAATATTTCATTCATTCACATTGCCCTCGATTTTTTCTGAAATATTGACTTTACACGGTTAACAAAAATGCATTTATTCTCAAACTCAAATATTAAAAGCTTCAGTCACACTACACCGTATAGCGTTAACGGACGTCCAACGCATAACAAAATTTTCAATCCGTCCATGTCCGTTCGCATGCGTTTCTTTTCCGTTTATCATGCGGCGTTTGCGCTTCTTGTCCGGCGATGTCCAGCGGTGTTCGTTCCGTTCGTTAGAAAGTTTTGAACATGTTTAAAATTTGGAACGTACAGCACAGGATAAAGTTGTCCGTCAGATGTACGGTAACCATGCGCTGGTATGCGTTTTGTTCGTTACTCGTACGTTCCTTATTCTGTACTTGTCCGGTTCGAGTCCGTTCTTGCCCGGTGGACCTGATTTACGGCCGGACTACTAACGGACATGCAGCGGATGTAACGTAAGTTAAAGCTTCAGTCACACTACACCGTATAGAGTTAACGGACGTCCAACGCATAACAAAATTTTCAATCCGTCCATGTCCGTTCGCATGCGTTTCTTTTCCGTTTATCATGCGGCGTTTGCTCTTCTTGTCCGGCGATGTCCGGCGGTGTTCGTTCCGTTCGGTGGAAAGTTTTGAACATGTTCAAAATTTGGAACGTACAGCACCGGATAAAGTTGTCCGTCAGATGTACAGTATGCGTTTTGTTCGTTACTCGTACTTTCCTTATTCTGTACTTGTCCGGTTCGAGTCCGTTCTTTCCCGGTGGACCTGATTTACGGCCGGACTACTAACGGACATGCAGCGGATGTAACGTAAGTGTACGCTGCGTGTACGTTTTGCGCGGTACAAATCCGTACGTCGTTCATCCGGTATATGTGCGTTGATCGTTCGGTCATTGTGCGTTTTGCACGTTTTATGCGCCCCGTACAGCGATCATGAGAG
Source organism: Limnoperna fortunei (assembly GCA_944474755.1). Taxonomy (NCBI): domain Eukaryota; kingdom Metazoa; phylum Mollusca; class Bivalvia; order Mytilida; family Modiolidae; genus Limnoperna; species Limnoperna fortunei. The sequence continues at coordinate 57,261,496 of OX104115.1, forward strand.
CAGCAGAGGGAAATGCTTTTCATCACCGGATAACTTTTAGCCGCATTTTCTTTGCGTTTGGCGTCCGTTAACGCTATGCGGTGTAGTGTGACTGCACCTGTAGTTCAATAAAAGTTTTGTCAGTTCTTCATGCGCTGCGTGTACGTTTTGTGCGGTACAAATCCGTTACTAGTACGTTGAAGTCCGTTAACTGTACGTCGTTCATCCAGTATATGTGCGTTGATCGTTCGGTCATTGTGCGTTTTGCACGTTTTATGCGCCCCGTACAGCGATCATGAGAGCACCGAGCAGCAACAGCGGGAAATGCTTTTCATCACCGGATAACTTTCAGCCGCATTTTTCTTTGCGTTTGTCGTCCGTTAACGCTATGCGGTGTAGTGTGACTGAACCTTAAATTTTTACTCGGCATTTATTTTAAATAGTTCTATGTAGAAAGGGACATATTAGCTTTTATTTCGTTGGAATGGTATTTGGACAAACTTTTTAAGGCTGCGTATACAACGTTCCAATATTGCAATGCGTTTTCACAAACCTTGCAGGAGTTTCATAAATTGTTTTTTTTCGAGTTCTACAAGAATTAACTTTAAATGTAAATATTGATACACAGATCAAAAACTGTACTTTATTTGTTTGTTGTGGTCTAAAACCAAATGAAAACAAAGTGTTCTTATTTTCAAATACACGTTGCTTGTTTGGTTTATAAATTTATTAGGAAAACACACGTTTTTAATATCATTTTAATATTGTTCCTGATAGAAACAAAAAACCTAGGGCCTGGGACTTTCTATTTTACCTAAGGGTAAATGAATCGTAAGGTTATAAGGCCGACAGTGGTTACTGTAGCTAAAGCGGACGTGGAATGTGAAGCTAACGAACCAAACATGACCAATTATCTGTAATGAGAGTTCACACTACATTGTGTTACATTACTTTTGTTACAATTTATTATAGTCCATATGTCAAGGGTTCAAATACCTCATAATTAGGTCTAAATTACATGGGAATTTAAACGATGAACTTTTGTGGTATATAACAATTTTGTATTTGACACGTTTATTTTCCGAGTGGTTTCTGAGTGACCTAGTTTAAAAACCGAAGTACGTCGTTCATTTTAAGGAAAGTACTGGACATCGTGCACGTGTTTTTGTCAAAGGGACACAATTGTAACACAAAACATTAATAAAATCATATCAATATTTGAAAAGAACTGTGTGTTCTCCGAACTACTTAATAACAATTAATGGGTTCTTAGCAAAGTTTTTTCGTAATGAATGAATGATCTTCCAAAGTGACAGAAATTTGAGCGAAAAGACAGGGGCGTAGCTGCCTATACGCGAGTACGCGGCTGAATCCACATGATTTTGACAAAAAAACCTGCAACCTATCCCTGCAATTAATAAACTGTCCATTTTAGGTACTAAATAAACCACATTAGAACTCTCCAAAATGCACCATTGTTTTCAAGATTTTCTGAGGGGCATACCCACGGACCCCTTGGTTATTTTGTGAATCCACAATGTAACTAGTCTAGCTACGCTCCTGAAAGATATAAAACAATTTCTATCACGAGTGGAAGATCACGCTCGCTTTCCCAAAAGCGCACGTCAGTACTTATTTTTCGCATAAACCAACAACTTTCGTATCACGATTTCCTATATGTTTAAGACTCCATTGTCGCCGACATCAAAAAGAATGAAACACGAACGTCGTTATATTACAGTATTTTTCTTTTATGCGTTTAGATTGGATGACGTAACGATTACAGATGTGGGCGTTAGCTCAACTATACAAGTTCATCTGTGCCCGAAATCGTCCAAGTCGTACATTGAATATGAGTATTACATAATAGTGGTATATAATGTTTAACCCTTTCTTTTTCGAAGGACAAAACCCACAGATTAACCTAACATTTATGTTAAAATGCTTGTAGCAACTCAAGGCCATTTTTGTAGTTGCTTCATTTTTGGTTATTGGTTATCGAGTTTGCCGGTTAATTTTTTTTACAGTTTCCTTAATATTTTGAATTTTGTAATTACCATCATTTAAGCAGGAATAGTTTAGTATTTCCGTATATACAACACATTTGTAATATACTAAATCTGAGGATTTTTAAGAACACCACTGTTGAGTCGAACTAAAAGACGGCCAGAGCAGGTTTTCTTCGGCACGAACATAGTCGTACTTGATGTTTGATGGTGTTTAACGCCACTTTCAGCAATTTTTCAGCTATATCATGGCGTCCAGTTTTTATTGGGGAGGAAGCCGGAGTACCCGGAGAAAACCCCTGACCTGCGGTAGGAAAACTGGCAATCCTTGTCAATTAAGATTGGAGTCGAGTACACCCTGCTTGCAGTGAGAATCGAACCCGCAATCTCAGTGTTGACAGACCACGTGATCAATAGTAGATGAACTACCTTGACCACTCGGTCACCGAGGCCCACTAGTCGTACTTGAGAACAAATTATAATATTCATACAACAAGTGAAACGATTAAAGTGTTTTACCGAACAGTTAGAAGAACTCATAATAGTTTGAAACGTTAAAAAAATATTAGGCCGGAGTTTTCTTACGTCATATAATTGCATTTATTTATTTTACCATTTGTGAGCTTGTTTAGGAGTCATCCAAGTTTAAAACCTTGTTTTTGATATATGGGAATGTCATACTTAATTAAAAAAACTCACCAGATTCTTTTTAATCCATGCACGTTATCTGTATTATGATCCCTGTTTAAATAGTTCAGCTTATACTCATGTACAATCAGATAATGGAGAGAACACAGTCATTAATAATATAGTCCATTTTACTGGGAATACTACGTATAACTTTTTGTTTCGTCAAAAAACAACTGACAACCCTAATGTGTACGGTGTAACATAAACAGTTCAATTTATGAAGTCAAATCGAAGAATTTGAACTTAGTACATAAACAATCACCAGGCAGGTTTCTTTACATATCATGTTAAAATTTCTAAACAAACATGAACGTTATCTGTATACATGTATACACAAGAACGTAGGTATTAACATGTACTGATAAACGAGAACGATATATATACGATTCAAGATACAATATATTATTTGCGTTCACTCTTGACCTGAAACAAGAATATATCTTGACAAACCACATAAACAGAACACTTAGTTATTCCAGCTTGGATTAATAGGACGATAACTTTACATTAAAAGTGCAGATCGGTTCCCTATAATCCATAAAACTTCTTAAGTTGAAATTTGTATTGGGCTTTTTTCCTAAAATTCCGATTCTCTTGCAATCTTACTTGTCAATATTTAAGTTGCTGAAGTTGTGAAATTACTAAAATTTGAGATGTTTTATTTTACCCTGGAAAGTAGTTAAAATTTATTGAATGCTTCAAGTAGATTGGAAGCAAATGAAAAACCGGAAAAAAATATAACGGAACATAAGAGTAAAATTATCATACAACTGACTCCTATATGACATAGTTTTCACTCCTCCTCAATTAGAACTAGACACCATGATAACTAGGAAACTGCTAAATTTGGCGTAAAATCCCAACAAACAAACTTATATCACAGATTCCTACAACATATAATAAAGGACTCTAATGTTTTCTATACTTGTAGTATCAGCTATCAATATTGTAGATACTTGTGGTCCCTTTAATATCGCAGATTGTTGAGGCTATATTTCTAAACTAGTCTTGTTAAAAGAAGAGCTTAAAAGTCAGTAAAAAAAGAATGCGCCGATATTTGACAGGGCCCAAAACTAGAGTGTATTATAATGACGAATAGCGCGTATATGACAAAGGTCAAAACTCGGTTTGTATTCTAGGTAGCGTGCACGTGAGAACCTGATCTTATCGAAACTGTCCATTCTCCAAAATCGACAAGGGTAATTCTTTGCAGGGACTTTTTGACTGTTACAAATATAGAATCTTATTTTGACAGTATATTTATTTATAGACATTTAACTTACCCCTAAAAAAACTATTTTCGTACCTTAAAATTTTTGCGGATTGAATCAGAACTTGTAATGGTAATTTACTTACTTTAGTTTCCTTATAAACAACAAGGTCCTATCTGTATTGTTGATATATATTTAACCTTTAGCTAAGGTTATCAGGTTTAATTTTATAATACGGTATTTGCAAACACCCCGAGGCATGAACTTGTTTACAATGAATAAGGTTGTCATTAATACAACTAGAACATTTTCATAAATAATCACTTGCATCAGCTGTACATTTATATGTCCTTATAAATTATAAATTTTGTCCTACTATAGAAACTGTGAACTGCCAATTGTCCATGTTTAATATAGTAATTTTATTGTGCATAAATTGATAAAAAACAGCTGTAAAAGTTTAAATACCATTTAATATGATAAATCTTAAAGAACAGAAAATACTCTCAATGTTTTGGTTTTTTTTATTAGGTCACATATTTAAGAATACGAAAACTTTTTAATTCGGTACATTTGTACAACAATTAACACGATATAGAGCAAGAAGTAATATGGTGTCATTTTTGCAATCTAAATCTAAATAAAGATCATATTCAAACAAGATTTTAATTATTTCTGCATTTTGTGTGATATTACTAGGATGTCGATAATTTTAGTGGCACGACCCCATTACAGTAAGACGTGTTCTTAGTCTTCAAAAGCAATTTTAAACAGACTCTTTTTTCCGACGCAGTCGGTATTATATTCACTTTTTACCCTTTGACCTCATGACATTTCACCTCTCGAAAAGCAAGTCACGTGATCGTAGTTCTGCTTCTTGATTAGTCAAAAAACAATTGGACGGGGGTTCGAAAAAGGGTGCTAAATTGGACAGGGGTTCGGAACAGGTATGTAAATTGGCAATTCAACATAGTTTCGAATTGCGTAAAATTATTATTAGATTTTACTGTCTGTTTGTTTATAAAATTATTTCATAGTTAAATTTAAGTATTAAGATCGATAGAGATGAGCTGCAGTTTGTAAAATTTTATATCAAACAACATATACAAAGATGTTAAATATTTTTTATTTGAAGTACAGCGCAAATTTAAACGAGTGTAAAAAGGTCGAAGATAAGACATTTTAATTAATTTCTTTAATAAATACATTTTATACATGTTGATAATAAATCAAATTTATTATTATTGTTCTTGGGCGTCCGTCGTAGTACACACATAGATAGAGAGTTGTGGCTCTAATTGTAAAGTATACTTTGCTTATGCAGTAAATTTAAACCTATAAAGTTAAAACATTTTAATAAAAAATTTCTGCTGTTTAATTTGTTTACATTAGTGAATAACTGCTTTGGTGCTCGCAGAAAAACTTCATTTCCCTATCTTAGGCAGTGAGTTTCAATACATAATAGCAATAAACGTTCTGGAATACATGTACATGTACAAAAAAGTACATGTAGTTGTATGTAAATTATCAATTTTAGGTTAACTGTATGCTTAGTAAATCTGTTAATATCGAAAACACGTAAATAAAATAATATGTTGAAATATAAAAACACATACATTGTGTATGAGGTGGAGGGGGGCACACATATATAAATTAATAATTTCAAACTCGTTTCACATGGGACTGGTGTTAATTTATAGGTTCATGATTTCTTTCACGAAGTAATAATTGTCCTTCAGTACTTCTCCAAAACATTTCCATCAAACATTTTTGGTCTATTGAAACGGGGAATTTGTATGACAATAATGGCGATTCGTAGTTCAATGCATAACTCAATTTATATCTGTACTGCGTCGGTTATCTTTTTTAAAGATAGTACTTGTTATAAAGTTATGGGTGTTATAAAACACCAGAACTCAATACTGTATTGTTTACCAGAAATAGTTTTCTGTACATACGTGATATATACTCTTTGTATTTGAACGTAATTATATTGATTGATTGATTGATTGATTGATTGGTTGATTGATTGATTTATTGATTTACACCCAGCAAGCAATATTTAAGCTATACGTAGGACTTTAACAATTGGACAATGGAATATCCCTCCCTTTATACTAAAACGTGATCTCATCTGTACACAATAATATCAGCATATATACCGATAAAATGAAAACTAAAACAATAAAAATCACATTTCACAATAAATTAAATATTACTGTAAAGTTAATACCTTTAAAAACTTAAAATTGTGTCGTCTGCGGCAGTATTAAAAAATCAAAATAAGTATTTACAATATAGGAACGTTCCCGGAGGTGGGCCAACACAGTCCATCTTAGACATGCCTGATAGTATATGGACTGGTTCAACGCACACACTCGGGTCGTGGTTCATCGTGTAAATTCTAACTAAGTGTCGTCTTGGTATGTTCAAGACGACACCGTGTTAAAACAACTTGGTCTTGGCGACCTCGAAATATATTAAAATGGCCAAGTAACGGTTTGCACTCAGTAAAAGAAATTTTACAATTAATAATATCATTATCCAAGACATCCTTGTGCAGAACGTTATTATAAAATTATATAATTGATTGATACATACGTACTATACCAATCTAACCATAACAGGTTTACTTATCCATTTTTTATATTTTATTTGTTCTTAAAATATAGTTAAAATGAACACAATCATTATTTCTAGAACGACTTGATCTTGGTATTTTTCTTAACTTACAATTTTTTTCTGAATTATTACCGCGGCTTACCACAAAACCCCGTAATTTAACGTTTATTCAAACGATATTTAAACATGTGCTCCAACCTTGATCTATTTCTAAAAAATGCACGTGCGTTCACTGCTTATTTTTACATCGCATCTATCTCATACAAAGACGTTTATTGTGTGTTTTACTTTTAACTCACAAAAATCGAACCGTTATATCTTAGCAGTGATATTTCTTGATAATCTTTCGATCTCCCAGATGGCAGCACTATATTTATAGATTATACAGAGATTAAAACTCTTTTGTAAATGTAGAATATTGAAGTCTATAGTGCTGCTTTACATTTATATTACTAAGCCTAACGACTTATCGCCTTTGCTATATCACTGTGAGATAAAGGTGTTGAGGTGCAATATCAACAGTTATCGCGTATATAAATGAAAATGTGGGAACTAAGTTTGCTCTCACTTTGCTTAATTAATTTTAAGTTATTATTACAGCACCAGGCATACATTTAAGAAATGATTTTCATTGTCTTTAAAAAAATGCAGCATAAGTTATCATTTAGCGTTATAAAAATTAAAATATATATACCTGTTTATATCAGCAACTAAATCATCAAAGTTAACAATCACAATAAACACAAATGTTATAAACCCATATTTGACTTCAAACAAGGCTGCTTGTGACTACGAAGGGTTGCCAGAGGTTGTCGGATTATGATAAGGAAGGTCTGACCATAGTGGGTAAAGTGCTTGATAATTCCACGCTCCATGGACGAATGTAATTTTCGAAAAAGAGCATGTGCATAGTAGATATAACAAACAAATTCAAAGGAGTTACATTATTATATATATATAGGTATGGCTATATGTCTGTGTAATAATAATTTTCTAATGCAGCTGCAGTTTTAAGCACAGTACACGCGACAGGAGTATACATATTAAAAACAGGCTGAAATTGCGGGCAGTTTAAATCGCATTTATCTTGATATCCATATGTCTTGTCAAATTTTGATACATTTATTGATTATTAAAATAAAAATATGAAGTATGTTGGTAGAAACCGTGCATGTGACTAACGGCAATAAAACGTGGACAATATCAATCTGTTCAATTGTAAATACCCTAGTGTTCGGTATTTTGTTATTACCTTTATATAACATATAAAAGATGAACAAATATAATATTGGCACCGTGAGCAAAATGAATATGATGATATCCACATTAGAAAAACAAAGCTGCGAAGTTGGAATAGATAAAATAAACAGCAGGAAACAGAACAATAACTAAAATAGCTTAAAAGTGAACAAGGAATGTGATACTAACGAATAGAAAATAACCAGCCAATTATCTATAATGAGAATGCACACCATAGAGTGTATGAATACTTAATTCAACTATAGGTACAACGTAATTCTCAACACAAGTAAACTATTGTCAGTCCACAAGTCAATGGTTCAAATACTTCTATAATTACGTTTAAATTGCGTGAGAATTCAAACTGAATATTTTTTTTGTAATGACATTTTTATGGTTTCGTGTGGTGTCCGAGTGACCTATTAAATAACTTACCCCGTTTTTTAACACGTGTTATATGTATTATGATCCCTGCTTAACTGAGATAATAAATAATATAGTCATGAATAATTCAGTTGTACTGATTACAGTTGGTATGTGATAACGTTCCCGCTTAACGTTGAAATGAACGTTCAAAACAAAAGATTCAAAAGTACATTTGTTCAATAGCTAAACAATCCCATTTATCCATGTATTACACAAACATCTTGTCAACAACACGTTACATACTGCCAAAGGATTTGCTACGATAAACAAGTATATCTTGGTTTTATTCATGTAATAAAATTATAACTATATTTAATAAGCGGTCGTTATTGGGATATGATGAATACTACATTTTCTGTGGTTGTCTAATCTGGATAGTAAAGACGGTAATTGAACTTACTTCACATTGTATGGGCTAACAACATGCAGACATTTAACAAACTATTAAATGTTGTAATAACGTAAGAAGAATAATACTTCTGAACAATTTTCTGTATATTTCTGACGATTAACTGCAATAAATTGCGAAAAACAAATATTTTTTGAAAAATATTTTAAACCAAATACAGAAACAAGACTATATTATTTACAAAAAGAACGTTTTTATTGGTCAAACGAAATATATTTGAACAAGAAAGGTATTGCATTTAAATTACACAAGGATTTCCGCTGGAGCAAGAGAGGTATAACATGTGTTAACACAAGAATATCCAATGGAGTAAGTGTATTACATTAATTACGCAAGTATATCCAACGGAGCACGAAGGGCTATTGCGTGTATTTACAAAGGAATATACATTGGAACATGAGAGGTATTGGATGTGTTGATGAATGGGTATCCACTGGAGCATGAGACATATTGGATGTATTGATGCAAGGGTATCCACTGGAGCAAGAGGGATATTACACGTACTTATGCAAGGATGTCCATTAGAGCATGACAGGCACTACATGCATTTATTCATGGATATCTACTGGAGCACGAAGAGTACTACATGTATTTACACAAGAATATCAACTGGAGCGAGAAGGTTATTACATTTATTTACGCAGGGATATCAACTATACTAATAGGGGATTTCATTTTTTTACGCATGGATGTTTTATCTAACCAGAGGGACATTACATGCATTTATTTATTGATGCCAACTAGAGCAAGCATTGATGTACTAGAGCTAGAGGTGTATTACATATATTTACGCATGGATGTACTAGAGCTAGAGGTGTGTCACATGTATTTACGCATGGATGAACTAGAGCTAGAGATGTATTACATGTATTTACGCATGGATGTACTAGAGCTAGAGGTGTATTACATGTATTTATTCATGAATGTCATAGAGAAAGAGGAGTGTTACATGTATTTATGCATGTATGTGCTAGAGCAAGAGGGATGTTACATGTATTTATTAAAGGATGTCAACTGGAGAAAAATGGATGTTGCATGTATTTACGTATGGATGTACTAGAGCTAGAGGTGTAGTACATGTATTTACGCCTGGATGTCCTAGAGTAAGAGGAGTGTTACATGTATTTACGCATGGATGTCAACTATAGCAAGAAGGGTATTTCATGAATTTACAAAAGACTGTTTATATTTAATTTGCATGAAAAAAGTAAATATTATTCTTATATGCTTCTCATGTCATATTTAGCTCTTCAAACCAAATTGTATGGTTTGTTTATTCAAAACGACGCTCATGTCTAAATACTGTAGATACTTTGTATGTATCGATGCTGGTTGGTTAGACAGGAATACGCATTTTCTAGACATAATAATACGGCCCTTCTATTGTCCCATAATTTATGCCGAAAAACCACCCCAATTTTGTTTTCATGGATTTCTCAAGTAATTAGAATGCACAGTTTTTAAATTAAGCTTTTCCCATATAAAAATAACTAACCAGAAAATATGCCTTCTTAATTTTTCATAAGCCCCCTTTTAACCCTATGGTTATTATAAAATTGACCACCTAATAAATAGTAAATATATATAACCGTTTTTGTGAACAAAGTGAGTACTATTTAATAAATGTCGTAATTCATATATGAAGTTTTAATTGTCCTTACTTGATCGTTAAAATAAACATTAACATTGTAGATTAAACTGTTAAAGCCCTTTGTTTTTACGCTGGCTGGTAAATACGCATAAACAATAAGCAAACGGATGGCATTGTTATGAGTGCATTTCTTGCCGCGGGGATTAAAGTAACCGTTACGATTTGGTGGTCAACCAGACAAGTGTCCAGTTGTTCCGAACAATACATAGTAGATATTATATTTGTGTTAATATCACCCTGCTGTGTGTGTAAAATAGTTTTATCTTGGTCAATATATAATAGATCAATTAGTATTAATACCGTTCTTCATAAAAAGCAAATAATAATTTGGTCGTACTACATACAATAGCCAATGTGTCGCCTTATCTGCTGTAAGGGTGTGAAAACATACGAAACCTTCTTTACCGGTTAAATTCTAACTGGTTATCACCTCGAAATTAGACACAATAAAACAAACGCGGATATTACTCGGTATACAGTGAACGAAAGTATTCTATGATCTTACTCAGTAAATATAATTGTGGGTAAACTTCATATTTTTGTATTTTCTTAATCAGTTATAAATAATTTCCGCAACAAGGACGTCCACAAAGTCATAAATTAAATTATTTGTTAAATAGAGTGACACATGAACCTCTATCAATTCCAAAGACAAAAATACCACAATAATCTTATAACTGTACCATTGATTGGTTGAGAACATGTTAAGAAAGAATGCGTAGATTATACTGTATCATCGTAGAGACAAAACAGTTTATATATCTCATATGGAAATGAAAAATGTAATCTACCCTATAGAGAGAGTGTGTGTGTTGTTACAAGAATTAGTGCTCTTGCTTGTAGCTACAGATAAATATATGTTATTTTTAAGTCCTCATTGAACAAAATTTTGCACAGTTTTGAACGACGTTTTGGAGAAACTTTTTTTTTATTTCTGTATTACTGTATTACCTGTAGGAAAAGCTGATGTAATTCCTACAAAGTTTAAATATTTCAAATTAACGAAATTCGCGCCTACATTAAAAAAATAATGAAATTTAAATGTTTTAATGAACATATTCTTAGACAAATTCGGATATCAATATTGACCAATCAGTTTTGTTCCCAATTTACCCCGTGAATGTAAATGTTCATTATATTGAAAAATGTCCTGTATTTGCTTTTACGCCTACTTGTACAATTTGTCAAACTCTTTTGATATTATAACTCATTGTTTAACAACATCTTTGATAAGTCAGAAATTCAGAATCGAGTGATCATTTATAGGAGTTATTCCTTTTAAATTATACGGAAAGTTGTCCTGTGAGCGTTCTAATCGCTATATAAGTACAACAGTATTGTAAGCTTTTAACATGTGAACACTGTTATTTTAAAGAAAGTAAATTTGAACACATTAATATAAAGAAAATAGGTTTACAAAGAATTAACTAAAGATTCTAAACAAAAAGAAAAATACCAGAAACCTCAAAATACAAACAAAACGTAAAATGAAATGTGTGTATGTAAGTATTTGTTTTGTTTGTATGGTGTTTTAACGCCACTTTCAGCAATATTTCAGCTAAATCATGGCGTCCAGTTTTTAGTGGAGGAGGAAGCCCCAGTACCAGGAGAAAAACTGTATGTATGTATGTATGTATGTATGTATGTATGTATGTATGTATGTATGTATGTATGTATGTATGTATGTATGTTTGTATGTATGTTTGATTGTTTGTTTGTTTGTTTGTTTGTTTGGTTGTTTGATGGTATCTATTTATATATTTATTTACAATGTATTTATTTATTTATTTATGTATGTATTTATTTATTTATTTATTTATTTATTTATTTATTTATTTATTTATTTATTTATTTATTTATTTATTTATTTATTTATTTATTTATTTACGGTTCCTTTAGATTGTGGTCAAACCGACATCCACTCGCGTATTCTTATATTGTGGCATATTTTCAAACAGATTAAACATTACGAAATAGAATTAGAAGGGTTTGTCGGGTGGTACACTGCTTAAGAATAACTGATATATCTCTATTATCAAGTATGCCTTATAATTTTGATATTCAGTTCGTTTTAATTTTATACGGTGTAGCGGTAACGCGGCAATAAGAGTGATTGAAGCGATGGACAATAGTGTAATTGACAGGTATTCAAGATGAAATGAAGAGTAGGAGGCCAGAGTTAAGGCGGAAGGAAGTGGTTATAAGGGGTGAAAACAGAAATAAAAGACAAAATTATAATATCCTAACCCTTGTCGACCCCTCCTCAATTGCTATATTGAAGGGTAAAAAAGACCATAGAAAGAGGAGAAAGTAGCTGTCTATTTACAAGATATACGATATAGTATTTTAAATTTTAACCAACTCGTTTTCTGTATTTACATTAAGTTCACTATATAAATATAGATAAAAACCACTAAATATAGATTGTGAAAGGGTTAAAATGTGTGATTAGATGATACGATGGCAGTGTTTAATACTACCAATATAAGTGTAATCATATTACACATAAATCACGTCACCTGTCATAATAATGCGTAATATATTTCTTATAAAAGATATAGTTCTGTTAAGGCATTTGTTTGAATAGGTTTCAGCTTTATGGCGTCAAGTTTTAATTGGCAGCTGAAGTCAGATTACCTGAAGAAAACAAACGAATTTCGACAAGAAAATATTAACTATTCTTGTTCATTCAGGATTTACTGTCCCACCAGCTTCCGGCATTACACGTGACAACCTGAGTATTGATTAAACACTTTAACCACTAGGCTACCAAGTCAAAATATATTACTTTCAAAAACGTTGGTATCGTGTACGTATTTCATATAATTAGAATTATCGTTTTTATGAGTATTGGGACTAAAAAATAAAATTTATTTTCTCAGTTTGGTTCTTTTGCTGTGTTATAAATTTAAACATTGTTCCACCAAGTGACTAAGTTTAAGGTAATCCGTGTTCAAAACAAGTGATTTACCGTTTACTCATCTATTTTACCATTATAACATCAAATAAAACTACAGTGAATGTTATTCCACTTGTTATAAGCGTTAAACAAATCCAGCTTAATAAACTCTTTTGTCTATCTCTTTTGTCTATCAGTACACTGAAATAATTTCCAATTGACCTTAATCAGATAATTTCACGAAAGAATGTTGATCAATTTGGATGACCATTAGCCTACACGTACCATTATTAGGTAGCGTTAGCGAAAATTAAGTGTACATTTTCCTACTTGTCAATACTTTGGATTGATAATTATTATAACTTGCCCTCGTCACATCCAGGAGAATACTTATTTACTGTCAAAATGAATGGTCAACATCAGTGTATCAATGTTTTTGTTTTTCTTTTTTAGAAGACATTTTTTAAACATTATCGAAAACAAGCATTGTGAGAAATGTAATTAGGGCCCCGCCACTTTGTTGTGGACGCCCACGCCCTATAGTGATCCGTCCGTCCGTCCATCCATCCGTCCGAAACTGTCCGAGCTAGAACTTTTTTATTTTTTGAGGTAGTCTATTGATATTGGTATGTGGACAGATAATATCAAGGTCGGAGGGGCACACAGAGATGGATACCATCTCACTGATATCTAGTTTTGGTTATGCCATTTGTTTCTGATAAATGAATTGTGAATTTAAAAAGTAATTTTCTTAATTCTTTTCCAATCAAAAACATAATTAAAGCAATATAAAATATATATTTTATTAATACATAAGGTGTAATGATATATCTCTACTTAAAATGAAAGTAATCTTTACCGCAAGTAATTGTCACTATGGCCCATCAGAATTGTCATTTTCTTAAAACCTCTTTATTTAATATTACAAGGTATGTACTACTGGACGGAACCTTTTGTGCGACCGCATACTACTGTTTGAGATTTACATAATTGTTCTCATCCATCAATTTCTCACTAAACGTTAAACATAAATGAATGTTCCAAATATTATTATTACATTTTAAAGAGTTTGCGTTAAATAAACATAATTAAAGAAAAAAATTTCGATTGTTTGTACATGTAACATTTTCGACATAATTTATACAGCAACTGAAAATATTTAAACATGAATTATACATGTATTCTTGATGAAAACGTTGTATTCAGTTTATAATAAAGGGCTTACCGGATAGTGTCAACCCAGCTGGTAGTGATGAAAGTAAAGTATATATTATAACTAGTTGCCCTTTATATTTTATACAAAATAGTCTTAAATCCAGCTGAGGTACACATGATTTAACATCGGGTCATTTCACCCTTTGTTGACGCTGAATATGCTACTAATATATATTATTATTATAATTGATTGTGATAAAATTTATTTGAATTTAAAATTCAGCTTTGTTATTTACCAGTAGTACAAATTTAATGTGCATCTCATTAAGAAAGATTGAGCAGTTTATAGAAATGCGGCCGTTGTTTCTTTGCAGCCTAATTCAGAAACATATATATATGGAGATTAGTTGCTGCTGTGCTAGACGGTCTCGCACGCTTATAAACAAAATATCTGCTTGATGAAAGTTTTACAACAATCTATTATTTAGCTACAACTCGAATTTAACATTGTTCCGTTACGTTAGGTGATTAGCCAGAAAAGTGTCCAGTTGTTCCTAACAATCCATAATTGATATTTTATTTGTTTATCAATATCCCCCCGCTGTTTGTGTAAAAGGGTTTTATCTTGGTCAATATATACTTGATAAATCTTTTTTTTTTAAATTTCCTTTAAGAAATAAGTTGTTAATATTTTATGTAACACAAATTATATTTTTTGTTAAACAGGATGACATATGAACCTTTATAAATTCCAAAGACAAAAATGCCTTAACCACAATAAACTTATAATTTAAATCTAACAATTGATTGATTGATTGATTGATTGATTGATTGAGAACAGGTTAAGAAAGAATGCGTAGATTATTCTGTATCAAATTAGAGACAAAACAGTTTTATATATCTCAGATCAGACAGGAAATGAAAAATGTAAATTTATATACATTTTAATGGGTAGAGAAAAAAGAGTTAATGATCTGTATTACCTGTAGGGAGAGCTGATGTAATTCCTTAAAAGTTTAAATATTTCCAATTAACGGTCACCTAGACAGACTACTGATTACGGTAAAGCGAAATACAACATTTCTTGCTTATTTCATTCTTTTTCAAAACATTATGAAAGAAAATCGATGATTTACCAAAATATATGAAAGGAACCAACAGCAACAAAAAAATATATAAAAAAAAACCAAAATGGAGCCAACATGAACCCAAAATGTGTATCAGTTGTGAAATTATTTAAAGTTGAAGTCAAGTTAATCCTGTTATACCTTGACCCTCAATCTCAGTGTTGACAATAGAAGGTCACTAACTACTTAACCAATTGCCCACCAAGGACCCACAAACTAAATATAACATTGTACCAAAAGTGATCACGTTACCCGAAATATCGTGACAGTTAGTTTTGCCAATGTTTAACGTTATGCCATATCTACCAGACTGCAAGTAGTGGATTTTATTAATGATTAAGTCCGAATGACATTATGCAGTTTGTTGTCAAGGTCGCAACGTTTGGCATCACATGGGCGTTTGGCATCACATGTTGGGGGTTTGTGCACTATCGCGCCTATATTAAAAAAAATAATGGAATTTAAATGTTTAATGAACATATTCTTAGACAAGTTCGGAAATTAATATTGACCAATCATTTGTTGTAGCCAATGGAAATGTACATTATATTTAAAAATGTCCTGTATTTGCTGTCACGCATTCTTGTACAATTTGTCAAACTCTTTTTTATTAAAACCCATTGTTTATAATTAACAACATCATCAATAAGTCAGAAAATCGTAATCGATCGATCATTTATGGGAGTTATTCCTTTTAAAGTGTGAATTATACGGAAAGTTGTTCTGTGAGCGTTCTAACTGCTACATTAGTACAATAGTTTTGTAACCTTGTAACGTTTGAAAGCTGTCATTTTAATTCAAAGAAAGTAAATTTGAACACAATTAATATGAAGAAAATATGTTTACAAAGAATTTAACAAAGATTCTAAACAAGAAGAAAAATACCAGATACCTCAAAATGAAAGCCATGAAGCCGTGAATGTAAATGTTCATTATATTGAAAAATGTCCTGTATTCGCTTTTACGCCTACTTGTACAATTTGTCAAACTCTTTTGATATTAAAACTCATTGTTTAACAACATCTTTGATAAGTCAGAAATTCAGAATCGAGTGATCATTTATAGGAGTTATTCCTTTTAAATTATACGGAAAGTTGTCCTGTGAGCGTTCTAATCGCTATATAAGTACAACAGTATTGTAAGCTTTTAACATGTGAACACTGTTATTTTAAAGAAAGTAAATTTGAACACATTAATATAAAGAAAATAGGTTTACAAAGAATTAACTAAAGATTCTAAACAAAAAGAAAAATACCAGAAACCTCAAAATACAAACAAAACGTAAAATGAAATGTGTGTATGTAAGTATTTGTTTTGTTTGTATGGTGTTTTAACGCCACTTTCAGCAATATTTCAGCTAAATCATGGCGTCCAGTTTTTAGTGGTGGAGGAAGCCCCAGTACCAGGAGAAAAACTGTATGTATGTATGTATGTATGTATGTATGTATGTATGTATGTATGTATGTATGTATGTATGTATGTATGTATGCATGTATGTATGTATGTATGTATTTATTTATTGTAATGCGAGAGGAAATGAAGAGGGGGGCCAGAGTTAAATCGGAAAAAGTGATTATAAAGTCTAAAAGCAGAAAAAAAGAAAAATGAGAATCTCCTAACCCCTGTCCGACCTTTCCTCAATTGCTGCATGACAGGGTAAAAAAGACTCCCATTGTAGAAAGAGGAGAAAGTAGCTGTCTATTTACTAGATAAACGGTATAGTACATTTAAACCATCTCGCTTGCATTAAGTTATATATATATATATATATATATATATATATATAATTGTCTATTTATATATGCCCAACATCTGATTGTATTTCAACATTGGATCTTTAGAAATGCACTAAAGATACATAGTTAAGATAAATGATATTTATAAGTGTCTAATGAATTAACCAAACAATGTCGTTGTAATTTCCACTCTGAAAATCATCTGTACACACAGATTTGATTTTTGAGCCGTCCCACCTCGGGAATCGAACTCGTGTCAGTTTATAACATCTATGGCTACTGCGCCTAGCATGTAAAGACAGAGGTGTAACCTCTAGACCAGATCCGTCCGCTAAAAAACGGAGTTTCACTGGCCTAGTGTTACTTTTGGTTGAACATGTCATTTACATACACAATGTTTTTGTGCGACCTGAGCTTTAATTACAACGATTTTCATACAATCAGAATGGATCTGTAAGCAATTATACAGATGCGTGCATATAGTTGTTTTGAATTTCTATTTATAATTGTCTATTTATATATGCCCAACATCTGATTGTATTTCAACATTGGATCTTTAGAAATGCACTAAAGATACATAGTTAAGATAAATGATATTTATAAGTGTCTAATGAATTAACCAAACAATGTCGTTGTAATTTCCACTCTGAAAATCATCTGTACACACAGATTTGATTTTTGAGCCGTCCCACCTCGGGAATCGAACTCGTGTCAGTTTATAACATCTATGGCTACTGCGCCTAGCATGTAAAGACAGAGGTGTAACCTCTAGACCAGATCCGTCCGCTAAAAAACGGAGTTTCACTGGCCTAGTGTTACTTTTGGTTGAACATGTCATTTACATACACAATGTTTTTGTGCGACCTGAGCTTTAATTACAACGATTTTCATACAATCAGAATGGATCTGTAAGCAATTATACAGATGCGTGCATATAGTTGTTTTGAATTTCTATTTATAATTGTCTATTTATATATGCCCAACATCTGATTGTATTTCAACATTGGATCTTTAGAAATGCACTAAAGATACATAGTTAAGATAAATGATATTTATAAGTGTCTAATGAATTAACCAAACAATGTCGTTGTAATTTCCACTCTGAAAATCATCTGTACACACAGATTTGATTTTTGAGCCGTCCCACCTCGGGAATCGAACTCGTGTCAGTTTATAACATCTATGGCTACTGCGCCTAGCATGTAAAGACAGAGGTGTAACCTCTAGACCAGATCCGTCCGCTAAAAAACGGAGTTTCACTGCCCTAGTGTTACTTTTGGTTGAACATGTCATTTACATACACAATGTTTTTGTGCGACCTGAGCTTTAATTACAACGATTTTCATACAATCAGAATGGATCTGTAAGCAATTATACAGATGCGTGCATATAGTTGTTTTGAATTTCTATTTATAATTGTCTATTTATATATGCCCAACATCTGATTGTATTTCAACATTGGATCTTTAGAAATGCACTAAAGATACATAGTTAAGATAAATGATATTTATAAGTGTCTAATGAATTAACCAAACAATGTCGTTGTACAGATGATTTTCAGAGTGGAAATTACAACGACATTGTTTGGTTAATTCATTAGACACTTATAAATATCATTTATCTTAACTATGTATCTTTAGTGCATTTCTAAAGATCCAATGTTGAAATACAATCAGATGTTGGGCATATATAAATAGACAATTATAAATAGAAATTCAAAACAACTATATGCACGCATCTGTATAATTGCTTACAGATCCATTCTGATTGTATGAAAATCGTTGTAATTAAAGCTCAGGTCGCACAAAAACATTGTGTATGTAAATGACATGTTCAACCAAAAGTAACACTAGGCCAGTGAAACTCCGTTTTTTAGCGGACGGATCTGGTCTAGAGGTTACACCTCTGTCTTTACATGCTAGGCGCAGTAGCCATAGATGTTATAAACTGACACGAGTTCGATTCCCGAGGTGGGACGGCTCAAAAATCAAATCTGTGTGTACAGATGATTTTCAGAGTGGAAATTACAACGACATTGTTTGGTTAATTCATTAGACACTTATAAATATCATTTATCTTAACTATGTATCTTTAGTGCATTTCTAAAGATCCAATGTTGAAATACAATCAGATGTTGGGCATATATAAATAGACAATTATAAATAGAAATTCAAAACAACTATATGCACGCATCTGTATAATTGCTTACAGATCCATTCTGATTGTATGAAAATCGTTGTAATTAAAGCTCAGGTCGCACAAAAACATTGTGTATGTAAATGACATGTTCAACCAAAAGTAACACTAGGCCAGTGAAACTCCGTTTTTTAGCGGACGGATCTGGTCTAGAGGTTACACCTCTGTCTTTACATGCTAGGCGCAGTAGCCATAGATGTTATAAACTGACACGAGTTCGATTCCCGAGGTGGGACGGCTCAAAAATCAAATCTGTGTGTACAGATGATTTTCAGAGTGGAAATTACAACGACATTGTTTGGTTAATTGATTAGACACACATATATATATATATATATATATATATATATATATAAACGGAGTTTCACCTAGTGTTACTTTCGATAGAACATGTCATTTACACACACAATGTTTTTGTGCGACCTGAGCTTTAATTACAACGATTTTCATACATCAGAATGTATCTGTAAGCAATTATACAGATGCGTGCATATAGTTTCGTTTTTTAATTTCTATTTATAATTTGTTGTAATTAAAGCTCAGGTCGCACAAAAACATTGTGTGTAAATGACATGTTCAATCGAAAGTAACACTAGGTGAAACTCCGTTTTTAGCGGACGGATCTGGTCTAGAGGTTACACCTCTGTCTTTCCATGCTAGACGCATTATCCATAGATGTTATAAACTGACACGAGTTCGATTCCCGTAGTGGGACGGCTAAAATATCCAATCTGTGTGTACAGATGATTTTCAGAGTGGAAATTACAACGACATTGTTTGGTTAATTCATTAGACACTTACAAATATCATTTATCTTAACTATGTATATAAAGATAAATTTCTGTTAATTTGTTGGTTTGAATGGGGTTTAATACAATTATTAGAAATTATTCGCCTATATCAAGGCAGCTGAAGTCAGATTACTAAATGAAAACCCAGTCTTTCGGCAAGAAAACTGACCAATTCTCGTTCATTAAGAATTTACTCTTCCACCACCTACTGGCATTAGACGTGACAACCTGACTTTAACCACTAGGCCACCAAATCCCAATATTTCTTTTGAAAACGTTGGTATCATGTACGTATTTCATAATATTAGAAGTCACGTTTTTATTTTAATGGCGACTAAATAATAAATGCATTTTCTCAGTTGGTTCCTTTGCTGCGTTATCAATTTAAGGTATCCGGACCATAATTGACCACGTGATCATCTTTGGTGTCCCGGATGTCCATTGTTTTTCAATGGAGCAGACCTCGGTAATCTTCGGCAAACATCGGAAATACTATTTGAGTAACTAATTTTTTTTCCTGAAAATTGTGAACATTGACTCAAGTTATATAATATATTTATGTTTTATCATTAATTAGCAATACATTGATTTAATAAAGCTGTATTTCTTGGACGACAAATAAAATTAAACGGTAACATCAATTGTGGGTCGGATACCTTAAACATTTTTTACCACCTGGCCTGGTTTTAAGGTCATCCGTGTGCAAAAGAAGTGATGTCTTGATTAAACGTCTACCCCACAATTATTATCTTCAGAGAACACTACAGTGAATGTCTTTGATAAGTCCACTTGTTCTACGCATTTAACAAGTTCAGTTTAATTAACTCATTCGTCTTGCAATCAACTAAAATAATTTCTAATTGACCCTAATAAGATAATGTCACTAGTTTCATTGAGAAAATGCTTGGATGACCTTTACTATATATGTACCATTATTAGGTGGAGTTCGTACATTTCCTTACATGCCCATTCTTATGATTGATAATTATTGTTTACTCGTTACATACATGTATATACTCATTCACTGTCAAAATGAATGGTCAACATCAATGTATTTGTATGGTTTTCCTTTTTAAAACATTATCGAAAACAATAATTGTGAGAAATGTAATTTTGGGTATACCATTTGTTTTTTATAAATTAATTGTGAATAAAAAGTAAATACCCTTAATTCTATTCTAATCAAAAACACGAATAAATCAATATTTAATAAATATTTTATTAATACATAAGGTGTAATAATATACCTCTACTATGAATTAACGAAGTCTTTACCGCTAGAAAGAACAATTGTCACTATGCACCATCAGAATTGTCATTATCTTAAAACCTCATCATTTAATATATTATAGGCATGTAATACTGGACGGAACCTTTTGTGCGGTCGCATACTTCTTTTTGAGATTTTTAGACTCTTAATTTGTTGTTATTCATCTAATTCTCACTCAATGTTAAACATAAAGGAATGTTCCTTATAATATTTTTACATTTTTAAAAGTTTGCTTTACATATATAGAAATGTAATTAATGAAAATTCTTTTTATTTAACTACATGCAACATTTTCGACATAATTAAGGAAGCAAATGAAAATATTTAAACATTAAGTATAAATATATTCTTAAACGTTTTATTCAGTATACAAGAAAGGACTTACCGGTTAGTCCGAACCCTACTGGTAGTGGTGAAAGTAAAGTATATATTATTAAGTTGCCCTTTATATTTTGTACAAAACAGTCCTAAATCCAGCTGAGGTACACATGATTTAGCATCGGGTCATTTCACCCTTTGTTGGCGGTGAATAAGTAATTTTATATCATTATTATTAATGATACTGATAAAATCTGTTTGAATTTAAAATTTAGCTTTGTTATAAAGTAGGAGTAAAAAGGTTAAGGTAATCTCATCGAGTTCGACAATTTTTAAGCAGTTTCTATAGAAATGCAGGCGTTTGTACTTTGCAGACTCATTTGGAAACATAGTATGTTAAAGTGTGATTGACAGTATCGCCTGCTTTTAAACAAAATTTCTGCTTACATACAACCGAGTTACTATTTTTTAAAATATGAAACAATTTATTATTTACTCTTAGCCACAATGTCTCTGTATTAGTTTTGATTAATTGAAACAGACAATGGTGTAAACCCAAATTAATTTTATCAAAATTTTTACAAGAGATTGAAGTATTAGTCTTTGTTTGGCAACATATTTTTTGTTAACATATTGCAGATGTTTATATTATCGTTCTTATTTTAGTGAAAATCGTTCTCTAAGCCTCATCATGCCTAAATGTCTTGACATTTAAAAGAATAAACAGTGCATTCAGTATTATGTCAATGCATTCAATTTGTCAACCTATGAACAGGTCCTAAAAATTCTCGATAATCTTTGTACAAAATGTGAATCAGCGTTTATATTCAAATACTTTTCTATCAATGTATATAAAATTGAAAACAATAAATATAAAGAAAATAAATATGTTTAGTGAGCGCTTAGCAAAGGTTCTAAACAAACCAGAACACAAAAGATACGAAACATAGGATTAACCTCGAAATGCAAAGAAAACTTATTTTATTTAAAGAAAAATACAATTCATTTGTAAAGTCTAGATGGAATTAACTGCATATAAGTGGCTGTTCATGTCACAGTAGGGGTATTTATAGCAGTTTTCTATTGCCAAATATTGCGATATATTTTTAATATATAAAATTATAATATATTATAATATAATATATTATATTATATTATAATATAAAAAATTATATATATAAAAAGAGTCTAAAAGAATGCTGTTAAACCAGTACACTTATTTAGTATCGGATCGAAAAACATGACGATACAGCATAAACAAAAAATAATGATATACAAGTCTAGAAGATTATGCAACGATACAAATGACGGTGTTTCTTGTCATAAATTTAGACACAGACTGACCAACGAATGGCCTTAGTCATTGAGTGTCAATATAAATAAATAACATGAACAATCATAACATATTGATCTTAAACTTTCTCATTTTAACTGAACCCAAGAATTGTTTATAGTTTCTTCTCAGTCCGCTAACCGGGGACGTGCCGTGCTGTTACTTGGCTTTGCTCAAATATTCCAACAAGATGTAATCAAAATTATCAAGGTGACAAATTCATTACGTCAGACGCGCGTTTTGTCTACTTAAGACTCATCAGTGGCGTTTAACTCTAAATGTTTAAGATATTCTTCATTGGGAGATGGAATAATATTTTTTTCCATTGGGAGATGTAATAATATAAGTCCGCTGGGATCGTGTAAATACACAATACAAGCAGTTCAAAATATTATATAAAGAGTCTAAAAGAATGCTGCTAAACCAGTACACTTATTTAGTATCGGATCGACAAACATGACGATACAGCATAAACAAAAAATAATTATATACAAGTCTAGAAGATTATGCAACGATACAAATGACGGTGTTTCTTGTCATAAATTTAGACACAGACTGACCAACGAATGGCCTTAGTCATTGAGTGTCAATATAAATAAATAACATGAACAATCATAACATATTGATCTTAAACTTTCTCATTTTAACTGAACCCAAGAATTTTTTATAGTTTCTTCTCAGTCCGCTAACCGGGGACGTGCCGTGCTGTTACTTGGCTTTGCTCAAATATTCCAACAAGATGTAATCAAAATTATCAAGGTGACAAATTCATTACGTCAGACGCGCGTTTTGTCTACTTAAGACTCATCAGTGGCGTTTAACTCTAAATGTTTAAGATATTCTTCATTGGGAGATGGAATAATATTTTTTTCCATTGGGAGATGTAATAATATAAGTCCGCTGGGATCGTGTAAATACACAATACAAGCAGTTCAAAATATTATATAAAGAGTCTAAAAGAATGCTGCTAAACCAGTACACTTATTTAGTATCGGATCGACAAACATGACGATACAGCATAAACAAAAAATAATGATATACAAGTCTAGAAGATTATGCAACGATACAAATGACGGTGTTTCTTGTCATAAATTTAGTTTCTCAGTTAAAATGAGAAAGTTTAAGATCAATATGTTATGATTGTTCATGTTATTTATTTATATTGACACTCAATCACTAAGGCCATTCGTTGGTCAGTCTGTGTCTAAATTTATGACAAGAAACACCGTTTCTTACATAAATAGGTTAAAAATCTTAATTTACCCTGAGCCTCAGTTCTGATTCGATCGTTACATACCAGTAATATAAACTTAACAAAATTTCTAAACCAAGAAATAGATTGAAGAAAATTTGGTAAACCTTAAGTAATAGAAATACTCACCAATTTTTTACAAGAGACTGGTGTATTCGTTTTCCGTTTGGCAAGTGTATGTATTTATTTCTTAACATGTTCTTGATGTTTGTATAATCGCTCTATTTGTATGATTTAGGTTTTTCGCTTAACGCTGATCGATTGATAATATTAAAAGACTAGCATATTTATTTAATTGACATTAAAAATATAAACTTTTGACTTGTGAGTTAGACATGTATATTGTATTTTTTTTAGTTGGGGGAAAAATGGTGTTACGGTAGAATCCAGTTGCTATGCGGTTAGGATTGTATTATTTGTACCAATATTAAAATTTTTCTTACACCATAAGCAGATCAATATCGTATTATTTGCAATATGATATTTTTGTAGTTAAATAGAAATGGACACTAAAGGAAGGATATTGACGGAGACAATCATCATATAATATTCACGGAAGGATTATCAATTTAATATGAAAAGATATGAACATCCTCACAAGTCAGGGTTTCTGTGTCCACATGTGTCCAAGAAACTCTGACAAACTTAGATAGGAAATTCAAGGGCTAGAAGATTTTCATATGACGTACAATCTTCAAAATATCAAACAATGAAATTGATTGACAGTAGCAATTGTTTGGCAGTAGTTATTCTTACTCATTCTTGAGTTAGTAGAAAACATAACGCAACTAATAAATAACGCGGTAATAACAAACTATTAACACTACTGTAGAAACAACACTAATTTTCACATGGTCTATGCAACACATCTGTTTGCTTTATTTACAATCGACATTGGGATATCCCCATACCAAGTCGTGAATGAAAATAGCTACATGCAGGTATGATGTAGCCAATCAAAATAGTGACTTCTAGCCCGGAAATTTCCAAGCTAAGTTTGTCAGGGTTTCGAAGACACAGATACCCTGACTTGTGAGGATGAGATATGAGTCAAAGCGAGTAATTTTTAAACTTGACCCTTCTAGGGCATCGAACATGACTTATTATGTACAGTGAGAATGTATACCACAGTGTTGTATAAATACTTAGTTACAATTAAGTCAAAGATCTAAATACCATAATCAGTCTAATTTACATAAGGATTCAAGTGTATGAACGTTTTGCTAAACATTATATTTTTTTCAAAAACTGCCATGTTTATATTCTGAGTGGTTCCGATTGACAATCAGTGAAGGTCATTGATCGTTTTATGAAATTTATATTATCTAGCTCAACGTGATTGTGGCACAAACTGGACGCAATTTATTCTACGAAACAAAAAACAAGTAAAACAGTTTGTTACGTTTGATTTTTATTGGCAGGAGAAGAGGGTATAACGTGCTTAACCCAGGGAAAATATAACCAAAAGGAAAAACATTACTGAGACAAATAGAGAGTTCAGCACCGCAATCTGTTTTGAACAGTTAATTTTCCCAATGTGAAACATTACATCTTTCCCTCCAAAACTGTAATGATTGACTCTACCAGGTGTTCAGTGAATGACATTATACATATTTTGTGTCGTTATTATTCAGAAGTGTTTTCTTTTGTATTACACAGTGAGCTATACAACAAAGCAAAACAAAAACAAACACACAACAAAAGTAAAAAAAAGAAAATACATAATTTAAGAAAGATAAATAAAAATCTGAGGATAAATGTAACCTGTTACTGATATTTTAAGTTTCAAAATATCTAAAAGAATATTTTTAATAGACTCTTGCTGCGGGTTACGGTTACAGCTGCTTGTGAAGTCACGATTATTATAATTTTACCCGTCTTACGTTTCCGGGGCATCATTGGCCCAGTGGTTAAATAAGTTATGCGCTAATATGATCACGTGTCTTTCAACATTGGCGTTGAATGTTTACGCATTACTGTTCGTAGATATTCCTTTCAAACATACCTTCATTGACAGCGATTAAAAGTTTTCCTGACGTTATTTACTTTCGTAACATGATACCATGAAATATCTAAAACAAAATTCAGATGGTAGTGTGAAACCAAATGCAAACAAACAAACAAACAAGCATTCCTTCGAATGTGTAACGTCACTTGTCATAAACTGAAGTCGGAAACTAATGGCTTTGCTGTGCAATAATTTATTACATTGTATTTAATGTTTGTTGATAAAATGCTATTTAAAAAAAATTAGCGATTGTATCTGAACAAGAAAGGCCTTCATGAAAGGTGATTCTTAAACATTCTCTAGATGTCTATAGATTCTCTCTCTTGTGTTGTGTTAAAGGCGTTGTAGACAATACGTCTTTTAAAAGCATTAGTAATGCATCCAGTAGTGAAACGATTCGTTGAGATCTTTTATAAAGACGCATTTTCTTTTTTCCTAATTAATATGTCAACTTGACATTGAAAGCAAACAAACTCGTTTTAAACACATTATTCTAGACCAAAATTGAAAACAAATAAACAAATATAGATAACAAGTCCTGTTGACAAACAAACAAACAAACAAGCATTCCTTCGTATGTGTAACGTCACTTGTCATACACTGAAGTCGGAAACTAATGGCTCTGCTGTGCAATAAATTATTACATTGTATTTAATGCTTGTTGATAAAATGCTATTTAAAAAAAATTAGCGATTGTATCTGAACAAGAAAGGCCTTCATGAAAGGTGATTCTTAAACATTCTCTAGATGTCTATAGATTCTCTCTCTTGTGTTGTGTTAAAGGCGTTGTAGACCATACGTCTTTTAAAAGCATTAGTAATGCATCCAGTAGTGAAACGATTCAATGACGTCTTTTGTAATGACGCATTTTCTTTTTCCTAATTAATATGTCAACTTGACATTGAAAGCAAACAAACTCGTTTTAAACACATTATTCTAGACCAAAATTGAAAACTAATGAACAAATATAGATAACAAGTCCTGTGTACAGATTTTGCAATTTTAAGGCGATCAAATTATACTTAAAGAACAAATAAAAGCAAATTATGCTGCACTGGTTTATAGTATGCTAGATTTTCTGAAGGACAACATATTTGTACCTTGAGGAGGATGTGTTTGTTAGCAGGTAATCGGAACTCTAATGGGTACAAACTGTACCTCACTCCCCGCCGATTTGTTCCTGTATTTATATGAAATTGAATTTATTCTTTATCTTATTATAAACAAGAAGATAGCAGAAGCTAGATCCTTCAATTCACGTATAGATATATTATGTCCTTTAAATTAACAACCATCAATTTACTGAGTGGCTTCCTTTAACATATCTTTTAAACTGGAAATTTAAGAAACCACAGAAATAGCTTCAGCTAATCAGTTTTAGATTTGCACCTCAAATTTAACCCCAAGGGTCATCTCGGCAAAAGAATTTACGACAAACAATGCGATTTTAATTTCTTAGTTTATTAATTATTAGTGTTTCCTCACATATGCAACAATATTCCAACTTTCTTTGCATACTATGTCTATATTACTCAACTGATCAATAATACATGAACTTGCAGTTAGTATACAGATTTTTTATAAACGCCGCCGATTTTTTTGGGATAGGTTGTATAAACCAAGGGTACAAAAAACACCAGCGCACCTTTACTAAGTTTCACTATAGATACCATTTAATGTTGAAAAATATTCTCGCTTTAAGATATGATTGCAAATAGTTTTCCCAATTTTTCAATTCAGTACATAGTGAGCTAAGATTTTTGGATTCACCTATTACTGACAAGTGGTTATGATACGCAACCATTCTCATCAACAAACCACCTCACCCACTACAAAAATAGAGCCCAAAGATTCGGGATGCAATGAAACTTGGTTTATCCTACTATTTCTTTTGAACGATTTTGTTATTACCTTCATTTCAGGATTTTAAAACGAGAGAGACTTTGATCTTGTTCAATGTTAGAATATTGGCAACTTTCTTAAGGTTGTAATCTTGTTAAATTTTTTCACTTGTAGTCACTTCGACACTTGGTTCATTTTGGTAAAACAAACAGTCTTTTTGGTTCTCTTCTGTCATAGTCATGCTATCGTCAAATTTTGTTCACACGCTAGCCTCATTTTTTATACTGTTAAACAGAACAAAATTTAAAGTTAATATCGATCATATATGTCTCGGGTAGTAAAATATTTATAAATAATGAATCAATCCCACATTCTCTACTCGACAAGTCCCGTTTATTATTGTAGTTTTTAGTGTACATTTGAAACTATAAATTCATGAAGTCAACAGTAAATGCAGTGGAATGTTAGCGACAGTATGGGGTAGGAAGACAAGAGAGGATGAGTCAGGCATAGAAATATGGAATGCGCGAAATATATACATAGTACTGTAGTTAGTTTGTAGTAATGTTGAATGTGGATGAAAGAAAGTAGTAATGATTGAATATCTGTCCACTCCTTTTCCATATCTACATAAATTTAGGGTAAGGAGATTCTCACTAAAAGGAACAAAAGTGACTGTCCATATAACACCTATATGGTTGGTGTCTACATTTTTTCCGACTCGTTCTTTTTAACTTGAATAGGCTGTACAAATATAATAAACAATCTTAATATAATTTTTTAATGTTAAAATGTATGATCAGTTTTAACATCATAGTTTTCAAGACAGCCACATATGATACACGTTATGTATCATATTTCACATAAATCGCGTTGGATTTCAAAATAAATTATTGTTTATTACAGGACTTGAATGTTAAAGGGACATATCTGTGCTGAAACGTTTGGTATCATTTGATTTCCATATTCTTTGCTATGATTACATAGTATATCCAAATATGTTTGGTGGTCCATAGTTTCATGTAAATTAACTAGATATTTCTATATGTTGTTTCTTAGGATCAATACATTTTGAATGGTACATGTTCAAAAATTTTATGAACTCTCTACAAAAACTTTTTTGTTAGGTAATTAAGTAATTTTTGTCAGCCAAGGTTCCTTACCTGGGGTTTAAGAGGAGGCTGAGCGTAGCTACTTTTGTTGGTGGCAATAAAGTAATAATGTTTCTTATTGTCATTTATTTGCATGTTCATATATTATTCGCCATCTGTGAATAAATGTCATTCTGCTCAAGTTGAGTCTTTATAACTACAAACAAAACTAGCTCGGCCTCCCTTTCAACCCGGTTTAGGAACCTCGTCTGACAAAAATGGATTCTGATCAAATCTATATAAATTAAAGTTTTGTGATTTATTAGCAGAATAACATTTTACGGTATCTCATCGAGAGAGGCAATTGCTTATCATTTGTTAGAAATCCAGCCTTTCTTCCCTATTTAAAAACAGTTTGCTACATTTGCTGTCGCAAGCCTTATCATCTTAAATATGGCCAAGACGCACGCTCTAAGTTTTTCAACAAGGAATTAGTTAATTTTGAATATTTATACATACGAATATCTGGTCCATTGATAGATATGATTCAAAACGGAAGAAAAAAACAGACCTGCTATTTGCGAAGACTGTAAACCTAAAGTTTTACTCCATATTGTATCCGTATGTAATCAAAATTCACCGTTAAAAACCCGATATTGCCAATATAAAAACTTAATGTCACTAGAAAAAAGCATCTTAATTCTCTAATGACCTTTTTGTCATTTTACAAATGATATCCTAATCAACTCGTTTTTCAAAACAAAATTTATAAATTTTATTAGTTGTCGTAATTCTGATATAAAGTGTAAACTGTTGTCAGTTGGTTGTTGAAACAAACAGTATAATTGCAGATTTGCTGTGCTAACTTTTCAAACGCTGGCAGCTAGTAAATTTACATTAACACCACATTTTATGTAAAATGTAACTGGTACCCTGCAGCCATATTCTCAAAAAATCGTAAATTTACACTTACGTGTAAAGATAAGATAGTCGTAACTCTACGTTTACGTCTACGATTGATCGTATTCTCGAAAGTAGTCGCAGTTTTGCACGTAAAATAGCAATCGTAAATCTTACGTTTTGCACGTAGCGTTATCACGCATGCTCAGTTACTTCTTTCACTTTGGAAATAAAAGGGAAATAATTACCTCAAAGTACTTAAATTATTACAGTTTTTTAATTGCATAGTCTCACAAAACAGTTAACTGGTGGAAGAAAATACGGATTTATATTTGGCTAAAGTGATTTTAAAAACGATAATAAATAAATAAATATAAAATAAATAAAATAAATAAATAAATAAATAAATAAATCAATCAATCAATCAATCAATCAATCAATGATATTAGTTGGTGTGTTGCATAATTCTGAATATGTGTTTTAAAAAGTAATCTGTCAATTTACCATAACGTGGAACAAGACCTTTTTTAAAGTTGCGTTTCTTCAGTGTAGAAATTAACCAGTAGTTTCGTGTTATAATAAAGCAATAAATAACCTTATCCCATTTTAACATAATTAAAACAGCATGATGTAAAATCGCAAATCATATAGGGAACATTTAATTTCCGGAACGTTTTTTCATAAATTCGGTTGTTGTTTCTTTCTTTTAAAATTTATAAATTTTTGTAGGAGTTATTCCCCATGAGTAACACATTTTTCAAAATATTTGCATTTTGAATGTTTTTTTCGTCGTTCTATGTCACGTGCAACAAAATCAATGATGCTTAGTAGTGAATGGCTTGAAAAACGATTTCTCTTTGCAAAATTATGAGGAACGCTAGGACTTACGAGCGCTCAGGAGCAGACGTAAGTTTACGATCAATTTTACACGTAACTTACAACTACGAATCTTTGAGAATATTAAAACACACGTAAACTTACGCTACGTTTAAAATTACGTTTACGATTTTTTGAGAATATGGCTGCAGATGCCTAACAAAATGGTGTTGACAAAATTTGGACATATTTGACAAAATCAGAGTGGACTTGGTAGGTAAAAAAACATTTCAAGATGGCCGCCATTTTCGAAATGGCCGCAACAGAAAAGTCGAAAAAATTTTAAAAAGTCAACCGATTTGCATGAAACTTTGTATATATATAGAATAGCATAAGGCGAACTAAAATCTATAAAAAAAATTCAAGATGGCCGCCGTTTTAAAATGGCCGCCACCCAAAGCTGACAAAATTATAAAAAGTTGATCGATTTCAACTAAACTTGGTATGGTAACCTAGGTGGATAGAAGACTGAAATTTTGTATATAGAGTTATTTATGGAAGAGAAACAGCATGTATTCGTTTGGGAGACATTTTTGTGTTGGGCATCTCCAACACAGTCAGCACTATTATTATTCTTTTTGTTTATTGATGACTACTTTGTCCGGAATTTTTGTCCGACTTCCGGTTTTAAAATTGCAGCCATTTTACAACATCCGAACAACATGAACAAGTCAATTTTGTCCGATTGCTACGAAATTTGATTTCCATGCATATTTTAAATTAGTTTTGAATGAAATACTATCCATGGGGATTTTGGGCGACTTCTGTGATGACATCCCAACACAAAAATCTTTAATTGTATTTTCGACAATATATACGTGTATTTTGCCTCCTGTTGGATAGTACATAACATAGTCGAAATTATAATTCAAAAACATACAATTATATAATAATTGCAATATGAGGAAATAGAACCTGAGAGTCCTCTTGTACTTATAGCAGCAATTAACGGACGTTATGCATTTTATACAAAAAAGGTATTGATATTTATCCGTCATTGTTTGTTAAACCATATTTGCACTGTGAGTGTTGTATATTAGATTAACGCAGCTTACACTGAAGTGTTTCTGGTCTTTTACTTCAAGTGGAAACTCAGTTCTACATGACAAATACATAGCACACATAAAGTCATATTCGGAAAAAATATTTACCAAAAAGCACTAACAGCAATCGGATTAAAGTCGATAGTCCTGGACGAAAAGACTTCACGAATGTCATTTGCATAATCCCACGAAAGGAAAGCATGAACACGGGGACCAGGAATAGTTTAACGCGTCTATCACACAGTTAATGTAACTTGGTTTTTGCAGGACGAACAAGACAACACATAGATATCACATAATGAGCTTGCCTACAAAGCCTATGACTATGTAAGGCTATTTGCCTTGGTCCATAAAGTTAATAATATAGTTGATCGGATTTTATTTCTCTGCAATATATCTGGAATAAATCAGATGCCCCTAGTTTAAACAAATATAGATTCTATGAGTCTGCGAATAAGTATTCGAAATGAAACTGCGTTAACTTGAAGGTTACAAATGCGACCAAATAACTAAAGTTTCTTATCACTGATAAAACTCGTAGTTGGAAACCAACCCATGGATGGTAACACGACTATTTGTTATTAATTTTAAATGAAAATTACAAAATCTATTCAAATTTGAGTACACGTTTTTTTTTGCCAAAATCATGAATGTCAAAGGAGCATGTAGTATAACCCTAGCTTGCTTAAAAATTGTGGTCATATTATGTTTTTAGTCTTGTGTCGCCATTGTTAAATATTTAGTTTTTGTGCGTTAACTTGCGTAATACTTGACATATTTTAATTGAAATTGGGATATATTGTCCTTCATCTACTAGCCATAACGACAAAAATTGGTTTCAGTGTTATAA
The DNA here is from genome assembly GCA_944474755.1 of Limnoperna fortunei. Classification (NCBI taxonomy): domain Eukaryota; kingdom Metazoa; phylum Mollusca; class Bivalvia; order Mytilida; family Modiolidae; genus Limnoperna; species Limnoperna fortunei. The sequence continues at coordinate 57,294,416 of OX104115.1, forward strand.
CTTGAGTTATTGTTAACTGATTTGTAGGCTATTAAAAAATAATGTCCATTTTATCCTATTATTTATATTTGTTATTATTCTTTAATGATGTTTAACGCCACTTCTACATCATGCCGTCCAGTTTTGATTGGGAGGGGTAAGAGAAGAAAACCCCCTACCTTCGGTAGGAAAACGGGCAATGCCTGTAAAATAAGATTTGAGTGGAGTACAACCTTGCCCGCAGTGAGAATCTAACACAACCCCAGTGTTGACAGACCACGTGATCAATAGCAGACAAACTACCGTGTCCATTACATACAGGGTTCAACATGTTGTGTTCATATTGCACTCTGTTAAATATTTAGAAAATTGCAGAAGATGGATCATCAATAAAACCTGTTTAATTGACAGGCAAACACAACTCTATTTTCTTGTAAAATTATATTAGCATCTGAACGTTCATGTTAATTCTAGTACATTTAATGTCTTTTTATTAGGTATTTGTCCTTTTTTACCCTTTAGCACTTGGCATGCCATGCCCACTTATCAGGCTATATATAGCCTCTAGTGTTAGCAAACACACATTTATATGGTATATCTTATCTAGTTTACTTAAATAAATTCATTTACAGATATTTTAATAGCAACACTTGAAATAATTTTAAAATTATCAAAAATGGATAATTTATTCCGTACTTTTTCAATAAAATAACAGTTTTCTGGATCTATCGAAATATTTAGCATACGAATCTACACTTTTTTATAAGAAATGTTGAATTTAAAAAAAGACAATCCATCGGTGATACATTTCCCCGTACTTTTTAAGTACTGGATATAACTGGACAAATCTGAAGTTGAAATGTACAATATTATATTTGTCTTTATGAAAACGCAAACTATATATAGTATTTATTTGGTATTAATGAGATTTAATAAATATACCAACTGAAACAGTATTTATTGCATTTGTGATATTATGCCCACCAACGGATTAAGTGTAATCTGGAAGAAAATCTGACGCTACCGAAAAAATAAGGACACGAACCTATGATTTTTTTTTAAAAATATGTATGTATACTACATACAAAAATGCTTGAAAAAGGCATCTTTTTTATTAGTAGTAAAAGCATCGAAAATCCTTAAACAAATTGCACTGATGTTTCACTAGAAGATTACCACCGTATCGAATATGTTCATAGCTAGTGTCATTATGCACAAATGCTTTATTGCGCATTAAGGTAATGCCAATTTTACGAACATCGTCTGATGAGAATGCTATTGCGTCTGCGGAAGAATGAAATGTTTTCTGATTCACAACTTCTGTCCACCTGTTCAGAGATGATTTTAAAACGTTTGTCATCTTTATAAATTGTTAATGAAAACATTTAGCAAACATGTTCATACCATATTTCGTTGTTTTTTGAGGATTTGAATATATTTTAACGTTTTTTTTAATAACGAGCATATATGAGTTTTCTTTTTTCCCACCGTTAATTATTGACCATACATGATTCTGGTCAATGTCAATGTCCGATTCTAGTCTGGTTGAAATAGCGTTCTCAAAATTAACATACGCTTTGAGTAGCGATCTTTGAAAATCATTTTTTACTCTTATAGGTAGCAAACGCATCACAATCACGCGAGTGATAGTTGCAGCTTGATTTCCAATAGGATCGAGGAGTTCGCATTTTATCTGCTAAAATTGTTAATTGATCATTCCAGTAGCGTTAACAATGTTTTCTATATTTCAAATACGTTTAGGTGTCTTATTCGGCTGTTTTAATTGCTAACACTATCTTATCATAATACTTTTCAATATCTGGAATTCGTCAGTCCACAAATAGGTGGACAATGCAAATGCGAAATAATAAACTAGTCCTTTCTAAATAGCTCGATACCATGCGACTTTCGTATGTTGTCTGGTGCCTGATGACCGGACGATAGAGCAACTAACATAGTAACAGAAAGATGATCAGAGCACACTGTACTCTACATCACTAAAACACATGCATTCGAGATATTGACTAAATTGTCAGAGTTAGTAATGATACGGTCAATTCCTGTTGAATAATTTCGATTCAACTATTCTGTGCTTGTTACAATCGATTTCCGTTGCGTATTTTTCTATTAGTCTTTCGAGACTAATAGAGTCACAAATCTAAATGATGCACTAGACAGGATTGATTCGGGATTCCTGTTATCAGTCCCTTTGCTGTATGCCACAGATAATGCGCCCTGCAGATACGGAAACTCTTATTTATGCGTGATACACGAACGTTAGCTATGAATATGGCTTTTCACCTTCAACATAAAGTTATGTTTTCTATTTATCGCTATCATCTCGAAATTGAGCTGATGTTAACACCTTCAAATCGAGCATTTTCCAAAATTTGAAAAAATAATTCGATTATATTTTTGGTGAAGATATTATCAAGCCGAATGGTGAATTGCAAACAACATTTTAGCTATATTAATAAAAAAAAGTCAACAAACACTAAATCAAATGAGGGAAATGTGATTTATTATTGGTAACAACTGTGAAAAGTATGAAGATGAGTAAGACTGATAGCAGTTAATCAATTTCACAAGGTTACGTTGAAAAAGATAAATATAATTTAAAGAAATCCCAAATGGTAAGGCATGTCATTGCTGTTTATCGAGTATATGGCAACTTGACGTTTTGACATTGGGTTCGTAAGAATAACGAATTGCATGGTGTTATTTTTTTTCTTCAAAATTTGGTAATTATTCTGTAAATTCAATGTCTTTAATTGGATGAAAATGATCTCTAGTATCAAAACTTGCAGTTCTCGCGTCTGTTAATGCGATTTCTTGAAGACCTTGTTCACTATTTCATCAAGTTTTAATTTGTAAAGCAATTTTTTATTATAATTGACTTATATTGATAACAAATACATATAAATATATGCACTTCAGTTTTCATTGGTAATTAATAATTTAGACCAAAACTGATTATAATTTTAAATGTTTAGTGTTATATCTATACTTGTCCAACATAAAATTCTATTATAAGTATGTGACGCGTAGGAATATGCACAACGAACTGAAGACGAAGACGTGATCGAAAACATTTAACTGAAAAAAAAGAAGACGAAACAAAAAACAAAATTCGTGAATTCCATTTACTGATGTTCCTAATTGTACCAGCGGTTTATTGGTCATGTGTGACGTCATATCTGTTCAAACGCAACGCAAACCTAGCTAAATGTTCTTTCTCAAAAAACAGTAAAAAACAAAAGTTGTCGTTGTTCTATGGGATTTTCTGTGAATATGGATGGAGCTGTGCTGAAACATGGGGTTGGTGGCAAAGCCAAGTGTCTTGCTCGTTTTGTTGATTTGTTGTGAATATACTATAGAAACGCCAGTTTTAAGTAGGGTTTATATATCCCTAAAAGTTACATTTCCTCAACACTCGAATTCGGCTATTTCCCGTCATTAGGAAATGTAAACAATGAATCCAAAACAAAGTGTACCGTACTGTTAAAATATTGTCTTGTATGTATTTCTCTGAACAAATGATTATATTATAATAATATACAGCTGCTTTAACTTAATAACTTTCCGTTTAAGCGATACATCGCTCAAGACGCTTGTACCGCCAAAATTCAAGTGTACTTGTTTAATGTGTTGTCTGAAGCGTACACAAACTGCCATATTTGTTTACGTTTAGCAACAAAAAAGTAGTTCCCCAAAGTCCTTCATTAAATATAGCGGATCTGGGAAGTACTGGTTTTAGGCCTTTTGATCCAAACATGACTATAAACGTAAACGAATGTAAGATAAGAATTATAATTTTATATATTTGTTTACAACAATCCTTTATGAAAAATACATTGTAATCTTAAACGTTGATTGTTAATTGTTTACTTGAGAAATGGAATTTTGAAGAATGTTCTAGAACTGTTATATACGAAATAATAATAACAGGTCAGCCGAAACATTCAGGAACATTCCATAATCTACAGAATTCTAACAAATGCATTTAAGATATGACCATGGATATATGTTAGAAGATTAGATTTTGGGGTGCATTTTATACTGGATAACAATTGTTTGGATAATGAAATAGTAATGGATTTAACATTTCGTACATGTGGATTTATTAATCGCGGACTGTGTAGGAATTAAACTTATTCAACGAATTTTACTATAATATTTGGAAGTAAATATATTGATGATTATATATTTCAGCTTGGACACTTTAGTGATGTAAGTGTAATTATCTGTAATTAATAAATAATTTAACTGTGACTTGTATTTCTTTTTTGTGGTATCTCTACCTGTAACAGTGAAAATGCTAAAACTGGAGCGGTATTACCCAGATGTTGGGTTTAATTTTGATAGAGTACCTTGAAAGCATCGTCAAAACCAAATCTTGCCAACTTGGGTTTCACATGATACAATTTTATAATGCTTGTTTGCCAATATCATAAGAAAAAGACAAAAACCCACTATTGCGCTGAATAATAACCACACTATGTTTTATTTTTAGAAATGTATGCGTAAGTCTATTTATAGGAATATTTGTTATATTAGATTATTACATGAGTAATCTGATATAATTTTAAAAGTAAATTAGAAATTATGTGTTGGGATGCCAACATAGAAGTCGCCCAAAATTCTCCTGGGATAGTATTGCGTTCCACTGAGGACATTAAAATGTACCTACACATCAAATTTCATTAAAATCGGACAACGTTGAAAATTTGACGCGTTTTGGCGGCCATTTTGAAACGCACAGTCGAAAGAAATTTCCAAATGTAGAAATTCACTTGGGACACTTAAATCTACCTCCATACCAATTTTTGTTGCAATCGCAGCATATTAAATGTGATCGAGATCAGATAACATTGAAAATGTTGAAAATACACGTTTTTTCGGCCATTTTGAAACGCGACTTCGGAAAAAATCGTTGAAATCGGACCACGGGAAAATATTTTGCCAATTTTGTGTGGGTGTCGTCAAGTGGCGGCCATTTTGAAATGGCGGTCACTATCAAAAATCTGACTATGGACTGCACCCCTCCATACGTCCATCTACAACTGTGCCAAGTTTCATTTGATTCTATTAAGGCGTCTCTGAGAAATGTGTCGGACAAGTTCACGATCTAGAAAAAGTCGAAACCGAAATAATAAAAGTAATAATTAAACGTGATTATGATCTTATGGATCATAACTGGCTCCTAAACGACCCCCGTAGACACTCGTGTTCAGACATCCATTCACAGCAACTTTATCTACCAGGAAACCAAGTTTCGTGCAGATCGGACCATTTTTCTATTTTGTCGGCCATCTTGGATTCAAAATGGCCGCTATAGAAAGTCGAAATGTGCATCATATGGTGCGGTTATAACATACTCTACTTATATTCCAATTTTCTTCGAAATTCGTTAATTTTTTGATTCTTTTAAGGATTTATTTTCATTTTTAAAATGGCTGCCATTTTAAGATGGCCGCCATGATCAAATTCAAATCTTGATGATTAACATCTGATCGCAACATGGTAATCTACATAAAAACCAAGTTTCGTGCAATTCAGAGCATTTTGAATTTTTGGCGGCCATCCTGGATTCAAAATGGCCGCCATAAAAAGTCAACATGTCCGTTATATGGTAAGGTATAACATACTCTACTTATATTCCAATTTTTATCGAAATACGTTAACTTTTGGATTTTTAAGGTTTTTTTTTCATTTTTAAAATGGCGGCCATTTCAAGATGGCCGCCATTTAAAAAATTTTAAACCTGAAAGGGACAACTCCACATCATGACCTATTTTTGTGTGAAGTTTCATTTGGATCCAATTTACGGTCTCCGAGAAAACAGCCGGACAAAATTCAGGCGGAAAGTGGAAGAAAAAAAAATTATAATAAGAAACGGAGCAAAAACAATATGTCACCCAAACTTTCGTTTGGGAGCCATAATAATAATAATAATAACAATAATAATAATAAGCAGAAACGGTGCAAAAAAAAATAAGTCGCCAAAACTTCGTTTTGGGCGACATAAATTTTAATGATGAGTCAGATATACAATTTAAGGGTCCAATTTTTTAGGAGAGCGTTTACTGTTTTTTTGTTGTACATCAACAGTTTTTGAAGATTATATTCATTTGTTTGTTTTGTTTGTTTGTTTGATGATGTTTAACGCAACTTTCAGCAATTTGTCAGCTATATCATGGCGTCAAGTTTTTATCGGGTGAGGAAGCCGAATTACCCGGAGAAAACCCCGGACCTACGGTAGGAAAACTGGCAATCCTTGTCAATTAAGATTGGAGTCTAATATAACATGCCTGCAATGAGAATCGAACCCGCAATCTCAGTGTTGACAGACCACGTGATCAATAGTAGACGAACTACCTTAACCACTCGGCTACCGAAGCCCCTGAAGGTTATATTGAGATCAGACCATAAAACAAGAGGTTTTTATTGTAAAAATATAATAATTAAATACATGTGTACAATACCATTATATTAGCTCGTTTTGCAATTTAAAGAAAGCTTTTGATTCATTAAGTTATCTTGGCCCTCTTATTAAATGAAGGAAACAAAATATTGAAAGTAATATACAATATTATTAATGTACGACGCACAGATGCAAAGCAATGTCAATAGCTTACCATAACCTTTTGGCCCATGTGAACTAAAATGGTGCATAATAGTGCAAAATAATCTATTTTTATTTGTTATAATATCTACGAGAACCTGATTGCTCTGTTAAAATATTACTTCAACTTCAGAACACCTTTCGAAAGAATAGGACCATCTTTGTGCAAACGCAATGCCGGCCAGATTGTAAATTCTACTGTTGTACCACTTTGCGTATATTCTCTAAACACATTCCGATCATAAGTTTTTCCGGGTTCGGGGCCTTCTTCTAGAACCATTGGTGGCTCTTGCGTTATCATTTTCCAACATATTTTCAGACACTTTGCAAAATACTCGGAATTCCATATAACTTTCTTAAAAATTGCTTGATCCAGTCGCTTATACTTCAACAATTTTATCAAATGTGGGTTTTTCTGAGATACCATTTCCTGCAAAGAAACGCAAATTCAGAATGAAAATTACATTCTTTTTAATTTTTACTCTATTTTATATAAATACGAATTTCCAAAGACATTCGTGTTGCATTTGAAAAAACAATATAAAGGATGCCGATAACCACAATTATAGGCATACTGTACATTGTTTCTTAAAATGTATTGGTAATTTTATCATTTACGTATTTGTTTTTTGAATTTGCACTAAAGCAAACTGTAAATTATACTCCTTGCTTAGATAAGATCTTTATATTGACAGCACGAAAACAATGTGATAAATGAAACGAGAAGTAAACATGTTCAAGGGGCATAATGACAATGTTGTATATCTTGCTGGATTAAAGAACAAAACATTGATTGGATAAAATAAATAAAATGTATAGTAAAGTCTGGTTAAACAGTTGATTTTTCTGTTGTTTTGTTTATCTGTTTTATAAAATGTTGATATACATTTTTATTTATTGACTTTCTGGTGTAGTATAACATCTTAATCATTAAAGTAAGGCTTTTTTGGGTTCATTGCATAAGGATTCAACAAAATGTCACTTTCATATTTGTATCTGAAAAGACATTGCTTTTGTACTGTAATTGACCATATAACATGGTTTCAAGTTCTGTGTGGTAATGTTTAAAATGTTTAAAACTAAAAAAAGTATTTTTATAGCATTTCAAATGTGACAAATGTAAAAGTTCTTTTTACAATTAAACTTATAATTCTAAGTATTTCTTTTTTCACTTCCTAGATAACTTCAGTACTTATTCCCGGAATATGAAGACTTTAGTTGAGAATTTTCTTTGTAGTTTAATTTTAGAAAAAAAATAATTTATTACCTTAAAATGACAATCGCCAACGATTAATGATTATCCGCTTTATTTCATTTACATTTTGCAACTATTTGTTTAGAAGTTGTCACGTAGATATTTTTGTCAATATGTCTTACATGTTGTTTTACAACTATCTTGATTTACAATATCTTATTTATTTATTCTGTTGTCATACAACGGAATTAATTTTATTGTATTTTTAATTTTTGCAGAGAATCATAGCTGTCGTGTCATTTCTACTATATTTGTAGTATTTACCGTGTATATTCTACAAGTACACAGAATGATGTGAAAAAAGAATATGCATACTTATCTCTAATTGTTATCGCCAAATTGTTAAGAACAAATGCGTGAAAATAGACATAAACGCTTATGATATTAAAATAATACAAACAAACTTTAAGAAGTAACGGAATATGTATCTTTCGACATTAGAAAGCACAGTAAATAGCAAACAAAATATCCTGAAGGAGTAACATTTATCTTACCTGTAGGAATTTATCTGAAGCCTTTTCTGCATTTATTCTTGCAACAGATTTCAACTGACTTCTCATCTGAAATCAAATAAAAACTAGAAAACTGTTAGCAATGCTCACTAATTGATACGGCTGCTTCCCTGATGTTCAATTGCAAATTCCATATTTTTCTATTGGAAACCTCAAATACCATTCCAATGAAAATATAAAATATCAGGTGCATAATGGCATTATGTGACGAAGATTCTGTGTAAGTTTCATCAAATTCCATTCAGTAGTGTAGGAAGAGTTGTGCATAAGAGAAAGTGTAACGGGCGGACGAACAGATGGAGTGACGGACACCCCCATCACTACATACACAATTGAGTTTAGGGTAATCATTCAATTTATAATTTTGATGTTTAAGTAATGACTCTACTTTTTTATTTTTATTAAGTTAGGTTGTAAAATAAATAAAGAATGTTCAATAAGTGTAAACATCAACTATTTATTTTACAACCCAATAAAGAAATAATTAAAGTCATCAATTATAAATAAATATTATACAAGTAAACGACACTAGAACAATTTCATAAATACATAGTGAACATTTTTAACAAGGTTTTATATAATACACACATATGAAGTTCATGTCGAGATGGGCATGTCCCCATGAAAATGTGTTTATTGGATAATAAAAAGATCATTTTGTCCAATCAAAAAACGCTTTTTTATCAGTGTTTTTTATTAATCCGCGAAAAACTTATAACCTTTGAATATAATTGATGATACCCTACAGATAGTTCAGTTAATTTTATTATTCCTCACCTGTAAAGTAAAAAAAATACTCTGTAACGTTTAAGAACGATGCTTTTATGAACTGTTTAACAGAGAAGTATTTTAAACGTTTTGAAAAGGCTCCAGATAAATTCATTTAAAAACTTAATAACTAGCCTTGTGATTAGTAAGTCAGATATGTTAAATATTTTTCGAAAAACAAAGAGTTTGGTGTGAATGACTTAAAAAGCTTAACTTCAGGTAGTACAGTCAGAATTAAAGTAAACACCGTAAATTTATGTTATCCAAGGCATGTTTGCGTACTTATCAACTACAACCTGTCAAACTTTTACTAATGAATTTTCATTAAGTGAAAACATACAAAACACCATTTTCTTAAAGTTAGTATTTCAATTCAAAATTTGATATAGCTAAAATGTCGTTTAAAAAGGAGGCATACAAGTCTAAGCCTGACGGGTTTCGATTAGACAAAATATACTGCACCTAAGTTACTATTCCGTTTTAATTTAGGTCAAAATTTACTATGGAAAATCGGAAATATACAAATGAAATACTGGCTGCATTTCAAAACGCTGAATATTTTGAGAAAATAATTGTTGATTTCAAAATATAATTTTTTTATCTACAAAAGGAGCATAAGCACGACAATACGCATAACGCGGTAAGCAGTTTTTATTTGTCAGGCAAAAACTCGGGTAGTCCAACACGGGTAGAATTAGAATACTGTCAAATGTTTGCTTAACCTCAACGGGATTCAAACTCGCACAGTTCTGACACTGTGACACCCATTCACATGCATTATGTCCAGCGCTTTAGACAACTCAGCCAAATCCGCTATATATTCGTGTTCCTTTTTTGTTTTTGTCTATTTTAAATATTTGTTGTTTCGTGCTTGTTATCATCGTGGGTTTTCTGTTACCCATCTTTGTGTAATTTCGTAGTTGGAATTTGTTCTTTAAATACATAAGGGCGATATTGCTTGGACAGATTTATAAGACGTTTTCAGTGGTTATATACATACATAATGTGAAATAAAGGTTGATCTGCAAATGTGTACAATCTGTAACTGAATTTTTCCCGCATCGAAGTGACTTTATATCAATAAATTTCTTTCGGCTTTTTGTAGCTATGTATTGCCTGCTGTTCTGCGTTGTATTACAACAAAATGTTTCATCCAGTATTATACGTAACTATATGTAAAATAGAGTTGAAGTCTTACTTAAAGTATAATTAAACAATTAACAGGTTAACTTGTTTGGTACGGTGTAAAGATAGATTCTTAGAGCATTATGATTCTTTGTTCTAATAGTCGGACTTGCATATATTAAATAGATAGTTTTCGGTTCTATTTCCTTTAACTACTCTTCTGTTTGTTCAACAATAATCCAAGTGTACAGGATTGTCAAAATCAGTGTACAATATTTTTATATTGCCTGTCCTAACAATGTGTCCCTGTTCAGTCAAAAAAGTCAAATATACTGATTAAATCTCTTTTTTATCGTTACCTGATCGTCATTTGGATTCACCGACAACACATCAACTGCCATTGTAAACGTTTCTTGCCACTTTTCAATGCATATCGTGTAGCATCCCTAGATGTAAATAACAACCAGTTACAAGAAAATATACAAAAAGAAACAACAACTTTTTTCAAACCTTTTTTAAAAGGTATTAAAAAAATTATTATAATTTATTTACAAAATGATGTATGATAAATTAGTATTATTCCCAACCCTATACACACAAATCATAACGTAGATTGTAAAAAGACTCGGTTTTGATTTATACTAAAAAAATACAAAAAGTTGACGTGAAGTCAAAACAGATGAACCTAATACTGACGCAAAAATTCACAACTATAGTTGTGACTTTAGCCTCAGATTAAATTAATTGGCAAATTTACAAAATATATTCCTGTTATTAGCTTGATATCTGTTTTAATTTCTTAGCAGTCGCTATAATTCATTTCGATGGAGTGTAGTTGTCTAAATGCATGCTGAGAAACACTCAAAGTGTACACAATGATTTATTTTATAACTATGTATTTTTAACAAATTTATGTAACATATAACTGACTATAGAAACAATTTAAAAACTTTTAGGATGTAGAAACTGCACAAGGAGGTTGATTTTTGAACAATATATTTCAAGCAGGATTTAACAAAACAACACTTCGAATATTAACTGTGTTAATAAATTTTTTATCAGCATTTTTAAACTTTGATTAATTACAGATGACGATTTGTCTATCTACAGGTTAAGTCTTCCTCAAAGGTTAGCCCATCACTTATTTTATTGGGAACTTTGCGGTTAACACATAATAAAAAGGTACTTACAATAAGTGTGGCATAAAGTGTCTGAAGAACTTTGTCTTCATTGTTCTTTTTTCCAAAGAAGTCAACACATTTATCCATGATATCAGTCCATTCATTGTCATACATTTCCGAAAACATTTCTCCCAATTTCATTGGCCTGTTTGGGTCCCCTAGATTCGTTATAGCAGGATTACCGTCAGTTAACCGTGATCCAGCTATTTTGCTTAATCTTATTGAGAAGTAGAAAATCAAATTAATCAATATACAATATGAATATGGAAATGCTAAATGTTTCTGAAAAGAAGCTATTGTAGTTTTTCAATAGGGTCATATGTGAACTATGGTGGCGACCTTCTTTGGATTTAAATTTACCCGTAATTCTATAAATTTGTAACGATCCCCATGAGATCTCTTTTAAACTGATCAACATGCCGTATGCAAAAGGAGCGGTTTGCCCGATTTTTTACTTTCAGCCAATCGGAACGCATTTATAGCATTGATATCCATTTTTAATTTCAAATCAGCACAAAAGTTCATAATTATAAAGAACCCTTATGGCTTCATTTCTGCGTGATTGGGTTCAAATGTGTGTTACAGTTTCTAAGAAGTAGCCGTAAACACGTTTTCTTCCATAGGGCTCTATGTTTTAGAATCGCAGAACATCTCTACTTTAAAACTATGAAAAGAAGAATCTGAGAAACATTTCGTCAATATCAAAAATCAATTTTCCAAGTTGTTTATCAAAATAGTTTTGAATTTTTTTCAGCCAATCAGAACGCATTTACAGCCTCGACAGGTAATTGAAATATTTAATCACCACTCATAAACTATCTGATGAACTTTTTGGGCAAGTTTGTTTCCAATTATCCAAGTGGCTGTGTAAAAAAAAGATTATTGAATGTGATTAGTGTACGTCAGACGACGCCGATGAACGCCAAGTGATGAGGAAAGCTCACCTGCGCCAAAACTAAATTTTTTATCTACATATTCTATGTACTATTTTACCACCAAACCCAAAACCTGGTTTGGTGTACTAATTGAGGAATATCAAAAAGCAGTATCATAAAACTGGTAGAATTGTAAGAATTGTAAGTTGTGAAAACATACAAATTACATAATTATTTACCTCGTTTGAAGACTTTCATTTTCTTCTCTCAATTGCGATATCTCCAGTGTCCTTACAAAAATAATCCATTGAGTTTTTGATTGTAATTGCGGTCGATTAACACAGTTCAAAGTAACTATGTAAATTATATTAACCTTGGTATCTTTGATGATATTTTTATTTACAATCACTGGGGCGATACCTCTGCTGGTGGACTGATAGTCACCGAGGGTATCACCAGCCCAGTAGTCACACTCCGGTGCTGACGGGAATATCATATACTTTTTATTGATATAGTCATTGTCTAAATTTATTGCCCCAAAATTTCGAAAATTGTTTTAATACTTCTAAGGTTTTTCTATTTTCAAGGTGTGGAAAGCCTTAGTCGGATTTGCTGTAACGTTTTGGAATTTGGGTGATAAAAGCTCTGCAGTATCTCATTTATTTGGATTTTATATATAGTTTGGGTTTGAGCGCCACTGATGAGTCTTGACAAGTCGAAACACGTGTCTGGCGTAGTAAAATATATTATCCTTGGTATCTTAGATGACATTTTTATTTACAATGTACTGTGCCTTGAACCTCATTGCAGAAAAATAAGTTTTATCCGCTTATATACAGTATCAGCTTCTGACATTATGTTACGTTATGTAATGTGTTCGTTAACAAAAAAATGATTTTATTTGAAACGACTGTGACAATCGTGATATGTTGTTGTATTCATAAAATAATAATGGTTTGAACACACTTTTTTATTTTATTACAAAAGCTACAAGCAAGGAACAGTCACAAATAGGTTTCGACATTGGAAATGAATCCTAGTTCAACTGTATGGCAAATTAGTCATGACATGTATATTTTTTGAAGTTGTTTAAATTGTAACTTCGCCGGATTAGCAAATTCTCTATTTATCTCATCCAAAACTTGAAATATATAATGTGTGTCTAGGATTCCTTCGTAATAAACATTACATGAAGTTCATTGCATAATATGATTACTAGTATTAAAGTAATGCATACTTACATTTTTTGTTCACATTTTCTAGTCGAATCCTCAATTTTGCCCACAAGTACAACTAACTCTTTGTTAAACTCTAATTGATCTTCATCCTGTGATTCAATGTTTACTTCGAATCGTTTTCCAGGCTTCTTACTACTCTCAGTGAGAGAAGCCACATGCTGACCAGCACGTTTAATTTGTTCTTTTACGTGTCTTTTGAAGTAATCATTTAATCTGTTTTAACATAACAGTAAGAAGAATTAAAAAGACGTTTGTTCTGAGAACAAAAGGTTATACATGTAGCACGAACAATATATATAGATGTTACGAACTATCTGTCTGTTGCTAAGAACAAAATATCACTTCTACTTTCCGCCAATATTCGAACCCAAAGTGTTTTAAAAGTACGCTACATATCATTTTGGTCTTTCGAGACAAGTTTTGGGCACTGAGAGTCTATTCGGAATTCACCCAGTAAAACCCCCAAAATATACTTACGGAAACAGAAAAACTTGATATCACGTACTCTCTGACACTGTTACAGTAAGATGAAAACTAATGGTTGGTAAATGTAAAGGAACTGATGATACAGCTTGATGACATAATTTTGGTAAAAAAAAATTTGACGAGTGTAGGAGAGTGGTATCCTATGAATGTTTCAAGGACTCCACCAAAACTCAGATGTCTTAAGTCAAAACACCTATAGTCTTCACCATTTTTCTTCCTGTAACATGTCAACGTCAAAGTTCAAAAGTGACCTCGACCTAAGGCATCCTTGTTATCATAAGATGATATTGTTGTATAAGGTAGAAGCAGATAATAAATTGGACTTATATTCCTCTCATCAAAACCTTCATTTTGGCATATTGGGTCCAAAACTGTTTGATGATTTGCTTTTGAGTTTCAATCATTGACACTCTTCGGTTAACCGTTTTTATTTGGCTTATAAATTAATTTTAAATAGATTCATTCTGAATTTCTAATTTCATGCACAGTGAACTACGTTGGATCTTTTAAGCACTACTTTTTCGAGTTATCGTATTTAAAGCGTTTCGGTTATTCAGTTGTGACTCATAACTTTAAAAACGGTTAGAGTAATGATGTATAAAGTGATCCTCTCATCAGGACCTTCATTTATTATATTGGATCGAAAACAGGAATTGCAAATCATCTAAACCTGTCTTGGGTACCTTAGGACTATTTAGAGTTGATAAAATGACACCACGATTTTTGTTTCCGGAGTTACACGTATCTGCCCAAACACCGAAAACCTTGCTATCAAAAAAGCCCAGAACCATAAAAGATAAAAGAAACTGAAAAGTGGGGGTGTAAAGGAACCTTTAAGACAACTGTATAACATACTATGGCTAACAACGTTTGACGAGCGTAGGCGAGCATTATCCTTAAAATGTTTCAAGCACTCCGTTCCGTTATCATTACATCTTAAAAACTGTATGTCGAACACAACTGCAAACTTCACCGCTGGTCATCCCGTTACATGTTCTTAAATCTCAAAGTTCAGTAATGGTCTTCATCTAAGACCTCCAACCTTATTATCATTACAAGTCGAAACCCGTAAAAGCTGGAAAAATAATCCTCTCATCGAGACCTTTTTTGGTATTATAAGTCAGAAAGAAAAAGTGTTCTGTGTGCCAGGGTGAACTGCAAAGGTGTACCGGTAATTTCTAATACATTCATGGTATAAAATGTCTTTACATGTCGCGACACAAATTTATTACGCGTAAAAATAACAATAAGAAACAGACGAAAAACAGGAAGTCTTTCCACTGAGAAAGTGCAAAGCCGTTTAAAGTAATCGTAATCGAAAGTGATTATTTAAGCTGTGAGTAAAATTTGGCATCTCATTATATCCTGAACTAAAAAATATACGAAATTTTGCAACCAGAATTGACCTGTTTTATCACACAAAAGAACCATGTTACAGGTTACAATGTTGTATTGTTCCTTAATGTATTTTTATTCTGTCTTCTAATATTTCTTATTTCTTATTTCTTATTGGTTACAACATATAGATATCCTATTTTATTCATTAGCCCGCACGTCTGATCGACTTCTCCTTACTATAACCCGTTCATGGACTTAATGAAACCCGACCAACATTAAAATCAGTTACACCTATTTCACCTATTAAGTACAGTACACAAAAAGAAAAATCGATGAATGTGTCCATGGGACACAGATGCCCCCGCTAAATGAAGTCCCAAACAGGAAGTAGTTTTCCGACAAGTCGTGAAATTTTAGGACGTACCACCTGTGATACTGAACCACGCTGCCAAATTTCAAATTGTTCTCATGTACGGTTTCTGAGAAAAGCTTAACGGAAATTCGTACGTACGGACGGACGGACGTGCGGACGGACAGACGGACGGACATGACTAAAACTTTATGCCCCGGACAAGTCGTCGCGGTGGCATAAAAATAGCGAAGAAAACCGACCGAATAACAAGAGCCAAAACTCAAGGACAATTACAAATCACAAACATGTACAGCGCAACACAAAAACCAAAAATACAAAAACCGAGAAAAATAACCCCGAACCCAATAAAAGCCATAGGTGCACTCAGGTGAAGGACGAGTAAGCTGTGCCTGTCTCTAATGAGACACCCGTCGAGTTGCTCATTGTCATGTCTTGGAAAAAGTCAAGTCCAGGAATAGGAAACACTACCTATGACTCAGCAAAATATCCGATCGTATTTGAGAGATTAATTTCCCATAACGATCAACAAAGTCATGGGTCATGGTGACGAGTTTTCAGGTTACAGGACAACAATAAAAATTCATAACAAAATCGTCATTAAAGGACAATAACTCCTATAAGGAGTCAACTGACAATTTCAGACCAAAAAATGAAATGTAGGACTTGTATTGCTGATCATTTAAAAGTAAAGCTATTAACAATCGCAAAGAGGTGTCGACATTGCAAAACAATTCTTAATTATCTTTAAGGGGAAATGAGTCGTGAGGTTCATGATGTTTTCAAACATGTTTTGTTTATGCAAATAACAGCGCCAGAGGTGACACTGTTTACTGTAGCCTATTAAATGTTATTGTTTTATTTAATACTTTCACCAAATCTGAAATTTTATTATTGGGAAGTTGTTTCTCCAGTTAAGATGTATACAATCAAATATATTCGGTACATTATAAAAAAAACTATAAGTTATGCATACTTACAGTTTTTGTTCAGATTTTGTAGTTGATTCTTCAATTTTGCCCACAAGTAAAACCAATCCATTGTTAAATTCTGATAGATCTTCATCGTGTGATTCACTTTTTACTTCAAATCGTTTGCCAGGCTTTTTACTAGTCCCAGTGAGGGAAGTTACATGTTGACAGGCACTTTTAATGTGTTCGTTTACATGTTTTCTGAAGTTATTATGAACTCTGTTTTAAAATAATGGTAATAATGAAAAGAACGTATATTGACATAATTTTTAATTTACATTCTGATAGACAAACAAAAATACAAAAACTCGCGCGCGTGTGTGTGTGTGTTCTAAAGGTCTGAGTAATATTTTAGATTTAGCGGAAGTTGTAAATAAAATAAATAAATATATAAAGGGTCTAAAGAAGTCCACCAACCAGTACAAACATCTATATATATTAGTCAATAAAAACTTTCCCGAATGTAAATCAGTTACTTTTTTGCTGCCACATATAAACCTTATACAAGTGTTGATTGAAAAGATCCAAGGCATATTCGCAATCGATGTAGTGAACTGTATCAGGGATTTTCACATATGACTTGCGAGCTGAACCATAAACGAAGCAACCTGAATCTTATTTCTTTGGAACCAGAGCTTTTTAAGTTAAGTACAATATCACGCTCATCACCCTAATCGGTAAAAGATACAACTTTTAACTTTAGGGCACTTATTTTCAACATTTACATATGTGCAAGCAAGGTAAGCTTGTACTTGGAGTCAACAATCAAACAAGGGAAAGAAGTTCCTTTAACAATTTAATAGGACATTAATTGTAATGTTAGTTCGGAATCAGGATGATTTTTTTCTTTTAATTCAAAATTTGCATTCCAACAGTTCTGGCAGTGGAGAATTCAAAACCTATCTAATTGCCTATTTCTCAATTCTTTTTAAACACACTTGATTTGACTTTCGATGTTATTCAAGTTGTGTTTCCACATAGAATACAAATTCATCAAAGATACCAAGGTAAATAGAATTTACTACGCCAGAGTCGCGTTTCATCTAATTAAGACTCATCAGTAGCGCTCAAACCCCAACAATATTTAAAATCCAAATGAAAAAGATCTTGTAGAGCTTATATCACCAAACAATTTCAAAACAAGTTATATCAAATCCGGCTAAGGCTATCTACACCTTGAAAATAGAAAAACCTTAGAATTAAAATAATTTCGAAATTTCAGGGCAGTTAATTTAGACAATGACTATATCACTAAAAGAATCAATGATATTCCTGTGAGCACCGAAGTGTGACTACTGGGCAGGTGATATATTTGGAAATTGTCAGCAATCATCAATATTATCTTTTTAGATTTGAGTAGGATTATTGCTAGGTAAACACAGTTCAATTATAAAGAATTATACATTTTTCATCACCAGTTCAAGATTTTTGTAATAACATTTTGGTTAACATAAAAAATGATTTTTTTTTAATTTTATGCTACCAATAACAAAATACCGAACACATGGAAACTGTAAAAAAAATAATCCATAAATCATCCAGGAACCGGCAAGCTCGAGAATCAACAACAAAAAACACCGTTACATCACCAATGGTACTGACTTTGTCCAGGCATTTCAAAAGAAATGGTGAGTTAAACCAGGTTTTATGGCATGCAAAACCTCCCACTTTCACTACTGTATTTTGAAATCATACACCACCATTCGGCAAAAGGTGTATCAAATGTTAATCGAATCACAATCACTATAAACTTAATTCAAAATTCGAAAACTATCTGCAACCCTATTTTCAAACAAAATAGAATATTTATCAACAAAAAATGGTATCTACAGTAAAATCTTATTAAAGGCTTGGAAGAGTCATTTTCTACTCTTCTTACCTTGGTTTTTAAGTCTATCCCGAAGAAATTGGTGACATTTGCAAAAATGCTTTCACTCACGACAACCTCTTGCAAACCTGCACGAAATATAGGCACCGTATGCTGGAATATTACCTAACATGGCTTCATCTACATTATGTGTTGAGACTTACACTTCACAAATGACAGCACAATAGTTTACGACGAAGGAGTCGATTTCGATTTCAAGACTATACCCTTTTCCTAAGTTGTGAGATAATTTGATTTCATGTACCATCCAACCCATCTTTGTTTTTTTCTTAATTTTCTAGATAAGCTTCAATGTGTAATGTAGTTACTGGCACACAGTTAACTGTACTTTATTATGTCTTTTTAAAAGAAGTGTATGAACTTTACATGCACTTAAAAATAGGTATATACAACAGTGAATTATAAAACTGATCAAATCAAGTATAAATATGCAATTTCTTGTGCAGTTTTGATAAGAATAGTGTATTAACTAATCTTAAAATAATAAATGCAATCATAATTTTGTGATTGGCAAGTTTTATCGTTTGAAAATACAAATATTTTTTACAAATCAGTGTAAAGTAATGCAGAGTGTCTTCATTTGTTTGCAGAATTTAATTCTTTATTAATACATGCATTGAATTTTTAACTGATTAATTCCAGGTTTTATATAGCACAAGAGCAATATTAGTGATTATTGTTCCAACGCTGATTAAAACCTCATATAGGACAAAGGAATAGCAAGCAAATTGCAATTTGATATTTCAACAAATAGACCAGCCTAATTCTAATATCATAAAATATTGTTTAGAATTTGACATACTAGCAGGAACTAAAACCACGCATCAAAGCAAATATCAAAATGTAATGCAGTTGTATGAAAAGAAAGCAAAGGAAATCGACCGAACAACAAGAGCCAAAAGTCATAGGGACAATTACGAAACGGATATAGACAAACATAATACACACACATGTTTTAAGTAATCTATTATTCTGTCATGTTTTAAATATTCATATCATATTGATATTCTCAATATGATATTAATGTAGATTTATACAAAATTGTTGAAAACATTTGTTTACCATGTAATATACAACTGAATTATCAAGATTAATTTCTTAAGCTTAAAATGGACCAGCAGAAGCTAATGTTACCAATTTGTTCTGTTAACTATCACGTTTCAGGGTTTTAGTCTCAAATAAAGAATCTTTTTCAGTACGTTCTTTGAACAACTATTCTTTTCACATTTAGAAGCCCACTTGCTTCCCCAAGACTGCATGGATTTCGTTATATAATATAATCCGCGTATCTTGTATATTTTATCCGCGGAATCTGGCTTAATCTCTATCATGTTCTGACATTTATTTACGTTAGGTTACGTGCGCCTGTTATTTTAATAAAATGACGTGAATTGTGTTGTTTATAAAGAATCCGATTTATTAAAATGCAGGTTTAAAACATACCTAAATTTTATTATATTTGATGACACATATTTGCCGTTAATATATGGGTCATTTAAAAATACTTAGCGTATTTGTACCTAAATGTCAAGTATATACATTATCACACGGTAGTACACATGTACTATGAAGCTATATTTCATATAGCAGATTTGGCCAAGTGGTCTAAAGCTGGACATAATTAAGGCGAATAGGTGCCACACTGTCACAACGGTGCCAGTTCGAATCCCGCTGAGGGTAAGCAAAACATCTGACAGTACTAATCCAATTTTTACAGTGTTGATCATAATTTGTATACGTTAATCTTAAATTTAACGTTTACATGTCGGATGACTTTAATGCATATCTATTTTAGCCAATTCAAACCTACGTAATATTCTGTCTAAGTTTTGTGATCATTTCCTTTGCATCTTGGACGGAATTTCTGGCCTTTTTATCATTTGTCGCAGATTGTGGGGTAATTCCTGGTATTTGCAAAAGTAAAGCTTCCATTTCCCTACAAAATAGATACATATTATTATTATAATAATCTATGGGTTTTGATACATAATTGAGAAAACTTGGCTGGTTGAATTGTCGGCAAAATCTACTGAGCTGTATTTCAGCAATATTCAGAACAAATTAATGCACAATAAATCAATTCAGAAATAACAAAGGACCAATTAGGACACACATGGTACAGCTAACAACGTATGTAGAGTAAGGTAGGAACAGATTTTTTTGCCTTCGATTCGCCTTCTTTTATACAACCTGACAAACCTATGACGAGGGATCCGAATAACCGGTACCAATGGTCGCACTTGATAGGTCTAAGACGTACCCTGGAAACTATCCACCTTACAATATTACGAAATAAAGATAATATTGTAAGTTTCATATAAATATGAAAAACAGGAATTAAATATTCTTCAGTTGTAATACATATTTTAAAAACCGCCGTATTTTCAAAATCAGTTTATACTTTTGTCAAAATTGTTTGTCTTTTATGTCTGTTTCAGCGTAAGAAACATTGAATCTACATTCATTATTACACCTTTCTTATTTTTCTATTTGTTTGTTAAAAATGTATAATATATATCTCACCAAAAATTCTTCTGCAATGTTTCTAATTCCTCCTTTGTCTTTTTCAAATCGCAAGCATCTGCAAGCAATGCAGCGCACATGTTGGGAATCAAATTTGATGTATTTGTATCGTGTTTGCTCTTTTCCTTACACGTCCTATAAATGTCTTGTCTTTCGTTCTTAATAATATTTAATATCTCTTCCCTTTCTGTTTTAAGGTTGCTACCAAAAAATCATAGTATGCTCAAGGCTGTGCGGTTGTAATTTCAAAACAGTCAATAAATTTCCTAATCAAAAACAATTTCCAGTGTTTGTTTATGGGCAGAATTGATAATATTTAATTTTTTTAGTTTGAAAACATATTTAATACAATAATGACTGCAAAATAAGTTTAACTGATAAAAAAATAATACTCGTAAAAAAAATATTTCATTTTCTGAGCAAAATTAAAACCAAAAAAGTCGCATTAATATATTCATATATACCCTGTATGCAAGCAATGTAACACGCTAGGCAGATATTAGTTCAGAACCATTGCTTTTTTTGCTTTATTATGGTTGTTGGTTCTGTAATTTGCCGGTTTCTCGGACTTGAATTGTCTTCGTTGACAGTTTTATCGATGTTATTACCTTCATTACAAGGTTGTTACTTATTTTGCACCTGATGTTGCCAATTTATATAGTCTGTGTGGATTTTGACTGCCTTTATTTTTTTCTTTCATTTATTCAAATATTGAGTAAGGCAATTCAACCTCTTTGGTCGTGGAAAAAAACAAAACATTTTTTTTCATTTTTTAGCCAACGTTAAAAATGCAAGTTACATTATAAGTATGTTAACATATTTATGAATACTAGTATATAAATTCGCTGGATACACATCTATTATAACTTAAATCAATTGATAAACAGTTTGCATACAAAGATACAATGAAATATAAAGAGGTAACTTCTTTAAAATATTTACTCTAATTCTTGTTGTTGCATAAATTTTTCATTGGAAATTCCAAGAACCTGTTTTTTCTTATCAGGATTGGCATCCATATTTTCCCTCTGTTTGACTAGGACGCTTTTGATTTCGTCTATTGCGCTCTGTAGGTCTTTAGGCACTGTATCATTGTTCGTGTTCGCTGTCCTATTTGATACTCCTATTTGTGATTTAGCTAATTTCCATACATCTCTGCAAATAAACGTTGAAATTTCATAACTATATATTTTAGTGCAATAATTGCACAATCACTGACATCTGCACAATCACTGATAAAAGTAAATTCTATTAACCTTGGTATCTTTGATGACATTTATTTTATCGCATTCTTCTAATACAAAAAAGTGGGTTAAAGTTTGAACTAGAGTAAATTGTCACTTAAGACCTGCTGGAATGTAGTGTTAATACATTTGTATATGTCATTAAGCTTGTACAAACGCTAAACAAAACGTCCCCTGAATAAAATGATATGTGAAAATAATTAGGCTGGCAATTGAATAAAAAGTTACAAATATGTCTATTTAATAGAGAGTGACAGCGAGCTCAATGATATGGGTATCCCCATTCTAAAAATAGGCTCTTTTCTATACTATAAAGTTTAAATTTTGTTGACTTAAAAAAGTGTTTGTTTATCTCTACCTTTATAGAAGATCGCATTAATGTCCATTGTAACAAAACTGTATAATATGCCCATTCATCTTTTTAATTACCTATCATAACTGAAAATAAGAATAACTGAAAACAACTTCGAATGTTTTCCATAATAATATTGTTATGTGTAAGCAGATATACAATTTTCTAATTTGGTTCTTTGCCCAGCGCTGTATGTAGCTAAAAGAATGCATGAGACAGAAACACATGTTGATCAGGATTTCCCAAGTTTGTAACCTTTGGCTCGTTAATGTACATTACTACGTCTAATTTTATTAACTGTAGAGATCTAACAACATTCCTTTAAAGGTCATTTCAGATATAACCTTTCATATAAATATTACCCAATGAATAATTCGGGCATCAAAAAACATTAACGAATCAAATGTAAGCATTTACCTTAACTTCATGTTTACCGGTGAAATTGGTACAATAACACCAGAGATATGCCGAATAATAACACATGATTTCAAGCACAAAAGGTGGTTAAAACAATTTTTGATTGGTCAATAGAGAAGTTCATCTTGAGATGACCTGTAATGGATGTTGTTAGATCTTCATAGCGATAGAGCAAGTGAAAGATTTGGTTTTAATTAGATTGGTTTTGTCAATGTGGATGTACGATCAAAAAATTAATGAATTGGTCTGGTTTAAAAATTTAATATATGATTAGGTCCCATTTAATAATGTCCAGAAATATATGAATAGGTTGGGGTTTTTTTTATTTCCGTCCTCAGAACCTCTACCTAAAAGTACCCTTTGTTACTCCCCCCTTGCGTTGCCACGGTATATATGGAGTACTAAATATAAGGTTACGCCTCAAATTATTTTCGTGATCTAATGCATACGCTGATATTAACGATATACACATGTATGCTTGTTCGTTTTATTTCAGTGTGCTTTAACAAGATTTTTCCAAACTGAGGTTCTCGCAACAAGTTAAAGAAATCCTGTGTGTATCTGCAATGTCTTCATTTAAACTGCATGTTTAAAAATTATCAATTTATGGCATAAGTAGTTAAAAATTAAGCAATGGCTGTGCAAGTAGGTTCTGCTAAAATGAAATTTCTCCGGTGCTCGCCTCATTTTCGATTGTCGTTTCTCTGCGAATTCTAAAAGACATATTTTTATCGGATTTATATATATACGGACATTGTAACATCTTATGAAAAAAACGAAATTAATGCATTTCATTCACATGGCTAAAACATCTATATTAAAGATGATTCTACAGACAACATATTATTTTTATAGCCTGAATGAATGTGTGTGATTAAATTAATTGTTAAGCATTGAATTTCACAAAGGTGTTCAGTAAAATGACAAAAACAATACTTCAACAAGAACGCTACAAAAAAATAGAACAGAATAATGCATTAAAATTATAAATAAAACGCATCTAAACTAAATAAAAAAATGTCAAGCCTTTTTTAAATGCCTACCATTGCTAATTCGTTTTTTTTTTGTATATTTTTCGTGATGGGTTTGTGGATTTTCCTTTATCCATGACTTGGTAATTTCGTCTTTTGAATAAGCATTATTGATAACGTCTCATGTAAAAGCATTTTACAAAATTGATATTCCAGAGACGATCCAATTTTGCCTTGTTTGAGCCCTAAACAATCATATGCATTTTTCCTCTTTGTGATGCCTTTAAAAACTTGCTATATTTCATCTTATGGACACCACTGTACTGTCTTGTATTTGAAAATAAGTTGAGGTAAATTATTGATAAAGTATGATATTCCACAGGATTAAATATTTCAGATTATTTTTTAATTAATTTTGCCCTCTATTAACAGACTAATACAGTTAAATATCATAAATATGACAAAAATTCAATTACAGAATATACAGACCATACCGTTACACTATTATAAAATGCGTCTGTAAGGAGAAACCAAGAAGAAAATACTAGTTTCCATATAATTGCTTGTAAAAGAATGTCATTAAAGATACCAAGGTTAACAAAAATTCTACGCCCGACACGCGTTTCGTCTAATCAAGACCCATCGGTGGCACTCAAACCCAAACAATATTAGAAATGCAGATGATGAAAATGTTGTAGAGCTTTATCATCAAAACATGGCATAACTTGGAAGAACATATATTGACAATATACTATTGGGACTTTGAAATCATTATTAAATATCTAAGGATTCAGTTATGTAAAATGTATCCTTAGTTGTCTTTACATACGTGACTTATAAAAGCCTTCGAATCTTTATTGGTCATCTTTGAACTTTATCTTTTAAAAAGGGGAAAGGTCATTTCTAATTTTAGACATAATGTTTTGTGAAAATATCTTTTTCATAAGAATAAAAAAATCAAAACGTACCGCCCTTTACAATCTTCAACTGTTATAGATTGCGGATTACCTTGAATAAAGGTTAAGTCCCCTTGATTGATTACCTTTTTGTTAATAGCCATATTTAATTAACTAGAGCACATAGTGACACAGTTACTGCGCAATGGACCAGGTCACAAGCTGAGTAAATTTGTTATTCCCAATCTTCATTAACTGGTTCCTTCTTATAAATGCTTAAATTGCTTTCATACTTTGATTTAATTTTTATTCTAGGGTATCAAATTTTGTGGTTTTCGTGACTGAAGGAAAACCAAGAAATTAATAATTCAACGAATAGTAGCCTTCATACAATCTATAATGGTGGTAAACTTATCTGAGATACTGCAACGGTTGTTTACATCGAAAATGACGACTGATTTTCAAAGACCATTGTTATATCAATCCTTGTTTAAGATTGTGATTGAGACACTCAAACGAATTGAAATTGATAAAAAAAACATCGTTACAAGTTTCAAGTGTGTATTCTCGTATCAGTAATAAAAGTTCTTTCTGTTGTGCCTTTTCATTGTAAATTGTTGATAATGCAGGAATATCATTATCGACAACTACTTAAAGACACTCAAAGAAATGAAATCGATAAAGAAAAACATCGTTGTTAGATTTAAACATGCTACAGTAATAAAAGTTCTTTCTGTTGTGCCTTTTCATTTTAAAGGTTTTATTTATACAGACATATAAAAACCATCATTGGATGTTAAACAACAACAATCAATCAATCAATAAAAACCATTATTGTAATTAAAATAGTGATAAATATAGCATCTTTTGTAGAGATATTCATCTTTCAACACAACTAATACCTTTTTGGGGTAAAAAACACATTTTTCCCTACGTAATTCACAGTAATGTTAATTATGTACACTGTTACATAGCAACACTATTCTGTTTTATCTTTTTTCGTGCTCCTGTAAAAACATGACCGCTAATTTAAAAGCGTACAGACAAGCACTTTATGTGAACGCCGGAAATTGTCGGCATTTCCGTCACGTTTTATATGTATTTTTTACCGAACTACGAACCATGAATTTTAGAATCTCACCAAACGGACATTCTTCTCCAACAAAGAAAATTGATGTCAACGAAAAAAAATGAATCCAGTTATACATGCAATTAATAAGAAGGAAAAGGGGCAATGTCAAGATCCTCAAGGTCCTATTACAATGCCTTTTTTATTGCAAAAGATATATATGATATAAAAGATATATAAGATATAAAATGGTTTGTCTTTGTTATGCTATTATAATAAAATATATTCAGTCTAAATATAAACAGGGTCAAAGCCATTGTTATAATGCTCTTCAATTAGAAATTTTCTATTTTGAATAATATTTAAATAGTTTTAAATTTGTTTACTTCTAACGACAAATCATAATTAAATGGTAGAGGGTAAAACTCATTATCATTTATTGTCATTTAATGCAATTGGTTTCTTTTTAATAACAGAAACGACTGTAAATTAAACTAAATGCACATACATAAATAGCATATTGCAACAAAAATCCACATATATCAATTACATTGTTTTTTAAAACATTTAAAATTAAACTAACATTCTTACCTTAATTTTGAGTCTAACTCTTTTATTTCATTCAGTATGTCGTTACTCATTTGTATAATCATTTCAACCGTCTTTTCACTAGACTTTTCAGTTTCTGTCTTCAATGGTTGGGCATTAGTTTGAACTTTCTTTGCAGGTAGAGGGTTCACACTTTGTTTAGTTATGTGTCTAATGTCTTTGATAATTGTGTGTAATTCTTGAAGCTTTTCTTTTGTAAGAACACTGAAATTCAATCAAAGTGTCTTGGTAAATCAGAATACTTCTATTGCATAAAAGCTAGGGTTCAAAAGTCTATATTACTTCCGATCCGTTAAATTGATTTCTCATAATTAATACGTTACTTCAAGTTAATTTGAGGACACTTTAGCTTAGATCATCAAAGTTTAGACCGTAACTACGTGTACTTTACATTATTATTTGAAAATACTAATAATTTTTACTGGCAGGTTAGACTACGCTAAAAACATTATTTTGATGAGGATTGTTTCTCTGTTTGTTTGTTTGAAAGATGTTTAACGCCACTTTCAGCAATGTTTCAGCTATATCATGGTGTCCCAGTAATTTTTTTTGGGGGGGGGTGGGAGAAACCGGTAGGAAAACTGGCAATCCTCGTAAACTGATTGGAGACAAGAACACTCTGCCTGCAGTTAGACTCGAACCTGCAACAATAACTTTGACAGACCATGTGATCAAAAGTACCTTAACCACCCGGCATCCTTGTCCCCTTTTAATAGCAGAAAGAAGGGTATTACATGTAATTCTGTAATTCATTAACAGGTTTAAATTATATTATACATAAAAGTATTACTATCAGCTGTGATTATTAAATTATCAATTTGATTTGTTGGAATGCAGTTGTATTTATATAACTATGACTATAACAAGACGCGTGTTTCATTTAATCAAGACTTGTCAGTGGCGCTCAAAACCTCCTCCCTAAAACAATTTTTATTCTAATAATTAAGATAGTGTAGAGGTTTTATTCCTGAAATTCCGAAACATTTTACCAATTCCAGATTAGGCCATCTAAACCTTGCGGTTAGGAAAACATCATAGGTTTATTTTCTATTTAAAATATGTTACATTTTACTCTCTGAAACGTCTTCAAAACATGTTTGCAAATAATGTTGTCTGATACTGTTTTGCCAATAGAAAGAAATGGGATTCGTAATATCGTCTGATTTATATAAATTCATATTCTTCAGTTTCGCTGAATATCTTTATTCAAGAGCAAAAGGATAAACACTCTACATATTAAATTTTTTAATTGTCAAAAATGGTATCTCAGTAAAGGAAAGCAACAGATACAAAGACGTGATTTAATACGTTCATACCAAATGAAACTAAAATACAAAACAACTATTGAGAAAAAAACAGATAGACCAATCCCCATCAAAACGGAAGTGAAATCATGCGCAACGAAAATGTCAACAGTTGTGAAAAAAACGTTTATGATTTTTTGTAAATGATTCTTGCCTTATAAGATATCGCACAGTGTAGAAACCATCGATCAAAAACTACATTTAACCCTAAAAGCATGATAAGTGAAAACATTTTTCAGGACAAACAATAGTGTAGTCCGTTATTGTAGTGATAAAAGTTATTTAAATGACACTTTTTACTTTAGCTGATATTACTTAAATAAGGAAATTGTAACCCCTCCTGATTAAGAGGCACTTAAATTTGACAGCTACTATAATTGAATGGGGGAGTGATAGTTTATAATATATTTCTCTTGTGTATTCTGTTTTATCAGAAAATATTTGTTTTTTGAGATAACAGAATACAAAATAAACTTATTGTTTTAAACCTATAAAAGAGCTAGCGATGTCTAACCGATTCCGTCTTCAGTTCTAAATTGACTTGCAAACATACAAAGTTAATAAATGTTACACTAGCCACTGAAATAAAAAATTGTAAAACTGTTTAATTTACTTGCTGGTCATCAAGTCCAGTTTTTTAGTGTAACATTACTGTTTTCTTTGGTGGGATATTGTTACATGATTATTGCGGAACAATTTCGAAAATGTATTAGATATATAAATGTATGCAATTAGAAAAAGTATGAATGATGTCCGTGTAAAACTGTTGTGATGTTGGAAATGCAAGCAGTGGACTCGATTGAAAAACATTAAGTGAAGAAAGTAGCAGCAGAACATCTTATATATGAAGACGACTCTGAAGTTGAAAAAGTTTTGTAAAGCCGCAAAGTTCACACAAAAAGAAATTCACAAAAACTGGCAACACACTTAAATTGGAAATGGAATTGGATAGAGAAAAAATGCACTCGAACGAGTTGAAATGGAAGTTAGTATTAGTAAGGGAACGAAATGAAACATAAAGACAATTAGAATTTGCTTAGAAACAACATAATTTTCTTCCATTTAAAGTAAGACTCTAAACATTTAGTCCAAAGAGTAATGATATTTTTACAGTTTTGTCCGAGTATGATGCAGTTGGAGACCAGACAAAGTGGAGAAATGAAATTAAGGTGTTACAACTGAGAAATTTGCTAACCAAAATAGCGGGACAAACGTCATCACAAGTTTCATCATATGAACTGTTGAAAAGAGCATTGATTAACCTTAACGATTCTGTCTCATTATTATTTTTGGAATTATCTAACATGAGAAAAGAGAACAATTAAGCATATCGTGGATTAATGTCACGAATTGAACAGTGTATATACAGATGCATCAAAGGAAAAGATCCAACTAAGTTCTTCAAAGAGGAATGTTGCCTTAAGGCCTTATCTCGATCTCACCCTAGTGGATTCGTTACAATAAAGAAAGTTCTTTTGTGGTCGAAGCAGCTGAAAATTACATCCCACGTCCGAAACCTAGTTATAAGGAAACATCGAGAAAACAACTTAATAAATCCGGGAATATGAAAAGTGATATTGCAAAAGAATCCAGGGTGGAAAATATCTCAAACGTTACAAGTGTAGTCAGCTGGGGCATTTTGCTAACAAGTGTCCAGGTAAGATTAACCTTGCTTCCAGTTTTTTTAATAGGAATTATGGATTACTTCATATTCCGGGAAAAAGTCAATCAGCGAGTTATGCCGTTTGCAAAAAACAGATGCTTCGATGTCTTTATTGCGTAAAAATTAAGTGGATTTAAGGTGTGTCTTAGACGAACAAAGAATAAATCTGTATACAGCTATCGGTGCCATACTTTAGTGGACCTGCACAGGTGGGATTAGCACCTGACCTGATGGCATATGCACTGTTAGGTATGGATGATAAATCAGCAACAAATTAGTTCGGTTACAAGGGCTTTAAGCACTTAAAAATAAGAGGTGTGATGGGGAGCCACATGTTTTGATGCTGGACAGTTATACCTGAGGATTAGTGTAATGACATTATTACAGAGAGTTACAGAGTCCAAGAAAGTGCAGAAGACAAACAAGGGTATTTTCAGTTTGGATAATATTAGCATAGTGATAGCTGTAATGTTATCAAATATCCGCAGGGAGGATCCTTAATTACAAAACTGTTACAATAAGGCATTGTCTCATCTAGATAGTATTGAGTACCTATCAAAGTCTGAGAAAATAAAATCCTACGAAGGAAGTGGCCTTTCAACGCTAAGTGTAAAATATGTCATAGGTTGTAGTTCAAGAGCATTTGCTTAAAACTGTGATGATGATGGCAAATGATTATTCCTTGCAGGCCATCTTGGTGATGAAAAGATAAACAAGCGCATTTTGAAATCGTTCTACTGGCCAAGAATGTTTCTAAATGTTAGCGAACATTATTCAACGTGACACTAGTCAAAGAGTGGCCAAACGTAGCAAAGTACAGGTTCCTACCTGTTACAACTTCAATTATCAGTGAGCCTTTTACCAAGATATCCATGGATATTGTAACAATACAGCTATATATATATATATATATATATTAGTGACAACCCCATAGGGAAATGAATGTAATAATATTGTAATAATATTTTGCTCTTCTTCTCTCAGGTTTTGTTGTCCCGTATTGGCTTATTTATTCACATATATTAGAAGGTGGCGTCTTGTATAAAGTGTGTCTTTTTCATGTTGAAGTACCAAAGATATTTTTTAAATATTTATTTTCATAATTGATATGTGAATACATAAGTTATCATGTTTGTTTAATTATGTTATAGTTATATATTTACATGTTATCGTTGGAGTTAACCAACCTGTATAAAGATTACCTCCCTTTGGGGACAAATGCTTTAACTGGGAGGGGGGCAGTGTAACAATACAGCTATATATATATTAGTGACAACCCCATAGGAAATGAATGTATTAATATTGTATACTTAGAAACATCTTATTCAAGAGTTTATTATAATAAAGGTCCACGATCGGCAAATTGTTGACATTTTTGGACATCGCTATGTTCGGAATATTTTTACTAAGTCGTCATAAAATCGGTTGGTTGACTTATTTATTGTGAATGATATGATACATAATGTTATCACCTTTCTATTTGTGTATTTATTAAACAGCTGTCCTGCATAATTGTCCGTAACCATCCAAAAGTAGGCGTGGAAGTTGCAGAGGCAGCCAGTGTTTACTTGATGTGCTTATATGTATTCAAATTTACCGGGAATGCACACACAATTTATTGTTTTCCAATAGGCGTGATTTTATTGGCTGTTTCGCTGATGAACAGCCTATAAAAAGGGGCTTACGCCAACCTTCTTCAGATATTGTATCTCAATTCCTACAAGAGTGGGACTGATCTTGTGATCAAACTTGATTCAAACTTTGCTAATAAATAACCAGATCAAACACCATGAGATGGGAAGAGAAATTTAGGTCCACTATAAGTTTGGTAGGTTGGCTTAAGTAAAGTAACCATGTGACGTCTGCAGTTAACTTTCTCAAGTCCCGCTTCAACCTTAGTCATTTCAACCTTCGACCGGAAATCAACCTTTATTTGTTTATCGGTTGTTAAGGACTTTAAGACGTTAAAGAATTATTACTAGGGTTGAAAGATCAACCTTGTATGATTTATTGAAATTAAATTAAAAATTCTTAGGTTGAAAGATCAACCTTTACCCCTTCCCGTAAGTCCAGTCAACCTTCATCAGTCTACCTTTATCGGTCAACCTTCGCCAGTCAACCTTCGTAGTCAACCTTCGTACAATATCAAGGATTGTTACGTTTGTTTAATTATATATGCCTTATATAAATTGTATATAGTATAATTTAATTTTAATATACATAAAAATATGTATTTTTATCCTGACTTTGTCTAATTCAACCTTCATACCAAAGCAAAGGCCCACTCCAAATTAAGTTGCATAAATAAATCAAGAGATTTACCTAAAGTTTTCTTTAACAATGGATGATTTTGGAGAAATTATTTTTCAACCCAACCCTGATAGGTTCCAAGAGGAACATGATAATGATGAAACCTTGCCCCAGTCTGATACCTTAGAAGGTTGATTCTGTCAGGCACATTGCTAGACTTGACATAGATAATATTACAGAATCTATAAGAACAGAACTAAAACATGATTTTAGAAGTCAACTCCTTGAGGTCACACATGATATAAAAAACTTTCAGAAAGTTATCATTGATTCAATCAAAAAGATGCAACAAGACATTGAAGAAGATATATCTTTAATAAAAAATCGCATTATGAGAATTGAGGACCAGGTTCAAGAGAACACTGACACAATCATAAACATCAAACACATTGTTGAGTGCAAAGACAACCAGACAAAATAAATTGACGAGAGGTGTGTGACATCCTGCAAACCAAGTTCAGACCAAACGGCAGCTTAACAACAAGAAATAACAGACAAACAAAATGCAAAAAAAAAATTGTTTATTTGATAAAGAAATACAACAACACAATAGTGATTGTAAGATTTTTTTATTGAAAGAATCTGTGCTGGATAGGCTTCAACCTAGGGTTGTTAATCAAAATAATATACATAAGGTTGGAAATGTGGTTATGAAACCACAATTATATGAAGAGGAGGATGACCTTGATGAATATTTGGCCAAGTTTGAAATACTGGCTGAAATTAATGGTTGGGATTACACAACCAAGTCATTACATTTGGCAGGGAGTTTAAATGAGTCTAGGAGAGATTTTGACAGCTTGGTCAAGGTATTAAATAAAAGGTACGGGTCAGCTGAGAAGTCAGGTCAGAACAAAATTGCAAAACAGAATAAGGGGAAAAAAACCCTACCAGAATTAGCACAGTCAATTTAGAAATTGACTGGTCAAGCCTACCCCAGTGCCCCATCTTCTTTAATAAGTGTGTTAGCTCTTGATCATTTTATTGATGCTATCCTAGACTGTGATATGAGGTTGAAATTAAAGGAGTCAAATATAAAAACCATAAATGAGGCAGAAACCTTAGCAGTTATGTTGGAAACATTGAGGTTGGCGGAGCGCCAGAAGGGTAGATTAGTTAGGCAGGCTGATAAAAATGAAAGCTCAGAGTGTGACAAAGGAGTAAATAAAGATGTTTTGAAAGAAATAACGGAAATCTTTCTGTATTTAAAGATTCAATTTCATTCCTTGTTATGTAGGTTGGTTAAAGGTCTACATCCCACTGTGGATACAAGATGGATAACGTAAAAATTATAGGCATTATAAAAAACAACCATAGAGCACAATTTAATGGACAAAATTGGCAGGTACCAGAATGGTTTCCTGAATACATATTCTGTATCAAGTTTTTGCACTGCTGGTAAATTGAAAACACTGAATTGTCTCCCCTTATAATTTCAATTTATTCTTAAAGGTCTACAATCCCATGGTGGATACAAGGGGGATAACCCAAATTATAGGCATTATCAAAACAACCATAGATCACAATATAATGGGCGAAATAAGAATTTTGACCATGGTAATAGAGGTTTCAGTCAAGAATGTGGAAATTTCAGGTCTCAGAGACAACACTACCAGAGTGATTCTAATCAGGGAAACCACTGGAATTTGAACTCGGGGGTCGGAGCGCGACCAGTACAAAATGGACCTCGTCAATAGGTGTTAATGAATCCTGGACCAAAAATGAAAGTTTATTTGTAAAAGCAAAAATTTATGATAAATGTTTAGCCTTATTGGTTGACACAGGGGCTAATGTTACCATTTTAAGCAAAAAGGTTGTGCATGATTTTACTCCTTCACAAGGTTGAACCTGTAAGTATAAATTTAATTACTGCTACTAGTGAAAGCTCACCATTTTAGGGCAGTTAAATGTTGATATTGGTCTAGGATCAAAATATTATCCTCATAGTGTATTGATAGCTGATATACCAGGTGAAGGCATCTTGGGTATGGATTTTTTACTTACTCATAACTGTGATGTTTTATTGAGTAAGAATAAATTGAAATTATCAGGGGAGACAATTCAGTGTTGTCAATTTTCCAGCAGTGCAAAAACTTGATACAGAATATGTATTCAGGAAACCATTCTGGTACCTGCCATTCAGAAATAATTGTTTAGGGGAGCCTACCAGTCCCATATTTAAAGGTTCAATAGGATTGATTGAACCCAATAAGGAATTTATAGAAAAATCTAGTTTGTTGATTGCAAGAGCAATAGTAAAATCAAATATTTATGATATACCCCTGAGAATTATTAATGTTAAGGACCAACCATGTACTCTATACAAGGGAACTCTGGTGTCTCAATATAACAAAATAAATGAAAATGATATCCAGTCTTATGAGATTGTATTTAGTATAAAAAAAGACCAAATAAATTCCAGTAAAGAGAAAGAATTCCCCGCACATTTAAAAGATGTATTTGAATCTTGCAAACATGATCTTAATGAAGATCAGAAAATTAAATTTAAGGATCTCTTAATAGAATATAGTAACATTTTCTCAAAATCTTCTGAAGATATTGAGTTGACCCACTTGATTGAACACAACATTGAAACTGGAAATCACCCACCTGTAGACAAAAAGCTAGGCGTATACCCTTAGCAAAAGATGAAAGATGCTGAGGAGGAAATTAAGAAAATGGTTCAACAATATATAATAGAACCCTCAACAAGTCCATGTAATTCCAATATTGTTTTAGTTAAAAAATCGGATGGTACCTGGCCGGTCTGTATAGATTTCCGTGGCGTTAATGAATGTGTTGTGAAAAATTCCCACGCTTTACCGCGTACTGATGATACAATTGATGCCTTGTCAGGGGCTAAGTTCTTTTCAAATGTCGATTTACGTGCGGGCTATTTTCAAATACCTGTAGCTGAGGAAGCAGCGTTTTTCTTCCCTGGGGGAGGCTTATGGCAATTTAAGCGAATTCCTATGGGACTTTGTAACAGTGCACCAGTTTTTGAAAGACTTATGGAAAAGGTTTCGTCAGGTTTGACCTGACGTATATGTCTTGTTTATCTGGACGATGTCATTATTTATTCTAAATCATTTGAAAACCATTTGAATAACTTAAGTGAGGTATTTAAAAGATTAAGGGTGGCTAATTTGAAACTAAGCCCAAAGAAATGTAATTTTCTAAAAAAAGAGGTAAAGTTTTTTGGTCACATTGTTAGTGAAAATGGAGTATCCACCGATCCTACCAAAATTCAAGCAGTCAAAGAATGACCTGAACCAAGAATTGTTAAAGAAACAACAGGTTTCCTAGGTCTCACATCCTATTACAGAAAATTCATTTTAGGTTATGCAGATATAGCCAAAACTTTGCATAAAATTACAGAGAAGAACCACAAATTTGTTTGGACAGAAGACTGTCATATGGCATTTGAGAATTTAGAGGGTGCTCTGATACAGGCTCCAATCCTTTCATATCCTACACAGGATGATTTATTTATTTTAGATACCGATGCCAGTAATATTGTCATGTGGGCGGTACTTTCTCAGATTCAAGACGGGTGGAAAAAGTTATTTGCTATTTTAGTAAGACTTTTTGAGAGAAGATATTGTGTAACTCGAAGAGAGTTATTGGCAGTGGTTGTATTAATCAAGCATTTTCTTCATTACCTGTATGGAAGATATTTTAAAGTAAGAATTGATCATGGTGCTTTAAGCTGGTTGTTTAGATTTAAAACCCTGAAGGGAAGTTGGCCCGGTTGTTTGAGGTTTAAGCCTCTTATGATTTTAAAATTGAGCACAGAGCAGGTCGCTCTCATGACAATGCAGATGCCTTAGGTAGCAGGCCATGTTTTCACAAAGAATACTGCGCAAGGGCAGAAGGAAAATATGAATGTTTTAAAGACCATGAGAATGTGAAAATTACAAAGGGCGATAAGTCAAATGTCCTTGATACTGTATTTAAACCTTGCATTGTTCAAGGTGACAGTGAAGGTCATCAATTAAATACTAGTTCAAACATGGAAATTTCAGAAGAAAATGTTGATTTAAGTTCACAAATAAAATGGGATTCTCAAGTCAACCTTGATGTATGCCATGGAGGTTATGAAAATGTAATGGTCAGTACAAGAGCTAAAAATTATGAGACAGAAATTCAGGATGAAACATTTTATAGTAATAACTCCAGTATAAACAACCTTAAAGATGCTCAGCTATCTGAAGTAATAAGTCAGCTAGTAAAGTGGAAAAAGGAGGATATGAAACCCAAGTAGGAAGAAATATCACATTTAAGTCCAGAATTAAAAGTTTTTCTGGCAAGGCTAGAGTCTTTACTTTTAGAAAATGAAATTCTTTATGGAAAGTGGGAAAAAGATGATGGTAAAAGCTATGACTTGCATGCTATAATGTCAAGCAGTCTACAGAGATTTGTTTTGAACCAAGCTCATAACTCTGTGACTGGGGGCCATCTCAGGACAAAGAAAACCCTGTCCAAGATTAAAACGAGGTATTTGTGGTACAGAATGAGGCAAGATGTAAAGTTTTGGTGTATCAACTGTGATGCGTGTGCATCCAAAAAGGCACCTTCAAGAAAGCCTAGGGCCCCTATAGGACAGTATTTGGTTGGAGCTCCTTGGTAGAGAGTAGCATTGTATATTTTAGGCACCCTTCCACACAGTGAAAAAGAAAACAGATACCTTTCAGAAGTACAAGACTATTTTTCTAAATGGGCAGATGCAATGCCTATACCTGATGCTGAAGCAGCAACTATTGCTGAGAAGTTTATTGACAGAATAGTCTCCATTTCTGGAGCGCCTATGTCTCTCCATACGGACCAAGGGTCCAACTTTGAATCCAATGTGTTCAAGGAAATGTGCCGTATTTTGGGAATTAATAAAACCCATAAAACTCCATATCGACCGAAGTCGGATGGTTGAAAGGGCAAATTGTACAATAGAATCTATGTTATCTGCTTTTGTAAGCAAGCACTAGAAAGATTGGGATAAAGATATATATTATTGATGTTTGCGTATATGTCAGCAGAACATGAAAGTTTAGGAGTTTCACCATGTACTATGATTTTGGGGAGAGAGATTAATTTGCCGATGGATTTGGTATTAAGGATACCTGAAAGTAAAAATGAGGTACCAGTTCATAAGTCAGTGTATGCTTATGAATTAGAGGTTTGACTCTATTCACCATTTTCTAGAAATAAACTTAAACTGTCAAGTGACAGGACGAAAAGAAATTATGATTTGGGTACAAGGTTGCAAAAATTTGATGTTGGTTCAGCAGTATGGCTGCACAATCCTCAAAGAACAAAGGGTTTATGTCCTAAACTTCAAAGTTATTGGACAGGTCCCTTTGTGGTAGTGGACAAGTTAAATTATGTGATATACAGAATACAGAGAAGCCCTAAAAGCTGCCCAAAAGTGGTACACCAGGATCGACTGAAACCTTACGGAGGGGATAATCAACCCACTTGGTTAATAAGACAGCAATCTATCTAGCACAGGTTCTTAATTTTTATAATGCTTCACATCCAATATAAATAAAAATTAATAAAATGTTTCTTCTATTAAAAGATGACAATCTATGCAAATGGACTATGCCACGACTTCAGTTTTGTCTAATCTATAACCTGCAAAAGGCACATGGACGAGCAACATAGTGGATTTGGTTTGAGATGTGGTCAGTGGTCAGTCGACAGGCGGCACACAGAAGTTGCTCGGGGGTACTGCAGAGGATAAACAGGTCAACGATGACCTTCACATCTGAAGAGGCTGATGCCTATGACCGCTTTTTCATGAGTCGGGAGATTAAGCTTATAGTAGAGAAAGTCTCCTTAAAGGAGAAGTTAAGAAGTGTCAAGACAAACAAGGTCAAATCACATACAAAGAAGGACAGTGTGGAAAAGAGATCACCTTTGTCTGGCTTGTACCCTGATAACACCAGGAGTTAAGTCAGACAAGACAGAGGACAGGAAGAGGAAGAGAGAGCCGAAGGACACAGAGAAATAGAGGAAGGGATCAAGATCAACCAAAGAGAAGGAGAATAACATCAGAAATGAAGCAGAAAGGAAGGCGAAATCTAAGAGAGAGAGATATCAGGAGAGGTGAAAACAACAGAAAAGGAGAAAACTAAGAAAGAGGAAGCAAGCAAAGACAACCAAGCTCAAGTGAAGGGAAGAACTGAACTTAGAGAAATTGAAGGAAGAAGCAAGGGATTTAGACATCTCCTCTTGCAAGGAGGTATCCCTGTATGAAGATGGAAAATTTAGTGAAGATGAGGACATGGAGAAGGAGGTGTTGACTCATATTGTCACTGAACCAATAACACCGTTTGAATTGTCTGAAGCGGAGGAAGAGGATGAGCCTGAGCCTGAGATAGATAATCAGAGAGAGGAAAAGGTGGTAATGGACGACTTAACAGTGTCTGCTACATCAACAGTGTCCACCATGGAAGCAGGGAACATAGCAGCCCAAATTATTGAAGGCCAGATGGAAGGACCGGCTGAAGCATTAACAAACACGCTTTATTTTAAATGTCGGTGGGGCAAGATTTGAAACTTCAGCCCGTGTAATTAACAATGTTCCAGATTCTGCTATAGTAGCCATGATAAAAAATGACTCTGTTGTACACCATACAATGTAGAAGGGAGATCTTGTTACTTTTTTTATAGGGACCCGAGATATTTTGGATTAATTTTGAACTACTTAAGAAATGGTGCTCATCTAAATTTTGATATTTTACCTAGAGACATTAGACAAAATGAGAGAATTACAGAATGGGGCAAATTTTTATGGATTAACCCATTTGGAACTAAATGTTGTAAAAAGAATTCGAGATGTGCTGGAAGGATCTATATTTTGAACTTGGGGGTAGATTGTTAGTAGGAAATTTGCAGAATCATGACTATTAGTGTGAACATAGGGGGTGGACTTTATATTTGCATCTATAATTATTCTACTTAATACAGATGTTGAATTTTATTCTTAATTCGATAAGCCCTATGACGTCTTTAATGACTGATGATAATATTTTGCTCTTCTTCTCTCAGGTTTTGTTGTCCCGTATTGGCTTATTTATTCACATATAGTAGAAGGTGGCGTCTTGTATAAATTGTGTCTTTTTCATGTTGAAGTACCAAAGATACTTTAAAAATATTTATTCTTATATTTGATATGTGAATATATATAAGTTATCATGTTTGTTTAACTATGCTATAGTAATATATATGCATTTTATTGTTGGAGTTAACCAAACTGTTTAAAGGTTACCTCCCTTACATTTGAGGACACATGCTTTAACTGGGAGGGGCAGTGTAACAATACAGCTATATATATATTAGTGACAACCCCATAGGGAAATGAATGTATTAATATTGTCACTTGAAAACATCTTATTCAAGAGTTTAATATAATAAATGTCCACGATCGGCAAATTTTTGACATTTTCGGAGATCGCTATGTTCGGCATTATTTTTACACATAAAATCGGTTGGTTGACTTATTCATTGTGAATGATATGATACATAATGTTATTACCTTTCTATTTGTGTATTTATTAAACAGTTGTCATGCATAATTGTCCGTAACCATCCAAAAGTAGGCATGGAAGTTACTTGATGTGTTTATGTGTATTCAAATTTACCGGGAATGCACACACAATTTATTGTTCTCCAACAGGCGTGAATTGATTGGCTGTTTCGCTGATGGAAAGCCAATAAAAAGGGGGCTTGCGCCAACCTTCTTCAGATATTATATCTCAATTCATACAAGAGTGGGACTGATCTTGTGATCAAACTTGATTCAACCTTTGCTAGTAAATAACCAGATCAACCACCATGAGGTGTGAAGAGAAATTTGGGTCCAGTAGCCATGTGACGTCTGCAGTCAACCTTCTCAAGTCCCGCCTCAACCTACGTCATTTCAACCTTCTACCGGAAATCAACCTTTATTTGTTTATCGGTTGTTAAGGACTTTAAGACGTTAAAGAATTATTACTAGGGTTGAAAGATCAACCTTGTATGATTTTTAAAATTAAATCAAAGAATCTTAGGTTGAAAGATCAACCTTTACCCCTTCCCGTCAGTCCAGTCAACCTTCATCAGTCTACCTTCATTTGTCAACCTTCGCCAGTCAACCTTCGTAGTCAACCTTCGTACAATATCAAGGATGGTTACGGTTGTTTAATTATATATGCCTTATATATATTGTATATAGTATATTTTAATTTTAATATACATAAAAATATGTATTTCTATCCTGATTTTGTCTAATTCAACCTTCATACCAAAGCAAAGGCCCACTCCAAATTAAGTTTCGGTTGAGCTCTTTGTATTCAAATTTACATGCTAGTTGCCACTCGGATAGAAAGGGCGAAACCGTTACAATATTGTTGACCGTTGAACAGAATCTGGAAATCAATTTATCCTAAAAATAATAGATAGTGCTACAATACCTCAATAGGCCTTTGCGTTGCGCAGTTGTGATGTTAAAAATGTGACTAATACTCTCATGGAACTCATGAGTTCGAATTCCCAGAGCAATTTTAACCGACCAAGGTACAAGTCAACTTCTGAAGCAGTTTCATGATTAGCTATACCAAATGGGAGGACAGAAAAGGTTAATGTGGCACTGAAGTCAATGAAGAAGAAACTGTGTAAACAACAGTGTGTATATAGAAAAGTGTCTCATGAAGAAACTGGGTATGCTTAATTTGAATTATTATAAGTAACAAATCATAAATGATTATGAGGTAAATCAATCAATAATGGAACATATATTGATTGAAAGAAGTAGGCTAGTAGATTCAACTGAAATTGTTGAAAACGATCTTCAAAACAGATAAGAAAAGATCCAGGTGTGATATTACCGAATAGCAGAAGAGTGAAAGTTTAGTCAGTGTGAAGAAGTGCTAATACTTCTAATGTCTGACACTCATAAAATGTTAGCTCAGTGGAATGGATCCATTCCCGTCATTGAGTGTGTTAATAATGTCAACTATCGTGTAAATGTAGGTGTGTTAGTAACCTCATTAACTTACTCAAAAAGTATAAAAAGATTGCAATGTTTGTATCCAGTGACAATAATAAATCGCAATTCAGAGCAAATTTATCCGAATGATGAAACAGAAC
Organism: Limnoperna fortunei; assembly: GCA_944474755.1. Lineage (NCBI taxonomy): Eukaryota > Metazoa > Mollusca > Bivalvia > Mytilida > Modiolidae > Limnoperna > Limnoperna fortunei. Next base: position 57,335,514 of record OX104115.1, read on the forward strand.
CAGTACTGGATACAATTTCTGATCAAAAGTTGAATACAGAACAGAGGAATTAACTGAGAGAATTTTCATAACGTTTTTACGTCAAAACTAGGTCGCTGTAACCTTGTTACACACAGCATACGTACGACAAGTGAATTACTCATATCAAAGATATCAAGGAAGCCATACAGGAATCGAAAGCTTATCCAAATCTGTGCAAAGAATAAGCGAAGTATTTGAAGAAAAAAAAACGGTAATCGCCAAGTAACATTATCGGTAGATACGAAGGAAAAACCTACATTTGTCACTGTTTGTTGTATACGAATTCAAGGTAAAGCACCTCGGGATGATAAAATCTCTATCAACTTGCATTCATGCTATGGAAATGTTTTAGGATTTACGAATGCTGTCGCATATTTTGATGACATTATTATTGAGTGAAACTTGGAAAGATCGTTTAAACAATCTAAAACATGTTTGATACAGACTCAAGGATGCTGGACTCACAGTGCGACAGTCAAAATAAATGCAAACCGTGAGCACGTGAAATCATATGTCTAGAATATATTATAGGCTCAGGAAAACTTAAACCTGATCCAGAGAAAAAAACTGCAATGAGAAAATTTCCACTCCCTACCACAAAGAAAGTTCTGCAATCGTTTTAGTGATTACCGGGGAATTATAGACAATACATTAAGGATTGTGCGAGAATGGCAACACCACTTACAGACATGTTAATGAAAGGTAAACCGAACAATTAAAATGATATCCATCAGAAACAACAGCTTTTAAGTAACGAAATGAGACCCTAGTCACATCACTAGTGTGATTAAAAATCCAGACTTTGAACGTCAATTCATTTTGCAAACCCATGCAAGTAATAATGCAGTTGGAACTGTATTAAGCCAACAAATGGGGGATGGTGAACACCCTGTTGCCTATCAAAGTAAAACGTTAATGTCAAGCGAACAAACAACTACAAAAGTTGAAAATGAACTATTAGTCATCGTTTATGCAATCGGAAGTTTATCATATTACTTGGATTGACGAAACTTAATTATTGACACATTGAAACTGATCATAATTTGTTGACATGGCTTAATCGAATGAAGCCTAAAATTTTTAAATCCTTCTCTCCTGACTATTAACTTTTTAAATTCTTCTCTTGAGAGGGGGCATTCAAATTTATTATTTTTTGAGATTCAACTAAAATGTTTATCTTTTCGGCATATCCAAGATGTTTATAATGTCATAAAGTCTTTATTTTCAAGGTGTCGTAATGATCGTTTTAATGACATATGAAAACAGAAATAAATATCTTGAAAAATTATTTATATTTACTTTTTTGAGCTGCAAAGAAATGATTTTAAAATGATATGTTATACATTTTACAATTAATTATTAACATATTTAAATGACATCCTGTCGTTTGCTTTCGATTATCAGCTTGTCAACACTGCAGTTGTGAATTCTAGCAAGATTTGCAACATAAATCGAAAAGAATCGCTTAAAGACGAAATGGGTTCCCTTTTTATAGTGGTCAGCGTATCTTAATTCTTCACGGATGCAGGTGATCTCGATCGTATTAAAAAAATTATATTCAAAATTTGATTATTAGTGCTAAAAAAAAATAGAAAAAACTTCTTATTTCGTTTAAACGGTTTATTAATTCGTGTATACGATTTATTAATCCGTGTGAACGGTTTATTAAATCGTTTCAACGGTTTATTAATCGTTGTACGGTTATTAAATCGTTTGTACGATTTATTAAATCGTTTGTACGGTTTATTAAATTGTTTGTACGATTTATTAAATCGTATCGTTTTAGACGATTCAATAAACCGTACAAACGAATTAATAAACCGTACAAACGAATTAATAAATCGTACAAACGAAAAAAAAATATTTTTTTGTTTGGCACGAATAAGCACTGCAAATAAAAGCTACAGTAAAACAGTAAAATCTTTTTTCATGTCAAATGCCTCCTAAAATATTTGGAACCTTAATTTTTATTACTTACAAAATACTTACTTTTTTGGAGGGGCTGCTGGCTCACGTTTCGCATTGATACGCTGAAATGTAATATAAAGTGGTAATGTCGTGAAACAACACGCATAACATTATAAAGGTAAGAATATGTAAAAATACGATAATCCATAATGGATTTGGTCGAGACGTATCATTTTCTTACAAAGAACAGTGTAAAGTGGTTGAGTTTATTTGATGTTTTTCGGGTACTATTGTTACTTAATTAAAAGTAAATTGATATATATTCACGGATTATTCATCAATTCGAAATATTTCTCTACAGACAATACTGTAATAAATATTATAACAATCTTGCTCCAATGGATATCCTTTTTGCTCATAAAGAATCTTTGTGTCAATACGTGCATTTTCTTTTTTGCTGAAGTGGATATCCTTGCTCAAGACGAAATATATGTATAAATATAACAAAACGCCCTTTTTGCTGCAGTGGATATCCGTGTGTTGAAACGAGTATTCCTCTTCTTGCTCCAAGAGATATCTTAGTATGTAAGTATTATAACAAAATTTCTTCTTGATCCAGTCCTTATCTTAATAAAGATGTTATTCTTTTTTCTACAGTTCCCATTCAGTAATATTCTTAAGTAAATACGAGTAATACTCTTCTTTCTGCTGTGGATATTCACATAGCACCCTACTTGTTCCAGAAGATACATGTGTGTACCCATGTTACTATACGTGTTTACCCTTCATGCTCCAGTAGATATCTTTGTCTTTATACAAATAATATCCTTCTTGCAACGGTGGATATATGTGTGAAAATACATGAATGTTTTCTAGTGCATATCTTTTTTGAAAGTACCCCTTTTCTCCGGTGAATATCCTTATTGTAAACAAATGTAATACCCTTTTCCCTTTCGCTCAAAATAAATATATTAGTTACCTGTCTTCATTGATATGTAATAAAATTTTAGCTTCAGTGGAGATTTGAGTAAATATATGTAATTTTTTTCTCCAGTGGATATCTTGAAGTAAATATGATACGCTTGTCTTACTTTAGATATTATCCCCGTGCAAATACACGCCCTTCATGCTCCAGTAGATATATGTGTGTAAATACATACATTGCCACTTTTGCTGTAGAGAATATCGATGTGTAATTACATGTAATTCTTCTTGGTTAAGAGGATATCATTGAGTAAATATATATACTCTTCCTGCGTAATAATATCCTTCTAATAAATACATGTAATACAGTTTTCTCCAGTATATCTGTATTTAAACAGATGCCTTTCAATATATAAATCTTATGCTATTCTTGCTTCATAGGTTATCCTTGTGTAAATACAGGTCAGATTGTTCGTGCTTTTTTGGATATCGTTGTGAACTTTATGAATTACCGTTTTGCGAAGAAACATTGTGTGTTATTACAATAGTGCCCTTTTCGCCAGTGCATATTTGTCTATATCTATACATTTAATACCCTTCTTGCTCCAATGTGTATCTACGTGTAATGTCCATTCATGCTCTAATAGATATTCTCGTGTATGTTCGTATAATGCCCTTCTGTCTGTGTGAATAAAAAGACAGGAATGTTCGTCTTGCATTAAGTCATCCATGTGGAACTACATTTATGTTATTTTTTATCAGTGAATATCCTTTGTAAACACATGTAACGGGCATTTTGCTTATCTGGATATCTTTGTCTAAATAAATATATAATACGATTCTTCCTTGTGTAAATACATGAACGTGTTCTTCTTGTTCCAGTGAATATCTTTGTTCCAATAGGTGTTATACAATCTATAATGAAACCCACCAAAATTGCCTCCAAAATCAGAAACATAATTAAAGCTGGTGGTTGAAGCCAAATTATCGGCGACACATTCATTATGAGTGTTCACTCCTTCACTGTTTAGATTAAAAAAGGTTTTTCTATAGTGGTGTTACAACAGTTTTTATTAAAAGTAGTTTGAAAGAAAAACATACATTTGTTTGTTTAGATGGTGGTTCAAGCCACTCAGCATTTATTACCGTAAACCCAGACTTTCGGTAGGCAATACTTGTCAAGTAAGATTGAAATCGATCACATCCTGTCAACATCGGGACTCAAACCAGCAACCTCACTGTTGACAGACCACGTGATCAATAGTAGATGAGTAAACTACTTTAAAAAATCGGCTACTGTGGCCTCTAGAATAAATTAATACATTGTTTGTTAAAATATCTTTCCATGTTTCTAGTATACCTTGTAATGGGACTTTGGGAGGTTGTATATATGTTAATATCAGTAGAGGATGTGGGAATTATCTAATCCATTTCAATTTTTTTCACGAAAAACGTTTTACTTTCGAATTATCAATTTGAAAACACACAGATAACTGTCGCATACGTTTTATCCAAGACTAATAATGGTGTAGCCAGTTTAGTATATTGTCAACGTTTTTGATAGCTTCCTGTCTTACAAACTTTTTAATTCATAATTTCGAGCTTAGTCCGTAACGTTGTTAATACATAAAACTACAAAATCAAGTTTTCTGATTGGACAAACGCACTTCACTGTTCTAAAAAAATAAATACAAATGTATATGCTTAATACAGATATCATAACCTTTTTACTATTTTATTACTGTTAATGAAAAGGCTTCTGTGCATATCATGGTCAGTATGTTAAGAAATTTAAAATCGAATTTTCTTAAAAGAAAACTCCACTAATCCTCCTATACACTATTACTGGTAGTAACTAGACAAAGAAAACAATGTTATTCAGTAATTAATACAAAATGGAAAAACGGAACTTTTTAATATCAATTTTAGATAAAATTCGAGTCGGGTAATTTAGCCTTCCAATGATACCTAAACGACAACGTCCTTCTTTGTCAAACTATCCCGCAGTAGGATTCGTCGACAATCTACTTTTACTGATTTCTATGAAACGCCATATATTCTAACATTACTAAGATATTAATACTTTCGACAAATTTATCTGCTTGCTTGAATTCATTGGAAATAGCCAGACTTCAGACAAAGACTATTTTATTACTGTTGACTGTATCAATACAAATTTATTGGACAACATTTTTTATATGACTGGCACAATCATAAGGAAGATAATCGATCTGGATAAAAAAATTAATGAAAAACGGACAACTTCAAATTGTGTTAATCAACTTGACAACGGATTCCTAATAGTCGACACCCTTCTGGTTTTGCAACCGCTTTACATATTGCGGTGCAAATTCTCTCTCAGTTGTCAATGATGTATTGACTGAACCTGAGCTATTGACTTTGTTGATAAGTTCATTATTTCTGACTTCAACCAATATTCCGACCATGCAGTTCACATATTAAAATAAATATTGTCTAAAAGATACTATCGCTGTGAACTATTGTCTTGTCAATCAAGAGTTCCAAAAAATGGTGTATAAATTTTCTTATTAATGCCGAAAAGTCATACTTGCAGTAATATATATAAAACATGAATGCAAAAATTCGATGTTTGGGAAGATAAGACGTGGTTTAATTCCGATTGCAAGAGTGCATATATGTTTATATGGAATCACTACGAACGTTTAATATGTACAAATCAAAAGAGAACCATTAAGAACTAACCCGTAATTAATGCTATTAAAAACGTATGGAGCATAGACTTCAAATGGAATATAAATGTCCTCAAGGTCATCAAGGTAATAAGTTGGAATATTTAAAAAGAACTAATCTAAAAGTGTCTTACAAAAAATTTCCAAAAAGAAATGGAAGGTAAAAACATAGTCTCAGTTGAGGATTTTTTCGAAAATTTTATAAAAGTTATCAAGTGCTTTGCATAGTAATCAGGGTAGCCTCGCGTTTGCTTGGGATGATTCTGTTACTGTTATTAGTAAGTTGGAATGTTATATAACTGAACAGGCCATTTTAAAATTGAAGCGTAATAAAAGTCATGGTCTAATAAATGAATATTTTATTTAATGCAAGAATTTGCATGTGCCTGTGCTATTTTAATTGTTTACTCGGATTTCTGACTTTTTCCGGAATCATGGTCTCTGCTATATTAGTGTCCGTGTACAAACGTGGCGACAGGAACGATCATAATAACTTTCGAATCATACGTTAATTTAGCTGTCTTGTTTAACTGTTAACTTTTAACAAACATTAAATATACTCAATTATTTGGCAAATGTCATATTATTTACGTCAAAATTTGGCATCAAAAACGGAGTATCTACCGTAAATGTTATGTTTGCAATCTAAACGTGAATTTCTATCTGAGGGAAAGAGAGTTTTTGATCGATTATAGCAAAACTTTTGATGTCGTAAACCGTATGAATCTGTGGTATGAAATTTCTATAACTCGTAAACAAGGTAAATTGTTGAAGATCTTTAAATTTAATATATGTTTTTTTTTTACTAAATTCTCTACAACCATTTTTGATTGTTGCCAGGGGATGTTCTCTCGCCAATATTGTATAAGATAAGATTTTAATATATCTGCTTATGCATAAATTATTTGTGCCTGTATGCTATAAACATTTGGTCAATAAAGAATATTAAAATTAGAAATAGAAGATATTCAATTTTAAGTCCTTTGGAATTTATTTGTTTGTGAGTGAATTTGTCTTGTTGATATATTTATAAATTCATTGAAAACGATGTTTAACAAAAAAAAGTAATAAAGGCGCTGCTGTAAACATGTTTATACTAACTTTACATAAACGAACTGTTAGAATCAATGAAGGGACTTTACTTTTTAGCCTATATATGTCATTTATCCACCACTAATTAAGAAATAGATTATTATGAAAGGGCTCAATTCTAATAAGAACATGTTCAGACCTTATATTTGGCAATACCTAATACAAGCAATACCGAGACGAGGTATCAAATTGTGACAAAAATTAGGTCTGGCCATGTTGTAATTCGCATAGAGCCCAATTGTAGCAATCTATTTCGATTTTAATATGAGTGTAACAGTTTTTTTTATTTCAAAAGCGGCTCTAAGAGAACGCATTCAATGTTTTTTAAACTAATAACATATATCCCTATATCCCAAAACAGTTTGTTGAAAGCAAATAATTCACATTATCACATATTTTGTAGTTATATGAACATTTTTGCATATTTGATATGACCGGAAGTGATGGACCTATATCAGCCCTCTGTTCTAATATCGATATTAGCCCTGGTAGCTGATATCCGTTTATAGCTTCCGCAATAGTTTTGTACTTCCGATCATATGTCAACATAGCAGACGAACTGCAACGTACAAAATGACGGATAAGTTTGTTGCTGTCACTGCAGAAATAACCTCTACATTTGTTAATAGCATGAGAAATGAAAATTCTAAACGAAAATACAAACATTGAGTTTTTACTGAGTGACACATATGTGATAAATACTCGCTTTCTTCTAAACCTATGATATTGAACTGTTTAGAGTTTTGTGTATGTTTTTGTGTTTTATTACGTTTTTTCTTATTTAACTGTTTTATCTGCTTATTTTCGGATAAAAGGTTGACTAGTGTTTATCAAATATGTGATAAACAGATTATTGCATGTCATTTTCCATATCGGTCCTGGTATCATCCCTCGACCCATATTAGCTCTCGGGCTTGATATGGGAGTCTCGGGCATATATCAGGACCGACATGGCAAATGCTATGCAATAATCTATGAATAATCTGGAATAATGCAATGTCATAATCTATTTACCACATATTTGAACCTCTATCAATCTGAAACTGGTCATGAAAGTTGATTTTTTTTGTAATTTTAATTCATTTATAAACAAAATTGTAAATGTCTGGATACAACAATGCTTTCTTTGATCCGCTACGTAACCATTGGCGACAGGCTAATATCGATGACGTTACTACTGACGACGGGCTGATACGCATAAGCCCGTCGTCACAGGCAACGTCGTCGATATCAGCCCGTCGTCTTTGGTAACGTTATCAGGGCTGATATCGGGTTAAAACTTCCGGATGTATTGCATGGGCAAAAACGTACATATCACTGCTAAATATGCGATACTCTATAATTAACATATATACTCGTCATTTTATTGAATATGCATACCTTTAAAGCAAAGAACCATTGAGAAATCTTAACAAAATTGCATGGTTTTAGTCTGAAATTTTCAGTTGAGCAATATGACATCGGATTTCTAATTGCGACGTCATATCGAGCTCTTTGCTTATAATTATAAGAACCCTAATGTTTTCTCAAAGCATAGATGAAAGACGCCATATTAGAACCAATCGTTTTGCATTAATCTTGCATCTACGGATGATAATAAAGTTTTGTAAACAATATCAAGCGTTCTCAACTTTATAATTTTAAAAGCTTCGAAATACTCGGTAGGATTTCACTTGAAGTTATTGATAAAAATTATCCAGTTTATTGACTCATAAATTTTTGAAAGAAAGAGACTGCTTGGTGTGTTTTAAACTACACAGTTACATGCATTTATTCTGATCAAACACGTGTACAAGAAAAAATAAATATTGCTGCTAGAATATAAAAATGTCTACTATAAAAAATACCGGTAGTACTTACTTTAGGAATTTTTGATGACTTCATTTTTAATTCACATATGATACTGCAAACAAAAACTGTTGTAACTGAAATAGTCTTACATCAAAATAGATCTTCGAGTATTTTGGAAAAAAGGAACATTTTACCCCCGAACAATTATCGAGTCATCAGTTAACATCAATAAACATGAATAAGTGCAGTTTTGAAATGTAGTTTATGTTTGAACAAAGGTAACTCATTACAAATACATCAAACCAAATATGGTTATGTACTTTTCTTCAAACTTGCCACATTATTAGTTCGTATATACAACATTGTTAGTTTGTTAAACCTGGTTTAAACTCATCATTTCTTTTGAAATGCCTGTAACAAGTCAATACCATTGCTGTATTTTTGCTTCTGGAGTTTGCCGGTTTCTCGGATTTTGTGGATTGCCTTTTTTGACAGTAATCGGTGTTCGGTATTTTGTTATTACCTTCATTCGTATATACGAATTCATAGTTCAAGTTAAAAAAAAGAATGGTTTTGGAAGGATTCCAGTTGCCTCCTTGGTTCTATTTTGTTACGTGAAATTTTCAGAAGAGTTGGTATAGTATCAGGCAATTGATTATCATTTGACAAACAGAGAAAAATTTCTCTCACTTTATTTGAAAACAACGAGGTAAATCGAGTAGGATTCAGAATATGTTGACAGTTAAGCGCCTTACTAAAACTTGTGGTTTTAGTATTATTATTATTTAACCTTATACTTTCGAAAAACTGTTTTCCAACCAATAGTTTGCAATTGCTATGATACATACGTTTGACATTTGTTGTTGAGACTTCAACAGGTTCTTACAAAGAATTTCCTTTTAAAGTTTAACTGTGAATCTGAAATATAAATTAATAAAGGTCTTAAAAAGCCAGATATATTTGTTAAGCATTACAAATCGGCAGAGTAGGAAAATTAGCGAGTGTAGAATATTATATTTTGAGTTTTGTAACACTTGGATTCAATTAATGATGTACACAATAACAGCATAAACCTACTTTCACACGAAATATCGGGCATAAATGAGAACCTAAAATGTTAGAACATGAATCGCCATTGAATGCAAGTATTGTTAAGCTGTTAAAACCAAAAGATGGCGGAATATGTTAGTGATACTTCTGCCTTACTAACAGTAAAAACCAATAAGAGTAAAAAGAACCGAACGAGGAAACAAAAATTGTCAGAAATTTCAATAAGAGAATATAAACACATAATTATTAAGATTGGTAAAGAATTAAAGTCTAATCCATTTGATAAAAAAATTTAACCCAAATATTATGAACATCTTAAATCTTTTTTTAAAAAATCACAAAAATAAAGAAACATGAATACATACAAACAGTTTTACCATAACATTTTAGATGCTCGTGAAAATGATCCTCAGCAAGTTTGGAAAATGTTGCAGTCTCTTAATCTTAACGATACTGATGGAAATAATGATGAACTTGTCAGACTATAAAATATTTCCAGGAACAAGGATCATGTGAAGATAAAGACATTAACTTTATGAATAATATAAAAGAGCAATTAGTTCATAAATACTGATAGACCAATTACCTGCACTGATATAAAAGAAGTCCTTAGAAAGTTTGAAAAAAAGCTTCTGGACCTGACAACATTTTGTATGAAGTAATAAAAAATACTAGTTCTGTTACATTAAAATCATATGCAAAACTATTTAACTTAATTCTTCAATCTGGATACTATCCTAGTCATTAGAATAAGTCATTAATTACATTGATTCATAAATCAGGTGAAAAAGAACATTCCTGCAAATTACAGAAGAATATCTTTGATAAACTGTTTATCCAAAGTATTCAGCAGCATTCTTAACAATAGACTTTTTAACTTTATGAGAGATAAATTTTCAAATTCACAATTTGGCTTTAGACCAAATAACAGAACAGGTGATAGTTTATTTATTCTTAAATCACTCATAAAATAAATATGCCACAAAAATAATAAAAAGATAATATTGTTGTTTTTTGGACCTAAAAGATGGCTTCGATTCAGTTTGGCGAGAAACTCTTTTTTTAAGATGGCAAAACTAGGAATAGTTAAAACGCTTTTAAACGTGCTACAAAAACAGAATCTGCTTTGAAATTTGATAATCCCTGTTCTCCATTTTTTGAAATATTTAGAGGGGTACGACAAGGGGATAAGGAGATACAATAAGTCCTACCCTCTTTAATATTTTTTATAAATGATCTCAGTGAAACTTTTCTTAACAGTGTTTGTGAACCACTTAAAACACTTAAGTCTTATATAAGTTGTCTTCTCTTTGCTGACGACATAACTTTGTTATCCGAGTCTCAGAATGGACTTCAAAATAGTTTAAACAAACTGTCTGACTAATGTGATAAATGGCAGTTAACAATTAATAATAAAAAGACCAAATCAATGATCTTTCAAAAAAGAAATCTAAATTTAGAAAGATCATATTTTAAATATAAAAATAACTCAATTGACAATGTTGCTGAATATAAATTTCTAGGATCCACTCTTGGCAGCAATGGAAACTTAACATTAAGTATTTTAGATCTTACAAAGAAAGCCAAAAAGGTTCAATTTGCTTTTACTCTAAATTTGCATCATTGGGTAACGTCCCTCTAAATGTTGCACTAAATATGTTTGATTCACTTATTAAACCTATCTTATCGTATAATGTTGAAATATGCATGATGGATCAATATTTTCCTTTTTATAGAGCAAAACTTCGATGTTATTCTGGAAACATAGTTGATCCGTTTACAGTTATAGACAAAACTCCTTATGAAAAAGTACAATTGGCATTTTGTAAATACATTCTTGGTGTTAAAAGGACAGCTTTATTACTCTAGACTTCACACTGCAGACATGAATCCCCTTTGAAAAGAAAGTTTTGCAAAATGTTAGATTCTGAGCATACTTATTATTGGATAACATATATAAAAGATATTATTTCTTACATAGCTTCTGATGTCGAAACGTGTTAAATCAAATGCTTTTTATATAAAAACTGAATTATCAAAATACTATGACTACATAACTTATAATAAAATATCTAGCTTAAACAACCAAAATAAGATAGTTCTTTACAAATCATTAAAGAAAGAACTAGGGAAAGAATTCTATTTATCTTTATCTCATTTCGATTTTGAAACTCGTAAATATATTGCAAAATTAAGAATATCAGACCACTTTTAGAAATAGAGCGAGGAAGATATAGAAAGGTTCCTCGTTAACAATGTATTTGTACTTTTTGTAATCAAAATAGTATTGACGATGAATGCCACTTTTTTTACATTGCGATCATAATCTCATATTTAGAAATAAACTATTGTTAGATTTTAATATTGTTTATTTGACAATAAAGTATTATAATAACACAATTCTTGTATAAAGCAATGTTTATATAAAGTTGTGGAAATATTAATATTTTTGTTACATGGAAACACATTTGCACAATTCAAATACAATTAAAAGTTCATGCGTTGTTTGAATAAGAAACATAAATAGTTTAATATAATTTTAAAATACAGTTGCATAAGTTATTTTAAGTTATTGTTAATTTAAGCTGAAACGGCCAGAAAAATAAAGATGACGGAATTTTAAAGTAATTTAACTTGAACTAACTGTAAGCAATTTTAATAAATGTGACAAATATTCATTCACTGCATGGCTTTTTGTTATGGGTAAATATTTAATCATTTAATAAGGGGCGGAGCTAGAGGGGTGTCCATTAACAAGTTAACAATTTCTTATTTTTCCCAAAACAGGTAACAGTCAATTTAAAATAATAATAACAGATAACAGGAATTTACATGAGAAAACAGAAAACAGCGAGTTCAACAATTGAAAAACAGATTACAGCAGAATCTCATCGAAAGGCAATACTATTAACAGCAAACAGGGTTTTATTTTCATTTTGCAGTTAACAACAATGTCAATTTTTAAGAAAACAGATAACAGGCTAGTGGTTGAAAAACAGGTAAAAGTTGAACAGTTAACACACCTGTAAAAATGCCCAAAACACATTAAATCTTGCCATCCCTCCCCCTTTTAATGAGAATTAGAAAAAGATAACTAGCAATGATCCGAAAAAGTGGGATTTGATAGACCACTGAGCAGGGAAATTACACTAGATACGATCGGAAAATATATTCACGAATAACCGACCACCTACCTGTTAAAGACCTTGCAGTTTTGGATATTTTCCCACGCAGGATCCTAATACTACATTCTATATATAGACATCCACTCCGAGGTTTTACTTCACCTGCCCAGTAAAAATGTTGTTTCTTAATTCTGTCGGAGTTATAGTAAATACAAATAATGTAATCTTAATTTTTATGTGTCACTGAGGTAGAAAAAATGATCTTTATATATATTAACACTAAAATTAGGAATCTTATCTCCACTTTCGTTTTTACTGCTTTGGATAACTGTAAAACAAGAGATTGATTTTTATAGAATATAATCAGCAAACTATTTTCTAAAATATGAATCCTATACTTCAATTGTGTGTTTACATGTATTTTATTTAATGCGTTGGTTGCATTATTTAGTTGGGGTTTTTTTTCAGATCCCATCTGAATCGTTATCCGTCAAATATATAGAATGTACAACATTAGATAATATGTCCAGGCGACCTATGAAATACCACTTAAATGGTTTCTATTTTTATATATTTAACAAATATTTACCTTATTTATTTCTTCATATAGCCTGTTGTTTGAAGTTTACTTTCGTTTCATTATTTACTTCCTTGTATAGTTGTTGCTACTCGACGTAGGTCCAAGACGAACTGAATATATTCACACACAGACCGTTTAGTTAATTAATAGCAAACTTATAAAAAAACTAAAATATTGATTAAATACAACAAAAAGATTCGATAAACTGTTATTAGTTTACATTTAAAAAAAAACACGCATGATCACATGCGAGTGATTAGATATAAAGAAAGGGCACATAACTATGTCGAGTATAATTATATCAATAACAATTATTTATAGTTTACCTTGTTTTATAAGACTGATCGTTGTATCGAAGTTAATTTGTAGAATGCCTCACTTTTTTTTATCCTACAAGAAATATTGCTCTAATTTTTACATTTGCATTTGAAGTTTAGTTGTTATTTAAAATACGGTACAATAAATTCATGTTTTAAGACGCAGCGAATCACAAGTAAATACAGTACTATATATTTAGACTAAGATACTTCAGTGTTGTATATTAATTTTTGATATTTGTCCCTATATAGAACACTCGCGTACCGATTTCACAACCAGAACGCATACCCCGCATTTCACATTTATATCGCATGTACCCCGTTTCACATACCCAAAAATTAATCTATTTGAATGCGCCCTAGAATGATGTTCATATAACCAATATCGAATAATAAAGTATAATATATAGCGTAATCATTATCAACTTTGACCAATATTATCCCTTGGGCCAAAGACTGTTATTAATGTTTCGGGATAAAACGGAATGTGATACACATTTTGCTATGTATTATTCTCTAAATATCGAGTGTTTATAACATTTTTCTGAGAAGATGGGAAGTCATACTGTAGTAGAGTTACTTTAGGCCTTTAAATAAGGTAAACTCACTTCCATGGGTTCTACATTTTATTTCGAATTTTAGATTCCATGAATTACAGGTAAACAATCAAAAAGTCCTGTAATAACAATAATATACAAATAAGACTAAATATAATAATATTAAGTATCATAAACTAGCAAATGATTTACATTTTCTAGCAGTTTTAAAAATATTACTTTTGTCTCATTATAGATACAACATCTTAAATGTTATTTTAAAATGTGCAAGTTCTACTAAGTTCATATGCTCGTAATTATATACGAGCAAGAACCAAAATAGGTTTAAATCTGTAAATGACAAAACCCGAAATATAAATACACGAAAACGAGCAATCAAGTGTTAAAAATCGAACAAGACATTAAAGTTTGCATGCTAACTAGCAAACTATCACAAGTGGTTAAATACTGCATAAAACACATAGAAACATACCTCACGTGTAGGTGTGAAGGCTCTTACAAGAACTTCAGTAACATTGTGTCAATGATATACAATATTCTCTTTGACCTGAAGTATAAATATTTGCGACCTTAAATATTGTATTAACTATATACAAATCTGCTAAGTCTAAAAAACTGTATTATCTCCCTTTCTTGAATCGAAAATTAGATTATTTTCATTATGTACACAAGTTGAGTATTATCTGTCATTAAAACAACTAGCTGAAATTACTGATATTATAGGTTATGTAGTGAACTATTAATTTAATAGTTTTAAAGTTAAATTATCAATTTTATGCAATTCCTAGTTATAAATTGCAAGTTCTGCTTAGTAATCATACTATAATTTAAAAGCAAGTTTATAAGAAATTGGATTATAATGTTTAATACGATATTAAACTTTAAATGCTCACTCACTCCACCACAAATCACTCACTCAAACAAAACACATACATTTTCACAAATATCTTTTACACTGAAATGTTACAGGATTTGACTATTATGATAATAGGAATATTAGTAAAGACTGACCTTAAAATATAGAATAGACTGTCCAACAAGATCCAAAATCCAAAGATATACAAAAAATATAATGGCCACCAAAAATGACAACTAGCCAAAAGTATGAACAAAGAAAGAATGAGACTAAAACAATAGATTCCCGCCAAGAATAAGTTGACCAATAAAATAAGAAAATACAGTCACACCTGAACGAACACAAAGTATAAAGTACTGCAATTGAAATAATATGCAAATTAGTCAGATCTGTTAAGATGAATCATAAAATATATAATATTTTATGAAACTAATAACACTACAAACAAATATAAAAATATGAAAACTGTAGCCCTGTCACACACTCCCCCCAGCCATAGAATGACGTCCCGTCATTCTGCTTAGCAATGGTGATGGACTAAATCTAAAATAGCTAAAGCTGTCTCTTTCTGTAAAGAAGAAAATAAAGGGGTATTAGTAAGAGAAATGAGATATTCAGTTCTCTTTTGCCATTCCGGTGTTGGTTCTGTTTGGACAGTTGACGTCAAAGGTCTTACAGAAGAATTCACAGCTGCCATGTCGTACTGACCGGAGGAGATCCAAGCTGGTGGTTTTCTATCTCTTCCTGATCGGCGGAAAGGAATAGGTGGTGAAACAACTTGAGGCGACTCATCAAGTGTGTTCTCTTGATGTTCAGCTGTCTCAACAACCTCAACAGTAGCGGAAGCGCTTCCCTCAGCAGTCGCATGTTCCTCTCCAAGATTGTCCTTGGTCTGAGCGTCCTCAGGTGGAACAGTGACATCCTGTGCTGGTTGTATCTCCAAAGTAGTTTCATCAGTGAGTGTTGTTTCACTGTCTACTGTTCTTTCCAGCACATATTCCACATCAAACATGTCAGTAGATTCATCATCTGACTCATCCGTGGCATTATCTTAAGTGGATTTCTGGTCTGTAATTTTCTTCTGTAGCCTCGTACGTGGTCTTGGTATTGGTTTTGGCCTCTCTGGTTGTACATGGTTATTTTCCCTAATGAATCCGACGGGAAGTAATAGATTCCTGTGTAGATTCTTGGTCCGTCCCTCGCCATCTTCCCTTATAACTGTGTAAACAGGAATATCAGGATTCTGTTGATCAACTACAACATAAGGGATTTCTTCCCATTTATCTGCTAATTTGTGTCGGCCTTCATGTGCTACGATCTTAACTAGGACACGGTCTCCTTTATGTATGGCGGCTCCTCTAACACGTAAATCATAGTTTTCCTTCTGTGTTGCTTGTGAATTCCTGGACGTTTCTGCTGCTAACTGGTAAGCATGTGATAATCTGTCACGTAGATCTGCAACATACTTGGTGAAAGGCAGCTTCACATCCTTTCGTAGTCCAAAAGCAAGATCAATCGGGAGTCTCGGATTCCTGCCAAACAAAAGGAAATATGGGGAAACGCCTGTTGACTCATGCCTGGTGCAATTGTATGCGTGTACCAATGCTGCAATGTACGCTTTCCAGTTGGTTTTCTGACTTGGTTCCAATGTCCCTAGCATGCTGATTAGAGTCCGGTTAAAGCGCTCAGGCATTCCATTTCCCATAGGATGGTAAGGAGTGGTTCTGGACTTTTGCATACCAAGAAGAGTGCTGAGTTCTTTAATCACCTTACTTTCAAAACTTCCTCCCTGATCAGAATGAATCCTCTCAGGAATTCCGTAATGAATAACAAAGTGATCAAAAAGATTCTGTGCCGTGGTCCTCGCTGTCTGGTCACGGGTTGGTATAGCTTGAGCGTATCTCGTAAAATGGTCTGTGATGACTAGTACATCTTCAAATCCACCTTTAGATCGCTCCAGCTTCAGGTAATCTAGACACACGAGTTGCAGAGGAAAATGTGTCTCTATGCTTACCAACGGTGCTCTCTGATTGGTTGGAGTCTTGTTCTTAATACATCGTCCACATTGTCGTATCCAAGTCTCTACATCTTTATCCATTCCAGGCCAATAGAATCTGTCACGGATCAAAGACATAGTCCTATCTTTCCCCGGATGTCCCATGTCATCATGAAGAGCTTCCATCACAACATGAACATGTGCTGACGGTAGGACTAACTGGGTTTTTCTGTCATCATTGATGGTGACTTCACGATAAAGCACACCATCCTTAACGATGAGGTTGTCAAACTGTCGCAAAAGTGGTGTGGTTCCAACTTCCGCAGTTGTCGGTTTGTGTCCCTCGATGACATGTTTTACAAAAGTCTTAATAAGTGGATCCTTGGCTTGTGACTTCGCCCAATCGACTATGTCCTCAATCATATCCTGTTCATCTGTTGGTATTAAATCAGGATTGACGGCTATACTCTCAATGTAAGCCTTTGGAAGACTGGCGTTACAGATGGCCTGGACGGATTCTATGGAGATAGTATCTCGTCTGTTCAAATCAACGTCTACAGTCTGTGGTATACGACTAAGTCCATCTGCATCGTTATTCTTCCTTCCTGGACGATAGAGGATCTCAAAGTTGAAATCGGCCAAGGCTGCAAGCCATCGATGTCCAGTAGCGTCGAGTTTAGCAGTAGTGAGCACATAAGTGAGAGGGTTGTTGTCTGTTAATACGGTGAAGCTGTTGCCAGTCAGGTAGTCTCTAAATTTATCACAAATAGCCCATTTCAGTGCCAGGAATTCCAACTTATGCGGTGGGTATCTGCTCTCAGCCTTCGATAAACCTCTACTGGCATAACATATGACCCGTTTCACACCATCTTGTTCTTGGTAGAGGACTGCGCCTAGTGCTGTACCAGAAGCATCAGTGTGCAATTCGTAAGGACAGCCGCTGACCGCATAACCAAGGATGGGTGCTGTAGTCAGGTGTTGCTTCAACAATAAGAAAGCATCCTCTTGTTTCTGTCCCCATTGCCATGGCTTTTGTTGTTTCTTAGATGTTTTCTTGGTTCCGGGATTTGGCATTAGCTCGGTCAAAGGTTTGCTAATCTTACTAAAGTCTTTGATAAACCGGCGGAAATAGCCCACAAAACCAAGAAAGCGTCTGACATCCTCTGGGTTGGATGGTTTTGGCCAGGTCTCAACTTTTGCTGTTTTATCTGGATCTACTTCTATTCCTTCAGCTGATACAACGTGACCAACATACGTCACTTTTCTTTTGAAGAAGGCACACTTATCAGGCGCTAACTTCAAGTTGGCTTGTCGTATTCGGTGAAAGACATGCTCTAGATTCTCCAGGTGTTCGTCGTACGACTTCCCAAAGATGATCACGTCATCGATGAAAATACAGCATATCACGAGATGACAATCAGATAAACAGTTTTCCATCATGCGCTGGTAGGTTGCTGGAGAATTAGTAAGACCAAATGGCATCCGGTTATATTCATAAAATCCCAAGGGACCAACGGTAAATGCTGTTCTTTCCTTGTGGTTTTCAAATATTTCTATTTGATGGTAACCACTCTTCATATCGACTGTGCTGAAGAATGTGCTTCCGGCGAGACAGTCAAGAAGTTCTTCTATTCTAGGGAGACTATAGCTATCTTTCTTCGTTACAGAATTCAGCTGTCGATAGTCCACACATAGTCTTAGGTTGCCATTCTTTTTCCTCACCAGCACAACGTTCGATGCCCATGGACTGTGCGATGGTCTGATGGTACCAGCAGAGAGTAACTGACGAAGGTGATCTTTAACTTCATCGTACATCGAAGATGGTATGCGACGATATCTCTGCTTAAAAGGCTTTTCATCCACTAAATCAATCCGGTGTTTAACCTGTGTGTGGCCTAGATCTCCATCTTTTGCAAATATATCCACATAATCTTGTATCAGTGTAATACCAGCTTCTAACTGCTCCTCGGTGAGGTCACTCTTGGTAATCTTAACTTGTTCTAAAATATTTGGTATGACGGATGGTGATGACTTTTCCTCTTGCTCCAATGTAACAGGTTGAACCTCACATATAACTGCTTTGGGTGGAATAGTAATGGTCCTGGTAGTAAGGTTCGCTATTTGAACATTGATGGTTCCGTTCTCCTTATATCTGTAGTTGATAAGTCCAGGCTCAATTTCTAAGTCTCTCCAATTTGGCTGAAGTTTTGACGAATGAAGCATAGCAGGAGTTAAACTGTATGGTAGTTCCTTATCAAGATATCCTTTTATCTGTGTTCTGGTGTTGGGTGTAATTGTAACTGGTCGAGTAACTGCATTCCTGACTACTGCCAAAATATTGTTGTTTCGGTTCAACTCCTTTTCTCGAAGGCTGATGGAACGAAAAGCAAGATACCATGGCGTAGTCAAATCGCAGGATTGAAGAAATCGATCACCATGTTCCTGTTTAATGTCATCCATGATTGGTCGTAGAATGTTGGTTCCAATCATTAAAGGTACATGGGTGTTGTAGTGACTGTCAGGAACGACAAGTAGTACACATGGGTATGTGGTGCTTTGGTGTGGCAGCTGAAGTGTTGTCTCAATTAAGCCGATGTAGGGTAACTGTTGTCCTCCAGCACACTCTATATCTAAGATGGTATCAATAGTTTGAAGATTAACTGAAGATAAATTGTTGGAATAATAAGTCTGACTGATGGTAGACACTGTTGATCCTGTGTCAAGTAAAGTCTTCACTTTATTACCATTGAGTAACACGTCTGTCTCAGTTGGATTTCCAAAAAGTCCTTGAGGTATTTTCCTATTTTCAGTGATTGTAGGACCTGGGGTATCTGTTTCTAAGCCTAGTGACGGTCCTGTTCCATAGGCTTCCTGGAGTTTAACCCTTGGTATTGTTTCGGTGGGTTGGCACATCCAATCCTCTTGTGTCCTTCTTGACCACATCTATAACAAACTATTTTCCTCCCAGTGTCTGGTGTCGATGAGGCTAAGTTTTGTTGAGTGTCAACTGTTCTCCATTTCTGATTCTGTTTCGGTCTATAGTTCCCTCGATTCTTACCATAATTAGGATTACGTCTATATTGGTTTTGTTGCTGTTCCATTTTGTCAAATCTCAAATTCAGGTTTTGGATCATTCCTCTGAATTCCTCCATCTTCTTGTCAATCGTTGATTCTTCTGATGATGATGCAGCAGCCTTAGCAGGTTGAGGTTTCCTTGGTTTTCTTTCCAGATGTTCCATCTCTATCTGTCTTAATGCAACGCGGAGCTGGTCAAAATCCTTAATAGCATCATACTTATGACCTGATATGTCCTTTAATTCACTCCTAAGTCCAGTCCATAACATTGAACGTAGCATCTCGTTTGTATCTTTCTTCTGAATAATGTTCTTCTCAACAATCTTTCCAATGATGGTTTCCAATCTACAACTCCATTGGGTAACTGACTCGTCATCCTCCTGTCTTGCACGATAGAATTGTGCTAATAAATCCTCCTTGCGTTCCACATCTCCATATATGCTATCTAATTTCTCCAAGATTTCCACCACACTAGCTTTAGGACCAAGGTTCATAGCAATCATACCAGCATCTCCTTTTAATGATCGTCTAACTGCGTAATTAATACTTTCTGGATCATACAGATGATCAGCCAGGAGTCCACAAATTTCATATCTCCATAAGGCATAAGTGGTTTCTCCTTTGTTGTTACTTCCAGAAAATGTTGAAATCCTTGGTGGTTCTCTCATTTTTGGTATTGGTATATACTCCTTTGTCTTAGTAGACTCTTGTTCCTTTTTTACTTCTAATTTGCCACTGGTTGATAAATATTGAAGCATCCAATCCTTCAAACTTTCAGCATCATCCTTTCCTGGTGTTGACTTAACTTCCTTCTTCAATAACTTAAGAAATGCAATATCCTCTGGTGATATTTGTTCTTGATCCATTATAGACAAGTAAAGAGTAATACAAAAATAAACTAAGTCAATAAATCTACAAGGAAAAAAAAATATTTTAAAGTACCTACAAAATCAGAAAGATGTGAAAAGCTACAATAAATAAAAACTGAAACCTACAAATATACACACTGAAAGTATATAAAAAGAACAAAACTATCTGAAATGTAGAAAGAAAAAAAAATTAGATTAGCTACAATAGGAAAAAATACTGATTAAATTACCTATAATTAGAAAACAATGATTAGATTACCTACAAATAAAAAAATATATATAATTAAATTGGCTACAATTGAGAAAACAAAATCATTAAATTGCCTACAATTGAGAAAACAAAATAATTAAATTGCCTACAATTGAGAAAACAAAATAATTAAATTGCCTACAATTGAGAAAACAAAATAATTAAATTGCCTACAATTGAGAAAACAAAATAATTAAATTGCCTACAATTGAGAAAACAAAATAATTAAATTGCCTATAATTGAGAAAAAAAATAATTATATTATCTACAAAAAAAAACTATTTATAGTACCTATAATAGGAAACAAAAATATTTATTATAGTACCTACAATGACAAAAATATTTATTATTGTACCTACAATAAGAAACAAAAATATTTATTATAGTACCTACAATAAGAAACAAAAATATTTATTATAGTACCTACAATAAGAAACAAAAATATAGTTTATAGTAAACAAATAAGTAATAAATAATCAATATGACCTACCTGCAGGATACACAACCTAAACTTGGAGATGAGTTGTAAAGCTTTTAAGTTCACAATCTCACCTCAAAATTAAATAATAATACAAATAATTATTAAATTTAATTTTTGTGCACACAAAAATATATATATATATATCAACAAAATGTACCGAACAAAATCAAAGAATAAGATCAGACAGACCTACAGTGTCACAGCACAACACCAACAAGACCTGGGGTAGAAATTAACCTAAACTAGATTTACCTCCCCTTATACTGAAGAAAACAATAAGTAGAGAAAATACTCAATGTTAGTAAAAGGGATAGGATATCTGGTATAAAGGTAATAATGTCAAGGATAGTTGTTAGATGGACAAATGTGTTACAGAAAGACAATCTTCTCTACACTAGTATACTATTTTATATCAAAGTTTAAATTAAAGTTTAAATTAATTTAACCCTGATGAAAATTCGTTTAACTTTCAAACAAGTTTAAGTTTATCAAAACCTAGCAGTTTTGTTGTACAAACAATTGGTGTACACAATGACACCACAATACAGATCACAGAAAAATACAATCACAATACATGTACATGTCAATACACACAATACGGTTAAAAGAAAAATACAATCACAATATCTATACGCATAACCAATACAGACATATACATATAGTAATACAAGTCTTACACATACATATAAGTACACAAAACTATGAACATACTACAAAAATGTACCAATATGTGGGAGTGTAATACCAAAATGGGTACTAGATGCAACAATCGCTAAGTCTCAATGAGCGCAAAATCTCAAAAATGAATTTTAAAATTACCGGTGTAAACGAAAATCCTATGTGTAATAAGTCTACAAATATCAAAAATGATTTATTTTCTAATATACCTAGTGTATATGCGTGTATGTCAGATATGAAATACTTTCACGTCTTATAAAAGTTAAAGTGAAAGCAAAAGTATAATAATATAAACAGGAACTGCTAACCCACTTCCGGTTAACCTGTGACCTTGACCTCTCTATGGGGTGGGGGTAGGGGGGTATGGTCAAAGTAGGGTGATCACACTAAGTTCAACTATAAATCAAATCAGTTAAATTACCAAAAAAAAAATTATAATAAAATGAATCAATTAAATATTGATATGTTATATAAATTTACAGTACTGTTTCAAGAACTGCTGAGAAAATCTATAAGTATTTTTAACAAGTTATATTAAACAGCAAAATGTTTACTATACTCGTCAAATTTCACGTTGTTGTTTTTTCTTTAAATATCAATCATGAATACATACTAACAAATTTTAGACGAACATTAAACATATACAATATTGATTGATAAATAATAATAATAAAATAATAGTTACCACAACACACTAAACACTGCTAAATCCAGTTGTGTCCATGCACGAGAATCAGTGTCCACTGTCCAGTGTTGTTGTTGTCCTAGATGTTGACCACCGCGGTGACCGGAAATACGAAATGTCAATACGTAAACAATCACTTATCAAGTCAATGACGTATAACTGGCCAGTAAGTGTCCCTTGAAAAATCAAATACACAACAACTTTCGGAATCACTAATTCGATGAATAAATCCACGTTGGGCGCCAAAATGTAGTAGAGTTACTTTAGGCCTTTAAACAAGAGGAATGTATTCACACGAATACGACTTACCCGCCTGTCCAATTTGTTTTCGAGCACAAATGTTGAACAATATAGTACCCAATGCACAGTCAAGATCATGGGTGTACACGCACGATTCAAGCGCTTTTTTTCAATCTGTCAATATTTTGCCACTTGCAGCAAAAGACCACAGGGGCTCGTAAAAATTGATTTACTTGCGCTTTCGATTGATACTGGGTCGGTTTTGTTATAGTGTGGCTCATACTGGGTCGGTTTTGTTATAGTGTGGGAGCCCACTATAACAAAACCGACCCAGTATCAATCGAAAGCGCAAGTAAATCAATTTTTACGAGCCCCTGTGAAAAGACTTCAACTTCTTGTTATTATTTCTGACTGAAAATTTTCACCATTCAGTTTGCCATTTGTTCCCACTGACACTAAATTAATATGTTGAAAAGTACACCCGACATTGTTACAATACTGATTCGGCACGGAAACTATCAACACACTGTGTAGAATGGTAACGGACTTATCGCGTTTTTTCTGTTTAACCGGGTTAAGCAAATGACTGTTCGTGCCAATAAACATGAAGTAACTCAGAAAAATGAGTTCAAATGATAACAAGAAGAGGTAAGTTTTATTAAAAACCATACTCACGAAATACTTAATTGATCTATGATAACTCCTAAAAAAATGTTACGTCGATGTACCTCGTGGTTATTTCACAAAGTAAAAAACTAATCGAAAAATCGAGAAAAGCAAACATGAATTTCTAGCATTCATCGTCAAATTGATATAAACAATAACTTTTTATGTTTAGAGATGTCCCGTTTTGAGTTAAAAATAAATTCAATAAATTGAACAATAATCATTTGCTTAACTTAATTTGCATTAGTCCGTTAAACAGAAAAAAACTCGATAAGTCCGTTACCATTCTACACCGTGCAACAATAAGAAAAATAATTAGATTAAAAAAAATTAAACACGTGAAATAGATAGATAAAATCTGAGATTTTTTTTATTAAACCCCCCCCCCCCCCCCCCTTTTCCTCAATATAATGAATTGGCATTCAAAACCACGTGGGTATATTTAAATCCATTGTGTTATCATCTGCTGTGTAGGCTATTTATAGAACAGTGTGCACAGCAGTGAACAAAGAACATTAATTAGGGAATATCTCACTAATAATTTAATAAATAAAAAAGTGGAGATTTATATTAATTTTAAAAAAGTAATACAATCGATAATTTATAATCTACACCTTTCACTATCTTTTAAAATTATTCCACGTGACTATGTTTCTAAATTATGTCACGTGACTTTTTTCACACAAATGCACAACCACGTGATATATTTAAATACCTCTGTTATCGATCGACAACATTGGTTATTTATAGAACAGTGCACACAGCCTTGAACAAAGAAACCTTAATTAGTGAATATCTCATTAATAATTTAATTAATCAAAAAAGAGCGCCGTTCGTCTATTGTACTAAATGAGTCCGATAATCCCTGCAAGTTTGAGCTCTTAATATTGTGTAGTTTTCGGATAAAAACGGTTTCACACAAAATCTGTGACGGACAAAATTTTGCCAAAGTGAATACATTACTTTCCCGCCTCCTACAGGAGGGCGGGTAAGTAATAAGGTAAACTCACTTCCATGGGTTCTACATTTTATTTCGAATTTTAGATTCCATGAATTACAGGTAAACAATTAAAAAGCCCTGTAATAACAATAATATACAAATAAGACTAAATATAATAATATTAAGTATCATAAACTAGCAAATGATTTACATTTTCTAGCAGTTTTAAAAATATTACTTTTGTCTCATTATAGATACAACATCTTAAATGTTATTTTAAAATGTGCAAGTTCTACTAAGTTCATATGCTCGTAATTATATACGAGCAAGAACCAAAATAGGTTTAAATCTGTAAATGACAAAACCCGAAATATAAATACACGAAAACGAGCAATCAAGTGTTAAAAATCGAACAAGACATTAAAGTTTGCATGCTAACTAGCAAACTATCACAAGTGGTTAAATACTGCATAAAACACATAGAAACATACCTCACGTGTAGGTGTGAAGGCTCTTACAAGAACTTCAGTAACATTGTGTCAATGATATACAATATTCTCTTTGACCTGAAGTATAAATATTTGCGACCTTAAATATTGTATTAACTATATACAAATCTGCTAAGTCTAAAAAACTGTATTATCTCCCTTTCTTGAATCGAAAATTAGATTATTTTCATTATGTACACAAGTTGAGTATTATCTGTCATTAAAACAACTAGCTGAAATTACTGATATTATAGGTTATGTAGTGAACTATTAATTTAATAGTTTTAAAGTTAAATTATCAATTTTATGCAATTCCTAGTTATAAATTGCAAGTTCTGCTTAGTAATCATACTATAATTTAAAAGCAAGTTTATAAGAAATTGGATTATAATGTTTAATACGATATTAAACTTTAAATGCTCACTCACTCCACCACAAATCACTCACTCAAACAAAACACATACATTTTCACAAATATCTTTTACACTGAAATGTTACAGGATTTGACTATTATGATAATAGGAATATTAGTAAAGACTGACCTTAAAATATAGAATAGACTGTCCAACAAGATCCAAAATCCAAAGATATACAAAAAATATAATGGCCACCAAAAATGACAACTAGCCAAAAGTATGAACAAAGAAAGAATGAGACTAAAACAATAGATTCCCGCCAAGAATAAGTTGACCAATAAAATAAGAAAATACAGTCACACCTGAACGAACACAAAGTATAAAGTACTGCAATTGAAATAATATGCAAATTAGTCAGATCTGTTAAGATAAATCATAAAATATATAATATTTTATGAAACTAATAACACTACAAACAAATATAAAAATATGAAAACTGTAGCCCTGTCACAATACGGGTTACCATATGAAACCATACGTGCATATGTGTTGTGCATTTTTCCTACTGTTGTTTTTTGTGGAATGTCGATGTATATATGCTATTTTAAGTGTTTGTTGGAGTTAACAGTTTGATACTCAACTTTACTTATGAAGTTTTTATGCATGTTTCAGGAACAGTCAAATTATTGCATCGAGCTGCTTTCAAGAGATAACTTGAAAACTGTTCTCCAAAGCCGAACTAATACAATGGCCAATCCATATTAAGCATGCAAAAGGTTATGTAGTTCGTCAACTATTGATCACGTGGTCTGTCAACACTGAGAACACTGAGACTGCGACTTCGAGTCTCACTGCGGGCGGGGTGCGCTCGATTCCAATCTTAATTGCCAGTTTTCCTACCGAAGGTCGAGCGTTTTCTCCGGGTACTCCGGCTTCCACCCCCAATAAAAACTGGACTCCATGACATAGCTAAAAAATTGCTGAAAGGGGCATTAAACAATAGACTCTGGATGTATGGAAAAATGCAGTTAGAACTGAGCATCATGTCAGGCATGCAACAGTTCGGAAGTAAGAACATAGTTGAATCTTATACTCCTTCTGCTATATTTTCTAATTTTGAAAAAATAAATGAGTTTAAAATACAACATACGAAAATTGTGTACTATAAGTTAATGAAACTTAATTTAGCATATCACCTGTTGGGTGTGTAGTTTATATATGACGGCCTGTTTGTGCTATCGTTATTTCATTGTTTCGACGAAATAAAACAATTTTACATTGGTATCAGTAGATTATCGAGATTGGAGAAATTCAATTATCCAAGAGTACTCATGTAAGATTATGTTTCTTTAATTTCACAAAAATAGTAAATTTGCGTAATGAAGTACAAATTCTCCCAAACTCAAGTAACCCCGCCCCCATGATTCATTAAGTAGTTATGACCTCTGGCAACTATCAAGGACTATAGTTTGGATGGTTTGCATATAAAAACGTCTTCCAATTATAAAAATACTATCAGAATTAGATAAATACTTCGTCTGGCTATTTGTCTGGCTAGCCGGAAGAATAGTCCCTAGGCTATTAGTCCGGCTTCATATATGATCTTAGATTAACTTCTTGTTTATTTGTCCGTTGAGCTTATTTATTGTCATGCTCTACCCATGACTAAGTTTCGGTGAATTAAAGCTGTTTTGGTCAGGAATTTAAAGGTCTTTAGTTAATGCCCCATTTCCTTGCCGACAATATCGTGTGGGGATCTCCTTTGCAAAATTCTACATTTTTGCTAATTTCAAATTGACGGATTCTTAATTGTAATTCTTCATAAGAAGAAACTTTATCGCCGATATGAAGTTCACCATTTTCAGGCATAGGAAGAGTGATAAGCGATGGGCGCGGGGTCCTGTTGCTGCTGGACGCTCGTAACATGTGCATTTCTAATGGCCAAACGAATAGCGTGACAGCCATATTTTCCGGCTAGCCGGACAAAAAGCCATTCCGAATAAATGAACGTTCCGCCTTGCAACGTATGGCAGCAATGATAATAAATAAGCTTGTCTTCCATGTTCTTTTTATACCTCCAAGCAGCAGTTTCCGTTTTACAAAACCAGGGTAATTCACCAAGCTAAGAGTGATTAAACCCGTCACATTCGGGGATACATCCGTATTCATTTACGTTATTTCTATCTGTTCATACCATGGTATTTAAGACGAACGTGACTCGTATTTTTATGAGAAACACGCCTATAGTGACTACTGTTCTCTGCAAAGTTTATTGTCAAAAACGTACAAGCTTTTAACAAATATCCGATCAGACTGGTTTTACTAAAGGCGATTCTGCTGTAAATTAATCATATTTCTGACTGATTTACATGACAAAAAATGGTACCCCAAGCCTTAATGATGTTATTTTGACAAATTCACCAAAACAGTGTATGAATGTTTTAAATGCAAACTGTTGTTTAAGCGACGTCCACAATCTTGTATCTGTACAATTCAAATGTGACACGGAACTAAGAAAACCAGTTTTTAAAAAATATAGAAGTTTAAAAAAAATTTCTGAAGAACTCTTTTTATCCGACCGAAATAATGCAGTCTTAGACACTACAGGTATAAATGGAAATAACATTGACACATCATATAATCACTTTGGAAAAACTGAAATAGCAGATAAACATGCGCCTATAAAAAGTAGGGAAGCCATAATTAGACCTGCCCCATTTATGAATAGTGAGCTCAGGAAAGCAGTATATAAGAAAAAGATGCTCCACAATAAATATTTAAAATATAGATCTAGCAAGAACTGGGAAAACTATAGAAAACAAAGAAACTTGGTGAATAAAATTAGAAAAGCATCTATAAAGCAATATTTCTTCGAAAAGTGTGTAGGAGGACCTAGATCTAGCAATTTTTGGCGTACAATAAAACCATTGCTAAGAAATAAAGGTAATAATAATAATGAAATAATTTTAGAAGAAAATAATAAAATTATTAGTGACCGATACAAGTAGCCACACAATTTAACAACTTCTTTATAAATGTAGCAAACGACATCGAATCAAATATTACTACATGTACTAGTGAAAATGAACATCCAAGCTTAACACAAATAAAAGAAAATAGGAAAGATTTTGAACCATTAAAATTTAAAGAAATTGAATTTACTTTTGTAGAAAAACAAATAAATAAGGTTAATATCAAGAAAGCTACAGGGAAAGATGGTATTTCACCAAAACTATTAACGCTTGCAAAACATGCTATCATCAAGCCTATAACATCATCAAGCCTATAACAAATTTGATAAATAAAAGCTTTACATCCTCATAATTTCCAAATAAACTGAAAGAGGCATAGGTTGTTCCCTGCTACAGGAAAAACAATGCCCTAGAAAAATCAAATTATAGACCTGTAAGTATTCTGCCTTATATATCTAATTTTTTTAAAGGGCCATAAATGATCAGTTAACCGAGTATTTCAATCAAATTTTCCACCCCTATCTTTCGGCATTCCGTGCTGGATATGGCTGTCAATCTACCCTTCTAAAAATAGTGGAAGACTGGAAAAAAGCATTGGATGATAAAAAAATTTACTGCTGCTATATTAATGGACCTTAGTAAAGCTTTCGATTGTCTACCTTATAACCTTTTAATTGATAAACTCAAATCATACGGCGTTACAGGTACAGCTCTTGAGCTTCTTCGGGATTATCTCTGGGATAGGAAACAGTGTGTCGAATTGTAAGTAATTGGGAGAAAATCTATAAAGGGGTACCACATGCATCTATTCTTGGCCCTGTTCTTTTCAATATATTCATTAACGATATCTTCTATTTTATACAGGACTCTTCCCTGTATAACTATGCGGATGACAACACGCTTTCCTATGCCGGATATGACCTTGAAGAAGTAAAAACTAAACTAGAAACAGATAGTACAAGTTACTAGACTGGTTTACTGTAAACCAAATGAAAGCACACCCAGATAAAGTTTCAAGCAATTGCTATTGGAAATAAAACCCATGATAAAAATTGAACTTTTAACATTAACAATAATATTATAAAGTGTGAAGACGAAATAAATAGGGGTAACAATTGACTATCAGCTTAAATTCAATGCCCACATGGCCAGTATATGCAAAAATGCATCACGATAACTAAACACACTTAAAAGAGTAGGAAAATATTTGAATAAATTATGCAGATTAACAATATACCATTCTTTCATTCTATCAAGCTTCAATTACTGCCCTGTTACCTGGCACTTTTGTAATGAAGCTAATACCAATAAAATGGAAAAAATCCAAGAAAGAGCCCTAAAATTTATTTATAATGATTGTAACAGCACTTATGTAGTGCTACTGATAAAATCAAAAATGCCATCTTGAAAAGTAAGAAGAATAAGAAATTTTGCACTAGAAACTTTCAAAATTGTAAACAAACAGAGCTCAGTGTATCTCCATGATTTAATTGATATAAAAGATCATAAATATAATTTCAGATACCAACATACAGCTAAACTACCTAGTGTCAAAACATCCAGGTATGGCTTAAATTCATTCAAATATTTTGCTGCCAAACATGGAATGATTTGCCCGGCCACTTCCGCAAGGAAACTTCTTTTAATCAATTTAAAAATCTTCTGAATTCCTGCTTCTCCCATTGATGCTTTAATTTTCAGCTCCTAGGTAAGTTCTGCATGTTTTTAGAATGTGTAGTATGCTTGTAATTTAATTTGAATCATGTCATAATGTTTTATATGTAGACTGTGTATGTCTCTGTACTGGTGTATGCATGCTAATGTCAATGTCTGAAGGCTCTACTTTGCTTATTTGATTTGCGCTTTTTATTTATCTATTTTGCTGCTTCATAGTGCTTCTTAAGCTAATAATATGAATGGTGTGCTCCCAATGTTGCATGCAAATATGATTTTTAATGGAACTTAAATTATTTTTATGTGTTTTTACTATATGTGCATGCCGTGGTATGTTAAAATATGTATGGTTTATGTCGATTTTAAAAGCTCCAATTAAGGAGCTTATGTTTGTCTGCTTTTATATTTGTTTATGACTGACATTAGCAATGGCAGATCCAGGGGGGTGCGTAGCGGCGTAAGCCCCCCCCCCCTTTTTAAAAAAAAAGAAAAGGAAAAAAAGAGAAAAGGGAGGGTAAAAACCAGCGCCAAAGGCAAAAATGTAATCCCCGCTCGTCCTCGCCATAAATTAATGCATTAACGGTACTAATTCGTTTATTATGATATCTATGTTGTATATACTGTACCAAATAAAGGTTACTGAACACTATAAAAACCTTATTCGTGGCCTTCCTATTCCGATATCCCCTTTTTACGCCCCCCCCCCCTTTCGAAAATTCTGTATCCGCCCCTGATTAGACAGTGGAAAATAAAAAGAGTAGATCCTTTATTTATTTGCAAACATAAAACCCTGACGGGTTCAGAAAATACAAAAGAAAGAACTTATAAACAGAAACACATATAAAGAAAAAAATGATTCAACATGTAAATAAACTATATATATAGTTATAATTAACAGATACTGGTGACCAGTGTGGACCTTATTTTCGCAATTCAATAGATTGCTGTATGTGGTCGACAACACTGGGCAGGGCCGTAAATTGTGTTTGGATTAAAAAAAAAAGCACGCAAAAAAAACCGTTGGACGGCAGAGGATTCTCGGACTAGGCCCTGCTGGGCAAGATATCTGGTATAGGGCCAAGTACAATTGTAAGTCTCTCTATTGAACTAAGTAGATCAGTGTAAGCATTTGATCATGTATGGCATTAATGACTCTAATTTAAACTAGAGAACATGACAATTTTATCAAAATATCTGCAACCAGGAACCTAAAAATCAGTTATATACTTGTCCCAGCTGCAACTTAACAATGATTTTCATGAAATAGTTTCAGTATGTGTGGGTGGGGTTGTGTGGTTTAGAAACGCTTTGAAGCGTGTTTAACTCTCTCCAGTTAACATATAATAGAAATTCCTTTCACAAGATGAGATCAGAGCATAACATTTCAGAGTATTCCAAACCCAATCTGCGGCGCATGTTAAAAACCCACGTGGAAAAACCGTTCCAATATTGAAGGTCGAATAGCAGAACACATACTAGCACTAAGTCACATGTTGCTAATACATAAATAAGTAACTCCAATTAACATCTCAATAGGATGCCAAGTAATCCATTCAAACAACCCAATGACCGCTAGAAGTGCAATTTTTAGAATGAGGTTGCCCGGAAATGGTTAAGGCCCATAATTTGAGAGTACGTAACATAGTAGAGGACAGGACCTGTGGTTCAAGAGCTAAGCAAGTATAACATTACCAAATTAGCAGAAAATATGTAATGATCACAGATAATGAATACCCGGAATTTTGCACGTGCATGCATTAGACCTTGACCTAAAAAGTATACTTTTCTCAAACCAAAATGACTAATGAAATAACCCTAAATGACTGGATAGAAAACCAAAAAGGCAGGATTTGTAACAAATCAGAGTCTCACGGGGCACATGCATGCCTATTGTGCCATCTAGGGGGACTGAAGTCGCCATATTCAACTCTGACAGTCACATTCCCCTGGAATAAAGAGAAAAAAACAATCAGTAGTCACAGGTTTTCTTACATGCTTCACCAACACATTTTTTACTTACAGCTAGACATGCATGTTTCACACCTGTGTCACAATAAAAGGTGTGTGAACCCGGAGCATCTGTCCCTGGAACCTAGTCATGTTAACCATGACAGACAGATTTGTCGTGGGATTTTCCCTGTACGGTGCAAATCACACCATCCATATCAGGACTGTTTATTATAGAAGGTATACATAATTCCATTCATCAATATTTACATGACTTTGTACATGTACATGCAGTCACACAATATGCAAACGGAAGTAACATGATTTTTTTAGAGTAATCATGTTCTGCAACTTTTGTTCATTTAGGATCCACAATGCCTTTGTGGTAAGGAATTAAATTTATGAATTTGCACGATCTAATTAAAATTAAATCTTTCACAAGCTCCCCCTTTTTGTTATTGTCGCTGTGAAGATCTACAACATCCCATTACAGGTCATCTCAGATTGAACTTTTGATATATGCAGGAATGTAACATAACTTAAGCTATGTTCTATTTAAGGTCCATTAATAGCTATGATACCCCAATTTTCCCCATTCTCTATGACTTATATTTGTTTGCCATTGAAATTTATAATCTATGTTATTTATGTACTGTAATAATCATACATGTTGTGCTGTATTTGCCCCTTGAGGGCCCATAATTGGCCAATAAACTTGTATTGTATTGTATTGTATTGTATTGTATTGTATATTGTAGTGATATAAATATATCCAATGAAAAAGTTGGGTATCCCCAAAAAATTAACTAATGAAACTTAAGCTCTTATCTTAACTTTGGGTTACTGATGAAAAAGGTACAATAATACCAGAGAGATTCCGAATTATGACAGAGGATTCCCCAACATTAAAGGTTGGGGAAC
Source organism: Limnoperna fortunei (assembly GCA_944474755.1). Lineage (NCBI taxonomy): Eukaryota > Metazoa > Mollusca > Bivalvia > Mytilida > Modiolidae > Limnoperna > Limnoperna fortunei. The sequence goes on from OX104115.1 coordinate 57,368,684, forward strand.
AAAGTTTTTGATTGGTCAAAACAGAAGTTCAACCTGAGATGACCTGTAATGGGATGTTGTTAGATCTTCACAGCGACAATATCAAAAAGGGGGGAGCTTGTGAAAGATTTAATTTTAATTAGATTGGAATTTGCACTGCAGTTTTCAGCATGATTTAGACATAGTACATGTACTTCTGTACATTTATTTCTAAGTCCATATGCAGCATTACACATTCTGCTATCAGGTACACACTATACTATAGTATATTGTTACTTGTACTGTCATCCATTGTCTGAACAACCTGTGTTGATTCTCAAAAGTTTGAGTAGTAATTAACTATTACTGTTTCAGGGATTTGATTTTGGCATCAGTTTCAACTTTATAAAGGCTGGGATTCACAAATGCAATCCCCTTATTTCTTTCAGGTCGTTACGATTGTAGGATAGAATAAGAAATCTTATTGGCCAGTCATTTTCCACCAGTTTGCAGGTATCACATTAAATTACGTATCTCTCAGATATGGAAGTTGACAATATGAAATTTACCTATGTTCATTAAAATTCAGTCCGATTTTATCTGGTACATTACTTCCATTACCCAAAAAGAAAATGAACATTTTTTTGCAAAAAATATAGAAAAACGGGAGAATATTAATTTGAAATTTTGTCAATATGCTTTAGGAGTAAGCTCCAAAACTTCAAAAAATGGCATGAGAGGAGAGCTTGGATGCCTACCATTAATTTTTGATGTGTACATAAACATGGTTAAATATTGGTTATAATTAAGACTCCATGAGATAAGTTATGACAACACTGATAATAAGAAACGGGAAAATCATACAATATTAAATGCAGCCTTTAAAGAATCAGAAAAGATGGCAAATAATAACCAAGAATCTTGGTTAAATTGTATTCAAACAATATTCAAATTTTTTAACATTGAACATTTATATTTAAATGCAACCAGTTATAAACATACATATTATTAATAAAATTAGACATAAACTAAAGATGAAGCTTATTGATATTTGGTTTAAAGATATAAATAATGATATTAAAAGTAAAGCCAAAGTAGGAAATAAGTTGAGAACTTACAGAAAATTTAAATATATATATCAACTTGAACCATATATCTAAATATAGGTTCTGAAAATCAAAGAAAATATCTAACAAAATTAAGACTCAGTGACCATGATTTAAATATAGAAAGAGGTAGATATACCAACTTAGAAATACACCAAAGAATATGTTACATGTGTAAAAATGAAGTGGAGGATGAGAAACATTTTTTATTAAATTGTCCAAATCTAGAAGAAATTAGAAAACCTTTTATTGAAGAAATAAATGATAAATATTATAATTTTAGAAACCTTTGTATTGATAATAAATTCTTGTGGTTAATGAGCAATGAAGATACATCTGTTATAAAACTTTTATTGAAATTAGTCGTTGAATTGAAAGAAAAGCGTAAAGTATTAATCAGCTAAGATGATAGAATTGTCTCCCCTTGCTCAGTTCTTACTGGATAACCTTATTACATTTATATATCTATGTTCCTATAATGAATACAATTATGTTAAAATGAAACTTTTGTTTATTTATTAGGATTTGTGCTTTTGTTTCTTTCTTTGGTTAAATTGTAAATTGATTCTGCCTCTAACCGGCACCTTTAAATAATTGGTAAATAAAAATCTGTTCTGTTCTGTTCACTTCCTCTCATACAAAAATTGGATATAGATGAAAAATGGCTGTAAGTGATGTTAAACTTGACTCAAACAAACAAAAATTATCTAAATGCAAATTAAGCTTCATAATTCATAATTTCATTTCCAGCAGAAAGTGAAAATTGATCACCAAAATAGTAAATCTTATGTTAATGTTTCCTGTCTGATAAAAAGTGGAGGTCCTGACTCCACGGTGCCCAAATAGTTAAGGTAGTACATGTAGTTAGCCATCTACCATGGATCCCATGACAACACTGAGTTTGAGGGTTTAAGTCTTACAGTGGACAGGGCGTTTTCAACTCCAACCTTAATTGACAAGGATTCCTTGTTTTTTTGCTAACGGTTGTGGGTTTTCATGGATACTTCAGCTTCCTCTCCCAAAAACTGGATGCCATGATTTATGTGATGAATTGCTGATGGTGGCATTAAAACCTCACAGATAAGTAGTATATGTTTGCTTACAGTTTTGTTATTGTTTAGACCCAAAAATGATTATCAAACTGATTCCAATATGCTTTTAACTTCCATATGTACTAGTACTATTATGTACTAGTAGATTGAAGAGTTCCAAGTACATGTATTATTTTCTGATTTTCAGGGTCTTGCTGAGGGTAAATGACAATCAATGTCAGATTTATTATATAGGTAGGTAGGATTCTGAAAATAGTGGAGCCTGTACAAGGGAGCCAAGATAATGTTCACAGCCATTCCTCTGAGATGCATGTTCTTTTATTGTAGAATTTTGTCAGTTACTAAAGAGCTACTAGTACCTGATGAATAAATGTATTGTTGTCAGGATGACTCGCTCCAGGTACTATTTATTCATATATCACTTTTGGAGCATTGACATAACAACAAAAGATTATACATGTATATAGATTGGTCAGATAACCTTTTTAACTGTATGCATGTAAATATATTAGTATTTATAGTTACGGTAGAGCTCTAAGATACTTCAGACTTTATAATTTTCTTTAAATTACATTCCTTACCCTTGTTACTCAAGCATAAAGAAAACCATATCTTTGTGAGTTTTTTTTTCTTATAATTTTCTCTCTTCACAATTACCAGCTGTTTGTACAGACTAATTACTAGTATATATATATTTGAATTAAACATTTAATTTTATGTTAGAGTAAGTAGTCATATACTCAAATTACATGTCTGTCAACACTGATGTTCGAGTCTTGCTATAGTCAGGAACTGGGTGCAGTACACAACAATCGTTAATTGACAAGGATTGCCAGTTTTCCTGCCGAAGGTCAGTGGTTTTCACTTTGTATTCCAGCTTCATCTACCAAAAAAACTGGAGACTATTAATCTTGATGATAAAGCTAAAAAAAAATGCTAAAGTCAGTGGCATAAAACCCTAAACAACAAATTGATATTATTTATCTCATATCTGTGCTTCCTAGTTGTAATTGATCACTACTATGTTGTTAGTTCCATACATAAATTGAAATTGAATGTTTCAGTGTTCTTTGTTCTCTAGAGCTGCTTACATACAATGGTTACTGATTTTTTATTAATCAACTAGACATGTTGAGTTTGCCAACAATGAAACCTGTAAGACTGCTGACAGTTTCACTTGTCCTTCAATTCAAACCTACTTTCATGTGCTTTATTCTGTGAAGTAAGTTTAAATTTTAAAATATATTGTATATACACAAATTATAAATGTATCTTTTTTTGAGAAACAGAATTTTTTTAACATGATATACACATAATAAATAAATGTTAAACTTACTCTTATTGCCTTCATTTTTTTATTTAGTGAACTAGAACAGTAGTTTATTCATTATGACTAAAATTATACATGTATTAATTCCCCTTCCACACTGATTTCACATAAAAGTGTTTTAGGACATAAAGATCTTCTTACACTTCACAGTAGTGGACAATGCAAAATTAAGTGGAAGAAATACATTGGTAGATTACTAGCGATTTTCTTACATGTTGAATGTACAAAGTAATTTAATTGATTGATGAATATTCCTACACAAGTCTTTGACAGATAAATATGGTATACAAATGTTGATCCGTTCCTCTGTGTGCCCGACAGCTACATGTCACAACAATATTTCTTGTGAATGCCATCTTTAAACTGGTAAAGTTCTGATTTTTCATTGTGGAACTATGAAACTTTTTTCGTGAAAAAGGTCAATTTTTTATTTTCAGACTCAAACTCAATAATGCTTTCATCAATTTTCTATAAATTTTAAGGAATTGTTTTCATTTATGGATGCAAGATTTTTAAGTAAAATTATCTTTTGTCATTGCAGTTTTCAGACTCTAATTAATAAAAGCTTGAAGTGTATAGCTAGTGTCATTATCTTAAGACTTTAAAGTGTAATAACCAATCAATAATTGACGATAGTTCACTGTTTGATGTAAGTGTAAAATATGCATGATGCCAGTTGAGAGATTAAATAAATTGTTTGATTTGACAGTTGATGATATTTATTAAATATCAAAGGAAAAATAACATTGAAACAAAGGGGTGAAAATGCCATAAATTAGTATTGTACAGAAAAAAAGGCATCATGTTACTAGTGCCATGATATCGAGAGAGCAAAGTTTGATATGTATCCAAAATACATTACATAAAGATATAATAATTATAGATTATTTATGTATATTTTTTTAAATAATCTTTGAAACAGCAATGCATTTTCTTGCCAAATCAAATCAAAGGGTGAGTTTCATAAAACATATATAACGTGTTATAACGTATTGCTGTTTTGTAACATTGTGACATCACTATGTTTAGTTAACAAGGTCTTGACTGCAAGGTGATATAAACCCATCTTTTTCTAGTACAGTGAGACTGGATAATACTACATATAAAATTTAAATGAAAATACTGCAAAATAGCAATAATCAGAAATGTGTTGTAATTTATCAACAACTCAAGAAGAAAGTGTATGGCTAACTGGCTTTAAAAAAATTGAAGAGAGTATGCACTTAAATTCTCTCAGCAAATTTGAACTTAAAGTTAATGGCCATAATATATATTAGCTAGTAGTGGCTTCTGCATGTAAAATATGTAAAACAAAGTAGATATACATACATTTTTATCAGAATTGTTATGTTGATGGCACTTCTTTGACAATACTTATATTTATAGTGTATAAATGTACATGTGTATATGATGTGTTAAGCATGTTAAATGCACTGTCCTTTCTATTTCCAGATACAAGTCAGAATATAACAGAAACTATAGCTGAAACCATCAAAAACAGAAGACATGTTAAAGGTAAAGTTCTACATGCTGTTTTCAAATGTCAGGATTTTCAATGATTATTCGGTGGTGTGGCTTCTTCCCCCAAATAAAACTAAACTCTGTGATATGGCAAAAATATAAAATTGTAACAAGCAAAGTTATTAAAGACTTTTAAAATTAAAAAACTTAAAAAGTTATTTATTTTGTACTGTATTTTCTTCTTTAGAAAAGTCAGTTTTATAAATAAGTGAGATTTATCTCCCTTTGACTACTTTAAAGTTTAATAATCATTCACCTTTTTTTATTAAGGCAACCAAACTTTTAAATACTTAACTGGATCATGACAATTGAAGTTGAAATACTAATGACGCGGTAATAATGACTCATGCATAAAAATCTTTATTTAAAACCTGTGTAGGCGTTTTTTCATACATTTTCAGTACAGTCTCTTAGATGGGTTTGTGACAAGTTATCAGTGCCCATTGTATGGAAGGCTAATGGGGTGTAACTGTGATTCCATACAATGTATGACCCTAATAATAGGGAAATATGTTTCAACACATTTTCATGCTACTTGGTTATTTACTTCCTGTTTACCGAATACTTTTTGTGAAAGGCTGAGTATCACTAGTGAGCATAAGCTCATAGATTTACCTTGTTATATAAGCAAGCAGATGATAATTATTTGGCTGTTTTTTAAATTTTTGTGTACATGTATTGTAGTAATTAATGCCACTGCTACATTTATTGATAAAATAATATTTTATTTCAGACTGCTTACAACAAAAATAACACAGTATACAAATTTGTGGGGAAGCTGATGGCTCTACTATGATTACCTAAAGATACTGAATACATACCAGCAACATTAGTAGACATTGCAGCCAAGGCCAATCAGTGAGAACTTGCAGTGGTATGAGTTTGCAATAGTACAAATTTTCAATAGCAAATTTTTTATGCAAAATTGATTCCCCCATTTTACTCATTTAATGATATCAATATAATTTGAACCACAAGAATAAAAATACAGTTGAACCTAGATAAATTAGGTTCATTGGGCCATTAATGTGTATTGAGTTATCCAGGGTTAGAGTCAACCAAGGTTACTCTGTGACATCATATTCATTATGTGATGGAGACACAGATCCACCCATGGGTAACAATAACCTATACATTTGTATTAAAAAAAATGTATTTGTAGCATGAAAAAAATAATATTAAATGTATACACTGTGTTCAGAATATGCACATGAAAAAAATTGCAGAAAACATTGAGAAAGCACTTAGCAATTATTATTAAAACACCATAAACATTTCATATTGTAATAAACAGAATACACAATTAGAGAATTGCATTGATAAAACATTTTAAACTATATGTAATGTGTACTTAAAATGATGTTTCAATTGTGATAATTTGTTATTCTGCATCAATACATTATATAAACAGTAACAAGCAGAAAATCAGTAAACTTTCAGAGTGAATGTACTGTGTTTGGATTATAATATTGTTTTCTTAAATTGTAGCTTTAATAATCAAATAATATTTGACAATCAATAATTGACAAGTGTTCACTGTTTGATGGGTGTGTACATAAGTGTAAAATAAGCATGATGTCAATTCAGGGATAAAATAAATTGTTTGATTTCACAGTACTTGATATTATATATCAAGGGAAAAATAACTTTGAGACAAAGATTTTAAAATGCCAGAAATGTGTACAGAAAAAAAGGCATCAAGTTTCGATAGAACCAAGTTCGATATCCAAATAAAGATGTGCATTTATTTACATATTTTTTTAAACAACAATGCATTTTCTCATCCCTATCTCATCCAAGTGTGAGTTTCATAAAACATGAATGATGTGTTTATTGCTGTTTTTTAACATTGTGACATCACAATATTTACTTATCGATGTCTTGACAGCGAGGCGAGAAAGGAATATCTCACGCTAGTATAGTGAGATGGGAATATACAGTACATAAAAATCAAATACTGCAAAAAAACTGTAATGAGAAATATTGGGATTTACACACCAAGGAATTGTGATTTAGGAATAACCCACAACATTGTATTACACAAGACTAAAGGCAATGGCTAACTGGCTTTAAAAAAATTGAAGAGAGAATGCAATTCTGTTGACAAATTTGAACTAAATTTTATTGGCCATATCTTTATATTAGCTAGAAGTGGCTTTTGTATGTAAAATATGTAAAACAACGTAGATATGCAAACATTTTTATCAGAATTGATTCATTGAAGTCTCTACTTTGACAATACTTATATTTATAGTTCATAAATGTAAATGTTTTTATGATATGTTAAGCATCTTATATACAATGTCCTTTATATTTTCAGATACAAGTCAGAATATTAGCCTTTAACAGAAACTATAGCTGAAACCATAAAAAGCGAAACACATGTTAAAGGTAAAAGTTCTACATGCTGTAAAAAATTCAAATACTCTTTTCAAATGTCAGGATTTTCAAAGATTATTCTGTGGTGTGGCTTCATCCCCCTAATAAAACTTAACTCTGGGATATGGCCAAACAAAATTTAAACTGTCACAAGCAAATTTATTAAAGACTTTTAAAATTAAAAAAGTTTATACTTTTTATGTATTGTCTTCTTGAGAAAACTCAGTTTTACAGATTAGTAAGAATTATCTCCCTTTGACTACTAAATATTTGTAATTATAAATTTTAAAAATTATTCACCTGTAAATTTTTTTGTATTTTTAAATACTTAACTGATTCATGACAATTGAAGTTGAAATACAAGTGATCAGGTAATTTTGACTCATGAATAAAACTATTTGTTTGAGACCTTTGTATATGTTTTTTTCATACATCAGGGGTCACCACACTCTAAAAAAGTAGGGAGAAGTGACTTCTCCCTGGCAGCCAAACAGGGAGAAGTCAGGTCCTGATAGGGAGACTTCAGGAGACACTAGGGAGAAGTCAGGGGGACCGTACAAATAATTAATTTCGCAGTAGTTACGTTACATACATTTTTCATTATTTACATCAATTTCCAGGATTATTTCTCTTGTGTTTTAAAACCATAACACACTTAAATTCAGTTTTTTTTTCTTTCTTTTTCATTATTATTCATGGTATTCAATATCAAACAGCACATAACCATTATCATTAATCAATGAAAAAAACATCAGATATAGGGACTATTTTTCTATCTACTTCAGTACTTTTAGCCCTACATGGTATTCACAAATAAAAATAGATAAACAAAAATATTTGTATATGTGTAGACATAAACTTCACTCATGAGTTCTTGTATCATAATATTCCTAACAGTTTGTTATGAACATGCCATGTTTATCTGAGCAAATTTCCAAAGAAGATGGATAGAATAACAAACATTACATTAAACCCAGAATTAATTCTTCTGTTCAGCACACTTCCACTTGGACAAAGTTGTTTTGTTTTGTTGTTTGTTTGATGGTGCTTAACGCCACTTTCAGCAATTTTTCAGCTATATCATGGCGTCCAGTTTTTATTGGGGGAGGAAGCCGGAGTACCCGGAGAAAACCCCCGACCTGCGGTAGGAAATCTGGCAATCCTTGTCAATTAAGATTGGAGTCGAGTACACCCTGCCTGCAGTGAGAATCGAACCTGCAATCTCAGTGTTGACAGACCATGTGATCAAAAGTAGACGAACTACCTTGACCACTCGGCCACCGAGGCCCCGCTTGGACAAAGTAGTGCTGATCCAAATTGCTTCATGGGACACCCATCTACAGAACTTGTCATGATGTCAATAATTACTATACATCTTTATTCTTTCATATACTTATCAAACAAAATTGTTAAAGTACAATACTCTTTGAAAGAACTGAAGTTTGAAACCAATTAAAAGTGTTTGTTTATAAAAAGAAAAAATACGATTTTTCATTATGGACCGTTGTACATTACTTTTCTTCGTTGTTCACTTCGGGTAATTAGTCACATCCGGTAAATAAACAAATGGCGCGTAATACATTTGAAAGACGTAAATCTTCTGAAAATATGTTAAATACAAATATTGTTTGCCATTTTTTATTGGAATTACACTTTTACCGATAAATTGGTAGTCTGAGTGAAGTATTTGAACCAGATTTACAAGTATCTTATGTGAACCATCGGGCGACTTGAGGGAAATGACAGGGCGACTTTGACTTCGCTTTTGAGGCGACTTAGGGCGACTTCAGGTCCTAGTAGGGCGACTTTGTCGCCCACTTCGCCCAGTGTGGTGAGCCCTGTACATTTTCATGTCAGTCTTCGATGGTTTTGTGACAAGTTATCAATTCACTTTGTATGGAACACTTATTGGAGTGTAACTGATTCCATACAATGTATGACCCAAATAACGGGGAAATATGTTTGAACACATTTTCAAGCACAAATAATTCATTATATATATTTTATAAAGTTATTGTAAAACTAATTTATTTGCCAATAAATAATTAGAGACTATTGATTAAAAATTATGATTGACTTGCAGGTGTCATTTCTTACAATGCCACACCTCAACATGATAAAGGTTTAGATCATCCCTGTCTTCCAAGAAACTTTCATATATGGTGTTCCTATTTATATACTTGCTGGTAAGTAATTTTAGTCCATGTTGAAAATATAATATTCTTTGACATTTAATATATTTATGCATTTATCTAGCATTCTTAAGGGTCCAGCTTTCTACAACAGTTTAATTTGTGCAAAACTACCAAAATCAAGACTAATTTGGTTAACATATTACAGTTGAGAGGCCTCAGTGGCTGAGTGCTTAAGGTAGCTTGTGGGTTAGAGTCTCACAGTGGGCAGGGTGCACTCGACTCCAGTCTTAATGGACTAGGATTGCTAGTTTTCCTACTGCAGGTTGGGGGGGATGTTTCTCGCGGTATTCTGGCTTTATCCCCAATAAAAACTGAATGCCATGATAAATCTGAAAAATTACTGAAAGTAGCGTTAAGCACCATTCAAACAAACAAACAATGAATACTGTTGAACTTAGTAGCTCCAAATTGGATTTTCTCGTGCACCTATAAAAGTACGGAACTTTTAACTATATAATCAGTGTTAAAATGCTTTGATGATTTCTCAGACATGGATTTCATGAAAACTCCAATGAAAGTAGCAGTACCAATTGTAACAAATCCATTATAAAAACCATGAATTAAATTATTGAGGGCTTGAGTGATTGATTGGTCATAAAGGTGTAAAGTTTAATTTTCTGAAAATCAACTGTTTATTTCTTTTGACAGAGCCCCGTGCGGGATCTGGGTGGCTAAAAGAATAGACCGCAGTCGCGCTAGCTTGTCGTAAAAGGCGACTAAATAGCGCCCAGTACCCTGACCGGCGTGTCAGGTCGGTTTGCCTAAAAACCGACTGGGATGTGTGCCCCAGGTGGTTGAATGGGGTACCCCTGGCAAGCTGGGGTTGTCAGGCCATAATACGGAAAACCTGACCGCAAACCATATTAGTGCACCGTGTTGGGAAAAATGCCACGTTCCTTGCACGTTAAAGAACGCTGCTGTAGTATTCGCTATGAGTAGGGATTTCGATCCCGCTACAGGAGGCTAAATTGCCCGACCCTATCCATCCTCCCATTTGCCAGTGGCAATCTAAAATCCGTTACCCCTATTTTTCCTTGTGTCCCATCCCATTTTCATTCATCATCATTTCATGTTCATTTTATCATCCATTTCATGTTCATCGCCTGAATATAGCTGAAATATTGCTGCTCGGGCGTTAAACACCATTAATCAATCAATCTTTTGACAGATTTTGAATCTAATAACTTTTGTAAAGTATCAGTAAAAATGTTTGTAAACAATGAAATTAGAAACTGGACTGTGAAACATAGCATTTAAAAAAAATTTTGATTTTGTAGAAAATTCATGTTATTACACATGTGTCGTGAAAAAGTTTGATGGAAAGTGATGATCGCTACATTGTTACATGTACATTGTTAAGATGAATAAAGAGTAGATTGTTTTTTAATTAGTTGGTTGGCAGATTGTTTATTTTAGTGTCCACCAAGCAATATTTTAGACTTATTTAAATGTGGACTAAGATCTATTTAACAACAACCAGTTATTAGTATCAAACACTGAAATGAGGTTAGACATTTAGTGTGACATTTTGATTTTGTACATGTATTTCCAAAAGAAAGGTCACATTTAATAGAACAGGAACTTTATGGACCTTGTTGCCTAAGTGGTTAAGGTAGTTATTCTTGTACAATTGATCACGTGGTCTGTCAACACTGAGGATGTGGGTGTGCTTAACTCTTGATTGATAAGGAAGGGTCAGGTTTTTCTTTGGTTACTCAGGCTTCTTCCCACACACAAAAAATAACTGTCATGATACAGCCAAAAATTTGCTGAAAGTGCTTCTACACAACATTCAAACAAACAAACAAAACATTGCCGCTTACAGGTCAGACCCGTACATTGATGCTGCATCCTTAAAACCACTGACAGAGACGGACTCTCCCCATGATTCATGTGTAATGAAATCATTCACCTATCTAACTTAAAAAAGAAAAACAGAAAAAAATTGGAATTAACAAGTAATTTTAAACAGTTATAAACTCTAATTGAAAGATTTTTCTTCTGAATTTGCTGTAAAATGGTTGGTTACTTGGCTTAGAGTCATCTACTATTAATCACATGTATGTCTGCTCTAAGGTTTGGAGTTTGAGTCTCTCTGCGGGAAGGATGTGCTAATCTTAATTGACAAGGATTGCCATTTTTCCAATTGAAGGTTGTAGGTTTTCACTTGGACCTTCAAATTTTTCATTAAAACTGGATGCCATGATGTTGCTGCAAAACTGCCGAAAGTTTACCCTATTCAAACAAATAGCATTTATCCTTGCATGCTTGTGGTTGTTTACATTTGCTTTACATAACATGTTTTGATAATCATTTATATTGTTTACTTCACAGTTATGTGTAGTGCTGAGTTCACCTTAACTGCTGATGTCAATGAAAGTTAAATTAGAAGGTATCATTTTTATGAATTAACAACAATTAAAATAAGTCATCTGCCATAATATTCACTGATGTGTACAGGATATTTAAAGTACATCATAGTTAATATTCTGTTAACGTTTTATTGACTTTAATGTGTGGGTACTTGGTGCCATACAAAATTAATGTAATCATAGCATTACACTTCTGTACCCATCAATATCAATTATGTTGTAATTTTTTAGAGTGACATTTGCCCAATGAGCATGACTCACAGAGATTGGGTAATTTATTATTTGTTCTAAGTGGCAGAGTGGTTAAGGTGGTTAGTCATCTATAGCCTCTTTCGGTAACTAGGTTATCGCCCCCTGATTTTGGAACTCTTTTGTCTCACAAAACTTCGGTACTTTACTTCCGGTAGGTACCACTCAGTGATATATAAGCTCGTTAAATCTTATACTAGTGAGGATTAAAGTTATAGCCATGGGCAAACTATATTGTTCGGCAACAAACTGTCATAATTACAGTGGAAAAATCGTCAATGGGAAAAAGGTTACGCTACACAGATTTCCAGTAAACAGAAGACTAGCTATAATTTGGAAAAATAGAATATGTAGGAAAAACTGGAAGCCAACCAGCTGTAGCAGAATTTGTTCAGAACATTTCATCACAAGAAGTGGACCAACAAAAGAACACCCGATTCCTTCGATTTTTCACCACAAGATTTTCAAAACAACAAATGTAAGTGTAATGAAAGTAGGAATTTACTACGCATATAAATACGTTTTACAAGTTTCAGAAGAAAAAATGACAAAGAAACAGTAGTCTTTTCACACACATAATTTGATAGTGCATTAAATTGAGAAATATTGTTTAAATAATTTGCACAGGAAAACTGTTTTGATTTTTTTTAATGTAAATATGTGTTGTCACAGTTTAAAAATTAAGTCACAAAAGAAAATACATGCACATTGTTTTGATCTTTGTATTTCAGTTTGATTCATCATTTCAAGAAAAAGATGGTCATGTTTCTGAATGCGAGAGTGAACATGAAAACAACACTTGTGAAGCTGAACAAGAAGATATGGGTATGGATACACATGTAACCAACAAGCCAATTTTGGTGCAAGACAGTTTTTCCAGAATGGATACATCACTCATGATGCATGATTATTGTGGAAATGTTGATCCAACGAATATAGGCAAAGTCCGAAATCAAGAAACTCAATATGACAATAATTTGAATAACCGCAGTTCACAAACAGAAGCAAGTGAATCAGAAAACATTTTGTACACTGCATATTCCATTAGAGAGGCTGAGATTAACATTAAACTGCCAACATTGGTAATTGAGGATCTCAGTGGTGAGGATGTAACATTTTACACTGGATTGCCAAATAAAGAAACTTTTTATTTATTGTTTAACCACATTATGTCCAAACTAAAAACTTTAGACCCAGAAAGTGGAGGCAGACCTCGAAAACTGAGATATGTGGACGAGTTCTTCATGGTACTTATGAGATTGCGTCTTGGTTTATTGACTCAGGACTTGGCACGTCGTTTTAACATTTCAGTGTCGACTTGCAGCAAAATATTTAATGAATGGCTTGACTTAATGTATGAGCACTTAAGTTTTCTGGTTGCGTGGCCTGATAGAGAAACTGTCAAAAATAATATGCCAGAATGCTTTAAAAGACGTTATCCAAATTGCCGTGTAATTGTAGATTGCACAGAAATATTTACAGAAACTCCACAGTCATTATCAAACAAGAGTAGGATGTATTCAGACTATAAATCACATATGACCTGGAAGGTTTTAATTGGAATTAGTCCAAATGGTGTAATAACACATGTATCAGACTTATGGTCTGGTAGTATATCAGACAAACAAATTACAAAACTCAGCGGTCTAATTGACTGTTGTGAACCAGGAGATGCCATAATGGGTGACAAAGGATTTCTAATCTCAGACTTGTGTACACCAAAAGGAATTTACCTTATAATGCCACCAACAAAGAAAAATGGCAAGTTGACAAAACGTGAAGTAGAAACCACAAGAAGGATTGCGAACTTTAGGATACATGTAGAGCGGGCTATTGAAAGAATAAAAAATTTTCGTATTATTCAAGGAATTATGCCAATTTCAATGTCTGAGAAAGTTTCAAAAATTGTATTTGTAGTTTGTTCTCTTTGCAATTTGCTACCACCTCTAATTAGTAATTAATTATTGTACAATAATTGTGAACATAATGGAATAATAGGTACTGTAAATGTAGTAGTTGATAACACTGTTAAAATTTGTATGTATGTGTATATATTTGGTCTTGTATTAAACTTTTGAGATAAAATATTGTTATTGATTGGTTACTTAACATCCATCGAACAGTATTTCAGGTATATCAAGGGCAAGTAAGATATGGTTGTTTGGTGTTTACCGCCACTTTCAGCAATTTTTCAGCTATAATCATGGCGTCAAGTTTTTATTGGGGGAGGAAGCCGGCGTACCCGGAGAAAACCCCCGACCTGAGGTAGGAAAACTGGCAATTCTTGTCAATTAAGATTGGACATCCTGCCTTCAGTGAGACTCAAACCCACAACCTCAGTGTTGGCAGACCACGTGATCAATAGTAGACGAACTACCTTAACCACTTGGCCACCGAGGCCCCAGTAAGATATGTTATAGGTACACAACTACATGTATCTAGTAAGTCATCAGCAAATCGAATTTAGGGATCAATAGGCATGTGTGTTTATACAATTTTCAACTATGTTTCAGCCTGTTCGTGACATTGATTTAAGTTAGACAAAAAGGTCAAAGTAGCCAGTGACCAATAGTGTAAAAAGTTAAGACACAAAGTAAAATTAATAACATTTATTCTAACAAAAAAATGAACTCATAAAATGTTAATTGTACAATCTCATCCTTCGCTTTACACGGCTTGTGAATAGTTCCGGAATAATGGCACTACAGAAAAATGCATTTAGCTTTGGTAGCATAAAATTTTCCCAAAGTTCTTTGTCAAAGGATATTGTTTCGTACTCGATTCCTTTGTTTGTCCAAACTACAAAATGGCACCATGAACGTTTAGTAACGGCAAGTTGTCCCTGCACCTGATAGTAATATACATGATTTCTTTTCAATTTTATCTGGCCACGGCTATCTAATTCACAAAAAAAGTTGTTTGTCTTGGCAGCCTCTACTGGATGCATATCTCTTAAAGCATATGGGCATTTGACCTCTATGATTCCATGATAAGGTTTACAATGAGCACAGTAAATTAAACCATCAGGACTAGCACCCAGATGTGGATAGTGTTCATTCACAATGAACCCGTTTTTTGTTACTGTTAGTGGAGGATGTGTTTCTCTTACTTTTATAAGATAACTGTCTATTGCTATCTGTTCATGATCTGAACCCCATACAGTTGCAGCATTTGTAAATGTAGGTGTGTATTCCAAGAGGTATTTTAAAAGATTGTCTGGCTCTGTATCTGGCTTTCTACGCACAATTTGACCAAATTTGGATGCAGTAAGACGCCCTTTGCGTATTTCCTTCCATAATGGATTGTTGTGCTGATCTCTTGTACACACCTCAATTTGACAGCATTCCTCCTTTGTAATTCTCAGACTATCAAAGTATGAAGCAAAATGTTCAGTACATTCTATGCCTGTTATATCAACTGTGTCCATATAGGAGAACCTTATGTTGTGGAGTACTGGTAAATTAGATAAAGATTTCTGGATATTTTCTTGATTTTTCACAGTTTGCTTAAAATTCTTTAACCATGCGGCATCAGGGTTAATTTTCTGTAGTTTTTCTTTGAAACTTAGGATTTCTAAACTATGGAGATCCTGTTGCTTGGAAACATTTACAGTGTAAATGGAACCTTTTCTTAAACTATTGGGAGAAGACCTAACTTTATTAAAAACCATTTCCTGGGACTTCTTTGGGGAAAGGATTCTTGTGCGTGGCTTTATCTACTCGCAAGCTTTGGAAGTTGGTGCTATTTTTCCAGAATATTTTTTCTGTGTAATGTCTGCTAGGCCATACAGCAGTGCAGCTATATGGTTGCATGCCTCTCCTGCCCTAAAATAGTACATAGATAATTATGTAAGAAAACATGTTACTGTCTTACAAAGTGTAATTTTTCTTCAATTGTCATGGCCTGTTTGAAAAATGTAGTTTTAGAAAGATTATCTGTGATTACAAAAGTCAAAAGGTCAACACATTACAGATACTTTTATTTCATCCAATAAACATCTACCAGTATTCCTTAATAGGTAATTTATGTTAACTTATTGCATGGTCTGTTTAATACATGTTGTTTTTAGAAAGATTATCATTGATTACAAAATGTCAACATTTTACAGATACTTTTATGTCGTCTAATTAACATCTACCAGTAATCCTTAACAGGTAATTTATGTTAATTTATTACATGGTCTGTTTAATACATGTTGTTTTTAGAAAGATTATCTTTGATTATAAAATTTCAACAAATTACAGGTACTTGTATTTCATCCAATTAACATCTACCAGTAATCCTTAAATGGTAATTTATGCTAATTTATTACAGGAAAACATAACAAAAGGTAATAAATGATATAAGAACACAGGTTGATATCATCATCACAAGAAATTAGCACATCCATGATTTAGTGAATTTATCTCAGTGCATCTAATAAATTAAATTTGAATGTACACATAATAAATTAATTACATGTAAAAATAACAGCTTAAAAATGAAACAAAAATCTGTCAGTTTTCAAAACTGACACTTCAATAGATTGTTGAGGTTTTATCATTCAAAGTTACTATTGTGAGTTGTAAATTTGTGACAAAATAAATAATAAATGGCATAAATTATTTTAAATATATAAATTAAAATACTACATACCCTGCAACACAGTTGCACTCTGCTTTGTGAATCCTCCCAGTTATTTTGGATAAGCACACCCAAGTTTGATATGGCGGCTTCTTCTTCTTGTCTTTTGTTGGAATTGAAGGGAGGCAGAGACATTTAATAACACAGTGGGAACACTGTTCTGATATCTGATGGCACATAATATCAGAAATGTGTCCCTCTTCAAAGAAAACCTTTGCTTTTAGTTGGCGCCGTGCACCCAATTCATTGTTATCAAAAGACCTATGCTTGCTCAGTACTAGAAAGTTGTATAGTTCTTTTTCTGTAAAGTCTGGAAATTCTTCACAGTTAGAAGACCAACCTTCTTTAAGATCTGATGGATTAGGCAAATTTTCTCCAAGTGGAGTATGAATAGATGTCCTCATATCCTCAGGAATTTGTGGTGAATTATTGGTAATGTCAAGTCCTAGTGCTTTTGCTCCTTTTGCCCTCTCTATTAATTCAGACTTATTCCCGAAAGTTGGCTGCTTGCATTTCTTTAGGAAATCATGTAAGTCCTTTTTTTTCCAACAATTAAAGTTACTTTCCATTTTAGTCATCGTAAATAATGTGTTCGAGTCTATTCTATTGATGATACTTATATAGTGGTACACTGGTCGTTAAGAACGCAGTTCGTTGTACCTACCGGAAGCAATAAACCTCCGATATCGGAAACTTCGTAAAAGGAGATAACTAAGTTTCCGAAAAGGGCTATAAGATTGAACATAAGTGTGTTGAACTCTGCAAGATATAAACGTCTGGTCATTACAAGAATTGCGAATTTTTGTGCAGAAGATTTTGGGTTATTATGCATTCCATAAAAACTGGATGCTGTGATATCATTTGAAAATTGCTTAAAAGTAGCATAAAACTTCAGATCAAGTAACAAATACATATTTTTATCTATTTTGAATCACTTACTGGTTTAAAGTAAAATCAGTAAATATAGTTTAATAAAAGCAGAAAATAAGATGATTCTATATATAGATTATTTACCATATATATACAACTTAAATTTGTAACAAATTAGTTTAAGTTATATATTACCTTACTAATTATTGGCCATTCATCAATGTATAATTTAACCATAGGGTACACAGATGGAATTGAATGTGTGGGCCTGCTCATGAAAATAGTCTTTCAAAATTATAAAAGTCAGTCTGGAATTTTCTTCATTCTTGTTTATTTGACTAAAGTTTGTTTTTAATCAAATAACAAATTTGAATCTACTTAAATGTTTTTCAAGGGAAATGGATACTGAGACACTTTACATGAAAATGGGTATCAGACTACCAATTGTGGGAAAATAGCAAGGATACAGACAAACCAACAAGATGAAAGTTCAAAATGGGAAGTTGAAAACTGGGACATACATTATGGACTTTACATCAGATGTATGATCCACCAGTTTCTAGTTGTTCATCAAATGAACTGGGTTATGACTAAATGTAATGCTCCTTATAGTATATAAGAAGAATTAAAATATATTAATACTCTGTCTATAGTCAAGAAAAAATAGAACGTTTTTGTTAGTGCAGTATTCGCCATTTGTAAAAAGACCATTGTAAGGGGCACTATGAGAGTGTGATTATAAAGGGAACAGTCTTTCTTCAGAAATTTGCTCAGATTCAAAACAATTTTATAAACAACATTAACTTGTACCTTTAGTTTAAGAATTGTAACAAGATGTATGCCACTTATAAAACATTTACTAAATTAGTAAAAAAATATTCAACTCTATGGTTATTACAGTGCTGATAAACATTCAAAATAAAAAATCTTTCAAATGTAACCTATTATCAGAATATAATTTGAAAAAAAAATGTACTAATGTTACACAAAATTAATTTTTTTGTTAGCTGTCCAAATTTTTCGTAAATTGATGAGGAAGGGAGGTTTTAAGAAAATATTATGTTTACGTTAAGTAAACACGGTGACGTCACAATGTAATAAAACAGCAATAAACAGCTTATTTACGTTTTTTGAAAGGAGATGCATTTTCTTTTCTGTGTCTCTAAGAAGGCGCGCCCTGACATGAGATGGCAAGAAAATGCATAAAGTTTTAAAAAACGTAAATAAATACATACATATACATTACATACAATATGTTTAGGTACAACTACCTGTATCACGTCAAGACAGTTGTGTACATTAGTATCACTAAGAGATACGCAGCGTCGAGTTGTGATACGGAATGTATGCAGCTGTCGAGACGTGATACAGGTAGTTGTACCTAAACATAATTTATGTAATGTTTAAAACTGAATGTTTAAAATTTAAATTTTTACATTCAACCTTAGCATTTGTTTATAAAATATAGTCCTAAACGTCACAAGAATTATTACATCATACATGTATTTCATTCATAGAATGACAGTAATTCACCGAATCATTGGTTATACCATTCATTGTGACGTCAAGAAGTAGCTCCTATATAGATGATACAAGGTTTTGTATCACACAGGTTGTATCAATCGCTAAACTTTCAGATTTTAGAAAATATCAAATTATCTGGAAATTACGGCTCACCATTTTTGGATTTTCATTTTATTAAAATGATAAAATCTCCAATGCTGCTGAACAAAATTGGATGCCTGCAGGCCTGAGAAACTTAAAATCAAATTTTATATATGTTTTAATTAGCTGATTAGGTTTGATGGGTGGTTGTTGTTGATAAATGAAAGGAAGTAATGCTCAAGATTTCTGTGCTTTAAAACAGGGTGTTTATATGCTAGGTGGTTGTATAATAATAAACTTCTGTATATATGCATTGAATAATAAAGTAGAGTAACCTTCCTTTGACTGTAAGGTTTGTTTCACATTATAAAAACATTTAATTTTTTATTTATTTATTTTTTTTTTTTGCTGATTATATATTTTATGAGCCTCCCATCGATTTCCTCACTTCATTTCTTATCTTTTGATACTGGGATGATACCACCTTTATTATACCCCCCGCTTGAAAAGCGGGGGGTATATAGTGTTCATGGTGTCTGTCCGTCCGTCCGTCCGTCCGTCCGTACGTACGTACGTCCGAACAAATTTCCGTCAAGCTTTTCTCAGAAACCTTACATGAGAACAATTTTAAATTTGGCAGAGTGGTTCAGTATCACAAGTTGTACGTCCTAAGCGAATTTCAGACCTGTCGGACAACTACTTCCTGTTTGGGACTTCATTTGTACGTAAATACGTCCATCTGTATGTACAAATTTCCGTCAAGCTTTTCTCAGAAACCGTACATCAGAACAATTTGAAATTTGGCAGGGTGGTTCAGTATCACAAGTTGTACGTCCTAAGCGACTTTCAGACCTGTCGGACAACTACTTCCTGTTTGGGACTTCATTTAGCGGGGGCATCCGTGTCCCATGGACACACTCTTCAATTTTTTATCTATTTTATTCTTTAATTCACATGATGTATTTGTGGTTTTTATAATCCAGTGTGGAGGATTGTGCATTACTATTTTAATTTATTTAGTGTTTCTTACTCCAAAAGGATATCCATTACAGTCTTGAACTTGTTACTGCTAATATCAATTTTTTTAGTTTTGTAAAGAAGACCCTTTCTCCACAAACATGGTCAAATTTACAATTTTCAGGATGCATCCTTGTTTGCCATCGAATTTCCGTACCGCGGGGGAAGTGTGATGCATAATGCACATACGGTCTCGTCAATGTTTTGAGTTGGGTGCATTGGTGAACAGATCTTTCTAAAGGGTTCTTGAATTTTGCATGAAGAAAAACCATTTGCAAATGTGGAACATCAGTTCCCCACCGAAATTTGTGCAAATGCTGCAAGTGTTGGTACTCCCTGTTGTAAAAGAAACTGAGGGCATTTCATAACAGGTTATAGGGGTCTCAGTGGCTGAGTGGTCAAGGTAGTTTGTCTACTATTGATCACGTGGTCTGTCAACACTAAGATTGCTTGTTTGATTCTCACTTGGGCAGGGTGTACTCTACTCCAATCTTAATTGACAAGGATTGCCAGTTTTCCTATTGCAGGTCCGGGGTTTTTCCAGGGTACTCGGGCTTCCTCCCCCAATAAAAACTGGCCGCCATGATATAGCTGAAAAATTGCTGAAAGTGGCGTTAAACACCATCAAACAAACAAACAAACATAACAGGTTACAAGTTGATAAATGTGTTTGGTGTGTGATAAATAGTCAAGGAGTGAATTTAAATCCCCCTCTTCCATTAGTTTATACATGATGGACATATTGATGGACATATTGGCATAGACCATTCACATAATGATAGTCTCCAGTTTTGGTTTAGCTGACCCAACTTGAACTTGTGTTAGAATAATGCGCATGTTCCTCTGTAGGCGCCGGAGACGAGCTCTTGGCTTACTTTACTGAGGATTATGTTAGTTCCTTAGTTTAGTAGATAGGGGGTAGTTGAATATTATGCTTTCTCCAAATAAGGTGCCAGAGACGAAGCTCTTGGCTTACTTTACTTAGGTATAGTTTTAAATTAGAGAGGGGTATTTGAATCATATGCGTTTTCCCAAGTATGTGCCCAAGATGAAACTCTTGGCCTAAATTACTGAGGAATAGGTTTATTAGAGTGGGGTTCTTTATTTATACACATTTTCCTAAGTAGGTGCCAGAGACGAAGCTCTTGGCTTACTTCCCAGAGGACATCTATTTTAGTTTATATATGATGGATCTCAATTGTAGTATGAGAGAAATAATTTGATTTGTCAAAACCATCGCGGTGCAGAATTGAGTATTTAGATTAGTTTATGGTAATCTATTTCAGTTATGAAATCGAACAAATGTTTATATACTGATTCTCTAATGCTTAAAAGGGGTGCTTGTAGTTGTTGGATATCTAACTGATCTATGTTCATTTTTAGCTCACCTGACCCAAAGGGTCATGTGAGCTATTGTTATCACTTTGCGTCCGTCGGCGTCGTCGTCGTCGTCGTCGTCGGCGTCGTCGTCGTCGTCGTCGTCGTCGGCGTCTGTAAACTTTTTACATTTTAATCTTCTTCTCTGAAACCACTTGGCCAATTGAAACCAAACTTGGCCATAATGTTCATTGGATGGACCTTTACAAAGTTTGTGTTTTTTATTTTGATTGGTAAACCAATATGGCCGCCACCTCAAGACTTAGTTTAACATAGGACCCTATGGGAAAAAAGTTAAAAAGGGCTTCTTCTCTGAAACCGTTTAACCAATCAAAACAAAACTTACTAGCAATATTGTTTAGATGGTCCTCTATAAAGTTTGTGTTTTAGATGGGAATTGGAAATTCAAAATGGCCGCTACTGCAGGACTTAGTTTAACATAGAACCCTATGGGAAAAAGTTTTAAAAGGCTTCTTCTCTGAAACCGGTTAATCAATGGAAACAAAAACTTACTAGCAATATTGTTTGGATGGTCCTCTATAAAGTTTGTGTTTTTTATGGCAATTGGAAATTCAAAATGGCTGCCACCGCAGGACTTAATTTAACATAGGACCCTATGGGAAAAAGTTTGAAAGGCTTCTTTTCTGAAACCGGCCAACCAATGGAAACAAAACTTACTAGCAATATTGTTTGGATGGTCCTCTATAAAGTTAATGTTTTTTATCCCAATCTGATATTCAAAATGGCCGCCACCGCAGGACTTAGTTTAACATTGGACCCTATGGGAAAAATGTTAAAAAGGGCTTCTTCTCTGAAACCGGTTAACCAATCAAAACAAAACTTACTAGCAATATTGTTTGGATGGTCCTCTATAAAGTTTGTGTTTTTTATGGCAATTGGAAATTCAAAATGGCTGCCACCGCAGGACTTAATTTAACATAGGACCCTATGGGAAAAAGTTTGAAAGGCTTCTTTTCTGAAACCGGCCAACCAATGGAAACAAAACTTACTAGCAATATTGTTTGGATGGTCCTCTATAAAGTTAATGTTTTTTTATCCCAATCTGATATTCAAAATGGCCACCACCGCAGGACTTAGTTTAACATTGGACCCTATGGGAAAAATGTTAAAAAGGGCTTCTCTGAAACCGGTTAACCAATCAAAACAAAACTTACTAGCAATATTGTTTGGGTGGTCCTTTATAAAGTTTATGATTTTTATGCCAACTGGAAATTCAAAATGGCCACTACCGCAGGACTTAGTTTAACATAGGACCCTATGGGAAAAAGTTTTTAAAGGCTTCTTCTCTGAAACCGGTTAATCAATGGAAACAAAAACTTACTAGCAATATTGTTTGGATGGTCCTCTATAAAGTTTATGTTTTTTATGGCAATTGGAAATTCAAAATGGCCGCTACCGCAGGACTTTGTTTAACATACGACCCTATGGGAAAAAGTTTTTAAAGGCTTCTTCTCCGAAACCGGTTAATCAATGGAAACAAAAACTTACTAGCAATATTGTTTGGATGGTCCTTTATAAAGTTTATGTTTTTTAAGGCAATTGGAAATTCAAAATGGCCAACTCCCCCGCAGGACTTAGTTTAACATAGGATTCTATGGGCAAATAAAAAAAATCTCTATACAACTGGTTAACCAATGAAACAAAGCTTTCTAGTAATATTGTTTGGATGGTCCTATTTAAAGTTTATTGAAAATTACAGGACTTACTTTAACATCAGGGAAATGCCATCTTCATTGCCTATAAAATCAGGTGAGCGATACAGGCTCTTAAGAGCCTCTGGTTCTTTAAGTTTTTGCCTAGCTGTTTGATGTTTATCACAGTTAATCAACTTCCGAGTTATATCTTCCGGAACATTGCAGTGTTGGCAAAGCAGAGATATATTTCTTACATATTGACCTATATGACCTGCCAAAAGTGTTTTCCCTAATCTTTATCTTGTGATAGATTTGCAATGAAAGCAACTGGCTTGAAAGAAATAGGGTTTTTGTCCTATTGTTGGGTTTAAATTATAATACCATGAACTGGTGTGTTCGTTCCAAATATTTTACCATTTTATTTTGAATAATTGTTTAATTATGGAATGAAATTTGTTAGAACTCATCGGTAATTTAAAGTCAATTTAATCTTTTTGTAGGGCTGCTTTGGCTAATCGGTCTGTGGTTTCATTACCGATTAAACCTAGGTGCACCGGAATCTTTTCAATTGTTAAATCTATATTTTTGGAACGTATATCTGCTGCAAAACAATAAATAGAATCTAGGATATCGAGTCTACTCGATTTATTGGTTCTATTGATTGGATTGAGCTCAGAAAATCTGTTAGTATTACAGCTTTTCCAATTTTTGTATGATTAGTTATGAGTATTGACATTGCTTGGTGGATAGCAATCATTTCGGTTGTATAAACAGAGAGATTGTCACTATCGCGGAATTATCTGGAATAATTATATCTAGGGATGAATAGACCGTATCCTGTTTTTCGAGACACCGGGGCTTAGGACCCATCCGTATAGATTTTCATATGATTTTGGTATTTTTGATCTATATATTCTAATGTAAGATTTGTAACTTTATTAGGATCATCGGTTTTATTGAAAGTTGAAGAAAGATGGTGAGATGGGGAAATTGAACTGGTTTTTTTTCAAGAATTTCGGTTTCCAATAAATTGTTTTCCGTACACGGTACCCAAACAGGTATTTATTAGGTTCCTATTTATGACCTTTCACCCTATATTCCGTACAGTCAGTTGTAACTTGGTTTGCTGGGTTTTAAGAATTTTGTTTACAGCGCGACCACTATTTAAGAGAAAGTTCATCTCAGCGAATTTAAAGTGGTTTTTCTCCGGCTTCTAACAATAGATCTTGCACCAGAGTTGCTTTCAAAACCCAGAAGGCTATTTGCAGACCTTGATATTGAATCCTATCTAATTTTTCTTTCGCCTCGACACCTGCTGAGTTGTAAACTTTAAAAATTTAAAGTGGTTTTTCTCCGGCTTCTAACAATAGATCTTGCACCAGAGTTGCTTTCAAAACCCAGAAGGCTATTTGCAGACCTTGATATTGAATCCTATCTAATTTTTCTTTCGCCTCGACACCTGCTGAGTTGTAAACTTGGGACCCGTATTTAATTACCAATCTAAGTAATGAGTGATATAGCATGAGTAAGGTCTCTGTATTATTCATGCCATAGTTATTAGCTTTAACATATCTCATTAGATTTAGAATGGGTTTACACCTATCTTGGATATATTGAATGTGTTTGTTCCATGATAGCTTATTGTCAAAGATAAGGCCTAAGAATTTAATATGATTTCGGAATTGTATTGGCACGTTCTTAAGTTTTAATTTGATGGGTTTAAATAATTTTTTGTTGCCAAAGACTTTGCCTATTTTTTTTCTGAAATTTTGAATCCCCATTTTCTAAACCAGTATGTTATGTTATGTAGGGTCCATTGCATTTTTTTTACGTATTGATATTTCATGTCCTCTATACCATATGGCATGGTTATCGCTGAACTTGGACAGTTGACCTTTGTCGTACACAGGTCATCTATCATGATATTGAAAAGAGAAGGGCTGATGACGCTGCCCTGAGGACCCCATTTTGTATGTCAAATATGTCGGATTTATCATCATTTACCCTTGAATTTTATGATCTTTTAAAAAGTCTTGTATAAAATTAAAAATCCTTTCCTGAATTCCGCAAGTTTTAATCTTATGAAGGCCTAGCCGCCAAACGAGGTCGAGACAGCAAGTAAAAATTGATTAGTAGCTTTAGCTTTTTGGGTTTCACTTTCTAGTCTAACAAGGTGATCTTTTGTAGACCTTGCTTTCCTAAAACCGCTTTGATTGTTTTTTAGTATATTTTTGCTCTCTAGATGATATATTAGTCTGATGTTGACCATACTTTCCATGAGTTTGCAGAAACTTGATGTTAAAGATATCGGCCTGTATGATTTAGGATCAAATTTATCTTTGTTTGGTTTCGGAATTAGGATAACATTGCCATGTTTCCAACTTACTGGTAATTTGTCTTTCCAGACAGAATTGATTGTATTTAAAACTATTTTTAACATGTTTTCGGGCATATGTTTGAACATGTCATATGAAATTTTAACCTCGTCCGGTGCTGTGGCTTTTTTACCTTTTAGAACTTTTAATAAACTGAGACTTCCATAGTGACAGGTATATTTATTTCCTGCCCCGTGCGGGATCCGGGTGGCTAAAAGAATAGACCGCAGTCGCACTAGCTTGTCGTAAAAGGCGACTAAATAGCGCCACGTACCCTGACCGGCGTGTCAGGTCGGTTTGCCTAAAGACCGACTGGGATGTGTGCCCCAGGTGGTTGAATGGGGTTTCCCTGGCAAGCTGGGGTTGTCAGGCCATAATACGGAAAACCTGACCGCAAACCATATTAGTGCACCGTGTTGGGAAAATGCCACGTTCCTCGCACGTTTAAGAATGCTGCTGTAGTATTCGCTATGAGTAGGGATTTCGATCCCGCTACAGGAGGCTAAATTGCCCGACCCTATCCATCCTCCCATTTGCCAGTGGCAATCTAAAATCCGTTGCCCCTATTTTTCCTTGTGTCCCATCCCATTTTCATTCATCATCATTTCATGTTCATTTTATCATCCATTTCATATTCATCGCCTGAATATAGCTGAAATATTGCTGCTCAGGCGTTAAACACCATTAATCAATCATTATATTTATTTCCTTATTGTTTTGATCATTGTCGAGTTGTTTATCAATGATTAATCTCTGTTCGTGAGTTCAAATGCATCTTTGTGAGTTTTGAAAATGGGGTCTAAATTTGCGTCATTACTGGCATCTGCAAATGTTTGTCCTAACAAGTTTATCATTGTTATTAACGGATGGGTTATCTTTTCCTAGAGTGGGGATGTTAGAGAATTTAGCACCTTCCTGATGCCTCTTATTGTATTCCAAACTGTTCGATCTATGATTTAAAGTTGAACAGAATTTTTGCCAGTATTCCTTGCGAGCTTTGTATGTGGTAGTTTTGAATGCTTTGATGGCTGCTTTATGGACTTCTAAGTCTGACGGATTTTTTGATCTAGCAAATTTTTGTTGAGTTTGTCGTTTTATTCGTTGGGGATAGTTACTTCTGCTATTTTAGTTATGACTTCACATAGATTCTGGTTAAAAATATTAATATCGTCGTTTTCGACGTCTGTTTTGTCTTTTTTATAGCATAGGGATTGTTTTTGAGCCAATTTGCTTTTTCAAAGATCTATCTTTGTGGTGACGTTTAAACTTTGGTTTTTATGGGTTTAGCATTGAGTGTTTTAGGATACCGAAGTGCTGCGAGAAACACTTTCCTATCGTGGTACGGTTTGAGTAAAGCGATCTCCCGTTCAATTGTAGGATTGTCGGTTTGAGTAAAGCGATCTCCCGTTCAATTGTAGGATTGTAAACCCTTCCATTGTGGTTTACTTAGCGTTATTTAACCAAATTAGAAACAGTTTGTGGGAGGAATGACATTTTATACAGAGATTTTTCTAGTCCTTTTTAATGCCTCAAAATTGTGGCTTACTTGAATTCTGTCTGCGTATATGTCGGTCCGGAGATGTCTATAAGTTTAGTAACGGTTTGGGCTACTTTTTGTTTTTCTGGTTTTTCTTTATTTTCTTAATTGCCTGCATGATAAAATCTATTATGGAGATAATGAGTCCTCTAAACACAACTTGTGCCAAATGTTTCAAGGGGTCTTTATTATTATTTTCCAGTTGTAAACTACTCAAATTTTGAAACTGGTTTCGATTAATTGAAACATTTTATGGCTTCCTGTTGTTACAGGTGTTTTATCTGGTTTATCACCAGAAGTTTCCGCGGTTGTCTGGCTGTTCATTACCTCCGACACATTTAGGCTTGGTTTATTACAGTCTGGATGCGTATGACATTTGTATTCCCTTTACTGCTATTTTCTGTTTTATTTTGGAGTTTGAATTTTTTTCAAGGTCTTTAACCTTTTGAACGGCTATTTTAAAGTCAGTGTTTTCCGATGATATTTAATTTATTAACATTATTGTGAAATTTGTAAACAAGACAATTAATAGAGTTTGAAATATGGTCTCCCTGACACATTTCTTAGTTGAACTTTGACACGCTTTAGTTTCATGTATTCTGGAGCATTTTGTGCAATTTGCGGTGTAATACTTGCGCAGGCTTTTGTGAAATGTCCAAATTAAGAGCATTTGGTGCAGAACTTTGGTGTTGGGATATAGTTATCTAATTTATATTTAAATTTTCTTGTGGCCAAGCTTGTTAGTTCTTTGTTATCAAGTTTACCCTGGCCAATAAAAAGTTAAACAGTCGGTTTAATATAATCCTTGATAACTTTAAAGATTGTAGTTGGGACCTTTGGTTTATTTATGGTCTGGTTGTGAGTAGATTCTTTCTACTTTGACGGGGATCTTTTTCAGTTTGGTCAATTCGAGCAGTTTGGACCTTAATCTGTCAATCTTAACCCATACCAGGACGGTTTTGGTTTTAAAGACTTGTTTAATTTTGATTTGGTCACTGTTAAGGGTGACCTAAACTGGCCAAAATAAGACTCTGGATGGTCATCATGGTGGCTGTTAGAAATTGTTGACTTTTGCTTGTAATTACAAGTGTTTCATCTAGGGGGAATCTTTTATCATTTCTTAGGTCTTGGTTAATTTTGTTCTCCCTAGTTACATTACTAGGTTGGATATTTGGCCAGTCAGGACTGTCCCTAACCCTTTTTTTGCTTCTCAGGTTTGGTGCATGTTTAAAATAGATATATATGTATATTGTTGTTGTTTTTTTTATTCTCTAATTGTATTTATATTTATTTATTTACTTCAGTTTATTTATTTTAACCTAAGGGTATCCGTATTGAAATAGGCAATTTAACATTATGTGGAATACAGTTAGCGTGAGAATTATTATTAAAGTCCAAAAAATAATAATGGTTAATAAAAATTAATTTGGTAAATAGTTTATTAAAAGAAAATTGACTATTGACAATTTTTTTAAAGCACCAATTTATTATTTATTTAATTAAAAGTTAAAACCAAAATAAACTTAACTGTGCAAGAGGCTATAATCCAATGATGCAAGCTGACAGGACAGATGCTGGGCGAATGTTAGCAGTTGTGCTGGCACTTTGGCGATGAAGGAACACCTGTAGGCATCGAAGATCAAAGGCAAGATGAGGATGAATGAATTGCTCTACTGAGGATTTTACTTTTATTTATTACATGATACTAGGGTGCGAACGTCGCAGAAGTTTCCTAACTAGTTGTTGTTTAGAAGAACCGAAGTGATTGGTCTAAAACGAAAAAAAGGACATTGGTGGTAGTCAATTTCCATTATAAAATTGATGAGTTCTTTGTATTTGGTTTCCAAATTCTTTAGGATGGTGTGACAAGATCTTGGTATCGATTGTATTGATGTTAAATTTAGTAAGCGCTGCTTTGAGTTTTATTCTTGTGTTATTATGATTTACAGTATGCAAAATGACATGTTCGATGTCTTCTTTGGTGTTTCATGCACTGCAAAGTGGGGATAAATTTTTTATACGTTGCCCTATTTCACCCGATAGAAGGGTGGTGCCAAGCCTGAGCCTTGCCATAGTTTTGCGAGGTTTCGATTTCGATTGGTTTTGCATTAACTGTTGTATTTAGACAGTACTGCCACACATTTTGATGTGTGTCCCAAATATCTTGCCATTTCTTTTTAAAAATATTTTTGACAATTGTGTAGAATTCTAATGTACTATAGCATATGTTTATAGTTATGTTTTCTTGTTTTAAAGCTGCTTTTTAAAGTTTGTCTGATAGTTTATTTCCTAGGATACCTACGTGGGTACAATCCATTCTATTATTAATTTGTTTATTTCTTATTTTAAATGCTAATTAACATTTGAATGGCCTTTAATATACCCAGTTGATTGGTTATTTTCAATTTATTGGATGTGGCACTGAGTGAGTCTGTTAGTATGTCTATACTTTGGATAAGGATAGTCTGAGGCCACCATCCATTTTAATGCTTTGAAATTGCCACCATTTCGGTGGTGTATACCGAGATATTTGACACTATAGAGTTTCTTTTGCTGGATTTTTTTATTTTTCTATCATCTAGTAATGAAAATATGTCGAGCCTTAGTTGGAGCAGCTTTTCCCATGCTTCAACTAAAAGATTTTCCACTGGCGTAGATATGCAGAGACCCTTGTACTGTATTTCATCTAGTTTAAGTTTAAGAGTTGGAGTTGAAAACCTGCCATCCTGAACATATCTCATATTGTTGAGTATAGGTTTAGATCTCTTTTCAAGGTAGTCGAAATGTTTTTTCTATGTTAATTTACGGTCAAATATCAATCCTAAAAATTAAACAGCATTTTCAAATTTTATAGGTTGGTTGCCTAATGTGAGGTTGGTTGAATGAGTGTTTCTTTTCCAAAATTCCATTTCCAAAATAACAACTATTGTTCAGTTTTTGAAATCTTAAAGGCCCATTTACTAACATTATCCAAAGTTTATTGCATTTTATTTCTAAGTATTTTAAGGTTATGGCTTCTATGCCACATTGCGCAGTCATAGGCAAACTGCAAAGTTTTAGCGGATTTTTCAGTTTGATGTAATAAATCATCTATTAAAATATTAAACAGTGTCGGACTGATATAACGCTGCCTTGGAGGTACCGTTTTGAAGTTTGCGTTCGTCTGAAATTTCCTTTTTTACCTTACTTTTAATTTTACGATCCTGTAGGAAGTCTGATAATGTTGAACATGTTACCGCTTATTCCAAATTGTTTAATTTTGTAAAGAAGACCCTTTCTCCAGAAAAGTTCGAAGGCTTTTTCAATTTTAAAAAAAAATGCCAAAAGATACCGATTTCTTGCTTTAGCTTTTTGAATATCTGTTTCTAATCTGATTAAATGGTCAATAGTTGACAGACCTTTATGGAAACCACTCTGGTTGTCCTTGATAATATTATTTACCATGCTATCCATTAGTTTACAAAAGTTTGAGGTCAGTGAGATTTGGCGATATATGATTTAGGTCTGATTTGTTTTTATTGGGTTTTTATAAGGATTGATTACATTTTTGTATTTTTCCAAGAAAATGGAAATTGTCCCGACTCCAAAACTTGGTTTATTAGATCTAACATGATGTTTAACATGTTATCCGGTATGTGTTTATACATTAAAATGAGATCCAGTTGTCTCCGGGTGCGATTGTTTTTTTGGTATTAAGTACCTTAATTATTTCCTCTTTGGTGAAGGGTTTATTAATAGATTTTTAAATTTTTTTCAGGGTTTATAGATCTTTTTCTATTGGGTTGTCCTTTTCAAAATTTTCCTTGTGCAATTTTAATTCTGGTCCTAGATTTTGGTTGCTACTAAAATTGCCAACAAGTTTTTTTTAGCATTCAATAGAAATACCCAAGAACACCCAAGACATTGCCAAGAAGTTAGCTTTCTGTTTATTAGTTGTCCCTTGCTTTTGGTTTTGGACAAGCGTAGGTAGACTAGAGACCTAAGTGTTTCTTTCATATTTTTAAATGTTTGCCAAACCTGCTTAACATTTGACATGTGATTTAATTTGGAACAAAAGTCTTGAAAATATTCTTTTCGCGCTTTGTCAGCTAGCTGTAATATTTTTGAAAATTTTTAAAGCTTGTTTATATTCATCTAGATCTTAGCTATTTTTTTTTTATTGTGTGAATTTTTCATTATTTTTTTTCTGTTTCAACTAAATCAAAATATTTTTTTTCAGGCAAATCTTAAGCAAAATATTTTTTTTCTCCAACCTTACAAGACTACAAATAATGTAACATTTTTATTTTATTTAATACAAAGGTCCATCTCGTAAGTAAATGGCGTAGTCTCTATGATATCCTGCTGGAGGTGTTGGAATACTTTGTTTTACCAAACATTCTGCCATAGGTCTATTGTGGTATACTTTCAGACCATCATACATGCAACACCCACTGCCGAACTTTAAAATACAAATAAAGTGGCCACCGTTCCCATAGGTGATGCATTTAAGTGTATATCTGGGAAAAAAATCAGTACAATTATTGCTACCAGTAATGTACAAAAAGGCAAACATTCAGAATTGATTTATTTAAAGACTAATTAAAGTTGAGATAAATCTGCATGGCATAACCAATGAAGAACCATCCTCCTATGTGAACCATAAAAAAATGTGTTCTCTGAAAATATGTATAGAGTTTGTCTGTAATAGGACTCAGTTATTTTACATGTACATGTATAAATGGTGCATGCTAATTTGCTTGTTCGTGACACCTTTTCCTATATACTTTTTTAGGACTGTCAATATATGAAATCAATATATTGTTTGTTTGTTTGTTTGAATGTGTTTAACGCCACTTTCAGCAATTTTTCAGCTATTTCATGGCGTCCAGTTTTTATTGGGGGAGGAAGCCGGAGTACCCGGTGAGAACCCCCGACCTTCGGTATGAAATCAATATAAAAACCATAAATTGTATTATTCCTTACTATTACTTTATTGACTTGCCTAGTTTGTCCAATAACAAGTCTGTTAGTAGCAACATGGACGCAAGTGCTTAATTCAACTGGCAACATAATTGGTGGATCATTCTTAAATTGTCTGTGACCACTGTGTCTTGTTCCATCATTACACTTTCTGCATGGTTTGGAATCTCTGTTCAGAACCCATGATGTTATTTCATTCTGCAAACCCTTTGCACTTAATGGTTCAACACCTGGTAAACTGCAATATTGCATGTATTGTGTTTTTAAAGATTTTTACAACCCAGTTGACTGCAAATGGTTTTTCGGATGCAGATGTTTTGTTCATAGAAAAGGGTTTGTATTAAAATTATATGTATCAATAATAAATTTTAACAAATGTTTGTGTTTTTATGACTTACTGAATTTGTTTTTATTAACGCCTGTTTTAAAAACCCTTTGTTCATTCATTTCCACGTACATTGTATATGTTAATACATTATGCAAGGGTGCATTAACAAACAAATTCCACGCGTTTTATTTAGGTTAATATAATTACCTGCAGCAAATAACACTACCACTGTGGATTAAGACTTTACTTGGACAAGCTTCATTGGAACATACGCTTGTAAAAACTGTACTAGTAGAATCTCGAAACCGACTTAAGAAGAACTCATCTTCTGATCCATGAGCATCAATAACAGGCCGGCCTTGAAAGTTATCAAATTGTTTAAACCACATATATTTTCCTTTTGAAAAGTTTCCTTGTTTAAACTGCTCATGAATATCGACTAAAAGTGAAAACACATTTTCATGTCCCAATGATACTATATGGCTCTTTATATCTGGTCTAAAGGTCAACAAGCAATGCTAGAAAAAAAGCATATTGTCAACCGTACAGGTATTTAGCATTTCAATTGGACTGTTTGAGCATTCATCAATGTATCTACCATTCCATGGCAATGGTGTCGGCATCTTTGCAGCTTGTATCTTTAGTTTTAGTTTTCCAGTTTGAAAAGCTGAAATTGTTTTTTCATCAAGCTTAATTTGATTTTTTTCTAACTTTTTGGAACACGTTTGCAGCAAGCTGATATACATTTTCTCACATTCCTTTTTAGCTATTTCATAAAGATCTTGACCTATAACTTTGTCCACTAAATCTGTTAAACCATTTAGAATCTTTGCCCAAGTTTGATTGACATCTATAACTTCAACTGTTCCATCTACGGATCTTTTGTCAATTTGTATTTCAGGTTGTCCAACTGATGTGACCATTTTTTTCAATTGCACAATTGGACAGTTGTCATCTGGTTCTCTCCTATCTGTTGCTGAAGGCATCGAATCTAATGTGTGGTAATGCCATGTTCCCTTTTCCGTTTTGTCTTTTAAATTTGGAATTGACAACGGAACTCTGGAAATAGGAAGTGGACATCTAAAGTTCTCATCTATCCGAATCCCTTCGATTCCATTGTTGTATCTAATGTATATTTTGTCGAATTGACCACACAAGAAAAGATAATAACCATAGCCAGGACATTCTTTCAACTTTTTCTCAGACGACTTGTGACACTGTATCAAGTAGGATTCGTCAAAATAAAAGTTATGGAACATATTTTGCTTGTCATGAGTGTGCGCTTTTATTGTTGTCCCCATGCATCATGTAACGGTGTAACGTTCGGCTATCTGTTGTGCACAGTTTTCTCCTATTTGAATTTTCATCTCCGCTTCTTTTTTCTTTATATCTTCACTTGTCATTGTTAAAGTTTCATCTCCAACTGCGTCCAACATGCTGGTAAACGGAATATCAATGTGGTCCATCACCACATGCATCATTCAGACTTGACATTACTTGTTCCACCTTATGAGACTTGCTGTCACGTGGAGCATATAGTCATGGCATCGTCCATTTCAATCCTCTTTTCAATCAATGTCTTCATTTTGTTTTCTTTGGCACTGACCTCGGATCTTAATGCTTGCTCATGGTTGTTGGAACTGTCATGGTGTTGTACAACGGATGTTCTGAAGTTGCTGGACCCAGGGTGAACAAAATTGTTCTTCTGTTTGTGTTCTCATAGGAGTTATTGTACTGAATCAAAATTTGTGAAGAATTGTTAAGTTTTTGATACCCTCTGTATGGATATGAGTTTCTGTACATCCGTCTGTTTCATGCCTTAGTGGTTTCCAGGTGATAACTTGAAAACGTGTCAACAGATTTTGTTTAAATTTTGCTAAAAATGTAAATATAGTTAAGTCGATTTTCCAGGTGAGCAATTACAGACTCCGGGAGCATCTAGTTCAAAGCTATTACTTTTTGGGGTTTTTTTTTTGTGGGTGGGGGTGGGGCTTTGGGGGGGGGGGAGTAGCCAGAGTACCCAGAGAAAACCAGACCTTTGGTCAGAAAACTGGAAATCCTTGTGAAAGAAATGACAAATGACAGAATGAATAATGGACTAAGTGTTCCAATCCAGAATCAGAGATGCATTAAATGCACAGTGTCCAGCATATATTTATTAGTTAAGTGAACTTGCATACCAGTATATAGTTTTTATATTAAAAAAATAACTAGATTTAAATTCACTGCATCAAAAAACTTGATTTGAATGAACTTTTTTTGTCATGTAATTCCCACATTTCTACAAAGTATTCATTAAATAATATAAAAAATATTTTTTCTTTTCATTCATTTTTAGGATTCTATATATGCTACAACAACAAATGGAGGGTATTACATGTGAAGGCACATTTACTTGTAATAAGAGTTGACGGCCAACAGTGTTGAATATGGAGCATTCCTATCGTAAATTGGTATGTAGCTTTTGTTATGACAAAGAAATGTCATATCCAGGAATATCCAATATGTTGCAATTTTTACCCATACACAAACAGATTTGTGGCAAGAACATCAATGATAAATGATGCAAGGTGATGCTATAAGAGTGTGAAATTTTTATGACTATACAGCATTCTGGGCATACTTATTTAATTGGATTGTTGCATTGTATTTAATGCTGGTATACATTCAAGATAAAACAAGTCAAAATCTTATCACTTGAAAAAAAATCAACATTTTTAAAAATTAACTTGTCAGTAGCCACGATTGCAGTGAATTTCCACGTTGAATTTATTTTCTTTTTATGCATGTCTGTGGAATGAAAGGTGTTTCATCACTTATGAAATTCTAAGGTCTTCTAATATTTGAATATTCTTAATGCAGCAGTTGTGGATTGAATGCATGGTGTGCTTCTTGAAGTATCAAAGGCACTGATGGCTTTTGTCTTAACTAAGATAGAAACTTTTATTTGAAACAAGGTCAAGTTTGAAAATTGTAGAACAAATTTGTCTTTTTTTACAAGTAAACTATAGGGGCTTAGGTGGCAGAGTGGTTAAGGTAGTTTGTCTACTATTGGTGGCCTGACAACAGTTGGGTTTTGGGCTTGAGTCTCAATGGAAGAAGGATGTACTCAACTCCAAACTTATTGACAAGGATTGCCAGTTTGCCTTCCAATGGTTGGGGTTTTCTCGCTCAGTAAAAACTGGATGCCATGAATCTGAAAAATTGCTGACGGGGGTGTCAGAGGAACAATTACTATAATAACGCAGAATCTGAAATTGTTCCACTATGGCATACTGAATATGAAATTAAACTGCCTACATTAAACAGTCAAAAATACATAGATCTGGAAAACTGAAATTAAGCTTATAGTTATGCACAAACACTATTTTCAAATGTTGTGTAGATTGATTTGTTGGACAAAAATTTTTGGAGATAAAAATACCACATTACATAGCTAGAATACAAAAATTGACAATGCCCAAACCCCTCCACATTACAATACAAAGATTGACCTAGCCCTATGAAAGGTATTACATGTTTTGAAATAGGGGTACATTTTGAAAGAAACTTTGATGAAAAAATATCAATATAATCGTACTGCCTTTGAATGAGGTTGTTAGGTTAGATTATCACGTGAAGAAAAAATTATCACCCGAGACGAAGTTGAGGGTGATAATTATTTAGCTCACCTGGACCAAAGGTCCATGTGAGCTTTTGCTATCACTTGGCATCTGTCGTCCGTCGTAAACTTTAAAAAAAATCTTCTCTTCTGAAACCACTGGGCCAATTTTTTTCAAACTTGGCCACAATCATCCTTAGGGTTCCTAGTTTCAAGTTTGTACCCAGGGTGTTGATCAACAGACAAATATGGCTGCTGTTACTAAAAATAGAACATGGGGGGTCAACACAGGTTTTTGATCATTATCTAAAAAATTATAATAGCTATAGAGAAAACCATTACTTCAAATTGATCAGACAATAGTTGCTATTAGTGTGAAGTTGTGTATTGGCTTCTTGTAGTAGTTATTGCCCTTTATTGACGATTTTTGGCAAAATTTTTGGTATTTACAATATAACCTGAAAACTATACGAGGTAGAGTGAAACTGTAAATGGCAAAAATGATCAGCAATAAAAGCCCTACAATTCACTTGATTGGTCTGAAATCATCAGATGACTCCTTATATGAGTTATTGCCCTTAAATGATAATTTTTTATGAAATTTTCCGTTTTTGTCCTGTAATTTTAAAACTATAACAGCTAGAGTAAAACTGTAAATAGCAAAAGTGATCAAAAATACAAGCCCTACAATTCACTGTATTAGTCTGAAATTGTCAGATGACTCCTTATAGGAGTTATTGCCCTTAAATGGCAATTGTTTATGAAATTTTCCGTTTTTGTCCTGTAACTTGAAAACTATAGCAGCTAGATTGAAACTGTAAAATGCACAAATGATCAGCAATAAAGGCCCTACAATTCACTTGATTGGTCTGAAATTGTCAGACAACTCCTTAAATAAGTTATTGCCCATAAATGACAATTTTTTATGAAATTTTCCGTTTTTGTCCTGTAACTTAAAAACTGTAACAGCTAGAGTGAAACTGTTAATAGCAAAAATGATCAGCAATACAAGCCCTACAAATTACTGTAAAGTCTGAAATTTTTAAATGACTCTATAGGAGTTATTGCCCTTAAATTGCAATTTTTTATGAAATTTTCCGTTTTTGTCCTGTAACTTAAAAACCATAACAGCTAGAGTGAAATAATAAATTGCAAAAATGATCAGCAATAAAAGCCCTACAATTCACTTAATTGGTCTGAAATTGTCTGATGACTCCTTATAGGGGTTATTACTCTTAAATGACAATTTTGTAATGAAATTTTCCATTTTGTCCTGTAACTTGAAAACTATAGCAGCAAGATTAAAACTGTAAATTGCACAAATGATCAGCAATAGAAGCCCTACAAATGATTGCTTAGTCCAAAATTGCAAGATGACTCTTTATATGAGTTATTGCCCTTTCATTATGAATTTGGACAAATGAACAGTTTTTGAATTATAAATTAGTCTATAACACACCTATTAGTAGAGTAAGACTGTAAATTTCTAAAGTACCCTAAAGGACAATGCCTAAAAACCATTTAAATTTCAGAAATTGTCTGATGGCACCTTATAGGAGTTATTGTATTTAACAAAAATTTTTGAAGAAATGTTTAGTTTTTGCACAGTAACTTAAAAGCTATAACAACTAGACTGAAACTGTTAATTTCAAAAATTTTAATATAGTTGAAGTCATTTGGATTCCAGGTGAGCGATTACAGGCTCCTGGGAGCCTCTAGTTTATTCATAAGATAATCTATCCTAACACCCGAGTTCAAAGGCAGTATGATTTTTATTATACTGAATGCTTGTTATCTATACAAGAAACTTTAACTACCATAAAGATACTTACTTATATTTTTAATGGAAGATGCTTGTTTGTCTGCTATTTGTTTTTCCAGCTAGTTTTTCATGTGGCTGGTCATTTTCCAGGTTGGCAATTTTCGTTCTTAGGGGGTAATATTTTTTTATATATCACTCGTAAACTTCGGCTGGAGCGGGTGATAATTATTCAGTTCAGCAATCTCTGGTCGGAGAGGGTATTATTTTTTTTATATTACC
Organism: Limnoperna fortunei; assembly: GCA_944474755.1. Lineage (NCBI taxonomy): Eukaryota > Metazoa > Mollusca > Bivalvia > Mytilida > Modiolidae > Limnoperna > Limnoperna fortunei. The sequence continues at coordinate 57,406,837 of OX104115.1, forward strand.
TGTTGAGAGGAAAGCACGAGGAATTAACACCTGTTGCTATAATGGGCAGGGCTAAAGTAGGAATCAGTAGAAACTAACACATGGTTACTGTCCAATAAAAAGACAGCATTTTTGCATGAAGTATAATAATTAATTTTATTATTAGAAAATATGTAGCTGAAAATAGATCAGTGAAAAGTTAACCTACAGTAGCCATGGATAACCACTTGTGTTTGTTATGCCTGCATGTTAAGTTATGTTCATTTAATACTGTGAAAATAGCTGAACATTTAACAAAAATGACAGAATGGATTTTAAATCTTTGTTTGTACATACATGTACATGTAAGTTATGCCAGCTTTTTAAGATGATTATAGTATTGTATTTTAAAGAAAAACAGTAAAGAATACAATAAAACATCAAAAGGCAATTATATTTCTTTTTATTTGAAGAATAACATATCAAATTTTCATTTTTTCGGGTAAGTTTCCCTTTAATGTAGGCTGAACAAATTTTAGTAGCAACAAAAGATTTAATATCCGAGTAAATGTCAGTGTAGAAATGAACATGGATGAGAGTTACTGTAATGGTTAAGTCTTGACCAATTAAAAAGAAACTGCAAATAATACTGCTCCAGCAGAATAGACTTGCTTAATACAAAAAATATTTGTGATAAAGTTACAAAAATTCATTATTATTATTATATTGTTAATAATTTCATACATCAAAAATAAAAATGTGTAAAAACACTTCTTACCTTTTTATTTCAGGGATAAGAACATGAATGAAGTAGGAACTAGACCATTGGGGAGAGGAACCATCTTAAAAGATACACCGTTTTCTAATTGTATTTGCAAAATCTAAACTATTTCCATGGCTAATGATTTATGACACTACTTATTATTCTAAAAACTATCAAAGTGCAAAAACATGGAATGATGCTGTGGTGTGCTTTATTTGAAAGGATATTGTAAAATAAGGAGTGCATGTGTTCATTGACTCTAATGAAGCTCATTTTAGCAGTCATAAATGTGCTGCTTAATTCCAACTTTATCAAAGAGTTAATATTGGACTACAGGATCTGCGGTCTTGTTGGAATGATTCGTTGTGTCTGCACATTTTCTAAGTGCCCGTGGATATGCTGGAAACACAAGTAAGACATACAATTGATTTTAATGTAGATGCATGCATGTAACTTCAATTTATTTTGATTTAATTGTTATTGGTTATTAAAAATTCTGTAAATATACTAAGTTGTGGTAACTTTCTAAATGTTTTCATGTTATAGTTAACTTGTAGAAATGTTACTTTCAAATTATTTTTTAAAATTACAGTGGAATTTCAAAAATATTATTCAGGTACTTTTTCCAGATCCTTTCAATTCCACTGCAATATCACTAGCAATTTTCCACTGGAATCCAAACTATCCACTGGAACTTAGTGGAAAATTTGGGTCCTGACATTTCCAGTGTAATTCCAATTAAATTCCGATTTGGGGGACATAGTATTGCTTGAGCGATTCTATCCATTTGTCTCGCCTATTCACTTCTAATAATTACGATATATTTTTCTCACCTGAATTATAGAAATATCAAGCAACTTCCTGTTGTTGCGATTTCTCTGTCTCACCAGATGTCAATTAATTATGGCATCATTGATGTCAGGTTAAAAAAATTATCAAACCACTCGTGGGAAGCCAATTCAAGAAATTATCAAACACGCGTACAAAGATATCTGTTTGTCCAATCCCTCGGCAGAACCTCGCCTAAGGTATAGAAATATCTCGTGACTTCTTGTTGGTGGGATTTCTCTATCTCACTAACTTATTGTGACGTCAAGCTATGTGTACACTAATGGCTACCAAGCATACTGAAGAAGTGGCAAAAATCAAGAAATTCTTCAACACGCAGACAAAGATATGTTTGTCCAATCCCTCGACAGAGCCTTGGGATGGATAAAATATCTCTGCCCTTGGGTTTGAGATTTTCTTGTCTCACCTTTCCACTTCAGTGTTTTCATTAACTTTTGCAATAGAAGGCAAAAAAATTGGAATAGGGGGAAGAATAACTACGGCGAGGGGTCTGGGGGCCGCTCAAGGCCCCCAGTGGGTCCAGGGCAACGCCCTGGTAGGGGGATTCGGGGGGGCAAAGCCCCCCAACCGAAAACGAAAATTAGCAGTTTTGGATCAAGTTGTAAGCCCTCTAGCTGTATCTAAATCATCCTTTTCATTTGTTATATTTTCTGCAAAACTTGATGAATTGTGACATGAATCTTAATTATTTCTTACCAATTTCATAAATTGACAAAAGCCTTGACCAACATACCAGTGTTATTTTAAATGTCAGCATGATTATTTAAACAATTTCCTTATTTCCATTCAAAGCTAACAGAACAAAGATACAAAGAGGTTTATGTTAATTTTCATAACAAAAATTGCCTGGCAAATAAGTGGCAAAAGTTGCATGATATTTTGATCTGAGTAAGTGACTGGTATGCTGTAATAAATAAATAATTATAAATACTTCTGTTATACAATTTAATTCACTACAAGTCTAATTTTGAACTATTTTATTTTTACATGGTAATTGGATTCACATAATGATTTCATCACATCATTTCATCATCTGACTCAGAATCACTATCATGACTTTGATTTATAAACAATTGTGCTGGTTTAAAGGATTTTTTCATTTCAAAATTTTTATTTAAAATGTTTTTTTACAATTTTACATGTTTTAATTCTGTTTTGACAATTTCATAGAAACAATATTATTTACATTGCTCTCTCCTGCAATTTCACCAGAAATTCCCCCCCGGGCCCCCCCCCCCCCAAAAAAAACCTTCCTCCTCCCCACTTCAAAATATACATTTGCAAGCTTTCCACCTCAGAATCAAATGGGCTGGGTGTCCCTTTTATTAAAAGAAAAAAAAAGATATTATTCTATGGGAAAAGAATTTCTGTCACTGACTAGGGTACAGTACATCCTACAAAAGGACCTGTCCTTTGATGTCAGAGGTTAGTCTAAAAAAAATCTAATCAGTACCCTACCTGGCTAACCTCTACAGGTATTGATTCACTTACCTGCACATTGAATTCAATATCTCTCAAACTAACTGACTGTCTTATGGTTTGTGTTGTTTTGTTTTTGTAATTTTTTTAAGTTTTGTTATTTTTTACATGTAAATTAAAAACGGCGTGAATGATGAATGGACATTGACCTATGTAAAATTTTGTATTTTATTTCAACAACAGTTTCTTTCTGACCTTTGCTCTGCTTAGCGGTGACTCCAAAATAATCTTTAATTGATCGTTTCATCGATGCGGATTGCTACTGTTAACCTTCACTTCACTTCACCACAGTCAGGGTCTTTTCGTCTCATTTGAATAAAAACAATGTTTTCACCTAGTTTTCAAACGCACAAGTGATATGAACTGGTTCCCGGGAGTACGCAATACCAAAACAAAGACTGACGATCCCGACCTCGTCCGCGAAAATTGCGTACTCCGATTTTTGAAATCGGAAATGGAATAGCCGGCAAAAAATTGGCAATAAGCGGTTGATTTTGCCGGCTGCCGGCTTTTATTGAAAACACTGCACTTGTGATAGATACTATTTATCTCAGCAAGGCAGAAAACATGGTTACCATGCATGTGCAATTATGTTAATTCCTGTATGCGAGTGATATCTGCTCCTTTCCATACTCTAACACTACTCTAAGAATATCGCCTCATATTGCCTCTGCCACACAAGCTTAGATTTCCAAATAAACTAAGCCCACTCGGTTCAAATTATGGAAATACAGAGAAAAATGAGTCTTGCACAATTGCCCACTTATTTGTTAAGCCAAATTTGATTGTAAATTGAAAAGTTCTTTAAGTTGAAAATATTTGTTTATCAGTAATTTGTAACAATTGACTTTGATCTTTGATACCAATAAAATTGGTATAAATGCTGAGTAAAACACAAACATTTGACCAATTGCACATCACCGACCATAGGTATTGAATATTAATGAAAACAAACATCACAATAAAAAAACAATAACAATACATCTATGCTGCAATTAATGAGACCTGTCCAAACACTAAGAAGTGTTACAAAATATAAAACGCAACACACAATCAGTATCTAGAGAGTATCTTATTAGTCTCCTGAAATAAGAATAATGAACAATGTAAATACTATAGACCTACCCCCTGACCTGACCTTGATAATGTAGTTGATAGGCCTCAAGGCCAAAATTTTAATTATATATATTTACAGGGTACATCTTAGCATTATTTTGTCACTCCAATGGATCAATTTATTGTTATTTATTGTTTTCACTGAAACTGCAACATGTCCAATGTATTTTTGATTTTGCCTGATTCGAGTTTTTGATCCTTAAAACTTAATTAATTAAACATTCTATCTAAATTCTACATCAACAATAAAAATCAAAAGCTCCCTTTCCATTTTTAGCTCACCTGACCCAAAGGGTCATGTGAGCTATTGTTATCACTTTGCGTCCGTCGGCGTCGTCGTCGTCGTCGTCGTCGTCGGCGGCGTCTGTAAACTTTTTACATTTTAATCTTCTTCTCTGAAACCACTTGGCCAATTGAAACCAAACTTGGCCATAATGTTCATTGGATGGACCTTTACAAAGTTTGTGTTTTTTATTTTGATTGGTAAACCAATATGGCCGCCACCTCAAGACTTAGTTTAACATAGGACCCTATGGGAAAAAAGTTAAAAAGGGCTTCTTCTCTGAAACCGTTTAACCAATCAAAACAAAACTTACTAGCAATATTGTTTAGATGGTCCTCTATAAAGTTTGTGTTTTAGATGGGAATTGGAAATTCAAAATGGCCGCTACTGCAGGACTTAGTTTAACATAGAACCCTATGGGAAAAAGTTTTAAAAGGCTTCTTCTCTGAAACCGGTTAATCAATGGAAACAAAAACTTACTAGCAATATTGTTTGGATGGTCCTCTATAAAGTTAGTGTTTTTTATGGCAATTGGAAATTCAAAATGGCTGCCACCGCAGGACTTAATTTAACATAGGACCCTATGGGAAAAAGTTTGAAAGGCTTCTTTTCTGAAACCGGCCAACCAATGGAAACAAAACTTACTAGCAATATTGTTTGGATGGTCCTCTATAAAGTTAATGTTTTTTATCCCAATCTGATATTCAAAATGGCCGCCACCGCAGGACTTAGTTTAACATTGGAGCCTATGGGAAAAATGTTAAAAAGGGCTTCTTCTCTGAAACCGGTTAACCAATCAAAACAAAACTTACTAGCAATATTGTTTGGATGGTCCTCTATAAAGTTTGTGTTTTTTATGGCAATTGGAAATTCAAAATGGCTGCCACCGCAGGACTTAATTTAACATAGGACCCTATGGGAAAAAGTTTGAAAGGCTTCTTTTCTGAAACCGACCAACCAATGGAAACAAAACTTACTAGCAATATTGTTTGGATGGTCCTCTATAAAGTTAATGTTTTTTATCTCAATCTGATATTCAAAATGGCCACCACCGCAGGACTTAGTTTAACATTGGACCCTATGGGAAAAATGTTAAAAAGGGCTTCTTCTCTGAAACCGGTTAACCAATCAAAACAAAACTTACTAGCAATATTGTTTGGGTGGTCCTTTATAAAGTTTATGATTTTTATGCCAACTGGAAATTCAAAATGGCCACTACCGCAGGACTTAGTTTAACATAGGACCCTATGGGAAAAAGTTTTTAAAGGCTTCTTCTCTGAAACCGGTTAATCAATGGAAACAAAAACTTACTAGCAATATTGTTTGGATGGTCCTCTATAAAGTTTATGTTTTTTATGGCAATTGGAAATTCAAAATGGCCAACTCCCCCGCAGGACTTAGTTTAACATAGGACCCTATGGGCAAATAAAAAAAATCTCTATACAACTGGTTAACCAATGAAACAAAGCTTTCTAGTAATATTGTTTGGATGGTCCTATTTAAAGTTTATTGAAAATTACAGGACTTACTTTAACATCAGGGAAATGCCATCTTGCCTATAAAATCAGGTGAGCGATACAGGCTCTTAAGAGCCTCTGGTCTTCTTTTGGGTTCCCTAATAACTTAATATCCTTGGTCGGACAGTTGTTAGATGTTAGTAATCCATGGACTCCACCATGGTGGTATTGTCTAAGCCCAGTCTTCAGGATACCTGGTCAAAGAACTTGGCAGCATGTGTCGTCCTGGCTGCTCTGATGTAATGTTGGCCTACTCTAGTACCCCACACTCTGACCATCTTCCAGGTCTTACATCTGCAAACTAAATGTGCATTTAAAAGATTAACATCTCATGAATATTCATATCATACCAAGAACTGACCACAACATATAAGGAGGTGTGTCATTATCCAATGAATGGGCGATTAAATGCAAATATACAGCTGCTCTGATTTCACTAACCAGGAGTGGAGGAGGTCCTTTCAAGGTTAATTGTGAATTGTTTTATATGCATGAAAAGTAGATTCATATTTGCTATTTAATACAAGGCATTAGGAATTGTTATATTTTTTTTAGAAATTGTGCATGGATTGTTGTCTTAAAACATTTCTTGCCAGGACAGGAACAGCTAAAATAAAAAATACTGAATTCTGTTGCCAGTTTGTTTATTTTAAAAAATCTTTGGATGTCAAAAAACTGCATTGTTTGTATCTTGCAGAAGAAAGCATGGACATATATAAATAACTGTTCTCAGTCATTTAAAACAAGCTACCATGTATGGTGAATGTGGAAAAACTTGGTAAAAGTAAATGATACATGACATGCACATTATCTAGTTCCTTTAAATTCATTATGATAAATAGCTGCAATCAATTGAATTATTTATGCAATTAAAATTTTCTATATGGTTACAGGTTTGTTAAAATGTGAAACAGATTTCTTTTTGTTTAAAATATGGTTTTTGTCTCGCCTGCGATGAAAGTCGCTGGAGGCGAGACATATGTATGGGAATCCGGCGGCGGCGTAAACACTTGACATCTTGCTTCATATCTTTGTAAGCCCAAGCCCTAGGTCCATCAAATTTGGTCCAGAGGTAGCTTATGATGAGAACTTGCCAGTCAGTCACCTGTCACCTGACCTTGACCTCAATTTCACGGTCCAGTGACTACGTTAAAGTTTTTGGGTTACAACAGTTCCTCTGTAACTATGCATGGTAGGATGACAATATTTGGTGTATAGGTTGCTGATGACTAGTACATGACTGTCTGGTAGGTGTCACCTGACCTTGACCTCAATTTCACAGTCCAGCGACTACGTTAAAGTTTTTGGGTTACGACAGTTCCTCTGTAACTACGCATGGTAGGATGACAATATTTGGTGTATAGGTTGCTGATGACTAGTACATGACTGTCTGGTAGGTGTCACCTGACCTTGACCTTAATTTCACGGTCCAGCGACTACGTAAATGTTTTTGGGTTACGATAGTTCCTCTGTAACTTACGCATGGTAGGATGACAATATTTGGTATATAGGTTGCTGATGAATAGTACATGACTGTCTGGTAGGTTCCACCTGACCTTGACCTCAATTTCACGGTCCAGCAACTATGTTAAAGTTTTTGGGTTACGGCTGTTACCCTGTAACTAGGCAGGCTATCCCTTACGGAAATTATGAGTACTTCAAGTATACTTGCAAGTATAACTGAAGTATAACTCAGAAGTATACTTTAAGTATACTTCAAGTATTTTGATTTTATATGCAAATTAGTTAGCCAAGTATACTTCAACCAAGTATACTTGGCTAATACTTAGACCTTTATACTTGAAGTATACTTTAGTTATACTTTAAGTATACTTAGAGAATACTAAGGTTTTATACTTGCAGTATACTTTAGTTATACTTGAAGTATACTTTAGTTATACTTTAAGTATACTTAGAGAATACTAAGGTTTTATACTTGCAGTATACTTTAGTTATACTTGAAGTATACTTTAGTTATACTTGAAGTATACTTTAGTTATACTTGAAATATACTTAGAGAATACTTTAGGTTTTATACTTACAGTATACTTGAAGTATTATGTTCAGGTACCTGACTTAACTGTACGAGTTGACTGATTGGTCCATCACTGTGGTATTTACTGGCCTTAAACACTAAAAATTAACTAAATATTTATTCAAATAACATTAAATACAAAAATGTCTTAAAACTCCAACAAAACACTGACATGATTAAGGAGTCCCTTTTTTTCTCTCTATTTTCTTTCTGTTCTTTGCCGATGTGCTGGAAAGAAAAATAAAAGTTGTGCATGCGACTGATTAATAAACAAATGTGGCCTCTACAAGTATGTGTCGCCTGTCAGAACCACTGTGAAACTCATTCACAGTCTATCTAGGCCTTAAGTAGACTACAACCCCAAAAAAGACTTAACAGAGGCGTTGAACAGTGAAAACCCCAAGCTATCTGGTACTAGTAGTAATATTATTTCAATTTTCGCGACAACATGTTGGGGGGCATTTAGTTTTACTCATGTCTGTCTGTCCTTACGAATTGTCAGACCTGACGGACAACTACTTCCTGTTTGCGACTGGGCCGATATGAAAATGTGTTAACATGAGTATGAAAATTTCTGTCAAGCTTTTCTCAGAAACTGTACATCAGAACAATTTGAAATTTGGCAGGGTGGTTCAGGATCACAAAAAATACGGTAGGTAGATAAGGCATTTATTTATATTTTTAATTTTATTTTACCTTAAGTGAACAGGGCTTAGGTTTTAAGTTTAATGGTGCCTAAGCAAAAATGCAATAAAAATTGATTGGTCAATACAGAAGTTCAACCTGAGATGACCTGTAATGGGATGTTGTTAGATCTTCAAAACGACAATAACAAAAAGGGGGGAGCTTTTGAAAGATTTAATTTTAATTAAGATTGGTTTTTGTGTGTGTGTTTGTTCTTGTCCGTTTCGTTTCAAACTGGTGGAAATTAATAAAATCTGAGAGATAAATGGCATTAGAAACATAAAGGTAGGGTTTTTCATGTAGATTATTAAATTCGGAACAGAAATAATTGCAAACCCGTGTAGATATGGGTAAAGTCAGTGATACTTGAAGGATTTTTTTATGATGAGTCCTGAACTCATCACTTTTGAGAATGGGGAGTCCCAAAAAATTTTCATGAGTCCCACATATCGCAGATGAGTCCAGCTAAGTGCATGCATACACTCATTTTCTTTGATGACCGACCCATTAAATGTCTTTTTATAAAAACATATATTATGGCTTACTAGAATGTTTATGTCATGCTACATGTGTATGTTATATTAGTAGTTAATGTAGTTGAGTTTCGCAGTCTTCTGGAGTATGATTGAACTGCATTCATTACTTGAAACATGCTGATGTTTGCCCATTCAAGAGAGACTTGTGTATTACAAGTTACCTGGCTCTTCTTAGAATTGAATGTCAGATGCTGACATTAATATTTCTTCCAAACAACTCATAACCCCTGCTCACCTTTTTCAGACCCTACTCTATAGCAGATTATCTTCTTGATATATACAAAAATTAAAAGTTTATTAGATAACTAATCTTATGTTCATATTGAAATATTTTTTACCGGTCAAGAATTCTTACTTTAAAAAAAAAAGCGTAAAAATTGCAACTGCAAGGTTCCGACCGTGAATTGAAATTTGAAAACACGAGTGTATTATCAACGCTTAAATTTATCTGTAAAAACTGTCCATCAATACCGAACGTTTATTGTTTAATAAACATATTTGCCGCCCGAGTGATTGCTACCTGCTGAGAATCAGACGAAACAGGTAAACATGGATCGCCATTTGTAAGAATATGTAATCACATATCGGAGACGGAATTGACATGACGGAAATTCGTACGCGTCCGACAACTGACATGGACGCGTTAGATGTTGAAAAGGCGCGTCCAGAACTGAAAAGACGTGTACAAAATGCATCTAGACGCGTTGCGAGGATCCCTGGGTAAAGTAATATTATTTTTTAATTTTCAAAAGTTGGCAGGTATAGACTTGGTTTTTTCCCTTCTCGCACACAATAACAAAATCGACCCAGTATATAATTCGAAAGTGCAAGTAAATCTATTTTTACAAGCCCCTGTGGTTATTCGAGCTTCCGGACATTGACTATGTCTATAGTGATAAAGTTATTATAATTTTATGTACATTTGATTTCCTGTAATTATCTTAGAACCATGTACCTACCACTTGTTTTCTGTTCCCATTTATGCTGGCAGAAATCAGTTCCTGCATGTTGAAATGCAATCTTCACAACATTGTTTACGGCTTTGGTACAGTCACTCCACAACACTGCATTCCCATTAAATTAAAAGGATATCGTAAGATGACTTATCTGTAAAATATTAATTGACCACAAAGAATCATTTTCGAATAAATCATAACCTTCTTTGTTACACAGCTTTCTGAAAATAATTAGGCGTATCAGTCCAAACTCGAAACATAAAAAAATAGACACGCATGTTATAGCCATCGCCATCGGTTCTAAAATTAATTGCGAGATAAGCAGTTAAGTAAAAGATGAATAATTCTAAATTAACGCATGAAAAGATGTATGAACTACTTCACTAATCATTACTTACCATCATATTTGATGAAATTCTTTAAATTGCCGCTCCAAAGCCAGGAAACAAAATTTGAATTCTGTGACGTAGCGGAAATGGAAGTCGTATGGATAAAACAAAGTTGACACCGGAAAGATGTCAAATATCCGGAAATTACCGCATACATAAATGAAAAAAATAAGTCCAAAGATTCCATGATGTTCCATGCTTTATTTGATTAAAAGTTCTACATTCCATGATAGTTTCAATGTGTTAAAATTCCATTAAAGTCCATTTCCACGCCATATCATTTTCCTTTCCATGGAATTCAATGAAATTTTTTCTTTGGTTTAATAACTTTCCATGGAAAATTATTCATTTCAACATGGAAAAACCTATTATCATGGAAACTCTAGGGATGGGTTACATTGATATGTATAATAATGTTGGATAATATCATTTGTTAATGTTATGTTGGCAAAAAACTGCAAAAAAAACCATTATTTTAATTAAAAAACATAGAATTTTAATTTATTTGGACTTATAAATTTTCTGTAAGATGCATTCCTCTGTCAAACTCCTGAAAAAGTCTAAGTCCAAATAAATTCTTCAAGTATAACTTTTACATAAAATGTTTGATAATATCCATTTGAAGTATACTTCTTGTATACTTCAAGTATACTTGAGTTATACTTTGCTATTACAAGGATACAAAGTATAACACAAGTATAAATAGCTAATACTCCAAGTATACTTGGCTAATACTTTAAGTATACTTCAGTTTTCAAGTATAACAGATATACTTAAAGTATACTTGAAGTATACTTGCCTTATACTTTAAGTATACTTGGTGCAAGCCAATTCCGTAAGGGAATTGGTGACAATATTTTGTATACAGGCCGCTGCTGATATTTAATGCTATTTACGTAATGCTTATGACGAAATTTATTTTCGTTACTGATGCGGAATGCAGGCGAGACGTTTTTCTGTGTCCACACTTGTTATCATATTGTTTACTTTTGATTTCATTTTCTTCCCTTTTTGTCTTGCCTGCGACGAAAGTCGCTGTAGGCGAGACATATGTATGGGAATCCTGCGGCGGCGTAAACACTTGACATCTTGCTTCATATATTTGTAAGCCCAAGCCCTAGGTCCATCAAATTTGGTCCAGAGGTAGCTTATGATGAGTACTTGCCAGTCAGTCACCTGTCACCTGACCTTGACCTCAATTTCATGGTCCAGCGACTACGTTAAAGTTTTTGGGTTACGACAGTTCCTCTGTAACCGCTTATGGTAGGATGACAATATTTGGTGTATAGGTTGCTGATGACTAGTACATGACTGTCTGGTAGGTGTCTCCTGACCTTGACCTCAATTTCACAGTTCAGTGACTACGTTAAGTTTTTGGGTTAGTTCCTCTGTTACCACGCATGGTTGGATGACAATATTTAGTATATAGGTTGCTGATGACTAGTACGTGACTGTCTGGTAGGTGTCACCTGACCTTCAACTCATTTTCACGGTCCAGTGACTACGTCAAAGTTTTTGTGTTACTGCAGTTTCTCTGTATTAACTGTGCATGGTAGGATGACAATATTTGGTATATAGGTTGCTGCTGAACTGGTAGGTGCCACCTGACCTTGACCTCAATTTCATGGTCCAGCAACTACGTTCAAGTTTTGTATTAGGACAATTCCTCTGTAACTATGCATGGTATAGTGACAATATTTGGTATACAGGCCGCTGCTGATATTTAATGCTATTAACGTAATGCTTATGATAATTTATTTTTGTTACTGATGCGGAATGCAGTGTCCACACTTGTTGGTTAAATATACAATGATTTGCCACTGTTCATTCGCCCATTTTTAACTGACCTTTTGTCATTAAAATGATGTTCAAAGGATGGCAGACAAGCACTCTGGCAGTTTGCTGCTAAATGGTACATTATTCACTGATTGATGAACCCTAGACCTCATATTAAAATTTTGATATTTTGTTTTATGTAACAAAACTGAGGTGACGTTCCATTTGACCATTTTCCAAATATATCCGTTATGGCCCAAGTTTGATGAGGTTATTGAGCCGTCATCTTGTGTATCCCAGGCCAGCCAACTCGATTCATATCTGGCCCTTAACTCTGCTGTCTACAAATTATGTGGCACAAGTGATCATAACACGAAACAGAATAACTAATATCATTTCTACCGCAGGTCAGGTGTTTCTCCTGGTACTCTGGCTTCCTGGTCGCCATGATATAGCTGAAAAATTGCTAAAAGTGGAGGTAACACCAAACAACAGCCAACCAATATAATTAGAAGTGATGACATGGGTACCAGAAGAGTTTATTTATTATTTATACACCTATTGTTCAGCAAATGTAATGATTGCAGGATAAAAATGTAATCTTTTTGTTATCCACTGCTAGCTTACTGGAACCAATTTTGGAAATCCTCGATCCTTTTTTATAATTAGCTCACCTGACCCAAAGGGTCATGTGAGCTATTGTTATCACTTTGCGTCTGTCGGCGTCGTCGTCGTCGGCGGCGGCGTCGTCGTCGTCGTCGGCGTCTGTAAACTTTTTACATTTTAATCTTCTTCTCTGAAACCACTTGGCCAATTGAAACCAAACTTGGCCATAATGTTCATTGGATGGACCTTTACAAAGTTTGTGTTTTTTATTTTGATTGGTAAACCAATATGGCCGCCACCTCAAGACTTAGTTTAACATAGGACCCTATGGGAAAAATGTTAAAAAGGGCTTCTTCTCTGAAACCGTTTAACCAATCAAAACAAAACTTACTAGCAATATTGTTTGGATGGTCCTCTATAAAGTTTGTGTTTTTGATGGGAATTGGAAATTCAAAATGGCCGCCACCGCAGGACTTAGTTTAACATAGAACCCTATGGGAAAAAGTTTTAAAAGGCTTCTTCTCTGAAACCGGTTAATCAATGGAAACAAAAACTTACTAGCAATATTGTTTGGATGGTCCTCTATAAAGTTTGTGTTTTTTATGGCAATTGGAAATTCAAAATGGCTGCCACCGCAGGACTTAATTTAACATAGGACCCTATGGGAAAAAGTTTGAAAGGCTTCTTTTCTGAAACCAGTCAACCAATGGAAACAAAACTTACTAGCAATATTGTTTGGATGGTCCTCTATAAAGTTAATGTTTTTTATCCCAATCGGAAATTCAAAATGGCCGCCACCGCAGGACTTGGTTTAACATTCGACCCTATGAGAAAAAAGTTTAAAAGGGCTTCTTCTCTGAAACCGTTTAACCAATCAAAACAAAACTTTCTAGCAATATTGTTTGGATGGTCCTCTATAAAGTTTATGTTTTTTATGGCAATTGGAAATTCAAAATGGCCGCTACCGCAGGACTTAGTTTAACATAGGACCCTATGGGAAAAAGTTTTTAAAGGCTGCTTCTCTGAAACCGGTTAATCAATGGAAACAAAAACTTACTAGCAATATTGTTTGGATGGTCCTTTATAAAGTTTATGTTTTTTATGGCAATTGGAAATTCAAAATGGCCACCACGGCGCAGGACTTAGTTTAACATAGGACCCTATGGGCAAATAAAAAAAATCTTCTCTATACAACCGGTTAACCAATGAAACAAAGCTTTCTAGTAATATTGTTTGGATGGTCCTATTTAAAGTTTATTGAAAATTACAGGACTTAGTTTAACATCAGGGAAATGCCATCTTCATTGCCTATAAAATCAGGTGAGCGATACAGGCTCTTAAGAGCCTCTGGTCTTGAATTATTTCATAGAGCCAGCAATATTGCATTATTTTCTGTTGCAGCATGTTATCTGTTTTTCTGAACTATTGTTCATTATAAACACCAATAAAGAAAATTCAAAATATTGCATAATTCAAGATAATGAAGGGTGGTGTGATGCCTGGGATCAAATCCCTTTTGGAGGAGAAACCCTTCTTCCTAAGTTGGTTCAGTAAACAAGTGTGTTGTTTAATGGAAGAAAATGTCAATAAGTTAGGTACAAAGGTCTTTATGACTTACTAAGAAAAAAAAATGCAAACATCTACTGTTAGATATCCCAGGGTCACCAGATTGTCACCTGTGGGAATGAAAATGTAGCTCCTTTCTCTATTTCTAGTGGAATGCTCAATCTAATTAAAATTAAATCTTTCACTTGCATCCCCCTTTATATGCTATATGTCCCTGTGTATAGCAAAAACAGGGGGGGGGGGGGGGGGTTAGTGAAAGATCAATGGTTTTGCTTGAATAGAAAATGTTTTAAGTTGTCTTTTTTCCACACCATCAACAATACAAAAGGCAATGTGTATCAACCTGCATATATGGACACACTGGGATGTCAATCAGAATTTGTATGAACTGTGTATCAGATATATTAGCTTTCAAGTAAAAGAAAATGTACCAGAATTATTTAAGTCATTTTTAGAATGTAAAAATTAATGTTTACAGACTCGTGACACATATAACCACCATCTGCAATAAAACTATTTCATTTTAACTGGAGAGTTCGATTATTATTGACATTAAATTTAGCTAAGATCTTATGTATGCATGCAAATTTAAGACTATTTGCACTATATTCCTTTTCCTTTTTTACATGGATTGTAGTTGTGTTTTATCATCCTTTACATGTAATACTGGGCAGGTAAACTTTCTGTACTGTCTGGATGGTCAGTTGATTACAAATGTCAATTATCTCATATCATGGTATCCTCCCCCAATAAAAACTGGACGCCATGATATAGCTGAAAAATTGCTGAAAGTGGCGTTAAACAATATTCAAACAAACACAAAAACACATCATGGTATGAATTACACTTCCTTCTTCCTCATTCACCTGATTTCTCCAGGGTCAGGTCTACATTATCATCTGAGAACCACTCCCCCCAATTAACAGGGCTGCTCGATCCAATACGGGAGGATGTGCTGGAAAGCTGTGGATTGAGCACTTTAAACCCTACTAGTATGGTGCCAGAAAAATTTGTTGAAATTGAATTATTAGATACACGCACATAATAATACAATGTACAAGATGTACAAGTTTAGCTTTTCTAAAAAGCTAACCGTCTCTTAGCTGCATTACCTATTTGATTGTTTTTTTTTAAGTATCTGTTGTTTGTAATTTATATGAAGGATAGGTAAACAATGTACCTTTTAAGGACATTGTTTACGCTAAACTATTAACCAATAGTGCTTCAGAGATTATAATACCTGTCGTCACTTTACACGTGCTTTTTGAAAAATTATTAACACAAATTGACTCCCTGAAGAAACGTTCACAATGAGCGGTAATAATGTGTTGTTCTTTTTTATCAATATCAGAACGAAAATAAGGCTATAAAATATATTTCTTTTCTGAAACGGCTTTAAAAAGTAGGGAGATTTTGATACAATGTTTATCTTTTAATTGTTCACTGATCAATGGACTGAATGAAATAGAAGTCAATATGTGGGACGTGACAGTACAACACAAAAATACTGATTACAATCACAATTTAACCAAAGAATATATCAAAACTTCAGTACACATACTAGTGCAATCCTGACGTTAATCAATGATATGACAAACATATTTATAGATAAAGTTAACCACCCAATCATATAACAAATAGTCATTTACTCTGAAGTCTGTTCATCATTTGATTATGTATACCGTCTCCCATCGATGGGAAACAGTAATTAGAAACTGATGTATATACTGGACCATTTAGTAATCTGTAGTTTTAATATTTTAAATGCATTATTAAATGTGTATTTCATAAGTTAATGATATGACAATACAGTATGTAAGCGTGTTAAAAACCACTTTGATTAAGGGGAAGTAATCACGTGTATCAATTAATTTTGTAAAGCATGACATAATATCAAGATAAAATTATAATATAAACAATATTGCTTTTCTATAATATTATTCTTAAAAATTGAAATTTAAACTAGTTAATTTATTTAATAAGACTTAGTACATTTGTAAATAAGAATGAAATTCTGTATCTATCATAGCCTTGTTCCCATGGACAAATCTGTTTGATTATATACTTTTATTATTTCACACATCCATAATTTGAAATATCTTATGTAGGCCAGCTATGAAAAAAATGACATTTTAATTACTTAACTGGGGGGAGGTGTCTTTAACACTACTCTTCTCAACTATTATAGGGAATTTTATCAA
Organism: Limnoperna fortunei; assembly: GCA_944474755.1. NCBI lineage: Eukaryota > Metazoa > Mollusca > Bivalvia > Mytilida > Modiolidae > Limnoperna > Limnoperna fortunei. The sequence continues at coordinate 57,423,551 of OX104115.1, forward strand.
TCTTCATTTTTATCTTGTTTCAGGACTTTTATCTGCACCAACATCATGTAATTCATGCTCAACATTTTGTTTACAGAAATTGTAGACACAGGTTCAAAATGATGACACTGATACACATGGTGATAATTTGCTAATAAAGAAAAAACTAAATAAATAATTAACAAATTGTAATTATCTATTATGGATGTCTCAATAGGAACTCTTTTCCTATAGTGTAGTGTGTGAGCCAGGCAACAATATAATAATACTTTATTGTCATAAACAGTTTGTGGCAAAGACACCATACATAAAATAAACATGAAAACAACAGTTCCTGAGGAGACATCTATCATATTTATAGTACATAACACTATATTGAAAGTATTCAAATCATAAACAAATATTTTCCTTATCTTGAATAGTCCCCTGATTTTGTCATTAACGGCTGTTACTATTTTGTCCCACATTTCTTCTTTATGGAATTTTCTTTTCCAAAGATGTTGAAGATGCAGCCTATAAAAAATATATTATCCTTCTAAATGACTGATCATGGTTCAAATGTTGAAACATAAATGGAAACAAAATCTGAATGTTAATTATATAGTTTATTCTCACACAGCCAATAATACAATTGGTACAGGGAAAGTAACAAATAAACAAACAAAACAACAGGCTATATACAATATATACAAACGATAATAAGGTTATGCTTACACAACAGGTAAGCCAGGGGCGCTAACATGATCATTAATAATATTAATAAACCTGCAAAGATTTCTAAGCAGAGATTTTCTGTTACTGGACATTAATTCTGAGTACTTATTAACATTGTGGTTTTTCACATAATAATTTGGGACGAATTTTTTACATTGTTCTGTGAAATCAGTGCATTCAAACATGTAATGGTATTCATCTCCTAATTTGTTACAGTTACATAAATGACAAAGACGATTTTCTCTTTCAATGTTTTTCCATCTTCCAGTTTCTATTGGTAAATGATGATTTGTTGTCCTAAATCTGCATAGTTTTATAGCTTCTGAGAAGTTCAAGACATTGAAATAATTTTCGAATTCCAATTTTGTTTTGAAAATTCTATAATTTATTGATTTTGTTGAATGAAACACAACCGAATTACAATTTTGCGCAAACTGGTCTGTTAACCTTTGTTTAACAATGTATTTTAGCCACTCGTTATTGAAGAATTGTTCTGAATGTTAAATTAAAAACAATAATATAAAGCTTATTTGTACTGCAGCGAAACAGGTGAGAAATGCTCGTTTTTAAGGCTTGAAAAAATAATTCTATATGTAGGAATACTCTATCTCATTATAATAATGTTATTAAATTGTTGATTGTTATATAATGTCAATTAAGTGAACAAATATTGGATATGTATGCAGTGTGCAAAATAGTGTTAATTTTAAAGTTACTCTGGTTATATATAAATATATATACATGTACAACGTATATCAAAAGGAAAAGGTTTTTTAAATCAGTTTAATCATTTGAAATCTGTGTTTTTATAGGTGAAAATTTACTGGCACACAAAATAAACTTACTCCTAAATGCCTCCTTTTTTCTATGATCTAGTGGCTGTTACTATACATTGTCACAGTTTCAATTTCCTCTTTGGTGAGGAGAACCAACACTAGATTTAATACCAGTTTTTCTGGTGTCTTGGCGAGTTTTATGGCCCTAGACAACAAAGTCTCATTGACCCTAACACATACTCTACTTAGCATTACCAAGGAAACAAAGATCTAAAATACAATAAAATGCAGTTAGCAAAATATTAAACATAATCAATACTTGACTATAAGTCAAGACTCTTATGACTGTTCACATTAACCATATTTATTTGTTATACATGTATGTTCATTTTGAAAATTCACACATATGGACCTGAACTTGTCACATTTACTTTGAATTGTCTTAATATGGGTGTTGGTGTGTGTATAAATAGATCATTGTTGTTAGTTTGTAGTGTGGAGACAATTTCCTGTAAAAAACAAAACCTTTTGAATTGATACAATCAAGCTAGAATTTGTGACGGAAGGTGATGTAAGAAGCTTTGATTTTGAATGCTATTACATGTATTATTAATTTTTTAATATTTACCATTATTCAGGGGCTGTGGAGTAATACTCCTCTGTATAGGTGAATATGTATGCTGCACAGTTGGTGTAAAAGAAACCCTCCAAGGTGTTGAAATTGCTGAACTTTTAGTTTCAGCCTTTACATCTTTTCTAAGATTATTAGAATATTTTGTAACAGAAAACATTTTAACATAACTTACAAAGAAAATATAATAGATCATGTTGCATAAATTTATAGATGGTTTTACTCCAGCAGTGTTAAATATAATAAAAATAACTAAAAGGAGAACTAATTGTAGTTAATGGAAATTATCAGCAATTGTTGTCCTTACATTAAATTGTGACAAACAATTGCATGTACTGATTACTTTTTAGCCATGGGTTTTGAAATCAATTACTTCTTGTATTCATCAAATGATTCTACTATACTACCTTATCATGCTGAAGAAATGTTAAATCTTTACAGAAAAGTTTCAAAACATATGTTCTGTAGAAAACAAATCAAAACATTATTTCCTTTACTAGAAATACACTAATCTCTATGTAAAAAAAAATTTAAGTAACAAAGTGGAGTTAACTTGATAAGGAGGGTGCAATCCAGTTTGCCGATTCCCTATTACTCAACAAATTAAGAACAATCAACAAGTTGTATAAAAGAATTTTATCAAGAACTATGTGTATTTAGGAAAATTATTAAATATTAATTAAATAATTCAATTAAATTAACTGACATCAAAAGAATTTAATTTGTTACTTATAAATAATCACTGGGGACGTTATTTGTTTTAAATCAATATCATATAAGCTGATAATTTTCAATTGGTAAAAATCAAGTTAATTTAAATCAAAGATTTTAACTTTACTGACAATTATGGATGCTTAGGAAAAATTAAGAGAAATACTTTCTGGGACCATACTGAGAGGGTTCCCAGTGCTCGACCCACAGAGCAGCCCAGCACGTCCCTGGGAGGTGCATAGGGGAGACCCTCTCGTTCGGGGGTTGTCATTTCATAATACGGAAAGCCTGATTGCAAACCGTAGTGGGTAACGTCTTCGGAGAGTGCCACGCTCCTTGCACGATAAAGACCCCTTTTGTAGATTTCGAAAAAGAGTAGGCTCATTGTAACCGCTACAAAAGGCTAAATTTTCCGCCCCTACCCAAAACTCCATACTTTTCCAGTGGCAGTCAAAATTGTATTCCCTGTGACCCATCCCACCCCCATTTTCCATTGATTTATTGTTTGTTAACTTGTTCCCGTCCTGAATATAGCTGAAATACTGCTTGCTGGACGTAAAGCAGACATCCAATCAATCAATCAATTTAGTGATCTTTCACACTTATAAATTATCAGCTTGGGCCATTATTTGTTTTGAAATAATATGAAAAGATAATAATTAGTGATTGAGAAAAATTAATTTATATAACAAGAAAATTTCAAAAAGAAGTACATTTAAGTTACAGAAGTTAACCAACCAATTTCACATCTTTCCCATCAATATTTCGAAGAATGCATACATAAACCTACAATCATTCATGTATACAGACTGATTGTTCTGAAGTGGTCAAATATCATGAAATCAGCAAATTGGATGCAGCAATTGGGGAATCTGCAAATTGGGAATCAGTAAACTGGTACTAAACCAATAAGGAAGGGTTGTCACAATCATTCTCATGCATATGCTTTTTATTTCCGATAAAATTACCTTGTAAGCTTTCCCAATGCATGATCTGGAATCTATCAGTTCCTTGTTTATCAAGCTGTAAAATATTACAGAAATTATTTGCTTTCCTCAAAATAATAAATTAAGCAGTTAAGTTAAAGCAAACACTGTAACCCCCTCCCTCCGTTTTCTGGTATGCACAGTATTTGTATATGTTAAATTGCAAGAAACTGAAGACAGTAAATTTGTTAATTTGTGAATAATTATTACACTAAACAAAATATTTACTCCAACAATATTGGTAAAAGTGAAAATATGTTTCAACTGTATTGGTTTCCACATATAATTTTAAACAGAAAATATACATCTCTGAATCCATGGCCAAGCAAAATTATTATATAAACATTTCATTCATTTTAGTTTTGCATATAACTTAAAAAATTGTAAAATGTGTCTATTACTTTATTTATCATGCATAAATCCAAGCTTATGTATCCCTCCCCCTCCGGCATAATAAAAGGAAAAACTCTAGGTGGATCTCTATGTATACTGGTTTAAGCACATAGTATTAATGGCATGACAGGGTATAGAAAGCCATGTTGACCTCTAACCCTATATAAGCCTAGCCAAGCACTCATATATAATGAGTCTCATAGTTGTCTGTATGTAATATTCAGAATTTTATGAGAAAACTCCAACACTAAATAAGGAACTTTAATAAGACACAAGTCAGGTTTGGGCAAACTCGGTCATGTTCCTGTCAACACTGAAGTTCTGGATTCCAATCTCACTGCAGGAAGGGTGTGCTTGACTCCAATCTTAATTGACAATTCTTGCCAGTTTTCTTGACAAAAGTTAAGGTACCTGTGAGTACTGTGGCTTCCTCCCAAAATAAAATCTAAATGCCATGATTTAGCTGCAAAGTTGCTGAAAATAGCATTAAAGATGGCATTAAAATTCAATATGGATTTATCAAATAATATTACATTCATAGGGTTTGTTTTACATCTCTGTTAATAGCTCAAGCTGCAGATATTACTTGCTGAACAATTCAGAAAACTGAATTGAAATTCAGATTCTACCAAGAAGCAATTTAGGAAAAAATTCACATAATTTCTATAATTTACATTTTTAAACAGTCCTTTTTAGCTCACCTGACCTATTGCCATCACTTGGCGTCCGTCGTTGTTAACTTTTCTTCAAAATCTTCTCCTCCAAAACCACTGAAGGAATTGCTTTGAAACTTTGCACACATCATCAGTAAAATGTCCTCTACCAAGTTTGCCCAAATCATGGCGTCAGACCAACCAACATGGCCACCATTGCTAAAAATAGAACAGGGGGGTCAAAATAGTTATTGCTTATAGTTCAAAAAGTATAACAGATACAGGAAAACCGAACAGACATTCCTTCTTCAGCATCTAAAGCTCTACAAAACACTCCATTGGGTCAAAGTTGTAGGATGACTCCTTGTAGGAGTTATTGCCCTTTATTTGTCAAAATTGATGATTTTTGCCATTTTTGCCTCAAAATCTTGAAAATTATTAGAACTAGAGAAAAAATTAGCCTTGCTTAATTGTTCTGCTCTATGAGGGCTACAAAAATGACTTAAGGGCCAAGATTGTCTGATTAACCGTTTAAGAGTTATTCCCCTTGAACTGTTTTTATGCTCCCGCGACTACATGTCGGGGGGGGGGGCATTAAGTTTTACTCATGTCCGTCCGTCCGTCCGTCCGAACAAATTTCCGTCAAGCTTTTCTCAGAAACCGTACATGAGAACAATTTTAAATTTGGCAGAGTGGTTCAGTATCACAAGTTGTATGTCCTAAGCGAATTTCAGACCTGTCGGACAACTACTTCCTGTTTGGGACTTCATTTGTACGTAAATACGTCCGTCTGTATGTACAAATTTCCGTCAAGCTTTTCTCAGAAACCGTACATGAGAACAATTTGAAATTTGGCAGGGTTGTTCAGTATCACAAGTTGTATGTCCTAAGCGACTTTCAGACCTGTCGGACAACTACTTCCTGTTTGGGACTGGGCCGATATGAAAATGTGTTAACATGAGTATGAAAATTTCCGTCAAGCTTTTCTCAGTAACCGTACACAAGAACAATTTGAAATTTGACAAGGTGGTTCAGTATCACAAGTTGTACGTCCTAAGCGACTTTCAGACCTGTCGGACAACTGCTTCCTGTTTGGGACTTGGCCGATATAAAAATGTGTTAACATGAGAATGAAAATTTCCGTCAAGCTTTTCTCAGAAACCGTACATCAGAACAATTTGAAATTTGGCAGGGTAGTTCAGAATCACAAGTTGTACGTCCTAAGCAACTTTAAGACCTGTCGGACAACTAATTCCTGTTTGCGACTGGGCCGATATGAAAATGTGTTAACATGAGTATGAAAATTTCCGTCAAGCTTTTCTCAGAAACCGTACACAAGAACAATTTGAAATTTGGCAGGGTGGTTCAGTATCACAAGTTGTACGTCCTAAGCAACTTTCAGACCTGTCAGACAACTACTTCCTGTTTGCGACTGGGCCGATATGAAATATGTTAACATGAGTATGAAAATTTCCGTCAAGCTTACTCAGAAACCGTACATTAGAACAATTTGATATTTGGCAGGGTGGTTAAGTATCACAAGTTGTACGTCCTAAGCGACTTTCAGACCTGTTGGACAACTACTTCCTGTTTGGGACTTACTTTAGCGGGGGCATCCGTGTCCCATGGACACATTCTTCAATTTTTTATGCCCCCGCGACGACATGTCGGGGGGCATTAAGTTTTACTCATGTCCGTCCGTCCGTCCGTACGTACGTACGTCCGAACAAATTTCCGTCAAGCTTTTCTCAGAAACCATACATGAGAACAATTTTAAATTTGGCAGAGTGGTTCAGTATCACAAGTTGTACGTCCTAAGCGAATTTCAGACCTGTTGGACAACTACTTCCTGTTTGGGACTTCATTTGTACGTAAATACGTCCTTCTGTATGTACAAATTTCCGTCAAGCTTTTCTCAGAAACCGTACATTAGAACAATTTGAAATTTGGCAGTGTGGTTCAGTATCACAAGTTGTACGTCCTAAGCGACTTTCAGACCTGTCGCACAACTACTTCCTGTTTGCGACTGGGCCGATATGAAAATGTGTTAACATGAGTATGAAAATTTCCGTCAAGCTTTTCTCAGAAACCGTACATCACAACAATTTGAAATTTGGCAGGGTGGTTCAGTATCACAAGTTGTACGTCCTAAGCGACTTTCAGACCTGTCGGACAACTACTTCCTGTTTGCGACTGGGCCGATATGAAAATATGTTAACATGAGTATGAAAATTTCCGTCAAGCTTTTCTCAGAAACCGTACATCAGAACAATTTGAAATTTGGCAGGGTGGTTCAGTATCACAAGTTGTACGTCCTAAGCAACTTTCAGACCTGTCGGACAACTACTTCCTGTTTGCGACTGGGCTGATATGAAAATGTGTTAACATGAGTATGAAAATTTCCGTCAAGCTTTTCTCAGAAACCGTACATCAGAACAATTTGAAATTTGGCAGGGTGGTTCAGTATCACAAGTTGTACGTCCTAAGCGACTTTCAGACCTGTTGGACAACTACTTCCTGTTTGCGACTGGGCCGATATGAAAATGTGTTAACATGAGTATGAAAATTTCCGTCAAGCTTTTCTCAGAAACCGTACATCAGAACAATTTGAAATTTGGCAGGGTGGTTCAGTATCACAAGTTGTACGTCCTAAGCGACTTTCAGACCTGTCGGACAACTACTTCCTGTTTGCGACTGGGCTGATATGAAAATGTGTTAACATGAGTATGAAAATTTCCGTCAAGCTTTTCTCAGAAACCGTACATCAGCACAATTTGAAATTTGGCAGGATGGTTCAGTATCACAAGTTGTACGTCCTAAGCAACTTTCAGACCTGTCGGACAACTACTTCCTGTTTGCGACTGGGCCGATATGAAAATGTGTTAACATGAGTATGAAAATTTCCGTCAAGCTTTTCTCAGAAACCGTACATCAGCACAATTTGAAATTTGGCAGGGTGGTTCAGTATCACAAGTTGTACGTCCTAAGAGACTTTCAGACCTGTCGGACAACTACTTACTGTTTGGGACTTCATTTAGCGGGGGCATCCGTGTCCCATGGACACACTCTTCAATTTTTTTAATCGGTTTTAATTGATTTTTTAAAATCCTTTCCTCTGAAACAACTGAAAGTATTGCTTTGAAACTTTGTACGCATCATCCGTCAAATGTCCTCAACTAAGTTTGTACCAACCATGGCTGCAGATTAACCAACATGGCCACCATGGCTGAAAATAGGACGAGGGGGGGGGGGGTAAAATACAGTTTTTGGCTTATATTTAAAAAGTGTAACAGATACAGGAAAACCGAAGAGACATGCCTTCATTCTGCATCAAAAGCTCTACGAAACACTCCATTGGGTTGAAGCTGTATGATGACTCCTTATAGGAGTTATTGCCCTTTAATTACCCAAATTGATTATTTTTGACATTTTTGCCTCAAAATCTTAAAAATTATTAGAACTAGAGAAAAAGTTAGCATTGCTTAATTATTCTGCTCTATGAGGGCCACAAAAATGACTATAGAGTCAAGATTGTCTGATGAACCGTTTAGGAATTATTCTCCTTGAACATTTTTTAATCAATTTTACTTGATTTTGAAAAATCTTCTCTTTAACCAATGAAAGGACTGCTTTGAAACATTGCACACATCATCTTAAGGACATCCTCTACCAAAATTTTGCAAATCATGACACCTGACTACCTACATAGCTACTTTGGCTTAAAATAGAAAAAATGATATTTAAAAAGTATAACAGGTACAGGTAAGGTGGGTGCATAAATCCAGTTTGCCAATTCCCTATTACTCAACAAATTAAGAACAATCAACAAGTTGTATAAAAGAATTTTATCAAGAATTAATTATGTGTATTTAGGAAAATTTTGTAAAATAATTAAATATTAATTAAATAATTCAATTAAATTAATTGACATCAAAAGAATTTAATTTGTTACTTATAAATAATCACCGGGGACATTATTTGTTTTAAATCAATATCATATAAGCTGATAATTTTTAATTGGTAAAAATCAAGTTAATTTAAATCAACAATTTTAACTTTACTGACAATTATCGGATGCTTAGGAAAACGTAAGCAAATGGATCAGAAATACTTTCTGGGACCATACTGGGAGGGTTCCCAGTGCTCGACCCACAGAGCAGCCCAGCACGTCCCCGGGAGGTGGATAGGGGAGACCCTCTCGTTCGGGGGTTGGCATTGCAAAATACAGAAAGCCTGACTGCGGACTGTAGTTGGTAACGTGTTTGGAGAATGCCATGCTCCTTGCATGATAAAGACCCCTTTTGTAGATTTCGAAAAAGAGTAGGCTCATTGTAGCCGCAACAAAAGGCTAAATTTTCCGCCCCTACCCGAAACTCCATACTGGTCCAGTGGGAGTCAAAATTGTATTCCCTGTGACCCATCCCACCCCCATTTTCCATTGATTTATTGTTTGTTAACTTGTTCCCGTCCTGAATGTTCCCGTCCTGAATATAGCTGAAATACTGCTTGCTGGACGTAAAGCAGACATCCAATCAATCAATCAATCAATTTAGTAATCTTTCACACTTATATATTATCAGCTTGGACCATTATTTGTTTTGAATTAATATGAAAAGATAATAATTAGTGATTGAGAAAAATTAATTTATATAACAAGAAAATTTCAAAAAGAAGTACATTTAAGTTACAGAAGTTAACCAACCAATTTCACATCTTTCCCATCAATATTTCGAAAATTGCATACATAAACCTACAATCATTCATGTATACAGACTGATTGTTCTGAAGTGGTCAAATATCATGGAATCAGCAAATTGGATGCGGCAATTGGGGAATCTGCAAATTGGGAATCAGCAAACTGGTACTAAACCAATAAGGAAGGGTTGTCACAAACATTCTCATGCATATGCTTTTTATTTCCTATAAAATTACCTTGTAAGCTTTCCCAATGCATGATCTGGAATCTATCAGTTCCTTGTTTATCAAGCTGTAAAATATTACAGAAATTATTTGCTTTCCTCCAAATAATAAAATTAAGCAGTTAAGTTAAAGCAAACACTGTAAACCCCCCCCCCCCCACCCCTTTTTAGCTCACCTGACCCAAAGGGTCATGTGAGCTATTGTTATCACTTTGCGTCCGTCGGCGTCGTCGTCGTCGTCGTCGTCGGCGGCGGCGTCTGTAAACTTTTTACATTTTAATCTTCTTCTCTGAAACCACTTGGCCAATTGAAACCAAACTTGGCCATAATGTTCATTGGATGGACCTTTACAAAGTTTGTGTTTTTTATTTTGATTGTTAAACCAATATGGCCGCCACCTCAAGACTTAGTTTAACATAGGACCCTATGGGAAAAAAGTTAAAAAGGGCTTCTTCTCTGAAACCGTTTAACCAATCAAAACAAAACTTACTAGCAATATTGTTTAGATGGTCCTCTATAAAGTTTGTGTTTTAGATGGGAATTGGAAATTCAAAATGGCCGCTACTGCAGGACTTAGTTTAACATAGAACCCTATGGGAAAAAGTTTTAAAAGGCTTCTTCTCTGAAACCGGTTAATCAATGGAAACAAAAACTTACTAGCAATATTGTTTGGATGGTCCTCTATAAAGTTAGTGTTTTTTTATGGCAATTGGAAATTCAAAATGGCTGCCACCGCAGGACTTAATTTAACATAGGACCCTATGGGAAAAAGTTTGAAAGGCTTCTTTTCTGAAACCGGCCAACCAATGGAAACAAAACTTACTAGCAATATTGTTTGGATGGTCCTCTATAAAGTTAATGTTTTTTATCCCAATCTGATATTCAAAATGGCCGCCACCGCAGGACTTAGTTTAACATTGGAGCCTATGGGAAAAATGTTAAAAAGGGCTTCTTCTCTGAAACCGGTTAACCAATCAAAACAAAACTTACTAGCAATATTGTTTGGATGGTCCTCTATAAAGTTTGTGTTTTTTATGGCAATTGGAAATTCAAAATGGCTGCCACCGCAGGACTTAATTTAACATAGGACCCTATGGGAAAAAGTTTGAAAGGCTTCTTTTCTGAAACCGACCAACCAATGGAAACAAAACTTACTAGCAATATTGTTTGGATGGTCCTCTATAAAGTTAATGTTTTTTATCTCAATCTGATATTCAAAATGGCCACCACCGCAGGACTTAGTTTAACATTGGAGCCTATGGGAAAAATGTTAAAAAGGGCTTCTTCTCTGAAACCGGTTAACCAATCAAAACAAAACTTACTAGCAATATTGTTTGGGTGGTCCTTTATAAAGTTTATGATTTTTATGCCAACTGGAAATTCAAAATGGCCACTACTGCAGGACTTAGTTTAACATAGGACCCTATGGGAAAAAGTTTTTAAAGGCTTCTTCTCTGAAACCGGTTAATCAATGGAAACAAAAACTTACTAGCAATATTGTTTGGATGGTCCTCTATAAAGTTTATGTTTTTTATGGCAATTGGAAATTCAAAATGGCCAACTCCCCCGCAGGACTTAGTTTAACATAGGACCCTATGGGCAAATAAAAAAAATCTCTATACAACTGGTTAACCAATGAAACAAAGCTTTCTAGTAATATTGTTTGGATGGTCCTATTTAAAGTTTATTGAAAATTACAGGACTTACTTTAACATCAGGGAAATGCCATCTTGCCTATAAAATCAGGTGAGCGATACAGGCTCTTAAGAGCCTCTGGTTCTGGTATGCACAGTATTTGTGTATGTTAAATTGCAAGAAGCTGAAGACAGTAAATTTGTTAATTTGTGAATAATTATTACACTAAACAAAATATTTACTCCAACAATATTGGTAAAAGTGAAAATATGTTTCAACTGTATTGGTTTCCACATATAATTTTAAACAGAAAATATACATTTCTGAATCCATGGCCAAGCAAAATTATTATATAAACATTTCATTCATTTTAGTCTTGCATATAACTTAAAAAATTGTAAAATGTGTCTATTACTTTATTTATCATGCATAAATCCAAGCTTATGTATCCCTCCCCCTCCGGCATAATAAAAGGAAAAACTCTAGGTGGATCTCTATGTATACTGGTTTAGGCACATAGTATTAATGGCATGACAGGGTATAGAAAGCCATGTTGACCTCTAACCCTATATAAGCCTAGCCAAGCACTCATATATAATGAGTCTCATAGTTGTCTGTATGTAATATTTTGTGAGAAAACTCGATCCAACAAATAAGGAACTTTAATAAGACACAAGTCAGGTTTGGGCAAACTCAATCATGTTCCTGTCAACACTGAAGTTACGGATTCCAATCTCACTGCATGTAGGGTGTGCTTGACTCCAATCTTAATTGACAATGCTTGCCAGTTTTCTTGACAAAAGTTAGGGTACCTGTGAGTACTGTGGCTTCCTCCCAAAATAAAATCTAAATGCCATGATTTAGCTGAAAAATTGCTAAAAAAAAATAAATATGGCATTAAAATTCAATAAGGATTTATCAAATAATATTACATTCATAGGGTTTGTTTTACATCTCTGTTAATAGCTCAAGCTGCAGATATAACTTGCTGAACAATTCAGAAAACTGAATTTGAAATTCAGATTCTACCAAAAAGCAATTTATGAAAAAATTCACATAATTTCTATAATTTACATTTTTAAACAGTCCTTTTTAGAATCTTGATCAGATGGGGCCTTAGTACGTGGCCAAGTGGTTAAGGTAGTTCATCTACTATTGATCACATGGTCTGTCAACAAAATTGTGGGTTTGACTCTCATTGCAGGCATGGTGTGCTTGCCTCCAATCTTAACTGACAAGGAAAACAAGGACTGCCAGTTTTCATACACAGGTTGGGGGTTTTCTCCAGGTACTCCGGCTTCCTCCCCCAGTAAAAACTGAAGGCCATGATATAGCTGAAAAATTGCTAAAAGAGGTATTAAAGAACATTAAAATAAACAAACAAATAAAATCTCAGATGTAATTGGAAATGCATTATATATTAAGCTACTAAAGGTATATGTTCATTTGACCTTTGGGGTCAGAATCTTAGCTTCAGTTTGGTAGATAACCAGTAATGTAATATCAGTAGTAATTTTCATTTATAACTATTTTATTATGTATTAATGCGATAATAATATATATATTTATTGAACAATATATTTGACATGGTATATGTCAGTATAGAAAAAGAATATGTCTGCTAATTTATTAAGCGGGGTCTTGGTGGCTGAGTGGTTCAGATACTAGGTCGTCTACTAATGATCACATTGTATGTCAACACTGAGATTATAGATTCGAGTCTCACTGCAGGCAGGGTGCACTATATTCCAATCTTAATTGACAAGGATTGATAGTTTTCCTATGACATTCCTACTACATTCAGGGGTTTTATCGAACCTCTGGCTTCCTCCCCCAATAAAAACTGGACACCATAATTAGTAGCTGAAAAATTGCTGAAAGTGGCTGTAAACAACATTCAAACAAACAAACACACTTATTTATAAAGCAAAAATAAAAGACAATAATTATTTAAAATCAGAAAGACATTAGAAGTATTTCAGTTTATCCTTCTAATCTACCAAGATATGACAAAAATATTGCAAAAATGAATAATGCAGCAAGCTGTAAAGTCTGGATACAAAATGCCTGTGCACACAGTACCTTCCTAAACGTGATATTTCTCTTTATCCATAGTAATTCTGCAAAAATGTAAAATTATACACTACTGCTATTATACAGTTAATAACAGTATTTATAAAAAAATTTCAGAAACCATCTTCTCTAGTGTCAGGCACAATTGTTGAAATATCATAAAAGTAATTGGCATAGAAAGGAGTTTAGCAAGGAAAAGGGGAGACCCTCTCGTTGGGGGTTGTCAGATCATAATAGGGAAAACCTGGCTGCATACCGTAGTGGGTAACATGTTTGGAGAGTGCAACGCTCCTTGCACGATAAAGACCCCTTTTGTAGATTTTGAAAAATAGTAGGCTCATTGTAGCCATTACAAAAGGCTTAATTCTCCGCCCCAACACAAAACTTCATATTTTTCTAGAGGCAGTCTAAATTGTGTTCCATGTTTCCCATCCTATCCCCATTTTCCATTGATTAATTGTTTGTTAACTTGTTAGCTGAAATAATGCTTGCTGGGCATAAAGCAAACATCCAATCAATCATTCAACTAAAAACTTTATTATATAGGCATATAAAATATATTTCAAAAATTAATATTTCACAAATTTCTTATCTAAACTAGTAAATATTTACTAGAAGTGAATACCGGTAAGTTCCATGTTTTGAAACAGAAGTCCAGAACTTCTTCAAAATAAATGCATGGTGGATGACATTTAAAATGTGTCTCCAGTAATTCCAGTAAAAGACATTTTAACCGGTTTTCTACAACAACTGCCCGCATATTAAACACAGTTCTAAGAAATTATTAAATCTACATTCTGTTAAATTCATTTGAAATAAAATGAATCAGGAAGCTTCATCTTAATTAATTTACAAACCTGAATACAAATAATGAATGGGTGTAGGATAGTGAAATATTACATATCCGCAACCCCTCCCTCCCCCCCCCCAAACAAAAAAAAATAAATAAAAAAAAAATTACAATAAAAAAAAATAATTAACTGCACTGAATACTAATAACTAAATGTCAAAAGCTATACTGGTTTCAATTTTTTAAACACTAATGTTCTTATTACATATTCCAATATATACAAAATAATTCAAAATACTGAACTCTCAAACACAGTTAAAATTAAGGCATGACATTATTTATTTTGACTGAGGCAGAAAGATCTAAAGATGACCAGGTGCAATCTAATTAAAATTAAATCTTTCACTTGCTTCCACCTGTTTGTTATTGGTCGATGCATTGTAAGATCTAATGACATCCCATTACAGGTCACGTCAGTGGTCAAAATTTTAAATTTTGATCGTCCAATCAAATTTCAGTTCGATTTAATTGATTCGACCAATCACACGCAGCGACCAAAGCAAAAAGGGGGAGCAAGTGAAAGATTTAATTTTAATTGGTACATAAACATAATTATCTAATGATGTGTCTGACATAGTTCATTGATTATACAGTCTAGTGAACATAACAGAATTTGCTTACTATTGTCAGTTCAGAATTTTGTTTTACTGAATATTCTGATTTAATTCACTATTCAAAACTAAAGTTGTTTATAAACTATAGTAGTGTAGTTACTAATAATAGTTTTTAGTTTTAATATAAAACATCATTATTAGATCATGTGTACTTTTAAAATGTGTTTATTTCAAGGTAAAGGTCAATATCATAAACAAACTGCAATTGTCAATTTCTATTGCATGGTTGAACCACAGGAATTTGACCTCATATCATTTAGGATGAAATATGGCCAAAAAAAACCCCCAAAAAATTGTTCGGAGGATTTTGTTTCTACAATTTCTTTTTTGTTTTCTGTTCATATTTCTCCCTAAATGATTATGTGCAACACATATTTCAGCAAACCTGTTATCAGAATAACAGATTTATATGACCTTTGAACCGTGCCTTTTATGAACATATATTGTAGAAAAAAATGTAATGCTAAAAAACAAAAACTTTTTTCCTGATTTTTCTTACCAAAGAATTAATATTCACTGTGTTAATATTCTTTTTAAGGTCAAACATAAATGCAAATTTCAAATTAATTAATCCACTACCTGCGATAAATCAATATCTTTAATTTTTATATGCCATCCAAATTTCAACTCAGGTAGAGTGCTAGAATGCAACCTTTATTGACAAGGATAGCCAGTTTTCCTTGTACTCCAGCTTCATGGGTGGGATAACTTTTGTATAATATAGGGTAGTAGTACCGTAGTACAGATGTGCAGGTTGGCATTACATAGTGGTATACAGAAAATACGTGTACAGATGTGCAACCCCAAATAGTATCTTTTTTTGACGAGGTAGCTCTTTTTTTATTTAAAGATATATCAATGGATAATTGTAATTTTTGTAAATAGGTCATTTCTCATCTGAAGCTAAGTGATAAACACATGAAGTGTTTCATTAACATCACTTGATGAATTGATGAAAGGTCATGTAGTGATTATAAATGTTAATGTGTTGTTAGGAATGCACACAGGTGTTAGAATTAGTGTTGTTAGGAATGCACACAGGTGTTAGAATTAGGTATTCTCAATCGAAGGGATGGGGGGGGGGGGGGAGGGTATACTTTTTGGTACAGCTCTGCAGATGGAAATAATTAAAAGACAAAAGCAATACATTTTATTTATGTCCTAAAATGTAACATTTTATTTGTCAGTGCATTTCTTTTGTTTTATAAACATTTTGGTAGTGATGGACTGTCAATTAATGTGAATATACAATAAATAAAAATAGGTCTCAGGTTTAAAAATTAAATATATGATTAGGTCCCATTTGAATATATCTGAATGATTGTTTGAATGATTGTTTGTTGTTTTAGTCATCCAGCAAGCAATATTTCAGCTATATTCAGGAGAGGACAATGTTTAAAAATATAAATTATCTCTTGAACACATGTGATTGAATAATTTCTTCTTAATACTAAAAGTGATCCCATAAAGTAAATATGAACATATATTCTGTTGAAGTAATGTATCTAGTGAATCCCTACAATTTGATTGGTTAATCAAGACGGGGATATCATACCGTATTCCCTGTGAAACCCCGGGGATATTGAAACCAGTTTGAAAATGGTGTCTATTCATTGAATAATTAATTTGTTTTACATAATATAAATAGTTAAACATAATATAAAGATATCAAATATTGATTTTAAATACATGCATTTTACGGAATCTTTCATCTCCGTCTGCGATTTGTCTTGAAACTAACAAGGGAGATAACCGATAACATAAAGTCTTCAAAATGGCAAACAAGGCATTTGCATCGCACTTCGAAAGTGAAATTTATCATTAAAAGTTAAGCAGGGAATAAAAAGTCGTAAAAAATAAAGGTTATAAAATTTAAAATGCAATAAAAAGTTTCGTTGGAAGCTTAAATGTGTTGAATGGTATGTTCTCCGATAGTCAGGTGGTCCAAACTAAAGCATGAGTAATGTATAATCTAATTATATACTTTAGAATATTAGTACAAGAAGACTTCAACAGAATATAATTGTTATTCGGGCTTCACAGGGGATACGGGTTCATATTCCCTGTTTGTATTCTATATTCCCTTCGCCTCCGGCTCAGGGAATATAAAACACAGACAGGGAATATGAACCCGTATCCCCTGTGAAGATCCCGAATAACATATATTATCCCCGTATCATTACAATCCCTGGAATTTGATTGGTCTGTTACACATCTTTACAAAACCAATATACCAGGGGCGTTGCTAAGTCACATACCCGGGTGTTGCTTACCGTTAGTTTCAGAATAATATGTAAGATGCGTTTATAGTAGAAATGGTAATTGGTTTGCATCATATACAGGATGAAGAAATCTTGGACAAATGGTACAAATGTATGTCTTATTTTCAGCAGAAAAAGAAACACAAGATATGCGCAGTTTAACAAAAAAAGATGTCATACAATTATGACGTCTCTGCATGACATTCTGCGCCAAAACTAAATTTTTTAACATCTGTTTGAATCCAACAAAACTGATTATTTTGAGAAATGTAGGTTCTACCGAAGGTAGTTCCCTACACCTTGTGTAAAAGCGTAATATTCATCAAATTTCAATCCAACTTTCTTTGATAATGATGAAAACGTTACTTTAGCCTCCGTCATTGCGTTGACAAAGTACACAAAAATCCATCATTTCAAACTAAAATCAGGGATAAATTCGTTAAACACATTCATATCCGTACATACAATGTATGGGGATTTTAACACCTTCAGCACCACTGCATTTGGGGCAATTTCGGTGTTAAAATCTCCATATCTACAGATATAAACGTATATAATTAATAATATACAGATAAATAATAAGAAGTATGTAATATCACAATTGAAAATAAAAATAAATTTCACTTCATAAATTAATTTTTTTTGAAAAATTGTTTAATTGTGTCACCCGTGAAAGTTAAAAACAATCAGAATAAATATTCATAATATAGAAACCTTCACAAATATGGGCCATATAACATAGTCCATCGATACAAGCTTAAATATATAAGGGCTCAGTTGTATTGCACACACTTGGGCAGTATTCTCAATTACTTCACTTAAACATGTGTAATGCATTATAAATTTCTAGACAGGCCTTTGCAGGCCTGGTGGAAATAGTTTTCAATTAAATAAAATATAATTACATGATGCATCAAGAATAAAACTGTGACCTCATGAATCAATAGTGCACTTTTAAATATCTATAAATAGAATGTTAAACTACAGCTGAAAAGTACACTGTGTTGTCCATAAACTTAATCAATAAACTGACTCTCCCAAAAAAAAAAAGAAAAAACCAAACAAAAAAAACCCACCAAAAACAAACTTAACCAAAACATTTTCTTACTTATCTGTTAAAATAGACCTTATCCATTATACAAATACATTATGTTAACAGTAAATCTGGCATGATCATACAAAAGCTATTGGCAAATTGCTGAGAACATTTTTTTTTACAAAAAACTGACAGATACAGATACAAACACTGATGCACTTCCCTATTGGTGGTGGTGGGTATAATAATGATTTACACATTTCATATTGTGTGCAGAAATCTATAAATAGTTTTTTATGTGGAATTCTTTTATTCGTAGGCAGTTTTTAGCAAGTTTTGTTTAATACTTGGTCCAGACATCCTTTCCTATTTATACTACTTGAAAATAATTTTTTCCCAGATGCACCCTGAAGCCCTTTCATTTTATCTGTACTTGGATGATTTCTAAATTGCTAATCCTATTGGTTCACATAGAAAGTAGCACAAATTATAAATATTTTATTGGTCACTGCTTAACATTTTTCCAGAATATCAGTATAAGCTACAAGCAACTACCTATCACTGCAAAATCATCTTTCACAAGGAAACTCAGAACAGATACCATTTTGTCAGATTTTATACACTGTATTCAGGTTGTGTCATATAACATGTGATTGGTTGTGATTACTTGGATGAATTAAACAAAGGACAAAGAAAATATTGGTCAATGAAGTATGGCTTGACCTAAAGTAGCCCCTTATTGAAGAAAAAATTCACTTGACAGAAAAATATACAACTGTTTAGAAATCTGTTGCTATATACCACCAGTGATGGATGTGTCTGAAACAAGCACTCGGCAGTTACAGAAGTGTATTTGTATCAAGGAGTAAAGTAAAGCAGAGTATTAAATTATCTCTTGTAATTTAACAAATCCTATTTGAATAGGAAAACTGGCAATCCTTGTCAATTTAGATTGGAGTCGAGCACACCCTGCCCTCAGTGAGACTCAAACAACCTCTGTGTTATAGACTCGTGATCAATAGTATGACTAACTACTTTAACCACTTGGCAACAGAGTCCCAAGATGCCATTCATCTTGGGATTTCATGTATTAAAAAGTTAGTACAACCTAATAAGCAAGTTTTAATGGCATCTTTATCTTTGAATTTGATTGATTCTGTGTTGTTTCATATCAAGACTATCATAAAAAATAAAACATATCAGCAGGAAGTGGAATTAAAAAAAGCACCACTATCCCTCATCAGAGTGAAGTCCCAAGAAAAAAGAATGGGCCCAGGCAATATTTTGAAGTTGATAAAGGCTTAGCAGGTAACTTAGACTATACAAGTATAAAGTTGTAGGGTTCCTTTTAGTTTAAATACCAGTGTGATGAAAAAACTGTATTTTGAGCATATATCACCATCAATAACATTTGAATACACATTGCTGTTCCTCAACACAAATTGAAATGTACAGAGGTACAGTGCATTAGAAGTTGATATTTTTGTTTTATTTGTAAATTTTCATTAAAAAAAAGCAATAGAAATAAATGACAAGAATTGTAGGTATATATCCCAATAAACAAGGATGGAGATATGATTAATCCCTTGTTTTGTAAATTTCTTTTTTCCACTTAACATGTAAACTACTAAATTTGTACATGTTTACATTTTATTTTTAGAGAGTGACACACAAGATATGAATGAAAATGAAGCCTGTACAGTGATGAGTAAGGAACTGTCTAAAAAAAGGAAGGACCAAACACTATAGGCTCTGCTTCTGAAAGCTCAAAGATGCTGCTTTCAGCATCTAAGAAAACTTATACATGGACTGTTGAAGATGATAAGTTGTCCAAAACTGTGAAAGAGTTTGTGTGAAAATTATAATAATAATGGACAATAAAGACAAATTAGTAAGATTAAACTTTTGATAATTGCCTTAATTTTTAACAAAGATGATGAAAAATTATATATTAAAAAAGAAAGTTGGAAGATATAATATCTTTTGTCTTCATGTTCGATTTATTTATATAAATGTTTATATTAATTTGAATTCAGGAAACAAGATCTGATGAAAGATATTTTAGAAAAAAAAGATGGACAGATATACTGAGAGCAATAGATATTTTTGGAGTTCACATTAAGGAAACATTCATTTTTGTTATGATACAGTGGTTAATGGGACAATAAATGAAAATTATGTATGGTAATAAGTATTTTTGATTCTCTGGCATTGGTCAGAAGGGTCATTAGTCTGAAGCGGCATTGGTCCACAACGTCATTGGTCGGAAGGGCATTGGTCTGAAAGGTCATTGATCCAAAGGGGCATTAGTCGTTAGTCCAAACAACTTTTTTTTTAACTCAAAAGATTTGATTTATGGTGGAGGAAAGCAAAAAAAAAAGACCTTGTGAATGTGACTCCTCTGAAACCTCTGACCAGATTGTGATGAAACTTTGCATTTGCAGAAAAAAAACGTGTGCACTTCACTTGCTTATCATGCAAGTGCAGGTGTGACCAATTGCTCTTCACTAATGTAGAAGATTGATTGATTGATTGATTAATGGTGTTTAACGCCCGAGCAGCAATATTTCAGCTATATTCAGGCGATGAACATGAAATGGATGATAAAATAAACATAAAATGATGATGAATGAAAATGGGATGGGACACAAGGAAAAATAGGGGTAACGGATTTTAGATTGCCACTGGCAAATGGGAGGATGGATAGGATCGGGCAATTTAGCCTCCTGCAGCGGGATCAAATCCCTACTCATATCGAATACTACAGCAGCGTTCTTTAACGTGAGAGGAACGTGGCATTTTTCCCAACACGGTGCACTAATATGGTTTGCGGTAAGGTTTTCTGTATTATGGCCTGACAACCCCAGCTTGCCAGGGGTACCCCATTCAACCACCTGGGGCACACATCCCAGTTGGTCTTTAGGCAAACCGACCCGACACGCCGGTCAGGGTACTGGGCGCTATTTAGTCGCCTTTTACGACAAGCTAGCGGGACTGCGGTCTATTCTTTTAGCCACCCGGATCCCGCATGGGGCTAATGTAGAAGATGTGTGCAGCTCTAACTTGCATGGCTATATATATTATATATAACAATCTTGTGTCAAGATTGATCAATATTTTTTGTATAAGTAGTGTAAATATGCGTTCAGGAAGATTTCCTAGATGTGTATGTCAATCTATAATAGAATAGAATAATTGAAGGCTTTGTTTCTCAGTTAATAGAAAAGAAAAGAAATCACAATGTTACAATTTTAAAAGGTGCTGGGCTGAATCGTTCACCAGGAATTTAATATCATTCAATATCCAAAACAAAACTTTAATTTCTTATATACAAAACCACTAAGTTACCTTTCAAAGGCATTACCAAAATCCTTACTAAAGTAGATCGAATAGGCACAGAGATCTCAATATGATGCTATAGTTACATTAGTCCATTATACCAACTTTGAATAACCAGATATACTAATGTAAATATCGTTATGCTGGATATGTATTTATTTAGAGAAGACGGAAAAAAATAAATATGTATAAAGTGTAAAAATCTATTAATTTTGTATTAAACAGGACTCACAGGACCAGTTTTAGTCAAAATAAGGACATGGAGCGGGACGACTCAAGTTTGTCAAGTGAAGATAAAGCCCAAAACAACACTTTATTATAGGTTTTCCCGCTCGTCTAAAATTTACTCAGAATGAGGTATTTTGCTCCTCTGAAAAAAAATTTTTGGGGTTGGGGAGAGGGGGGAAGATGCCCCTTCTCACTCTTGGGGACTATAACCTGTGACACATCTGAACCAATTTATATATACTACTGAAAGTGGCATAGACATATTTTAGTAATTTTATTAACTATTGCATTACCAAAGTAAATCTCTGATACATCAAGAACGGAAATGACATATTGTTTCAGTATTGAAATTTCAAAATGTGCTCTTTGCAGGTATCTCTTTTGTTTTACTGCAAAGTTGGAGAAATGAGACCTACTTGTAAACACAAAATGTACCTAAACATGTCTTAATTCTAAACACTTTTAGGATGTAACATGGTAAACCCTTAACACATTTCAGATTCAACACAGAAAGTGTGTTTAGAATTGTTGTTTGTTTGAATGTTGTTTAACACCACTTTCAGCAGTTTTGTCTCAGATACAAATTTTGAAACTAAAAGTGTACTGGTAGAAACATGTGATGAAAAATTCAACAATAGCAATTCAATAAGAGATGAAGGTAATAATAAAATACTGAACTGCAAGGAAACTGTAAAAAATACAATCCACAAATCAAAAGTAAAAGAAACTTGCAAACTAGAGAATCAACAACCAAAATTATAGTAACGGTACAACAGCAATGGTCCTGACTTAATACAGAAATAGAAATGGTGGGTTAAACCAGGTTTTATTGAATGCCAACCTCCTGCTTTCATTACTGATTCTGAAGTATGTAAGTCAGATATCAGAACATATAAATCATGGAATGTTAGAAAGTCCACTAAATTTAATATCACCTTGTTTTCAACAAGATGGCATTCAAAAGTGTTTATTCTATTGATTGCAGATCTTTATGCTTGATTAGTTAAATACACTAACTTGGTGCAGAAAATATTGCTTGATTTTAATGTACTAGTTGGTTTTGCTAAAACATGTTGCTTGCCTCAGTTTCTCTATCTATTATGCTTACACTGAATAATTTCTGTGAAAATTATACTCTGATAAGTATCAGGGATGAAAAATACTGTATGAGTTAATTAGACTAAATAGGTACCCTATTTACCTGTCCATCTGACTGAATTAATCCAGGGTTTGTACTTATGCAACAAGGTAAAATTAGTAAATTTTTTGAACATTATGTAAAATTATTAGAAAAAAATTATAAATTGCAGCAATGTACATTATGATAAGTCACCTAACAAAACCCTTAACAATTTATCAAAAAGTGGAAGTTTATGTGATAATGTACTCTATACAGTATACACCATAATCCAAAAATTGTGATTTTGCTAACAGGATATTTTAATTAGTTTACAGTGTAAATGTGTTACTGATAAACCTATGCTTGCTTACACAATACCAGTATTGGAGAATATTCCAGGCAATAACACAATTTAAAGCATAACACTTAATTAATATTCAATAATTTTAGTTTTCATCACAATTGTAGTGAAATCATTACAAAAAAAGAATCACAGATAACTACCTAGTTGTGATCATAAAACAAAATAAGTCAAGCAAACAACACCGTGTGGACAACAACAACAAAACAGACAAATACATTTGTAATACAAAACCAAAATATTGAGTAAAACTAAAACATCTGAAATGGTTGAAATTATATGACATGGCTTATTTAACATTTGCCAATCTTAAAAAAATGAAGTGTTTACTGAACAAGAAGAGAAAACTTGTATAAACAGACTTTTATGAACTTTTTATTTTATTACACAGAATTTTTTGCAACCAAAGAGGACATAACTCATAACAAAAATGGACAAACTAAATTGTGATTTACAGATTATGAAGAACCAGTAAATACTTACTTTGTTGTACAACCAAACTTTTGTTTAGCTTATCCAAATGACAGTAACAGTTACAAAAAATTACCAGAGCCTCTTAAGAGCCTGTATCGCACACCTGATTGTATAGGCAATGAAGATGGCATTTCCCTGATGTTGAACTACCAATAGGGAAGTGCATCAGTGTTTGTATCTGTATCTGTAATTATCAATAAACTTTAAAGGGGTCCTCCCAAACAATACTGCTAGTTTTGTTTACATTGGTTAACCAATTTCTGAGAAGATTTTAAAAAAAATTTCCCAGGGGAAACTTTAAGTCCTGTATTGGTGGTCATTTTGAATTTCCAATGGGCAATAAAAGACATAAACTTTAAGGAAGACCATACAAACAATATTGCCAGTAACTGGTTTCAGAGAAGAAGATTTTCAAACTTTTTCCCATTAAGTTCTATGTTGAACCAAGTCCTGGTGTGGTAGCATAGTGTGGTGGCCATTTTGATTTTCCTATTGGTATAAAAAACTTAAACTTTATAGAGGACCATCCAAACAATACTGATAGTAAGTTTTGTTTTCATTGGTTAACTGCTTTCAGAGAAGATGCCATTTTCCTATAGGGTCCTATGTTAAACTCAAGTCCTGTGGTGGTGGCCATTTCGATTTTCTGAATGGCTTACAAAAACATAAACTTTATAGAGGACCATTCAAACAATATTGTAGTAAGTTTGTTTGGATTGGTTAGCCAGTTTCAGAGAAGAAGCTTTTATTAACTTTTTTCCCATACCCGGTAGGGTCCTATGTTAAACTTAGCCCTGCTGTGGTGGCCATTTTTATTTTCAGATTGGCATAAAAAACATAAACTTTAAAGAAGACCATCCAAACAATATTGCTAGTAATTTTTGTTTTAATTTGTTATCTGGTTTCAGTGAAGAAGCCTTTTAAAACTTTTTTCCCATAGGGCCCTAAGTCCTGCGGTAGCAGCCAAATCAGTTTTCCAATCCAAATTAAACACACTTGGTAATGGTCCATCCAATGAACATTATGGCCAAAACGGTTCCAACTGGCCAAGTGGTTTCATAGAATAAGAATAAAATGTAAAAAGTTTATAGAGGTGATCGCTTAGATGACAACGATGATTGACACAAAGTGATGACAATAGCTCACCTTTTGGGTCAGGTGAGCTAAAAAAAAACCTGTTCATTATTGAAACCAATAACAATAAATCAAATATCTTAAGACAAGTTAAAAAAACATCAATATAAAAATTAAGCAGACTAAAAAGTATAAAACTGAAAACAATTGAATGGAAAGCTTAAGTGCCACCACCCAACTACTACATATATTTTCTGTATTAGGAAATTTTCATGTGTTTATTATTTTTTAATTTTTGCTATGTTAGCAGAACAGTGTAATGTGCAAAAAATTTCCTAAGTCAGAATATTTAACTCTTTTTATTAAATTATGAACAATTTATCTTGAATAACAGACTTAGCAAAGAAATAATGCTTTAGACATAAAAGTATTATGTGCAGTTTGCTTGTATTGGGTCTGTGACAAGTCATACGATTTACTCAGAACTATTAAGTTTTTAATATTAGTAAATTAGCCTCGAGTTCAATAACTCAGGCAGAGTTTATATGTAATTATTACAAGATTATAATCAGTCCAAAGTCTCAAGCAGATGGATATCTCATTATTTGGCAGAGATTTGATTATTTCTTTTTTGGATGAGGGAGAACAGCATGACATGACATAGTACATAAACATAGTGTATTACCAAGAAATTCACAAAGGAACAATTTCATTAAAAAGCACTTAACCTTTAACACAATTAAAGGGGTTCTGTAAGCTGAAATCTAATAAGCAATTCAAATGGAGCAACCCATGTTGTTGTCACATTACCTATTATTATGCTGTTAAAATTCACTGTTTTTGTTACAAATTGTCAAATAGTTTATCACAATTATTTAAAATTACTGGGGGGCCTCGGTGGCCGAGTGGTCAAGGTAGTTCATCTACTATTTATCACGTGGTCTGTCAACACTGAGATTGTGGGTTCGATTCTCACTGCAGGCAGGGTGTACTCGACTCCAATCTTAATTGACAAGGATTGCAAGTTTTCCTACCGCAGGTGGGGGGTTTTCTCTTAAAAATCAAAGTATTTGGAAAACAGGAAGTAGATGACCAAGGAGCACAAAATCGCTTTATAGTACCATATGGTTCTATAGCATAAAGCAATATGCAAAATATAAGGCTTCTGCATACTATAGTTGCTTATAAAAAAATTTGTGTTGCAGACAAACGAAAAGATGAACCAGGAATGGACAAGGGTAAAACAGTATACCCCCCCCTCTCTTCTTCGAAGCGGGGGTATAATAATATTGGCTATAATTTGACATAACAAATATATTAATGAAATATTGCTGTATATGAACATGTGATTTGAAATAATTTTATGAAGTATGTCACTACACTTCTGAAGAATAATAGTATTTAGTATTTTGTTGTATAATGCTCGTATGGACAAGTATTTGACTAGAAAAAAAATGAATTTGAATATTGAATTGTTATCCAGACCTATTCATATATTTAATGACTGTACATACACATTGACACTACCAAGCAATACCTTCAAATTAAAGTGACATCTTAGGACATAAAATGTATTCTTTTGGAATTTCTTCTCCATTGTTCATTTCCTCTCTTGGCAGTCAATGACAGAGAATTGTACCTAATTTTAACATCTGTGGGTATTCCTATCAACACATTTATTATCACTTAATGACACATGTTTTATTGGTTTATTTAACAACATATAGGAATTTCATAGAATCAAGTGATGTTAATGAAGCACTCAATCTTTTGCTTTTATAAGGCATTGAAATCTGGTATGACATTAAAAATAAATTCCTTATTAATGGAAAACTTTGTTTGTAAAATCACTGTAGTTTACATAGGCTTAACATGCTTAAGATGAGAATTGAGGCATGGATATATTTAGATAATTTACAACTTCCCAATGATATATTTTTCAATGAAAAAAGCTACCTTTTCATATTTTTTGGAGAGCTAAAAAAGTGACCTATTTATATATTACCCTATATATACCAAGTTACCCCCCCCCCGGTCTGTCAGTATTGAACAGAATTCTCTTTGAATGAATGCTGCCTGGCCTAAAATTGGCAGAGTTCATGAACTGTTCAAATACTACTTCTTGAACAATTCATGAATTATTCATGAAAAGTTCATGAGCTTATCAAGAACAAGTTAGTTCATGAAATTTCTCATTTAATGTTCAGATACTATTCATGAACTTTTTATGAACAATTCAAGAACTTTTATTCTTGAACAGTTCATGAGTTGTTCAAGAAGTAGTATTCGTGAACTGTTCAAGAATGAGTGTTCATGAACTGAAGATAGTTCATGAAATTTCTCATTTAATGTTCACGTACTTTTCATGAACTTTTTATGAATAGTTCAAGAACTTTTGTTCAAGAAATTTTCATGAATAGTTCTTGAACAGTTCAAGAAAATTTCACAGGGGACCCCCCCCCCCCCCCCCCGCCGTGGTTTCACTGGGTTAGTTTATTACAAAATCATGCAATGTATTTTTGTGTCGTTAATTGATTTGCATAATTATATTTCAGTAATGCATATATATATTGTTCGAGTAATATAGGTTTACATTTTCCAAAACTATTCTTAATTTGCTACAAATGTTTGTATGATTTAAATCTACAACTCTTATGAGGTCATGCTAGTATATTAGATCACCTAAAGTTAAATATAACCAAAACAGCCTTGACCTTGTTTTATGTGACCTTGTTATTTATTTATGTTTGACAAATGTATTAGTATTAACAACCTGCAGTTTATTGACAATATGGAAGGTCAACCTAACACACTGTACACCACAAAGATTACTAACTTGTACATAACTTTCTCTAAGCAAAGTATGTATTTATTTCTCATGCATTTTTCAATGCTGTCTTCTTATTTCAGTAGACACCGATACAGGATTTTCAGTTAGAGGGGGCACACCAAAGTGGCAAGGGGTCTGGGGACCGTCTAAGGCCCACAGTGGGTCCAGTGAAGTTCTAAAATCAAGATACTAGTAGCTTCTAATGGGTCATTTTAAATGGTGTTTAGATGGGTATTTCTTCCCCTTCAGACATAAGTTTTTTTTGGTGTCTATATCCTTTTTTCCTTCATAGGTTTTAAGGAGGGGGTGTGGGGGGGGGGCACTGGGTGCACCTCCACCTGAATCTCTCAAGATTCAACAGGAATGCAGAAGCTGAAGTAATGGGTGGCTACTATCTTTTTCAGTTAAAAAGACTATTTTTATTCAATAGAAAAATGGCTCTTGCATATAAGAAGTTGATCATTTAGAACTGAGAATGTTTGGAATCATACCTTTCAGTTGATTGCTGGAGTCAGGGGCATATACATATGGAATCATTATGACTACAAAGATGGTGACATCACACCCAGAATATGACATAATGATCCAAATGTCTTAATATTGCAAAATCTTGCAAACTTAATTACCACATGTATGTCTAACAATGGGTTTTGGCTTTAAAAAGAATTTAGCCACTTTGATCTTTCAACTGAATTCTGGATAGCCAAGCAGAAAACAGAAGACAGCCAGCAAAAAATAACAATTATTTACAAACAAATAACAATTATTTTCTGTTAATGAGACGTACAACACTTTTTGATCATAATGTGAACTTTATAGACAGCTATAATATATGGATAATTTTGAGTGTTCATTTGTTCCTTTAAAAGTGTCATAGAAATTAACAATTTAATGCAAGGTCTACCATAAAACCTACAAAGTTTTTTTCTGAATATTTTCATCTGAAAAGCCTGATTTCTTTTATTTTATTTTAGAATGACATTTTAAGAGATCATAGGACTGGCATGTACATAGGGCTTATATGTAAATATAGAGGTATAACTTAACTTACACTGGTTTGACTGTCAGCGACATGACAGGTGTGTTTCAAAACTGGAACAGCTTACTTGGCACAAAACATTTACCCCTATCTATTATATTTAGAATTTTCCACAAAAATCAAAACCTTTGACCTGGCACACCACCATTGCATGTTCAAATATTCTACTAAACAGGAAAAGTGTGCTCTTCAGTACTAATGTCCCCCTTGGCACATATTGGTAAATACCCACATTTTTTCTAAGTTTACTCAAGCATGAAACATTTGGCCTGGGCCTACAGTATTTCATCAGTTAAAAATTATCATCATATTGTAACTGACTGTACCAAGTTTCATAAATATGTTGCAAGTCATCTTTATAAAAACAGCTGTGCAATGAGTGCATGAGATGCTTGAAGATATAAAGGGCAATAGCTATATACTTAATGGGTGCATAATAAAATCTGCTCTAATGAGACATAATCATATCTATCAATATCAACAATGCCCTGAAATTTCAAGAAATGATGAAATCTTCCATACAGTCTGAAATTTTTTTTACAAATTAAGTTCCATACTTAATTAAAAAACCCATAATTTTTACCAAAAATAAAATTGTTCACCCATAACTCTATAATGATAAATCAGAAATTTACCAAAAAAATAAATAAATAGACTATGAGGCTAACATAATTAACAACTGTGTGCATTTTGAAAAAATAAAAACTTGATGCCATGAAATGGCTGAAAAATTGCAGAAAATGGAATTAAACATCATTCAAACAAACAAATAACACACAAATATACACTGGAGACTACTTGCCACATAAAAAACTCAGCTTCCTATTCTCAACACAACAAAACCATACATTATTTTAATTTTTGAGTTAAGTTGAAGACCAACAGAATTTTCTCCCATCTTGCCCTCTAACCAGTGTTTCATTCTTTATTTTCTCAAACCCCACAAAAGATAGGAAAACAAAAACTGAATTGTTTTTAAGAATGCAGTGACAGCTAAAAGGGTTGCTTTAGTACAGGCTTTAATTTTTAAAATGTTTGATAGACTTAATTATCTAGTCTTTTGTTGGTCAATGCCACCATCCTGATGATAATGCTACAAACCATATAATTCAACCAAAAATGAAAGATTTGAAATTGTTATGAATCCTTCAAGTCCAGCCAATAAATATGGTTGCAACCTTGATTCCATTTCTCTGTTATTGATATAGGTATACATAGTAATGGTTTAAATTTGCAACAATTCACCTTATTATGTAAATAAGCTACTAATTTTAAAACCAAAAAATACAATTTTTAATGAAGCACATAAACGTATTGTTATCATAGTTAACAAATGACAATTACTGGTACTATATATATCAGAAGATCAGATCAAAGTATCAACTTTTAATTTCAAGCATTATACAATATGTAGGTACTGCATACCATGGTACATTACATGTTTATTACAATGGGGTGTTCCGGAATGCCAACATTTTTAAAATAACATAATTAAGTTTTGTTGTTTGAGTGGTTACAAAGGTGTATAGGTATAATCATAGGTAAAATAATTTTTTTTACAGAAAATGGTAAACTTTAAAATAAATTACATGTATTTAGAACTTATTATTATGTTATTTAGGTAAAAATGATTAATAAATAAATTAATTAATTAATATTTAAGGCATCAAACTTAATTTTTTTTAAAATGTGAAAATTGATTATAATATAATGTATTAATTACTATAATTATAAGTATAGTAAATAAGTATATCAAGCTGCTTAAATCATGAATACTAAACTGTGACTGCTGCTTACCCTTTCATGAACTGTTATTTCGAAATATAAGTTCTTCAAGCCATAACATAATGAGCTTTGGGTTATTGGTATACCCCCACTGAATACTTTTAGCATCATTCAAAGTTAATCATGGCTATGGCACAGTTGAACTTTTAAGTACATACCCAACAGACAAGGAGGCAACAATTTAGCCTTCAATGGTTATCTTTTCGGGTAAAGACTACCCGTGGTGAAAGAACGTACTGGAAGTGTACTATACCAGCATGCCCAGCGACTATCAACACTAAGAATGACACTATTACGGGACTAGGACAGCACCAACACAGTCACCCTGCAGACCAAGCAAAAATTGAAGCCAAAGACATAATGCACTTTATATCGACAAAATGCCAGGAAGAAGTAAGACCAATACCAGCTATTTACCAAGAAGAGATATGTCAAAGCTTAGAGACGACGAATGGGACAACAATTCGAGACAAGATGTTGACAATATATCGACATTCAACTCTGCAAAATCAATATTGTTTCAGCCCAACACGAAAAAGATGTCTGGTACAATGCACTAGAAGACTTAGAAGACACCAACTTGCCATCCACACTACAACTTTCACAGACTATGTTGTTATCCAATGGATTGATAGCGACCGCACTCTATGGAATCATTTCAACACAGAGGGACCCTGCACCGCCCACCACCAAGAAGCCTGGCATGGTAAACAGAAAAGGAAAGTCCAGCACAGTCACCAGAATATATACACCAACATCAAGATTTTCAAAGACATCCACACAGTCAAGAGATAACCCGTATTCAACTTCAGGGCGGCAGAACCCAAAAACCCAGACCCAAGACGTACCGAACCATTGACAACTACATCAGCACATTGAAGGACTATATGTAACTTCCAGAATCTAAAGTTAAACTTCAACCTACAAATACAAATTTTTTTAACACAGCAAATAAACTATTCTACATTGTGTAAATGTTTCTTATGCTGCTAATAAAACCAGTTTATAGCTCACAAATTTTAAGCAATGAAAGCTGTTGACCACAGATTCAGACTTATTTTGCAGCCTCCTGGTAAGACACCCAAGACAAAAACAGTACCAACACCCAGCTGACCTATCTTGAAGAAGAAGCAACAGAAAGACCTTTCAGCAGAACCAACTCAAAAAAAGGTAAGTTTTTAGCTTACATTTTATATTCTTCTAGCAATAAATAATACAAATATGTACTCATGTATGACATTTCATTACATTTAAAAAAAATTTCTAAAGTTGTTCTTTGTCTCACTCTGGATGTTTCTGTTTGCCTTCACACAGTTCAATAATTCAAAATACTTGTATGTATTTTTCTTGTTTGAAGACAATTGCAATCAGATAGTTGTACAACTTGTATTTTCCTTCTCTTTATTATATGTTTTTTTAGACGAAGGATTTGGAAATGGTTGCACAAATGCTAGAGTTAACAGAACTCAAACAGCTTCAGCTGAGCACCAAAAAACAGCTATAGAAGAGACTGAGCTATAAATTTAATTTTAAAGATGGTCATTCTGCCTACAATTCATTTGATTGATTTATAATTTTTATTTCATTGTGTAGACAACTTTTAAAACATGATAATAAGTAAATACATGTACATGTAACATCTTATTGGAATGTCAAACAACATTGACAGTAAAAGTAAAGTAGAATAAAATAGATATTATAGAGGTGAATTTAATGTGACTGTGTAGCATTCTTCACATTTTTATAGTTATTCAGTTGACACTACAACTATTATTTGGTGTAGACATTAATTTATACTTTAAAGTGAAATTATTCTTATTTCAATCAAAATTTAACTTTTGTTATTCACGAACACAGGCTATATGTAAAATTTTAATTTATTTACAGAAACTAATCAACTAGCAAGGTTTTTAAATGGTCTATGGATTTACTGCTTTGTCCAACAGACCCCAACCAACATGAAAATGATGTTTGTATAGACTGTGTCTTGCTAGGGAGCAAAGTAAATATCCTCCAAGAACAACTTAGAACCCTCCAGGGTCAAGAACAGACCTTGCAACAACAGATGCAATTGTCCCAGTCACAGCAAAGCCAGGTGTTTGAAACTGCATCAAGGCTATCAAATATGCAGTATTATATCCACATGCTTTGGAACAAACAGGCAAGTTTTACTTAAACTTTTTGCTTCCAGACAAACATAGTGTGGGCACAAAAAAATGTCTCACCTACATTCTGCATCAGTAACAACAAAAAATATGTCACAAGCATTACGTAAATTGCATAAAATTGTTATCATTTGAAATATACAATGCATGGTTACAGAGAAATGGACCTAATCCAAAAACTTTAACTTAGTCACTGGACCATAAAATTGAAGTCATGGTCAGTTGAAACCTACGAGACAGTCATGTACTAATCATTAGCAGTCTATATACTAAATACTGTCATCCTACCATGCATGGTTAAGAGGAAGTGCCCTAATAAAAAAACTTTAACATAGTTGCTAGACCATGAAATTGAGGTCAAGGTCAGGGGACACCTACCAGACAGTTAGGTACTCTTCATCAGCATCCTGTATACCAAATATTGTCACCCTACCATTCACAGTTACAGAGGAACTGCCCTAATACAAAAACTTAAACATAGTCACTGGACTGTGAAATTGAGGTCAAGGTCAGGTGACACCTACCAGAAAGTCATGTACAATTCATCAGCAACCTATATACCAAATATTATTATCCTACCAATGCGTGGTTACAGAGGAACTGCCGTAACCCAAAAACTATAATGTAGTTGCTGGACCGTGAAATTGAGGTCAAGGTGAGGTGACAGGTGACTGACTGGCAAGTACTCATCATAAGCCACCACTGGACCAAATTTTATGGATCTAGGGCTTGGGCTTACAAAGATATGAAGTAAAATGTCCATGTGTTTACGCCACTGCCGCCGGATACTCATACATATGTCTCGTCTACAGGTTTTTAAACAGTATATGGTAAGTAGTCGTAGTGGCAGGCGAGACAAAAAAACGAAAACAATTGTAACATTTTGGTGAACATTGGTAAATGAAATATGGTTTTCAAATAATTTGTAACAAGTTTGAAACAGGAATAAAATATGATTAATGTAATATTGAGTCAATATGCATAAGTGCACATGCTTTTAACAAAGTGAGACAAAGGTTTCTTGTTTACTATGTAGATATGATAACAATAATTGTTTTATATTAATTTCTTTAATTTTTAGGTAAAGTCATAAAATTATGAAAAGAGAACTTGCGTTAGGGTTGAAAAAAATGTATTGCTTTCAAGAAAACAGTTTTAAAAAAATCAAAATATAGCAAGCAAACATCAATAATAATTTATTTCTTTTTTAGACTACAAGTGATGCTACAAACACTAAACAACAGACATCTAACCAGGTAATAATTACTTATGAAACCATAAATATACTAGTTTAAAAAAATTATTCATTCAAAGCTTTCTGTTCAAAATAAACATGATAGATTTCTTTTCATAAGTAAGTTTTTTTAAAATACCTGAGAAAGGATTTCAACTGTAATGTGTTTTTTTAAGAAGGCTAAAGTTCCCTATTTTTCAGGTTCCTATTTGCAGTTCTCCTAGAACTGATGCTGGTACAGAAGAAGAATCTAGAGTAACACCAACTATATATACAGCAGAGTTGCCTTCTTTGGAACCAATGGAAACAGAGGTATTAAGATAAATTTGTTATTTACAAGTTTACAATCACTTACAGACTTTTTTTCTTCAAAATATATAATATATAAAAAAGATCTTACACATCGATTAAATATCAGATATGAGTTAAATTTTGGATTAATGAAAAAAAGCCTTAATTCTTGTTATGTTCAATTTTGAATTAATTCAAAAGCACATTTTTTTGTAAAATGATTACATTAGGGCATTGATTAAATCTGATAGAGATTCCTAACAAAACATATTCCTTACTTTCTCTTTTTTTACCAACAGGGCAAATCCCACTTGGTATTTCTTTCATACTGAATTCTCAATACTAATTTTTTAAATTAGGAAGAAGAAGCACCAGTAGCCGCATCACCATTAGTGACAGATCCATCGGGTTTTTTAATAAGTACACAAAGGTAAGAATTGTATAAAACTGCAGTGGTGTATTATCCGAGTGTAGTTAGTGTGCAGATTTACTACACCAACCCCGTTCCACCAACAAAAACCTTAAAATAGATGGATGACAGATACATATATATGTCTCTATTTGTTATGTTCCCTGTAATATATAGTGTATTCAATTAATATAGCATGCAAAAAAATAAACAATCTATCAAGTTAATTTTTTATATGTGGTTATCAATAAAGTTCTTGTTCACAAATTGATGACACCTTCCTTTAAGATCATTTACTGAACTTGTGCAATATTTATGCAACCTGGTTTACTGATTTTTAAACTTTTTTCATATAAATATATTTTATACTTGAAGCAAAAGTAAGCAAAATCAACAATTACAGCAAATGTGCAAAGGAGCTGCTGCGTTTACTGTACAGTGAGGAGGAAATGTCACCGATGTTAAAAGGAAGTTGGCTGATGCATTTAAACCAAGCCTGAATGTCAATTAAGTACTAAACATTCTTTAAACTCTGGTTATATGTAGTTAGTGCTCATATTTTTGAAACCTGTTTATATGGAGTTTGTGCCCATTTTTTAAATAATAAAAAAGAAATGTTCTGGTCAACAGTTGTTTTAATTTTACAAAAATCATAGTGATTTAAAAGCTGTAGTATCACTGTCCAAGCAAGAAACAAAATTCCAACTCCTTGGAAAAAATTTCAAACCCCTTGTAGAAAATTTCCAAGCCCTTGGAAAAATTTCCCAACCTCTTGGAAAAGATTTCCAACTTTTTCAAGATGTTTTCTGATCCATTTTCCGACACAGCACAGAGTATTAAGACATTTTCAAGCTTTTTTCTGAGCTCAGCTTGGAATTTTATGAACTAGAAATCAGTGAGATGGTACCCATTTCTGTGGGCCCACTGACCTTGAGGTCAAGGTCAAAGGTCATCAACCATGATATGCAACACATCGCCTTGATCTTGTCTACCCACATACCAAATATCAACAGCCTACCTCAAAAGAAAAAAACGTTACAGCCTGGACAGGATTAGTTTCGGACAGACGGACGAGGACAGACTGATCACTATAGGGCATCTGCCACAAAGTGGCGAGGCCCTAATTAATTTATATAATAAAATTTAACGAACAAATTTTAAGCATCATGGTTGCATCTCAAAGTGGATAGATGCTGTCCTCGCAAATTAAATATACCAATATATATATAATAACCTTGTCCACTACAAGGTTAAAGAGAGCAACTATTGAAAGTGCCAAAATTTAACACATCAGTTGGATGAAACACCAACATTAAACACGCAGAAATAAAACACTTTAAAAGAAAAACGCCAAAAAATCCAGACACCAAAATAACCAGATTTACGGTAATCTGAACATTTCTACTTGAGACGAAATAACAATATGGTACTACATCTTATGTGGATCTTACAGACCACACAGAAAATTAATTAATGTCTACAGCCATTTTATTACAATATAAATGGAGTACCATGAGAAATGATTGGTATGCAAAAGATACTGGAAGGAACTTATTAATATAAATAAACTGAATGTAGCCACTGGACTGTAAATTGAGGTCAAGTTCAGGTGGCACCTACCAAACTGTCATTACTATTCATTAGCAACTAATATACCAAATATTGTCATTATACCATTCATGGTTACTGAGGAACTGACCTTATCCAAAATTATACATCTTCTTTATTATTTTGAGGTTAGGTGATGAAGAACTTATTAAAAGCTACCAATGCACCAACATTGATGAACATATAGCGTAAGCTTACAAAAATATAAAGCAAAATGTGCTAACACTGATGCCTCTGGAAACCCACATACATGTCTCGCCTAAAGCAACATTTTTCACAAGTGAGACAAAAATAACCTGTAATTTGTCTCTGAGGTCAAAAGTCAAATGTAGACTGACTACAATGGTGCACAAAAATCATCTTATGATGATGCACACCTTGGCAAAATATCATAAGCCTATGTCAAGCAGGGGCGTAGCTGCCTTTACGCAAATACGCAGTTGCGTACTTTCGGAAACAGTAACAAAAATTAAAAAGTGACAAAAATGTCTTCATGCAGCGTTAAATTTATACTTTTCAATTCAGATAATGTAAACTACAATCCTATAACTCGTCTCCGCATTCATAAACACCATCAATCCGGAAATTGTACTCTTCCGACCGTATAAGTTTGCGTTTTACTTTTTTAAAAGTTTGCATTGCATAAAATTTTAAATGACCTCTTCGTCAAGGACTGAGTTTCTCGAATCGTCAACACCTTATCCAGACATATTGAAGCTCGACGGCGAGCATCATTCCATCACCGATGATGTCAAATATAAAGTGTTAACTTTGAAATGGGAAAACGTTCACCTATTCAATTTTCCAATATATCTACCGTATTTTGTTGAGCCAAAAGTAGATTTGGTTTTCCGTCATGTCATAATCATATTTGAAGCCCAGTTAAGGTCTCTCAAAAAGTGGTTCAAAACTGTTCAAAATCGCTAAAATCAGGGAGCTTCCCGGTACCCCCACCAGGGCTTTGCCCTGGACCCACTGGGGGCCTTAAGCGGCCCCCAGACCACTCGCCGTATTTTTGCGTACATCAAATTTAGGTCCAGCTACGCCCCTGTCAAGTGTTGAACAAATCACAAAAAAATGACTGCATGCTCAAAAGTCATTTACACGCTTCACGGCTTTGCATGGTTTACATTAAGGACAGGTTTTT
Organism: Limnoperna fortunei; assembly: GCA_944474755.1. Taxonomy (NCBI): domain Eukaryota; kingdom Metazoa; phylum Mollusca; class Bivalvia; order Mytilida; family Modiolidae; genus Limnoperna; species Limnoperna fortunei. The sequence goes on from OX104115.1 coordinate 57,460,886, forward strand.
TTCATTTAATACTAAGGCTTGCTCCCCTTATAAAAACTTGATGCCATGATATAGCTACAACCATATAAGAAGATTGATTCCACAGCTCTGAAATAAGGTTTATTTGTTAGTGGCAAATTTTTTTTAGAAAGTAAATTGTGTCTGTAAGACACCACTGATGCCATCACCTAACCAGTGACATGATAGGTGTATTGCAACAGATGAGAATTTTAAAAAAATTAATGAAAGTCAAAATCCTTTGGTCCTCCACACTATCATTTTGTGTAAAAACATTCTATAAAATATAAATGTTGTAGCTCTAAAAATAAAGAAGATAGCTGGACAAGATGTACTATCTCTAATTTAAAGAAAATTTTATGAAAATCAAAATCCTTTGGTCCTACACAATTTCATTATGTGTACAAACATTCTACTAAATATAAACACTGTAGCTCTAAAAATAAAGATGATATCAGAACAAGATAATTGTGCCACATCATGGCATGCAACTTTCAAACTGACAACTACCTCTAGTTTTAAAAATATTTCACAAAAAACAAAATAGTTTTGCACTGCACACTTCCATTATGTACAAATATTCTGCAAATTATAAATGCTGTAGCCCTTTAAACTGTAGAAAAAGACAGCTGGACAAGCCCTGCAATACCCAGTGCAAATGGATAGAATGAGGGACAGACAAGGGTGAATTAATATACCCCCATCAATTCCTTGCCAGGGTATAAAAAGTAGCCGAAAGCGGCATTAAACGCTATTTTAACACATAAACAAACAAAAAATATCTAATATGACTTCATAGTCAAAGGATGCATTCTCATTGGTTGGTGCAATCACATGCCAAAATGCCTATTTGTAAAACTGCCAAAAAACTTATGAAGCAAACATTTACCAGAAATATCATGTACAGTCTGTATTTGACCTTGAGTTCAAAAGGTCACCTGTGTTCAGGTTTTCTGGGTTTTAAATAAGGAGGGTAATAATAAAGCAGAGTTTAATGGTTGTTAACCTTGAATACATTTCATCATTTGTAGAGTGAAAAAAACTGATATCATGAATTGATGACAGGTACTACATGTAATGTAATATGTAATAACTAAATAATTCCTTATCATCAATTGTCAGAATGCCTTGTCAGAAATATTTGTAAATTTTTTCATAAGTTATCAAATATACCAAGATATAATACAACACATGTATGCAAGACAAAAACCAGGTTTATTTGCCTTGCCTGACAAAAAAGAACTTTATGACAAAAGTAAGGAGTATGTGACTCATAAGAAAAATGATTTAGCATTTACAAAAAATTCAAATGATATAGAAAAAATAATGAGCAGTTACCCATAAGAAAAATAATTTCAATTCATGCATTTGCTATAAAATCATTAAATTTCCCAAAATAAACATCCTATAAATGTGTTGCACATAACATTTCATAACAGTATAAAGCTGAAAATACCTATCAAGGCTCCCTGTTTTGTTGTCTTGCTGAATCTATTTGTTACTATTTCTGTATTTAACCACATGTATGTTCTTTGTAATAGCAATCATAGATCTAAAATATGAAGGGTTTAGATGAAATCAATCAGGGCTATTATTGTTGGAGACAATAAAAGATCCCTGAAGGCAGCCATAATTTAAGTGTGATCCGCAAAAAATATGGAATTTTCCTGATAAAGACTCTTCCTTGATCTTCTTTCTAAACTTAAACAGAAAATATTGCCTAAAGTTTCACTGAATTAAAGTAATGCTGCCTCATGCAATGTCATAATAGAATAAAATGTGCAGAATTCCAGTAGGTAATGAATATCTAAATAATTAAAATCATAAAATAAGTAAAAATTGGAAATTTTTTCTTATTTTATGCATTAGTTTAATATTAGATGTACAATGATTTACGAGTAGTTAAAAAATTATAGGCACACTCCAATGAACAAAATTTGCGATATCATTTTGGCATTTACAAAGCAAGGGTTGCGAAAAGGAGAAATTGTTTTTTTTTTCTTTTTATCCCTCTCTCTGGTGTTGTAAAATATTTATGCAACAGAAATAGCAAGGAAACTGATCGAAGAAGACCCTAAAGTTAAGGTACATTACAAATTCAGATTTAGACAAATATACATGTATAGACCACGAACAAAAAAAAACCTCAAAAAAAAACTAGACAAAGTCGATCTAGCGATCGCTGATACCCCCGCTTTTGTGAAAATTTCTAACGTTTTTCGTGGATTGTGACCTTGAAATTGGATGGATTTCCACCAAAATCAATAGGCTTCTTACCAACAAAATATATAAGAATATTTTACAGTTTCATTAAAATCTGATGACAACTTTTTGAGTTATTTTCCGGAAACAACTTTTTGTAAAAATTTCTAACATTTTTCGTGGACTGTGACCTTGAAATTTGACAGATTTCCCCCAAAATCGATAGGCTTCTTACCAACCTGATATATAACAATATCCCAAAGTTTCATTCAAATCACATGCAAACTTTTTGAGTTATCATCCGGAAACAACTTTTTGTAAAAATTTCTAACGTTTTTCATGGACTGCGACCATGAAATTTGATGGATTTCCCCCAAAATCAAAAGGCTTTTTACCAACCTGATATATAACAATATCCCAAAGTTTCATTCAAATCGGATTCAAACTTTTTGAGTTATTGTCCGGAAACAACTTTTATGTTAAAATTTCTAACGTTTTTCGTGGACTGTGACCTTGAAATTTGACGGATTTCCCCCAAAATCGATAGGCTTCTTACCAACCTGATATATGACAATATCCCAAAGTTTTATTCAAATCAAATGTAAACTTTTTGAGTTATTGTCCGGAAACAACTTTTTTGTTAAAATTTCTAACGTTTTTCGTGGGCTGCGACCTTGAAAGGGGTAGATGCGGTAAGGGCCGAAATCGGCCTTAATATTTCAGAAAATTCAATTTACGTTTTTAAATAAAATTTTTAATACATTTAACATCTTGTGTATTGCAGTTTGCATGCACATATAAAATTTCATTTAATGTTGTGCTATGACGTCAGAGCACGTGCTCGAAGTTGACGTAAAACAGCGATTTCGATGATTTTGATGGAAAATATAATATGCGTCGTCTTATTTTGTACCGAGCGCATGCAAAAACCACAAAAATATTTCACACGTAGATCGTATATGTTAAGATTTATATCCAGTTCAAATGGCTAGTTGGTTCTTACATGCGCTCACTATGCAATTGAACGACAAACACAACTTGAGGTCTGTGTAGGATAATCAAAATGTAGTCAAAGATCATCAAACACGATATATATTAACCATTTAAGTAATCTGATCATAGTTGAATAAATAAGTCGTGGTTGATTACTACCTATTGTTTGCTTTCTTTCAAAGAAATTCATCAAAACCTGAATACAATTGTTAGAAAAATCAAGAATCACAATTAACGCTGATTGTAAAAGTATGGATTTTTAGTTTTAATTACGGCAATAGCATACATTTTCCATATGGCTCAAAACACTGCCCCTTTTATTTCTCCATTGTTTTTTTTTCTATATCTCTCTATCTGTTTCAAGAAAAACGCACTGAAGTACACTGCTTAGGCCGACGAGATATTACGATACCGCGTTACTTTACAGTCGGGGTAGCTTGTATACAGTAGCAGGCGGACGACAGTATATTCATGATAAGATATAGTATTCACATGCAGAACAGATAACTTCACAGGAAAATATGAAGAGATATTTTTGTAAGTATTTAATCATATTTATTTTCTTCCAGAATCATATCGTCCGTTTTTTCTATGAAAAAGAAGACGCTGATAATTCTATAATGTCATTCTTCTGCATAGTGAAAAGATTACACTAAAGTACGGACCGGGAACTCCTTATTTAAAGTTATTAATTGCCGCGTGATCATTTGCTGTTTCATGTTATGTTTATGTGTATGTGAATGTTTAAACTGAAAATCGTAGCAACTTTGAAGGTGTAAATAGCCAGTTGTAAGGCCCGAAGGGCTTGTGATGACAAAACAGATCGATTTTCTAGCATCAAATTGTTAAAGCACTAATGAAATCTTTTAATCATTTTGCCGCTTTCATATCCAATTACACCAAGATATTCAGCCCATTTTAGCCCGAAAAAATATTTTAAAAAGGCAAAACGCTTGTACCAGTGTTGTCTTCTGTTTGTGTCAGTCGTAAACAATTTAAATACTGGTTAAATAACACTGGAAACATGTTGGCGTCAATAGCCGTGATCGTTTATGCGCAAGACATCCAACATAGCAATGGGTTGAGATGCAGGTTCGAATCTCAAAAGTTAAACCCCTTTTTTTTTCCTTTTTTTTCACACTTAATGTTGTAGTATTTTTATATTTTTGACGTGATAATCCATTTAATCCTTTTGAAAACCAGAAGACAAGATATGCAGACGATCATTATGGTACCATTTTTACATTGACGTTGTATTTTGCAGACGTAAACTGCATAGTGGTACAAAAACTGGTTGAAACTTGTTGCGTCAATAGCCGCGAATATTTATGCGCAACACATAACACTAGGTTTATAAAATGTTGTGATGCAGGTTCTAATCTCATCGTTGATTTTTTGTTACATTTTTTTTAAAAACTTTACATGTAATTTGAAATATTTTTGTATATTTTTGACTTAATAAGCCATTTAAAAATCCCTTTAAAATCCGAAAACAACAGTTAAGCAGACGATCATTATGGTACCATTTTTAACATTTACAATTTATGACTTTGTTTTTGCATTTAAATAGGGTAAAAAATTGTTGAAAATTGTTGCGTCAATAGCCGCAATCGTTTATGCGCAAGACGTAACAATAGGTTTTGAAAATGTTGATGTGCAGGTTCAAACCTCAAAAAGTTTGTTTTATTTTTTATTTTTTTTTATGAATACTGAAATATTTATTTTAGCCCGAAAAAATATTTTAAAAAAGCAGAAGGCTTGCACCAGTGTTGTCTTCTGCTTGTGTCAGTCGTAAACAATTTAAATACTGGTTAAATTAGGTCAGAAATGTGTTGGCGTCAATAGCCGCGATCGTTTATGCGCAATACATCCCCATATAGCAATGGATTGAGATGCAGGTTCGAATCTCAAAAGTTAACCTTTTTTTTTCTTTTTTTTACACTTAATGTAGTATTATGAATACTGAAATATTTTTATTTTATCTATTTAATCCTTTTTAAAAACAAAAAAAAACACATATGTAATCAAACGATCAATACAATTCATTTATTATTGCAATATTGGTATGAATTACAAATGCACAAAGAAATCTTGTTTGATTTTTTTAGTTTCCCTATTTCTAATTATGATTTTTCGTTCACGAGCTCCTATTAGTGGTAATATTTACGTGTGATGGTGACTGGAACATAGAAAAATGATTCGTTTGTTACATCATTTATACTCTAATTTTATACCAGCAATTTAAATAATTGCATGAAAAATATGTTTATTAGTAAAGTTAGAATGTATTTTTCTTCTTTCAGGTTACGTTATTACTGGTGATATAACGAGATTTGTTTGAATATTTGAAGGTTTTTAAGGTTAGTTTATAGTAACTGTAGATACTTGTCTTGCTGTTGTAATTCTGTCTTAAAATCATTTCCATTCTTTCAAAGTAGGTTATAAAAGAATGCTTCAGCCATATTAAAAATCTATATATTTATACGCTTGGAACAAATTGCAAAATCACTTCAACTAATAAGGTAGATTTAAAACACACAGTGATTTTGTATACTCGACTTGCACACTATAAGTCGCAAATCAATCAATCAATCAATCAAGCAAGCAAGCAAGCAGTCGGTCAGTCATTCAATCATCAATCAATCAATCAATCATTGCACACTATAAGTCGCAAATCAATCAATCAATCAATCAAGCAAGCAAGCAGTCGGTCAGTCATTCAATCATCAATCAAGCAGTCAGTCAACCATCAATCAATCAATCAATCAATCAATCAATCAATCAATCAATCAATCAATCAAGCAAGCAAGCAAACAAACAAGCAGTCGGTCAGTCAGTCAACATCAATCAATCAATCGATCGATCCATCAATCTATCAATCAATTGATTTATTAATCAATCAACTACATTACATATTTGTGTTGTTTATCAATATCAGGTGTAAAAATTATTACAAAACTTAGTTCAATCAACATTTGGCATACCTTTTATTATCTGTATTTATGGCAAAACACATTTTCTATTTGTAGATGCCAAAATCATATGAATGCGTTATTTGTACAAAAAGAACCAAACCACACAACAGAAGACCTCTTCAAGGTGATCAAAACAAGAAACTAAGAAAACACATAAGCGCTAAATTTTTTATTACCCGTGGTGCTGACAGTGTAATTTGCAATACATGTAGGCAAAAATATTATGACCAGTGCAAGCAGATTCTAGTTCTTAAGGAAAAGTCTAGACCACAAATAACCGGGACTGACCCAGATTATATTCCAGAGGGAAAACGAACAAAAACATCAGAAGTACCAGGTTGTAGTCCACGTAATATAACTCTGCCCATATCTTCTACTGGAAAAGGCCATGCCACGTGTTTTATATGCAAGAAACCTGGACCGAAACTTATTGTTGTACCGTCTAATGCACCTTTTGATGTATTTGTGGAAAATTCGGTAATTCTTCCTTACGGGTGTAGATGTTGCCCGTCACATCTTGAGGACAATAATTTAAACACTGATGCCATTTACAAAATTGATAAAGCCTGCTTAGATTCCACAACCGACTTCAACAGGACAGACCTTGTAAAACTCATTGAAGAAGTAAGACAGATTGCTTTACGCAATGGAAAAACCCGGATTGATTTCGATAGCCCTCAAAAATTAACTGATAATGATTACTTTAATCTTACTGGATTACATAAAATTCAATTTGAAGACCTATATTCAAACATCAAATCAGTAAGAAATACACAAACCAGGAGTGCAAGAGCTTGTTTGGTTATATTCCTCACTAAATTAAGAACTGGCATGTCTAACAAGTTACTGTCAACACTGTTTGCCGTCAGTAAACATGCTGTACGTAGAGCGGTAGCGGCAATGCGCAAAAACTTTACATACAATCATCTAGGTTTTGGCCACATTACACGAGAAGACGTAATCAACAAACATACCCGTCCTTTAGCGAAGTACTTGTGAAAGAAAGGTCAGCACCAGCATACAACAGAAGAAGCAAACACCTCTCGTTTGGTTACAAAAATAAGATGGGTTGTGGAATCGGTCAATGCTCGCGTTAAGCAATGGAAATACTTTGATAGAATAATACCAAACACGCAAATTCCATATCTTTCGGACAATGTCAAAATTGTTAGTGCACTTTGCAATAAATACAGACCACCTCCCAGTCAAGGCAATCCTGATGAAGACGAGCTTCTTGCGGCAAAAATGCTCTATCTTGCTACACAAAGTAACCATTTGAAAGAACGAATCGAGGAGGAAAACTTAGATACAAGATCACGAAAAAGCTGGATGAAATCTGATGCAGAATTGAATTTTCCTTTATTGACAGACGAGCAACTAAGAGACCTTACACTGGGCGTTTACCAGTTAAAACAGGCTAGGTCATATACAAAGGAGCATTTAAACGATTGCGGTGAATATGACATACAAATTCATCGTGAAGACCAGTTCTTGATCCGGGTCAAACTACAAAGTAGGCACACCAGCTCTAAGAGTTATGATCTTTGGATACAATACGATGATGTTTCAGTCTTGGGATGGTACTGTAAGTGTCGAGCAGGGGCAAGAGTTGTTGGAACGTGTTGTCATGTTGCCTCCGTGCTGTGGTATCTTGGCAATGCAAGATATTCAAACAATTTTTCAAACGATGATTCCTGGTTTAAACACATCGATGACGCAGCTGATCTACCAGTATTGGACGAGTCCGACAGCGATGAAGGTGAAAATGAACCATGACTTATAATTGACTATTAATTTAAATCTTGTAAAATTGTCGTTTTTTTAACACAGAATGACTAGACAAGTATAAATGTTTATTTCACGTATGAATTAACAGTAACAGTATATTCAACTTGTCCTCATTTTTGTCATTCTTTCAATGGTTCAGTGTTTGTTCTTAAATATAAATTCAGTCGGGACAAGAACCAGTTTATAGTTTACTCTAATTGCAATATACTTTGGATTTAACATAAAAAATAATCGTTATAATTAACACAGTCACTCCCGTAACTCCTGGTTTAAAATATATAACGAATGAATTCTTATTTCCTTCTTTTAGCTAATTAAATATTTTCCAGCTGTTCACCTCTAGAGCGTATCGGAAAACAAAAACGTTACTCCTCTACCAGCATTTTTTCAGTTATATAATGGCGTCCACCCTTATTGGGGAAAGAAGTCTGTGAATCCTCTGACTTGAAAGTTAAGCAAACTGGATTGCCAGTAATTAAAAGTATTAAATGACAAATTATCATGATTAACCACTCGGTGGATTAAGATCCACTCACTGTTATAGAACAGGCCAAACACAGATTTTGTGGAATCGTACTAATGTTACCTTACACGTACATTTTAAAGATCGAATTTTGCGCATGCGCATTCTTATCACTATAATTTTTTAAAATAATTGAGTGTGGTTGCGCTATATTTTGTCATCATACATTTTGTTATGCTTTCATTACCTTCAAAACTTGTCAAATAAATAAAATACTCCTAGACTTACAAAATTATTACAATGTGATTGCGCCAACCATCAATTTATCTTTTTTGACCACCGGAAATGACGTCATTATTATAGGACAAAAGTGCAAATATTGAATTTATTTTGCTAGATTAACATTCTACACATACTCATCTACAATTAATACAAATATCATCCAATTTTAAATATAGGCCAATTTTGGCCTTTATAGCACCTACCCCTTTGACGGATTCCCCCAAAATCGATAGGCTTCTTACCAACCTGATATATAACACTATCCCAAAGTTTCATTCAAATCGGATGTAAACTTTTTGAATTATCATCCGGAAACCAAATGTGGACGGACGGACATGAGGACCACTATATACCCCCGACTCTGTCGAGCGGGGGGGTATAAAAAAAAAAAAAAAGAAAATTAGTAACCAGAACCCAATCAAAAACATGGGTTCACAATTAGGTCTTCACAAGACAAGGGTATAAAGTTCATATCTGTGAAAGGCCCAGATTCAATAAAATAATGATCTGTCACTAAGATTCTGATGGAGAAAATAGATATAAGTGTAAGTGGAATTTCAGTTACTGAATCTGAACAGTCAGTCTAGGACTCATGAGCATTGAAAATTATTTGGGAGAAATTGTAAGCTGTATTAACAAACAGAGAACTGAACTAAGATGAGACCTTAATGATAGGAACTATGCAATGCTGTAATTTATGTGTTGGCCATTTAACCAGAAAACAATACTGATGATTATAATTTAACAGATTAATTGGTTGCTTGTTTAAAGTCAGTGAGCAGTATTTCAGATATTAAGGATTACATTCAAGAAAGGGGATAGACAAAGGGCAGATAATTTTAAAAAGTTTGGAGTTTAGCTTTTTGTAACAATCACAATGCACCTTTTCTTTTCTTTTTTATGAAAACTACCAACATATATCAAGTCACATTTGTGCAAGTAGAATAAATCTCCAAACACATTACCCACTCTTGTCAGTCATAACCTATCAACTGAGAGGATGTCTGTATGTGTCCTTGGCACACTTCCCAGTACCCAACAGTTATAATTAATAAATTGCATACATTATTATACAATTTAAATAAATATAAACACACATAGAAATGCAGATCAGTTTCAAAATAATATTCTTAACAAGTGCTGATTGTGATTGCAAGCAAGTCACAAAAAAATCCCCTCCCGTGCCCACTTTTGTCACAATTCGGACAACTTTTCAATTTTCGCACTTTGGCGGCCATTTTGAATATGGCGGCCATCTTGGACTTTGGCAGCCATCTTGGATTTGTTCGACATGTTGTTCGTAATATCAATATTGACCTAAATGCCAATTTTTGTTGAAATCAGACAACTTTTCAATATTCGCACTTTGGCAGCCATTTTGAATATGACAGCCATCTTGGATTTGTTCGAAAGTGTCGCCATGTTGTTCGTAATATCAATATTGACCTAAATGCCAATTTTCGTTGAAACCGGACAACTTTTCAATTTTCGCACTTTGGCGGCCATTTTGAATATGGCGGCCATCTTGGACTTTTGTGGCCATCTTGGATTTGTTCAAACATGTCACCATGTTGTTCGTAATATCAATATTCACCTAAATGCCAATTTTCGTTGAAATCGGACAACTTTTCAATTTTCGCACTTTGGCGGCCATTTTGAATATGACAGCCATCTTGGATTTGTTCGAAAGTGTCGCCATGTTGTTCGTAATATCAATATTGACCTAAATGCCAATTTTCGTTGAAATCGGACAACTTTTCAATTTTCGCACTTTGGCGGCCATTTTGAATATGGTGGCCATCTTGGATTTTTCGGAAAATGGTCCCATATTGTCCGGGACCTTAATATTGACCTATAAACCTATTTTGGTTCATATCCATATTGTTTGTGATTTTTTATGATTAATTTTGTATTTTTTTCAAATTCAAAATGGCCGCCAATCCAAGATGGCCGCCATTTTCAAAATTTCGAAATCGGAAAGAACATTTCCTAGTGGTGACCTATCTTTCTGGTAAGTTTCATTGACCTATGTCTTTTCGTCTTCGAGAAATCCTACGGACAAAGTTAGGTCCAGAAGAAGAAGAAGAAGAAGAAGAAGAAGAAGAAGAAGAAGAAGAAGAATAATAACAAGTGCTGATTGTGATTGCAAGCAAGTCACAAAAAAATCCCCTCCCGTGCCCACTTTTGTCACAATTCGGACAACTTTTCAATTTTCGCACTTTGGCGGCCATTTTGAATATGGCGGCCATCTTGGACTTTGGCAGCCATCTTGGATTTGTTCGACATGTTGTTCGTAATATCAATATTGACCTAAATGCCAATTTTTGTTGAAATCAGACAACTTTTCAATATTCGCACTTTGGCAGCCATTTTGAATATGACAGCCATCTTGGATTTGTTCGAAAGTGTCGCCATGTTGTTCGTAATATCAATATTGACCTAAATGCCAATTTTCGTTGAAATCGGACAACTTTTCAATTTTCGCACTTTGGCGGCCATTTTGAATATGGCGGCCATCTTGGACTTTGGCGGCCATCTTGGATTTGTTCAAACATGTCACCATGTTGTTCGTAATATCAATATTCACCTAAATGCCAATTTTCGTTGAAATCGGACAACTTTTCAATTTTCGCACTTTGGAGGCCATTTTGAATATGGCGGCCATCTTGGACTTTGGCGGCCATCTTTGATTTGTTCGAACATGTCACCATGTTGTTCGTAATATCAATATTGACCTAAATGCCAATTTTCGTTGAAATCGGACAACTTTTCAATTTTCGCACTTTGGCGGCCATTTTGAATATGGTGGCCATCTTGGATTTTTCGGAAAATGGTCCCATATTGTCCGGGACCTTAATATTGACCTATAAACCTATTTTGGTTCATATCCATATTGTTTGTGATTTTTTATGATTAATTTTGTATTTTTTTCAAATTCAAAATGGCCGCCAATCCAAGATGGCCGCCATTTTCAAAATTTCGAAATCGGAAACAACATTTCCTAGTGGTGACCTATCTTTCTGGTAAGTTTCATTGACCTATGTCTTTTCGTCTTCGAGAAATCCTACGGACAAAGTTAGGTCCAGAAGAAGAAGAAGAAGAAGAAGAAGAAGAAGAAGAAGAAGAATAATAATAATAACAAGTGCTGATTGTGATTGCAAGCAAGTCACAAAAAAATCCCCTCCCGTGCCCACTTTTGTCACAATTCGGACAACTTTTCAATTTTCGCACTTTGGCGGCCATTTTGAATATGGTGGCCATCTTGGACTTTGGCAGCCATCTTGGATTTGTTCGACATGTTGTTCGTAATATCAATATTGACCTAAATGCCAATTTTTGTTGAAATCAGACAACTTTTCAATATTCGCACTTTGGCAGCCATTTTGAATATGACAGCCATCTTGGATTTGTTCGAAAGTGTCGCCATGTTGTTCGTAATATCAATATTGACCTAAATGCCAATTTTCGTTGAAATCGGACAACTTTTCAATTTTCGCACTTTGGCGGCCATTTTGAATATGGCGGCCATCTTGGACTTTGGCGGCCATCTTGGATTTGTTCAAACATGTCACCATGTTGTTCGTAATATCAATATTCACCTAAATGCCAATTTTCGTTGAAATCGGACAACTTTTCAATTTTCGCACTTTGGAGGCCATTTTGAATATGGCGGCCATCTTGGACTTTGGCGGCCATCTTTGATTTGTTCGAACATGTCACCATGTTGTTCGTAATATCAATATTGACCTAAATGCCAATTTTCGTTGAAATCGGACAACTTTTCAATTTTCGCACTTTGGCGGCCATTTTGAATATGGTGGCCATCTTGGATTTTTCGGAAAATGGTCCCATATTGTCCGGGACCTTAATATTGACCTATAAACCTATTTTGGTTCATATCCATATTGTTTGTGATTTTTTATGATTAATTTTGTATTTTTTTCAAATTCAAAATGGCCGCCAATCCAAGATGGCCGCCATTTTCAAAATTTCGAAATCGGAAACAACATTTCCTAGTGGTGACCTATCTTTCTGGTAAGTTTCATTGACCTATGTCTTTTCGTCTTCGAGAAATCCTACGGACAAAGTTAGGTCCAGAAGAAGAAGAAGAAGAAGAAGAAGAAGAAGAAGAATAATAATAATAATAAGAAACGGTGCAAAAACAATAAATCCCCGACACTTCGTGGTCGGGGATTTAATAATAATAAGAAACGGTGCAAAAACAATAAATCCCCGACACTTCGTGGTCGGGGATTTAACTAGTGGTTATAGTTATAAGGATTTAAATAAAATAGAAAATAATAATTGCTTTATATTGTGCCTCCCAAATGAAACGGAGAAATATTTTTGTGTTTGTTATTGTTAATATTTATTGTGTATTATGGAAGAAAAAACTTTCTATCAATGGAAAAAGAATATATCAATGTTGTATTGGTCTCTATATAAATACTTTAAGTAATATGTGCAAGTCGGATGAAATGAAATAAGGTTTGATGTATAAAAGATTTTAAAACACTGCTAAGACAGATTTTCACAAAGGAATATACAGTCGAACTTAGTTGACTCGATGCCTCTGTTATGTCGATATAATTTTTAAGTCCCTGCATTTTTCCCATATCAATGTTAATTTTCTTCCTCGGATGTGCCGATATCGGTTGTTTCGATATGGATTTTTGTAGTCCAGACAATATTAATTAGTGTACCTTTAACCTCATTGTCTTGAAGTTAATTTTGCTCTCGATATCATATGTCAAAACTAACAATTATTGTTACTTAATTCGTGTCTGTTTATCTTAAACACCTGTCAAAAAGTAAACACGCTTATTGATTGGCTATTACAATTTGACTTGGTAATTTAATAAAACGAATTGATAACCCAATCGCAAAACATGCATTACTAATGGTAATTAATGATACTCTCATTACTGTCTGAATTATTTTCTCATGTTAATTAAAAATTATAATTATTGAAAATTTCTTTTGGTCTGATCAATGAAATATGTGGTCGAGTTTCGTTTCTTTAAAGACATTCTGTTATTCTTGTTGACTTGTGTGTTGTTGTCAATTACGTAAAAAACAATCTGTATTATTTAATTAGTTCTTTCCAACATTAAGTTGATAAGTGTTATCTTGAAATGTTTTCCATGATTTGGTAATAAAGTTTATAAATTTGACGACACTAATTTATTAATTATTGTTAATTGTTTTAAAAGATATATAGAAAAATACTTCATATATCGCACGCTACAAATACAAACGATGCCAAAGTTCCAACCAGTATACATGAAATAAATACCCTTAGATTTTAAAAAATCACGTAAAGAAAATGATGTCACACCCTAAACTAGGTTGACTCGAACTTTGGATAACTCGATATATTTTTTACAGTCCCACAAACTTCGACTTACAGGGGTAGAAATTGGAAAAGTAACTATGGGAGTCAAAAGGACTCCCTAATAAACCAGTCAAGAAGTCCTTAACAATTGAAGGGAGTCCCATTCAACCGGCATAGCAAGAATCCATTTCAATTTTAGACCCAATTATATAATTAACATGCAGGTGTCAGTTTCAGTGATTATGTAATAAAGGCGTTTTGATGCAAACCTTGATTTTAAAGGGTCTTAAGAAGATTTTCTTTTCATAAAAATATATTATATTAACTGTTTTGATGTTTAATTATGTTGAATAGACTTAAGGCTGGGGGTATGGGGGCCACTCAAGGCCCCCAGAAGCTCTGGGTCTTTTGGTGCAAAAATATGCATTCTGCCAGTATTCTGAGGGTACATTTCCATTCTGAAAAACACTATATTTTTGTCTGAATTTTTTGCAGTTTTGGTCTCACATTGATCATTCATGAAGTTCTTGTATACATCATAATATTCCTAACAGTATGTTATGAACATGTCATGTTTATCTGAGCAAAATTTCAAAAGAAGATAGATAGAATAACATTACACTAAATCCGGAAATAATTCTTCTGTTCAGCACACTTCCACTTGGACAAAGTTGTGCTTATCAAAATTGCTTCATGGGACACCCATCTATAGAACTTATCATGATGTTAATAATTATTCTTTATCTTGATTCTTTCAAGTGCAGTCCATATATTTATCAAAGACAATTGTTAAATTACAATACACTTTGAAAGAACTGAAGTTTGAAACAAATTGAAAGTGTTTGTTTATCGAAAAAATTAAAATTTTTCATTATGGGCCGTTGTACTTTACTTTTCTTTGTTGTTCACTTCCAGGTCATTAGTCACATCTGGTAAATAAACAAATGGCGCGTAATCCAGTTTAAAGACGTAAATCCTTTAAAAAAATTTTTATTGGAATTACACATTTACTGATAAATTGGAAGTCTGTGTGAATTATTTGGACCAGATCATATGTAAGTATCTACTGTGAACCATCAGGCGACTTTAGGGAAATAACAGCCAACAGAGTGACTTCGAGGAGCTGTAGCCTTAGGGACACTCAAGTCTTTGTCGCCCACTTCACCCAGTGTGGTGAGCCCTGCTAAATTTTTAAGGAGCACAACGGGCTCTTATAGTAAACCCCCAGAGAGTCCTTCTTGTTAGTGAGTAACAGGCTGCCGGACTACCGCTTATTTTGGGCCCTGACTTATCGAGGTTTGACTGTATGTGCAAATTCTTTTCATAAAGGTAACAGAATGATAACAAAATAAATTATTTTAGATTTTGATTAATTTTTGATTGTGTGAATACACTTGCAAGTTAGTTTTTTATATACCATTTCATTTTGTGTTTTGTTTTGGCATTCTAATGGTTGAAATGTACCTAAAAAAGATCTATCTTCCCAACCTAGATGATTTACACAAACACCTAAGTTACAAGATTGGTATGTGTGGAGATATATAATTTTGACAGCTTGCAGTCAACTAGAATCTGAAAATCATACATTATAATAGTAATATATCTAAACCAATACATACAGAATGACTAGGTCATTTGTAAAAAAAAATCATACACAAACCTTTACTCTGTACAATTTCCAGGAATAAATTCTGAATGTTCTTCATATCATATAAGGTACAACTGGAAATGGTTGAACATCGAATTTATGATTTGAGAAATAAATGTTTATGGTGATTAATCTTGAAAGTAGTTTTCATCCTTGAATTCTGTTCATTCTGTGCATCTGTTACAAATACAAATAAACTAATATTAAAGTGACAGAAAAAAAAAAAAACAGTATTGGCTTAAATGTGCCTACAGAGTGAAATCATCATTTATTACATGTATAAAATATTTGTTTTCAAATTTAAACAAATTTGTTTTTGGTTTCTGCTAACTTAAACGTTTTAGGAAATGGACGATTCAAAGTTAAATCTGAATGTTATCATTTAAATTATACAACTAAATTAATTGAATTTATCTATTAAAATATTTATGTTTACAAATGTGGACAGCTTTGTTAACAAAAAAATATGCTAATAATAATAAACAAGTGTGGACACAGAAAAACGTCTCGCCTTAATTCCGCATTAGTAACGAAAATAAATTTCGTCATAAGCATTACGTTAATAGCATTAATTATGAGCAGCGGCCTGTATACCAAATATTGTCACCATACTATGCATAGTTACAGAGGAACTGTCCTAATACAAAAACTTTAACATAGTCGCTGGACCGTGAAATTGAGGTCAAGGTCAGGTGACACCTACCAGACAGTCATGTACTAGTCATCAGCAACCTATACACCTAATATTGTCATCCTACCATGCATAGTTACAGAGGAACTGTCGTAACCCCAAAACTTTAACGTAGTCGCTGGACCGTGAAATTGAGGTCAAGGTCAGGTGACACCTACCAGACAGTCATGTACTAGTCATCAGCAACCTATACACCAAATATTGTCATCCTACCATGCGTAGTTACAGAGGAACTGTCGTAACCCAAAAACTTTAACGTAGTCACTGGACCGTGAAATTGAGGTCAAGGTCAGGTGACAGGTGACTGACTGGCAAGTACTCATCATAAGCTACCTCTGGACCAAATTTGATGGACCTAGGGCTTGGGCTTACAAAGATATGAAGCAAGATGTCAAGTGTTTACGCCACCGCCGCCACCGCCCCCGGATTCCCATACATATGTCTCGCCTCCAGCGACTTTCGTCGCAGGCGAGACAAAAACTACACACACTAAAATAATAGAAAAAAAAAGAAACATTATGGTCAAGGGGGAAGTAACTCCACTACAATTTTATTTTGTTTTTTTTTATGGCAGCATATTTAAAGCTTGAATTTTATATATTAATATTTTTATTTTACTCTATGTTTGTTGAGAATGATTTGTATGTTATGGTGAAAATGTTTTTGTTATATAATGACATTCAGTTCTGCAATCTTTCTGCCAAATTTTCCATATATTTTCCATTAAGATTACAAAATCTTAAATTAAAACATTAAATTTTTGAGAGATTAACATTTCTGTTAAATTTTGGTTCAATTGTATGTTTTATAAAACAAATGAAACAAAAATCTGTACTGTCCTGGCCTGCTAATCTTATTTACATAATCCACTGACTTGAAGAGCAGTTAACTTAAAAAAATACTGATGTCAAAGTGATATAGAATAACAATATCTTTAGCTGAAACTACATGTACATGTTTAACATAGAACTACATGATCTCTGTCTAACATAACTTTTTTGGATGGCAAATTTAAATTTCAAGTTAAATCTTAATTTCACCTTATATTCTCTTATTTATTTAAATAACTTATATTTTTCATATTTAATTCTAAATAATTATTGAAGACATAATATCATTTCATTGGACAAACACAGTTTTTCACAATTTTTCCAATAGTAAAGTTTTCATGTAGACATGACCACCTTTATGATTTTGTGTATTAGCTTTAATAAGTCACAGTGTGCATTAATTAAAACCAAATTGATTAAAATCATTGTTAAAGAATTGTTCAAACTTGCTCATTGTTTGTTTACTAAACTGTTTCAGTTTTTTTTTACATTACTCATAAGGAAACTTTAAGGATCATACAGCTGTAACCATCTAAAGTTATTTTACAACACAATAAAAAAAAAGAAAGTTATTCCTTAAATAAATAATATAAACATGTGTCATTTACTAACATAACATTCAATATTACCAACTTTTCAAAATAAACAACAACAAACACTGACCTGTAAAATATGGTCTAGGGGGAGGTAACTCCCATCTTTTTTCAAAAAGTCTGTGGTTAGTTTTCTAAGGCAGAATTTACAAATTGGACTGCATACATTTCCTGAAAATGATTGATAAGATATTAATTCTGTACAAGTCATTAAATATTAAAATTTAATTGATTAATTTTATGGTATTCACAGTACATGTATCATGTTCAGTTATACACATGTACTGCATAAGCTATACAAGAATTTGGTGCACCAAACTTATGTCACTCTAGCACATATTTTACTGCACATGTTTCTATAAGTTGTCTTATTTTCTTAGAAAAATATTACATTGAAAAGGTGTATCATCGTTTTCCATAATATTATTAAACTGTTATTCACATAGAATATTCTATAAAAAAATAGATGAAACAAAAATCTGTACTCACAATTAGATCCTTTACTTAATTACAGGTATAAAAAAACAATTTACTAAATACACATCTACATCATAGTGACACCTAGGGGTTACAAATATTACTACATGTATATTCAGTGAAGTTAACGGTATAAGAAAAAGGAACAAAATAACTGTTATGTTACCAACTATGTAAATAGGATTGGATGTCAAATTCGATTAAAATCCCAGTCGGAACATTTTGGACGAAATTTAAGTTATGTCCTGCTGAGGTTTGTTGCTTAGCTTTCTGTATTATAACCCAATTAACCCTTTGACAGGAGGACATCCCCTTTTCTACAACAGGAGACATGCTGGCAATCTCTTTGTCTGGACCATGGTAATTATCTGCATTATGTCACATAAAAGTGAAAAATGTTTTTAATTTGAAATGTGTTATACAAATAAAAAATAATGTTACTTCTAACATATTTTTAATAGAATTGATTTACAGAAATCATTGTACTGCTTTAGGTAGAAAATGAAAACAGAACATGTCAAAAACCAAAAACAAGCCCACTCCATACAACTTTAAAGTTACAGATGCAATGTGTAGGCCCATGATTACTTAAACCAGGTTGTGGTCAGCTCAAACACAAAATCTAGCACAATACTGAACTTACCACAAGAATAATCAAGTCATCTGCAAAATTCAAGCTGTTATAGTAGTTCTTCTTCTTTCCAGGATTTAATACTTAAAATCTACCTAAAACATGAAATAAAGGATTAATATAGATCATAGATGAATGCATGAAATTAAACAGCCTCTATATTGTCATAAAAATATTCTTTTTATAAACCTAACATGTACATTGATTTTGGATATAAATTCCATTCAGCTACTAGCTTTTAATTTTTTATGAAATTTTTTGCAAATATACACAATTTCTTACAAAATATATGCCAATCTGATAACCATTCTATCTCATTTGCTAATGTTGTTTTTGTATGTCTTCATGCAACATAAAACAGCAATTAAGAATAAGAAATATGTGCTGTTTTAATAGGTACAAAAATATCCTCAAACACCAATGAAAAAAATTTCAATGGAGACTTTTTAATTGATCAAGAAAGATCAACACTGTAAGTTTGTTACAATGCAAATCAGTTACACTTGTATAGCAAATCAGAATACTAAATATGACAAATGACATGTTGTGTGCTGTTAAATGATATTCACACTTACTTGTGTTTAGTATTTGTTTAAACTTTATCTATCAGAATTGATAGTCATACATTTTTTCATTAGTGTATGAATTTAATTTTCTATCTGCATAATGATTATACAGTGTGCAAAACAAAAATAAAATGCATGCACCAACGTCATAGCTGCCACACACAGTCTAGTGTTGGTAAAAACATGTTTTTACCTGATATTTGAGATAATTTTCAGTAATATTGTCATCGTGATGCAACACTTGTATTTCATGTTTTGTTTGTTTGAATGATGTTTTAACGCCACATTCAGCAATTTTTCAGCTATATCGTGGCGTCCAGTTTTTATAGGGGGGGGGGGGGGGAAGAATCAAACCCACAATCTCAGTGTTGACAGACCATGTGATAAATAGTAGAACTACCTTAACCACTAATATTTATGTAACATATCATTAACACATGTACTAATTATCGGTTTTCACAATATAAATTGAAGTTAAATTGAATTGAGTTACTTCTGAGCTAAAAATTCTGCAAGGACAATTAATTTAATGATGAAGCACCAGACAAGACAGACCATTTTTAACTGGAAACAAGCATCACAATAAATTTTCAACAGGATCAAAATTTGTTTATAGGTTAAACCAGGGTGGACCAGAAACAAACAAAGTTCACAACTGTTCAATTTCATTGAAAAATTAAAAAAAAAATTTATCTAGTGATACCCCTCTTAAACTTTGCAGAACTTCTTTTTTTTTTGTAAAAATTTCCCAACTTTTTTGTCGATTCTGACCTTTGATGGAATTCCTCCAGCATCAACAGAACTTTTAACCCACCTATGTAATACTAATAATATACAGGTTCACTGAAATCAAATGCACACTTTTTGAGTTATTGTTTGGTAACATTTTTTTTCAGTAAAAATTTTCTACCATTTTTTGGCAAATGTGACCTTGAAATTTTATGAATTATCCCAAAATTGATACGAATATGAAGCTACATGTATATTCCAAAAGTTTAATTGAAATCAAATGCAAACTTTTTGAGTTATTTTCCGGAGGATTGAATTCAGTTACATTGAAAATATGCGAAATGAAATTAAAATGCATTGTAATATATCTATTGTTACATAATAGCTATTTTTGGCTTTTTCCTATTGGCCCAAACCAATAATTGTGACATTTCATTCCCTATCATATTGGTTAGCACAACACCTATTCTGTTCAAAAAGAGACTATTTTGCACTATCCTGATTTGATTGGCCATCATATTTTTATTTTGAAGATACAATAGCCAATCAAATCAGGAGAGTGCAATATGGTTTTTTATTCAGCAGAATTGGTGTTTTGTTAGTCATTTTCATCAGAAATAAATGGAAGATTACCAAATATTGTTGAATTCTTGTATAAAAACTTTTGATTTGAACAAGTGTTATTTCAAATTTCAATGAAGCTAAAGGTTTAGTAAAGTTTCTGTCTATTTCAATTCCATGACTCAAAGATTATGCAATAAAACAATTACAACACTTGTACTGTATCAACGTTTTATGGAGCAGGGTACAACAATATTGAACTTCACCTCATTCAATATTATACTACTCTGCTTCATAAAACCTCATACTGATAATTGTTGAATTAATTGTATATATATTGATTGATTGATTGGATGTTTGCTTTACGTATAGCGAGCAGTATTTCAACTATTTTCAGGAAGAGAACAACAATTGTATATAATATGCATTCAAAAATTTTTCTCTTATCAAAGTATTATACATATGTGCAGTATGTATAACCAGTGGCCATGGCTTTTGTTTTCCCTACATGTGGTTTACCTAATAAAGCATATCCATTAGAGATAGCTGAAAAATATAATGGTATGGTATACAAAAGTAAAAAAGTACAAATTATATATTGGAGTTGTAGGGTCATAATTTGGTAATAGAACATTTATCTACTTTGTTTGGTTCTTAAAAAATCTTAATTACCAGTATATGACAAAAACATTAGTGCTGTACTAGATCTGAAAGTTCTTAACAGTCTAGGGGAATTAACTCTTAATATTTTAAAGCTATAAAATTTACCTTGTAATATGGAATGCTGTGAATTAATAAAGAGCTTCTGTCCTAGTGTTAGATTTTATCCTATTTTCAGCAATTATTTACCTGTATATTGATGACCAGGTTTATTGAGGAGGAAGCTATAGTACCCATCTTTAACCTTGACATTTGACAGGGAAATTGGCATTACTTGAGTGAGGTGAGGCACGAAATCACAACCTTAGTGTCAATTTCAAATGGGAAGCAGATAGATTATTATTATATGTAAATATACTGAAACACATGAATTAATTACATACTAACAAGACCTAGGAGCTGGTTAAGCATGATAAACATCTCTGTTGTTCTTTTTATGTCATCACATACTAACTTTCAACTACAATGAAAACAAAACAAGAAATTTAATGCAAATTTACTGTTATTGCATTAAGATCAAATTGACTGGAAAAAGCAAAATTGCATGTAGTTATGATAACCTTTGCACCTGATTAGGGTACTTGTCATGAAGAAGAGTCTAGAACAAAGATGACTGTACCGTGCACAACAATTGATTAAAAAAATCTAGTATACTGATGGCAGTTTCATTTAAACACACTTGGGACCCAGGGAATTCTGTTTGCTGCTGTTGATATGTGTGAATTATTCTCTTGTGTGAATTTCATACTTTTATGGACAGCTGTCCCTATTTCAAAGTGAATGCACATTTTAATATTACAGTCATGAATATACATGTACACTGCACCTTATGACTAATCAAATTTGGAAAAAAGTGTTATGATTTTTTTATTTATGAAGCGTTAATTGTATGATGCTGAAGAGTCCTTATTTTTTGTAGAAAAGTAAATCTACTTTTCTCATTAAATACTACAGATTAACAAAATGTCTCATGCTTTGATTTGTATTATTATAAAATAGTGGTGCACTTGATTTGCAAGCTGTTTGATAAACTATACCTTTATTTTCCTTCAGTAGTTTCCCTTGGGTACAGTTTACTGATTCCACCACTATTTAACTGAAAATTGCAATAATCAAATCAAATTTCAGTAATAAAATTGGAAACAAAGTCTTCCAACTAAAAAATAAATAATAACAAAACAATGAAATACACATATGTTAGATCTACTCTACAGGGACAATTTAAAAATTGACAGATTAGAAAAGAAAATCATAACTCAAGTAAAATTGGCCTTTTCGCTGATAATTAATAATAAAAAGTAGAAAATTTTGTTAATAAAGGATTTTATTTGTTTATTTTAATATTATGAATGTTATACACTGATGTACATACTGTTCGGAAATAGATGAATTTGGTGTTGCAAACATTGGCCTAAACATCCAATTTAAATTGACAACCCTTCAAATACAACATGGTTATCCCAATTCTAATGAAATACAGTGGGGAGTTTATTAATACGCCCTCCCCCATTACACCTTTACAATAAAACTTTGTTTTGCCTTGACCTATTTTAGCTAATCTGACTGGTGAACTAAGAAGGATTGCTTATGTAGGCCTTATTATTTACATATCATGACTTCATGACATTGTAAGCATACAAACTTTGCTTGTCTTTATTTTCATTAACAAGACCATATAATTTAATTAACATTGAGAAAAACAAATGTTAACTTTTAATCATGATACTGAAATGAATAAAAAGAAAAATTTTTGAAAATACATGGTTTTTTTAAAATATGTGGTAGGCATATTTCAAGAAAGGGGAGAGGTAATTAAATAAAAATATCATCTCTTTTATTTAATTGGCATAACTTAAAAATCAACAAGCTAACTATCAGTTTTTGAAGTAAATTGCAGTAATATTAGAAAAACATAAAAATGCACATTACTTTTACATATCCATATCTCGATTCTCTTAAAACAATTTTAAACCCGGAAAATTTTCGACAAATTCAGAGTCTTGGCTCTTTCATTAAACAATCTCTTGAACTAAGGACAGTTTTTATTTTGTCAATTTTTTTTTTTTTTTTTTTTCGAATGCAAATTAGTTGTTTGTTACTTCTGTTATATGTCACTGATAAATGTAGTATTGATTTATATAACAATAAAGATAATTAATTATAACAAGTGGAGGCATCAGTCGCTAAGTGGTATAGGCAGTTAGCCATCTTCTAGTGACCAGTGTGCCAAACACTTGGGGTTGCGAGTTACGAACATGCCAACACTTGGGGTTGTGAGTTCAAGTCTGACTTTAGTCAAGGTGCAAGCAAGGATTGCCAGTTTTCCTGCCAAAGGTCGGGTAATTCTTGTAGTCTAAATTTCTTATCCAATAAAAACTGGATGCAATGATAAAGCTGAAATATTGCTGACAGTCTTGTTAACATCAAACAAAATTAACATGCATTACATGTAAACACTTATACCTGTACTGAGGACCTCAAATTGTTCCACTCATCCGAGCATGATACTTGAACTTGGAATTCCATATAACAGAGACTGTCCTATTCCAGTTGCCACATTGCATCCTCTTGTTTTGGAAAAGAAAAAACTCTTAATTAAAAACAACCCACATAAAACAATTAAAACATTATGAAACAACAAGAGAATTTGTTTTAATTGTAGAATAAGCAAACTGTTTAATGTTTCCATCATGAAAATTATTATTATAATATTAACATATTATTTTATCATATTATGAAAATTAGAACAATTACTTTTATCACAATTAATGTTTTTGTTTGCAAGATATTGGTGACAAATTTTGTACCACGGTCAAGGGACAGATAATTACATTTTTCAAAGCAAAAATGTCATTTTCAAAGACTATTTGAATGTGTATAGAAAGAGGATGTGAAATACAGAATAAAAATGAAACTGTATAATTGTATAAACAACATATTTAAAAACAGATAGATAGAAACTTGAGGGTATTATAATTTCATCCAATTTAAGTAAGTCTGTCCATACTGTTCTTAATTACTTCAAGTCTGTAGCATGCACAAACTAGAAATAAACTAGAGTAAAAAAACCTGTGAGCAATGCTCACCATTGATACCCCCCGCTTCACAATTACTTTGAAAATTCAGGTGTTCTTTATTATGAAATTGAAACTTTATCTAATTAAAAGTGAAGGTGAAATTGCAGATAATACATGTAACCCTCCCCAATCCCCCAAAGAATGGCATCCCTTATGTCAATGACAAAGTCCATGTTTTTCTATGGGGAAACCTCCAATAATATTCTGATCAAAATGTTTAATATCCAATGCACAATGGCAATATGTGACCAAGATTCTGTGCAAGTTTCAACAAATTCCATTCAGTGGTGTAGGAGGAGTTGCAA
The DNA here is from genome assembly GCA_944474755.1 of Limnoperna fortunei. Taxonomy (NCBI): domain Eukaryota; kingdom Metazoa; phylum Mollusca; class Bivalvia; order Mytilida; family Modiolidae; genus Limnoperna; species Limnoperna fortunei. The sequence goes on from OX104115.1 coordinate 57,485,689, forward strand.
ATAAAAGATGGGTATCCCATTATGTCCATTACAAACTCCATGTTTTTCTATGGGAAACCCCAAATATCATTCCGATCAAAATGTTAAATATCTCCTGCACAATGGCACTATGTGACATGGATTATGTCTAAGTTTCATCAAATTCCATTCAGTGGTGTAGGAGGAGTTGCACATAAGAGATGGGTATCCCCTTATGTCAATGACAGTCCATGTTTTTCTATGGGAAACCCCAAATATCATTCCAATCGAAATGTTATATATCTAGAGCACAATGGCAATATGTGACAATATTCTGTGTAAGTTTCATCAAATTCCATTTAGTGGTGTAGGAGGAGTCGCACATAAGAAATGGGTATCCCCTTATGTCAATGACAGTCCGTGTTTTTCTATGGGAAACCCCAAATATCATTCTGATCAAAATAATAAATATCTCCTGCACAATGGCACTATGTGACATGGATTCTGTGTAAGTTTCAACAAATTCCATTCAGTGGTGTAGGAGGAGTTGCACATAAGAGATGAGGACCCCCTTAGGTCAATGACAATGTCCCTGTTTTTCTATGGGAAACCCCAAATATCGATCCGATCAAAATGTTTAATATCTCCTGCACAATGGCACTATGTGACAAGGATTCTGTGTAAGTTTCATTAAATTCCATTCAGTGGTGTAGGAGGAGTTGCACATAAGAGATAGGGACCCCCTTAGGTCAATGACAAAGTCCATGTTTTTCTATGGGAAACCCCAAATATCATTCCGATCAAAATGTTAAATATCTCCTGCACAATGGCACTATGAGACAAAGATTCTGTGTAAGTTTCATCAAATTCCTTTCAGTGGTGTAGGAGGAGTTGCAAATAATAGAAAGTGTAACGGACGGACAGACGGACGGACGGACGGACGGACATACATTGAAGCATTATGAGTTGAGGATAATTATGAGCTTAATAACTCATAATTATGAACTAAAATAAAAAAAGTGCGATAATTGAGGAATTAACAATTAAGCTCATAAGGTAGTTTTACGTCATAAGTCATTGATAAAGAACTGTAAAACAAGACACTTAATTAACCAATTAAGCACATTAACATATATGTATAACCTGAAATGTAACAATTATCAGCTTACACTTTATCACGTACATTAATACTACATAAAGTCTGAATCATTCAACAGAGTCCCCCTCCAAGTATCCCAAAGGGAGTTTTGGAATGGAAAGAGAACAAGGTTTTTATGCCTTCAGGCACTCAATCTTTAAAAGGGGTGTCCATAGTTAACAGTAATCTACGAGTCCACAAGAATCTTGAGAAAGAAATTAATAAAATCTTGTAAGGAAAAGAGCAATGCTCAGCAAATTAAAGAGCCCAAGCAAGAACTTTCAGGATAGGTCAGTAAGTAATGTGTTGTCTGAACACTTCCCAAACAGCCCTTGTTTTCAAGTGGCAGTCAAAATTATTGACTCTTCAGATCATACAAATTTTTGGTTTATAAACTTGTTTTCATCCTGAATAGTTTTCATTGGATATAAAGCAAACAAAAATGAATCAATCATTCAGCAAATCATAACCAAGTCTCATTGTGAACATCACAAATGAGTGAAAATGAGGGCAAGGAGGCAAAATGTCATTTTAGACGATATCACTTATACTTAATGAGAAAAAATATGCAAATGAACCAATGATGCAGTTTGTGTGTGACAACACAGAAATACCTCTGACCTTATTTTCATGCTTAACTGATTTTATAGAAATCAGTCAATTTTTATGTTTCGTTTTTGTGCTCAATTATTTGTCAGCAACTTTTCTACCTAGACCCTCCATATTTTGTATATATATTCTTCCTCAAGATCCATTGCCAATTTTTAGCTGAGTTGCATCGAAGTTGAACTCGGCTATTGTTATGATGATGGCGGGCGGCTGGGCGTGCGGGAACAATTGGTTTCCGGACCATAACTCAGAAAGTTGTGAACTGATTTTAATGAAACTTAAGGATATTGTTACTTACCATAAGAGGAGGAACCCTATTGATTTTGGGGTAAATCTGTTCAAGGTCAAGGTCGCAGCAACAGAAAAACGTTACAAAAATTCTTGAATTAGTGGTTTCCAGACAATAACTCGAAAAGTTCTCAACCAATTTTATTGAAACTTTTGGATATTGTTACATAGCATAAGAGGAACCCTATGATTTTGGGGTAAATCCCTTCAAGGTCAAGGTCACAGCAACAGAAAAAGTTAAAATTTCTTGAATAAGTGGTTTCTGGACCATAACTCGAAAAGTTCTCAACCAATTTTGTTGAAACTTTGGGATATTGTTACATACCATAAGAGGAGGAACCCTATTGATTTTGGGGTAAATCCGTTTAAGGTCAAGGTCACAGTGACAGAAAAACGTTAGAAAATTTCTTGAATTAGTGGTTTCTGGACCATAACTCAAAAAGTTCTCAACGGATTTTAATATGACTTTGGTATATTGTTACATACCATAAGAGGGGGAACCTTTATTGATTTTGGGGTAAATCCGCTCAAGCTCAAGGTCACAGTGACAGAAAAACGTTAGACAATTTCTTGAATTAGTTGTTTCCGAAGTTCTCAACCAATTTGTATGAAAGTTTTGGTTAATAAAATACGGCAACTCTGCTTTTGCACCCCTGTGCATATCGATTTTTTACCCTTAAAATGACCAAAATCTCGTAATTGTTGGACATAAGCACCTTATTTCTAAGTTAGCTCCTAAATATTGGGTTTTAGCAATTTAATGGCTCCTTTAATTGTCCATCAGCTCTCGATTTGTGGACATGATCCCTTAAATTGTCCATTTGCTTCTAATTGTTAGATGTAAGCCCTTAAATCAGCTCTTGATTTGTGAACTTGAGCCCTGAAATTGTCCATCAGCTCGTTATTGTTGGACATAAGCCCTTAAATCAGTTAATGATTTGTGGACTTGAGCCCTTAAATTGTCCATCAGCTCATAATTGTTGGACATAAGCCCTTAAAGCAGTTCAAGATTTGTGGACTTCAGCCCTTAAAATGTCCATCAGCTCGTTATTGTTGGACATAAGCCCTTAAATCAGTTCATGATTTGTGGACTTAAGCCCTTACATTGTATAATAGTTCGTTAAAAATTGAACTTATTAGGCAAAATAATCCAACAACATTTCAATAGTCGAAAGCATGAGGTCAAGTCAAACATATAGGCCAGAGCTGCTTAGAATTCAAGTGAAAGTATCTGTGTAACATAATTCAGAAGCCCAGCTTCGATTTTGATTCTTTCCAAAAAGTTATACAAAAAAGTGTTCGCTTCCTTGCAACCACCCCCAAAAATCTACCTGAATATTTTGTCTATTGTGACATTTGCTGCAGGCACGACAAAAAATAATAAATTTTGATGTACAAACTCTTTAATGTTACTAATCGGAGTACACTTCCATGTACATGCATCAGCAAAACAATAAACTAAAGGCTACAAGGAGTTTGTACTGCTCTACAGTCACCCAATACAGTGAAACTTCTCTAAACTGGTACCCTTAAAATCTGAACACCCCTTTAAACTAGCCATTTATAAAAAGTCCCACAAAATTATTTTAAAACTTGTGTAAATTTTCCACACAATATCAGCTATCTTGAAAACTGGTTGTCATCAGCTTTTTAAAAATGTTACTTTTAAATGCAAATTTACCTTTCCTTTACATAACTTCTATGTTGACAACTTTGTTACCAATGGCACTAGTATACAGGGGTTTTACTCCTGTGGTTAATACGATTGCATGATTGAACATAAACTATCACATTTTCAAAATGTTGATAAGTTAGATTATCAGAGTTAATGACCCACAATATGGTCATTTTATAAAAAGAGAAGTTTCAGTGTAAAAACAGTTCCTGATGGTAACAAAATGTGTAAGTGACTGCTCCTGAAATCATATGTCACCTGCATTTAAAGTGATCAATGAACAAGAGGTATTTATGTTACAGCCATAAGATTGCATAAGATCATTTATTGTATAGCAATATATTTCCTATAAAAAGTAACCAAATGAAAGTCTGCAATTAATTCCCATATTGCACTAGTGCAAATATGATTTGAAATTCATGATGCTATTGATCACAAAAAGCATTATTTACCAAAAGCATTGCTTTGCTATACATAAAAAAACGGATTATTGTATGAATATTGCCCTCGTAGCTCGTGTAATATTATATTCTACTAGGGACAATATTACCCAATATTCATGCAATAACCCTATAACAGACCTTTACCCCCATTTTAAGTCTATAAGCAAGATTTGCAAATGCATTCTAATATTTGGGTCTATGACATAAGACAAGACCTTTAATATTGCCATAGTGACCCCTATATATCTCTTCTAAAACATTTTGCAGGTGACACAAGACAAAAAAAATATTAACATATGTAAATTTAGCAATTAAAACATCTGAAAATGTTCATGTAATACAAACAAAAGGTTTCAAAAATAAACCAATGTCTAATTATGTTCACAAAAAAGGAAGTCTTTCAAGTACAACTGCCTTATTTAAGGTAAACTGATGTAATATGACTGTAAATTTATGAAAGTTTATGAAATTTTACATGTAACTACATGTAGAACATTTGGAAATAAAAAATACATATACATATGCTTTAAAGTTAGCAAAACATCTGAAAATTTTCATAAAACAAACAAAAGGTTTCAAGCCATTAACCAATGTCTAATTATGTTCATAAAAAAAGAAAGTATTTCAAGTGCAACTGCCTTATTTAAGATGAAGTATATGTAATTTGGCTGTTTTTAGAAGTTAATAAAAATGTTATGTGTACTTGGAATATTTGGAAATGTGTCCTATTAACACCAAAAAAATATATACTGAGAAAATAAATTTTGTGACCCCCGTGATTTTTTATATCATTAAAGCAAATCTAATGTACTACAACAACATATTATTTCATAACAAAATTCTAATGAAGTGTTTTGAAAAACTGCAAAATTGTAGTGAATGTTAATGCTGTTCTACAAAAGTATACATAAATTTAACAGAAGTTGCTAGGCTTACTTGCCAGGTTTATTTAAAACATAAATTGTAAAAAACATATATACATATGCAGGTGTAAAGTTAGCACATCATCTGAACATGTTCATAATACACAACAAATAACCAAGGTTTCTAAGCATTAACTTAGATTTATTAACCAAGGTTTCATAGCATTAACCAAGGTTTCATAGCATTAACCAAGGTTTCATAGCAGTAACCAAGGTTTCATAGCATTTATCAAGGTTTCATAGCATTAACCAAGGTTTCATAGCATTAACCAAGGTTTCATAGCATTGACCAATGTTTCATGGCATTAATCAAGGTTTCATAGCATTAACCAAGGTTTCATAGCATTAATCAAGGTTTCATAGCATTAACCAAGGTTTCATAGAATTTATCAAGGTTCCATAGCATTAATCAATGTTTCAAAGCATTAATCAAGGTTTCATAGCATTAACCAAGCTTTCATAGCATTGACCAAGGTTTCATAGCATTAATCAAGGTTTCATAGCATTAACCAAGGTTTCATAGCATTAACCAAGGTTTCATAGCATTAATCAAGGTTTCATAGCATAAACCAAAGTTTCATAGCATTAATCAAGGTTTCATAGCTTTAACCAAGGTTTCATAGCATTAACCAAAGTTTCATAGCATTAATCAAGGTTTCATAGCATTAACCAAGCTTTCATAGCATTAATCAAGGTTTCATAGCATTAACCAAAGTTTCATAGCATTAATCAAGGTTTCATAGCATTAACCAAGGTTTCATAGCATTAACCAAGGTTTCATAGCATTAACCAAGGTTTCATAGCATTAATCAAGGTTTCATAGCATTAACCAAGGTTTCATGGCATTAACCAAGGTTTCATAGCATTAATCAAGGTTTCATAGCATTAATCAAGGTTTCATAGCATTAACCAAGGTTTCATAGCATTGACCAAGGTTTCATACCATTAACCAATGTCTAATTATGTTCACAAAAAAAGAAAGTCTTTCAAAGTGCAACTGCCTTATTTAAGATGAAGTATATGTAATTTGGCTGTTTTTAGAAGTTAATAAAAATGTTATGTGTACTTGGAATATTTGGAAATGTGTCCTATTACCACCAAAAATATATATACTGAGAAAATAAATTTTGTGACCACCGTGATTTTTTATATCATTAAAGCAAATCTAATGTACTACAACAACATATTATTTCATAACAAAATTCTAATGAAGTGTTTTGAAAAACTGCAAAATTGTAGTGAATGTTAATGCTGTTCTACAAAAGTATACAGTCTAGTTTTTTAGTAACATGTTTCTAACTTTTTTCTTTAATGTTTCCCAGTTGCGAGTACATATATAACCATTATTATCTTTGCTTTTCTTCAAAGCATTCATACAGTCCTCCCTGCTTGGACATGTTTTCTTTATTTCTTTAGAGAAATATCTGTTGAAATATTGTCTTATTTCTGCCTCTTCTTCTTTGGTCCACTTTACTCTAACTGTAAACAAAATCAGTGTATAGAAGCTTTGAAACTGATTGTAAATTATCCTATTCCCATAAAATTTTAATCTTTAGGAAAAAAATGAATTTAATATTATTTTCATTTCATACATGCATTGCACACATACAAAGGACCTTGAAATAGTATAAAATATTCAACATGTTAATTCAAAAGAAACCATCTTTATTTTCACGAGTAACTGCATAATAATTCAATCAACAGTGATTTTCTTTAGATGCTTTAGCCGATTTAATGCATATCTGTTTTATAATTCTATGTCAAATTTAATTTTGAAAATCAAGTAATCTAACTTATATTTATCATCAGATCAACATGAAATGATTTTAAAGACATATCCTACTATGTCTTCTGCATATCTTGTATTTGAGCTAAAATGCTATGCAAGTTGTTTGAATATTTCAAAGGTAATACATTAAGGAATTTTGTGCCCAAAAGTAAGAAAAATCTATGGATCTTAAAAAAGATACCCAATCTACATGTACCTTAAATTGAAATTTCATCAAACCCCTTTCCCTCTGCCCCATCCTCCCCATAAAATTACTCCTATGACTCAAACATACATATGAGAGGAGGGCTTTTTCATGAAGAAAAATGCTTATAATTTAAACATATATTTTATATCTTATTATGCAGGTGACATGCTGCTGTAACAAAAGTTATAAAAGGCCCAAGAGATTGTTTATAGAGGGTTTATCAGTCATCAATATTGTTAAGTTTTTGTAGAATTTGGCTTTGTATTTTCAAAGAACTTTTACAAAAGTTTTGAAAATCCGACACTCAGAATCAAGTAGTTGATATCCATATCTTATATAATTATATTTTGAAAACTGAAAGAGGTAGATATACTGGAATCGAACAAAAAAAAAATATGTAAAATTTGTGAAAATAATGTTGGAAGATGAGTGTCACTTTCTCTTGAAATGTGAACCTCTTAAAAAAGAAGTTCAAGGGAAATTTTGGAAATTATATTCAATAAAAACAAAAAATTTTATTTCATTAAATATTAATAACAAAATTTTTTGGTTATTGTCATCTGAGGACAAATTTCTAATAAGTAATCTATATAAACTAATAAAATTTAAATAACAAAAAGCAGGCTTTCCTGAGTAAAAATAACTAGAAAAAAAACCTGTTGTATATGATAAATATTTTCCTTGTGGGCCATGTCTCTTGCTGTAGTTATGATATATAGTGGTCACTGTGCTTTTTGAACCTTTAATAACACTAAATTATACTTGAGTTTATTTTGTTGTAGTTTATTTTATTTTCAATATTGTTCAATTATTAATCATTGTATGAAATTAATGTTAATTGTTCAGCCTGAAAAGGCCATGTAATTATCAAATTTTGATTCAAAAACAACTTTTCTAAAACTTAAAGAATTACTATAAATCTGATTGAAATTCAGACAGAATATTTCAAGGTATCCAAAATGAAGAAAAAAAAAACACATCAAAAGGAAGATACTATAAAAGTTAAAACGTGCTTACCACTTGCAGCAGGCTTCTTTTTTGGAGACTCAATTGTCTCTTCATCATCTTCCATCAAAATATCTATAAAATACAAACAAGGAAAAAAATACATATTTGCTACCTTATATCAGCAAAACATGCAATTTTTAATTTGGCATACATATTAACTTTCTAACACTGACCCATAAAATGAGGTTTGCTTCATTTCATTTTTCTGATATTCTCATCTTCAGAATTATTAACTACCACACTTGTTAATGGTATATCTATTTATTGTTGGGCTGTTCAGATATTTCATCATTGTTATATACTTGTATGACAGAATCAGAAACAATCTCTATTTGGTCAGTTTTAGTTTATTCCATTACAAAACACAGTTTATTAAGTATTTGCTTGCGTTATTTATAATAATATATTACAATTCTATGTTGATAGACATTTAAACAAAGAGAAATAACTAAATGTTAAAAATCCAATAATTGATGACAAACATTATACCAAACACCACCTTTACTTCAAATAAAAAAAAATCAATGAAACCAGAAACAATACTTATAAAATGTTGATTTCATCGAATAATAATTGACTGTACTGTTTTCCTATGTTTATAGAGCCAGTGTGTACCGGTATTTTCTGTCAAAATATTCATAACTGTACTATTATTTTTAAAGTTTTTTTTTTAAATGCTTTTTCCTTATATTTTTTTTTTGGTAAATGCAATAGATCCATACTGCTGTTACTATGTTACTATGGCAATATAAACAAACAAATGAAAGGGAAGTAAAGTAAGCAAATGATTTTCTCAATCTACAATGGCTTTACATTTTATAAAGTAAAACCATCAAAAAAGCAAAGCAATTTTCAACCTGTAAATGATTCCCATTTAAAACTAAAATTGAGGGGCCTCGGTGGCCAAGTGGTCAAGGTTGATTGATTGATTGATTTATGGTGTTTAATGCCCGAGCAGCAATATTTCAGCTATATTTAGGCGATGAACATGAAATGGATGATAAAATGAACATGAAATGATGATGAATGAAAATGGGATGGGACACAAGGAAAAATAGGGGTAACGGATTTTAGATTGCCACTGGCAAATGGTAGGATTGATAGGGTCGGGCAACCCCTACTCATAGCGAATACTACAGCAGCGTTCTTTAACGTGCGAGGAACGTGGCATTTTTCCCAACACGGTGCACTAATATGGTTTGCGTATTATGGCCTGACAACCCCAGCTTGCCAGGGGTACCCCATTCAACCACCTGGGGCACACATCCCAGTCGGTCTTTAGGCAAACCGACCTGACAAATGCCGGTCAGGGTACTGGGCGCTATTTAGTCGCCTTTTACGACAAGCTAGGGCAACTGCGGTCTATTCTTTTAGCCACCCGGATCCCGCACGGGGCGAGTGGTCAAGGTAGTTCTTCTACTATTGATCACGTGGTCTGTCAACACTGAGATTGCGGGTTCAAGTCTTACTGCAGGCAGGGTGTACGTGACTCCAATCTTAATTGACAAGGATTACCAGTTTTCCTACCGGAGGTCGGGGTATTCTCCAGGTCCTGCGGCTTCCTCCCCAAACAAGTGTGGACACAGAAAAACGTCTCGCCTGCATTCCACATCAGTAACGAAAATAAATTTCATCATAAGCTTTACGAAAAAAGCATTAAATATCAGCAGCGGCCTGTACACCAAATATTGTCACCATACCATGCATAGTTACAGAGGAACTGTCCTAATACAAAAACTTTAATGTAGTCGCTGGACCGTGAAATTGAGGTAAAGGTCAGGTGACACCTACCAGACAGTCATGTACTAGTCATCAGCAACTTATATACCAAATATTGTCATCCTACCATGCATGGTTACAGAGGAACTGTCGTAACCCAAAAACTTTAACATAGTCACTGGACCGTGAAATTGAGGTCAAGGTCAGGTGACACCTACCAGACAGTCATGTACTAGTCATCAGCAACCTATATACCAAATATTGTCATCCTACCATGTGTGGTAACAGAGGAACTGTCGTAACCCAAAAACTTTAAAGTAGTTGCTGGACCGTGAAATTGAGGTCAAGGTCAGGTGACACCTACCAGACAGTCATGTACCAGTCATCAGCAACCTATACACCAAATATTGTCATTCTACTATGCGTAGTTTCAGAAGAACTACTGTAAACCAAAAAAAAAGGTCAAGGTCAGGTGACAGGTGACTGACTGGCAAGTACTCATAATAAGCTACCTCTGTACCAAATTTGATGGACCTAGGGCTTGGGCTTACAAATATATGAAGCAAGATGTCAAGTGTTTACGCCGCCGCCGGATTCCCATACATATGTCTCGCCTCCAGCGACGAAAGTCGCAGGCGAGACAATAAAAACTGCACGCCATGATATAGCTGAAAAATAGCTGAAAGTGGCGTTAAACACCATCAAACAAACAAACATTTAACTTAAATTGAGACATAATAAGCTGAACAGTGGAGCAAACAGAACGTTAAAAGTAACTGAAACCATATGTATGTACAAACCGACGTCATCTTTGTCTTGTGATTTCTCTCGACTGTCCTTAATTTCAGCAGCATCTTCAATATCTACAATGTCATGTAGCAAAATTAATGAAGTTTTATTTTAACTATTTCTTTTTCGGTGTTACGCTGCCCTACTCACTTAAAAAATCCAGTGGCAGCTTATTATATTCGATTTTAAAGTCCTGTTACAAAACTAAATACATCAAACATGCAAAAGTTTCTGGATTTGCAATTTCTAACAAGAAATCTGTGAGCCCATGCTTACTAGTGATACCCCACTTTCACAACTCTCTTGTATTAAATATAAATTTTCGGCAAACAGGAAGTAGTTATCAAACGGAGTTAAATCTAATCCCCATTACATGATGTCCATATAAAGCTTTATTCAAAATATCAGCAACCTATGAGTAATAGTTGCTGAATTATAAGTGAATTAAAAGTGAGACGTAAAATTTTTTAAGTTTTTGGTAAACAGGAAGTGGATGTCTGGTGAATCCAAAAAGATATCCCACAACACATCATGTCCATATCGAGCTTGTTACCAAATATCAGCAACCTAGAAGTAATAATTGCTGAGTTATAGGTGAATTAGAAATGTGACGTAAATTTTTAATGTTTCGGTAAACAGGAAGTAGATGTCTGATGGACCTACAAACATATCCCACTATGCATCATGTCTACATGTATATAGCTTGTAACCAAATATCAGGAACCTAGGAGAAATGGTAGTTGAGTTATAAGTAAATATAAAGTGTGGTGAAAAGTGGGATGGAACTACAGAACCACAGAACTACAAAAGGACCCAGGCAAAACATACACCCCCCTTTCTTTGAAGCAGGGGTATAAAAACATATTTTCAACAGATATAAGATCTCAAGAAAGAATTGAAAAAATCTGTTGCAGTTGTATTCTAGTTTTCTAACTTATTCATAAAGATTTATTGTGCATACATATAAGGGCTATTCCAGAAAAAAATGTACCCCAGGGGCAGGACACCATCGATAAAATAATGTCTTTGTGGGAGTAAAATTGCTTATTGAAATTTGTTGGGTGGGGTGTACAAAAATAGGTTGGGGCCTAATCTGGTATAGGAAAATTGTCGGTGGGGTGTTAAATTTTAACTTAAATCTCTTGGTGGTACCCCTAAATTTCAAGTGTGTTCTACCCCAGGGGACATTTTTTCTGGAATAGCTCTAAGTGACTTCCTAGACAATGCATATTTAACATTATTTTATCAAATTTAATCACTTATTTGCCATCAACGGTTAATTTTTACTTCATAAAGAAATAAGGAATTTTGTTTTTGAGATGTATTTTAACATGTAAAGCTTATTATCAGACAAGGCCCGTAGAGCGAGCTTGATATGTTAAGCCATTATAAAATACATCTCAAAAAAATGCCTTGTATTTCTTTAATTGGCAATTAACAATTTTGTTATAATAAGTTTCTTATTTCTTGGTAATCTCATTATAAAGAATCTATTTCAGCAGAGTTGGTGATGTATTGATTTTATGAATGACATTTTGTTAATTTCATTCATAAAGTGATGCATAAGAACATTGGCATGTGAAGTCAATGCATAGCAACATCCCATGTCTCCTACACACTGACCTGTCATTTTTTGTATCACAGTTTGAGAGATAGGTTTTTTAATCGGCAAACATTTTAAAAGAAAAAACCACAAATTGCCAAAAACTGAAGATAATTTGTTAATTAATTGTAATTAAGCTGCAAACATATTGTTGAAAGTACCTTCAAATTCAATTTCTGATAGCTCTTTATTTCTAAATTTTCCAACTAGATTGTGCTCCTGTATTAGCATAAGCTTTGCAATTTCTATTCTTTCTATAAGTCCAGATGTTTGTCGATAGTACTGCTCGTGAATTTTGCCTGTGTGCCCTAAATGGTTACACAACCATTTTAATTGTGTATCATTCAGGCTGACAGCCTACAGTGAATAAAAAAAGAAAACAAACCATAAAAAATATAATAGGACAAAGTTCAAACGTTTAATTGATAACAGTTCTAATTCTCATTTGGAGTATGCAGCTATTGCTCAAAGATTTCTTTTTTTATTACAAAAATACAAATTATTAAGATACATTTATCAGAAAATACATTCGAGGTAAATATACTACAGGATTTTTAATTACATGTATTTCTGTTTGAACCTTCATGTGGCAAAAATATTGAGTGTTAAAGGCATATTGTCTACGAAAAGCGTAATTTTTTTGTCAAGTGTTTTGTACCAGAATTATATTAGATTATATGAAAAATGATGATAGAAAACTTGTTTTCCGTAATCAAATTAGTGTATCAGTGAATTTTGAAGAAAAACATTGACTGACCTCCAGTGGAATCTCATTAATTATGCACTGACCTCGATTCATAAGGATGAAGTTTAAGTTATTTTTAGAACATAAACATAAACAATCAATTACATCGTAATTGCAATTGTTTAGCGCAATCGTGGGATTCTTATCAAAAAACACAAATGTTGATTGTTTTAAGTGAAATATTGCTTGTCTCATTACAAAAAATATATAAAACATATTGACACACGCAAAATGATAAAATATCATAGAGGAAATTTTAGCCATTTCGGCGTGTGAAAAGCATTCTTTAGATGCGCAAGCTCAGTGTGAGTTCAAACTGCAGGTCATATGAATAAGGACGGGTTTACATCGAATTATTGTACTCCTTGACAATAATTCATAAAACGTATTTTATTGCTTATAATTGCTATAAAACACGATAAAACTGACTTTTTTCACATAAATCTGAATAAAAATAATAATTTATTTATTCAAACATGTTTCACAAGTTGTTTAAAAATTATGTGAAAATCGTAGACAATATGCCTTTAAATAACCTGGTGATCATTGCCACTTTCACAGACTATACTGTTAGTTTACATAAACAAATGTTGCTATTTTTATAACTTATGTACACCCAAGAAAGGTTTCTTTTAATTTTCAGAAGATACTGTGATTTCATCATTATTTGTGGACTATCAATTTTCATGGTTTTCGTGGTTGTCTGTAAACCACGAAAATAAGAATCTATCGAAGTATTATTTTTCCGTTGATTACATTAAGCAACATGTGCAAAACACGAAATTAAAAATCCAACGAAATGTGTTTTTTGGTGAAACCACGAAAATTGATACCCACGAAATTAAATGAATCCACAGTAAAAAGTTATTAAACAAAAAAAGGTGAATGTTGACACTTACATTAGCGGAGATCCTACACATTAGCGTTTCATGTAGAAATCAAAGGACATTTAACAGTGATGATGTATTACCTGGCAAAAGTATGCTACAATTACATGTACATGTACCTAAGGCTTGATTAACCTATCTATTGTCAATTCCACTTCCAAATATAACTCATGAACTGCATATTTTTTTTTCACTGCACTATGCTTTTGTGCTTAGTCACAAATGTGTCAACATATCTTTTCTGTCATTCTAGACTTTGTTTTAGTTTCTACAAATTTTTACCATAAGGTATGGCAATTTTTGTCATGAGAATATCCTGTCAAATATACCTGTGCAATTGTTGCAGTCTGTTTTCTTAGATTGTTGGCATAAATCCTTTCTGGATTCTTTATCTGTGCCTCTGGTCTATTCTTGACTTCATCCAAAGAATCACCTGCTCTGATTACATTATTACCTATAAAATTATAATATATTACAGTCATATTTGAGACAATGTTTTTTTTTATAGAAAATATCTGTGTCTTATTCTACAGCATACAATTATGTCTAATTTAATACAGTAGGCTTTTGTAACTTTTGCTTTAAACTGACATTACATATAAATTTCAAACAGAAATGTGGTCTTCACTTGTGATTTTAAAAAATCAGTCGACAGGATCGAAGTCGAGTTTTGGGCATAAAATCGCTATTCACCCTACATTACTAAAAGATAAAGCTACATACCAAATATCAAAACTGCAAGTAGTTTTCCAGAAAACTGTGACAAAAAGGACCAGATTCACTAACCATTGTTTTTGGTTCACAAACTAAGGAAAATTTTAATTTGTTTTCTTAAAATGATTTCTTTGTGAAAATTAACTGAAATTGTTATATTTCAAGATTTCAGTTCATTTGTATTGATAAGATCATTAGCAGTTCTTTTATTCCTTCATAAACAGTAGTTATTTAAAAGAAATTGAAAACAATCCATTTAATTCACACATAGTATAGTTTTTGGCACTCTGAAGTTGTGGTACACCATGTTGCCAGAAGGTTTTTCTGTCTTAACTTGAGAAACATAATGCTTGAATCTATTTTAAACAAAATGTTCCTTGATGAAGGATTGCACAATCTCCATTTCTTACTAAACCTATTCCCAAATTGGTTGATTTTGATGATTTTTATCAAAATTGGTTACAATCTGGGTTTTTATTGATTATATTGATTAAAGGTTCTGTAAATTAAAAATGATCATTTAAGTTTGCTTTTATGCAAAATTGGTAAAGAATAGCTAGTTTGAAATTTTCACACAGTTAGGGCCTGTCCTTTTTCATGTTGTTTTTGTGACGCACAGCAGTCAAGAGGAGGGATAGTGCCAAAGTGACCCCTATATGTTGCTTTTGCAGCAAGTTGCAGGTGACATGAAAATAACATACCTTTGTTAGCAAAAACATATGGATTGTCCTCTTTTATTCCAGCTTTTCTTCTGTGCTCTGGATTTACCAAGTATTCCAAGGTCCGACGAACTTCTTGAGGGATAAGTATTGGAACACCTCTTCCCCTCTGAAATTAAAATTTAAAAATAAATGGAAGAGCAATATGTGTACAATTTAAGGGAAATGCAAAGATTTTTTTACATATTTAATGTCATTTTTGAACATGTAGATATTTCAACACTTTACATTAATTCCAATTCAGTTTCCTTGCTTAAAGCATGTAAAATTAACTTTCCGGTTTTGAGATAATGCCTCATTTGTAAAAAATGCAAAAAATATCACATTTTATAATTTTCACCTGGGTTATCCTAAATACATGTCTCGTCAAGAGTTCCCAAGAAAAATTTTTTATTCATGTTTTATCAAATTTATATCTAAAACTAGTTAGAATTGTTTTAGTATTCACTACAAACTGATGTCTCCCCTCCAAAAACAGTAAACACCATTCTATGACTTAATATTAACTATTTGAGGCCAAGATCAATAGAAATGAAAATTATGATTTAGACCTTGAAAAATAATGTTAAAGGTGATACAAGTTAAATCCTGGTTCACCGCTGGGTGCCCAAACAGCAATCAAGCATCTAAGGCTAGTTCAAAATACTATCAAAAAATTGCCACTAAGGTACTTCATGGAGATCAAGTTTAATACTAAAGGGACTTGGCACACTGTCTAAAGGCATCCCACCAGCATGCCAAAAGTCTGGACTTTATTGGATTAACTGTTCAAAAGTTATCATCTATAGTCAATTTTACCGTGTCTGTCCGACAGGTTTTGTCTGACAAAATAGAATACTGCTTACGCGTATGGTCGAGTTTATGGTCCTTTTGTAGATCTCATCTTCCGTTCAAAACAAGGTCAAAATTTAGTATGGAAATTCGATTTATCAAAATGAAAATTCAGCCGCATTTCAGAACGCTGATTAATTGTGGAAAATAATTGTTGATTTAAAAAAGTGTAATATGAGATTTACAAAAAGACCATAAACTCGACCATAAGCGGTAAGCAGTATTCTATTTGGACAGGCAAAACCCGTCAGGCCGACATGGTAAAATTGACTATAGACACCAATTTGTCAAAATTGTAGTTTATTCATAGCAATTGTGACCTTGACCTTTGATACCCGGATCAATAGGATTCCTCCTCTCAATGAGTTCAAGTTCGGTCAAGATTGAATAATCTGTCAAGTTATTATCCAGAAACCAAATTGATTACACCTGATGCCCTGAACCTCAAATTTCTATATTTGAACAGCTGCTGTGTCCATTGTTTTTGTTGTAGCAACTAAATATAGAGACATGTTGGCAACTTGCTGAAGCCATTCATCATTTTATACACCCAGTTCAACTCTTCCAAAATTTTGTTAAACAAATTTAGACACTTACTTTACCCCTAATTTCTACAAGGTCCTGTGTTTCCAGTAAATGTTTTTCATATTCTGTTAGATCCCCTCTTAGTGCCATATCAGCCTCATCTAACTGGGTTGAGCGATTATGGTATGTATCAATTCTGAAAACATACAAAAATAAAAGAAAACTAGAGGTTACTGGGAGCTTGAATTGCCCATCTGCCTTACTGTAAGGTGCAAGTTCCCCCAACCCATCTCATCACTGTAAACCTTTTAATGTAACAACTATTGAGATGTAAAACAGTCATGAATATGTTATTCCTCTGTTACAAAATTAATTCCTTTCACATATTTTATTTGACAGTTTTCTAATGTTCCACTCCATTTCCTATTTTAGCAGCCTATTAATTTTATCAGTATTATAATAGATGACATATTTGTGTGCTATCATTTGTATGATTTAATTATTCTTAAGTTGATTTAATTATTCTTAAGTCTTTGATGTCAGTGTGTCATAATTTCAATTTCTTATAGCTACAGGTTAGTTGAAAAAAAAGGATCTCTATATACAATAAGAGTACATTGACTTGACATAAAATTTTTATATGGATGAGACTTAAAAACAAAAAAACTCGATGCCAAATTTGACTAAAAATCATTTTATGATGAGTCGATGTACTATTATAGTATAAACTGCGCTTTGACCCAAGTTTTTTATCTAAAAAATAGAAAATCCATAAAATATCCTGTCTGGACCCTCTTTCCGTATATTGTAAATATCACACCTCCTCCAAAGAACGATGACATCCATTGGCTAATTGACATCACTATTAAGAAGGGGCGGTCCTAAAAGCGATTTTTAGTCACTAACATTTATATCACTTCACGATATGAAGTCAGTACAATTTGACTGCTCAAATAAATACAACAATTGCAATTGTAAAAATCAATATCTCATTCTCAGATTCATTAACAAACACTAGCATGCAAAATCTTGTTTCTGACTAAATAATGTGACCAATGATTTAGAATCCCTATCTTATATCTTGCAACTTAAAAAAAAATTGTTTACAGAAGCTTACCTTAAACTTTCCAACTCTCCTGGTCTTCTCCTGTTATAGAGTAACAATCTTGCTTCTGTGAGAATCACCACCTCTCGGAAGACTGCTTCACTACATTCTCCAAGGTTCAAATCTTTCAGTTTTGTAACTAGAAATGTTGCTAGCTTTGCTATATCCAATGGGTTTGGTAAAGCTTTATGCTTGTTGAAATTTCTTGCCTCAAGTGTAAACCGTGCCAGTTTTGTGACTAGATAGATCCACTCAATTTTTATCAACCTTAGAAACTCCACAGCTTCATTCTTCAATTCATTATTTTTGGTTTTCATTCCCAATCCCTCTTTAAGAGATGCTAACCTCTGGAGGTCATACCCAAGCTTTAATGCTGTGCTTGGTTTTTTCAAATTTTCGTGTTCATCTTCTTCACACATTTTAATTGAACACCTTACTAATCTATCAAAATTGTCAACATTTAGAAAATCACTCATTGAAGCTGTTTCATTGTTGCTGTCTTCTCTTAACATTATAAGCATTCTAGCACTTAACCGCATCCTGAAACTTGTGTAATTTTTGTAACGTATTTTATTGCCAATATTCTTCATCAACCATATATCCCCAAGCCCACATATTAGGTTATCACTTTGGGCAACCTCTGAAATTGAATCTCGAACCATTGATGGAAATACCTCTTTTCTTAATTTTAGGGAGCCACCCATAACAACTGTTCCTTTCATCATCTTTGAATGCATTATTGCTGCTCCTTTACTTTGACATGTAGCATTTCCTTTTGCTGGGCATGAACTTTTATGTTTTATTATCAAATCAAGAAGTATCCATTCTAAGCAATCTGTACAGGGGCCATAATCCTTAAGATTAAATACTTTGCACTGCTTTCTTCTGGATAACAATATTTCTCCCTCTCCAGATTTTACAACTTTTTCATTATGAGCATGGTTACCTCTATGACGAATCAAGTTTTGTAAAGTACGAATGTCTTTTGTTAAATCTGATTTTTCATTTTCTGCTGACTCATCTCTTTGTGCCTTAAGGTGCAATATTTGCTTCATTACATCTTCATTTTTATGCTTTTTTTCGAGATGGATCGTAATATTTGTAAACAGACGGCAACAATAAAAGCATGCATGTACTGTATCGTACATTCTTCCATGTTTTGAATTTTCTTGATTTGAATTATGTTTATAAGACTTTATATATATTTTATTGTTCTTTGTATCAAACGAACATTCTTCACATGATAGATTTCTTTTAGCAGGCACTGTTTCAGACAATTTATTCTGTGACAATTCTACATCTGATAATGACATAGCCTTTTTTTTCATAGGTATTTCTACAGCTGAAAACAGTTTTTCTAAAGGGTCTGCAACTGAAGATGAAGTCTTACTTAATTTTACTGTTGGTCCAAACACTTCTGAAATGTCATCTTCAGAATCATTTACAACTTCCTCATTACTATCAGAACCAGAATCCTCATCTTCATCAACAAATTTCCAATCAGGATCATTGAGTTCATCATCATTAAGTTCAAAACATTCATCTTCAAACATCTCTTGGTCTTCAATTAATGAAAGTTCTTCAGCTACAACTGATGCTTGAAGACCAACTTTCATATATGCTGGAGACAATGATTCAAGAAAGGATTTTTTTGTGGGCAATTGTATATCTGAATTATTAGCAGATGGTGTTGTAGTAAGTGATTCTCTAGTTAATCCTCTTAGTGGCGGTGGTGGTTTATCCAATTCATCAAAAGATGGTTTTGTAGTAGTAAGTGAATCACCGGTTAATCCAATAGGTGTCATTGGTGGTTTATCCAATTCATCAGTAAATAGTGTTGTTGTAATAAGTGAATCACCAATTAATCCAATAGGTGTCATTGGTGGTTTATCCAATTCATCAGTAGATGGCATTGTAGTAGTAAGTGAATCACCAGTTAATCCAATAGGTGTCATTGGTGGTTTATCCAATTCATCAGTAGATGGCATTGTAGTAGTAAGTGAATCACCAGTTAATCCAATAGGTGTCATTGGTGGTTTATCCAATTCATCAGTAGATGGCATTGTAGTAGTAAGTGAATCACCAGTTAATCCAATAGGTGTCATTGGTGGTTTATCCAATTCATCAGTAAATAGTGTTGTTGTAATAAGTGAATCACCAGTTAATCCAATAGGTGTCATTGGTAGTTTATCCAATTCATCAGTAGATGGCATTGTAGTAGTAAGTGAATCACCAGTTAATCCAATAGGTGTCATTGGTGGTTTATCCAATTCATCAGTAAATAGTGTTGTTGTAATAAGTGAATCACCAGTTAATCCAATAGGTGTCATTGGTGGTTTATCCAATTCATCAGTAGATGGCATTGTAGTAGTAAGTGAATCACCAGTTAATCCAATAGGTGTCATTGGTGGTTTATCCAATTCATCAGTAAATAGTGTTGTTGTAATAAGTGAATCACCAGTTAATCCAATAGGTGTCATTGGTGGTTTATCCAATTCATCAGTAGATGGCATTGTAGTAGTAAGTGAATCACCAGTTAATCCAATAGGTGTCATTGGTGGTTTATCCAATTCATCAGTAGATGGCATTGTAGTAGTAAGTGAATCACCAGTTAATCCAATAGGTGTCATTGGTGGTTTATCCAATTCATCAGTAAATAGTGTTGTTGTAATAAGTGAATCACAACTTAATCCAGTTATTGGCAGTGGAAGTTTATCAAATTCATCAGTAGATTCACTAGTTAATCCAGTTAGATGAAGAGGTGGTATATCTGATTCATCATTTGAAGGTGCTGGAATAGTAAGTGAATCACCAGTTAATCCACATAGTACCAGTAGTGGTAAAACTGATTCATCATTCAATGGTGTTGGAGTAGAAAGTGAATCACTAGTAGGAGGCCTTGATTTACATCTATCAACATCTTCTTTATATTTATTTACCAAGTCACTTTTCTTTCTCTCCAGTTTCTCTAAAAAATAAAAATAGCAATTTTTCAAATTTTCAATACCATTTAACAGGTAAGTGTTTATATATTCTGAAATACTAGATAATGACTATTTTCTAATATGCAGTTTAGAGCTTAGAATATTGATCGTCTTTAAAAAATAGTCGCAACTAGTACTTTACTAGACAATTTCAGACATAACTTATTGTAAATTTCTTTAACAGGTTAGTAAAACAAAATTCCAAAAAAAACGCCATTGACCCAATTGGCCTTGTGTCCCCATCCCATTTCACATCATCATTTCATGTTCATTTTGTCACCCCTTTTATGTTTATCTCCTGGATATAGTCGATATCATGCTGCTTGGGAGTAAAGTAATAACTAGCTTACTTAAAGAGCAATAACTACTATAAGGGGTCATCTGACAACTTTGACAAACGAAAGAATTTTGTAGAGCTTTTTATTCTGACAAGGCTAAATCCATCTTATTTTTCTATCTACAATAGTTTTAGACTTTCAACCTTTGAATATAATTTAACCCTATAGCGGCAACCAAGTTTTTCAACAAATCAAAAATCCTAACATCACTTTTGTGAAAATATCCCCCCCCCCCCCCCAAAAAAAAAAAATCATACCAAGTTTGGTACTTATTAGTTCACTTGTCCCAGAGATAAGATTCTTAAGTAATAACTATAAAAGAGTAGGAAAAAAAGTGCGGTTGCAATCCCAATTATGCTGTCCGAGGAGTTAATGTTTGAATAAAAAGCTACGCAGAGGGCAGCAGGATACGACCACAACATGTTGAACCCTGTACGTTGGAGGCCCAATATGGATTGTCAAATGCTTTGGACACATGCAGCCCATGGAGGACTCGCTAAGCTCTTTGACACATGCATTCTTTGGTGGCCTTCCAATGCATATTTGAAATTTTTTTTATAGATTTAAAGCAACATTAAGGAAAACTCGTATGGTGTTTTACAGTAGATGCTCGCTTAACAGTCGGTTCGCATACAAGTCCGGGGGTCTTTTTGGGCCTTAAAATCTGTTGACCCTTGTATAAGTCGGTCGGAAGACAGATGTGTTGACATGAGGTCAGAATCAAATAAACATAAAATAAAAATCATTATATCAGTAAGACTTCCTGTTTACTGTGGTTTCATTTTTTTTCGTGGGGTACCAATTTTTGTCGTTTTCGTGGGTGGGGACAAACCATGAAAATACAAATTCAACGAATAATGATCTCAAGAAATTTATAATGATGGTAAGCCAACATAAGAGACTGCTATGGGAGAAACTGGTTACATGGATAATGTTTACTGATGTTCAAGATGTATCGTTATATAGATATGTTTTGAATAGATATGACAATTTTGCATTATTAACAACTTTAGTGTGTTTATGACACTAAATAGAAATAAAATTGATAAAAAAACATCGTTGGTATATTTAATCACGTAATCCCGTCAGTAATAAACGTACTTCCTGTTGTGCACTTCAGTTGTAAAGTGTTGATGTACAATGTATACACAAATGTTTAATTAACTTTCTTAATTGAAATAACGATTAAAAAAGCAGTCTATCTTTAACAACTTTTATTTTGAATTCTATCTTTAAACACCACTAATTATATCTTCAAGTTTATTGTCAAACAAACAAACCTAATCTTTGCCCCAGGGTATTTACGACGGATTTACAATGAACTGTTTACTTAGATTGGTTTTACTAAAATGACATGTTTATTAATTATGTTAATGTTTTTGCATCGTCTTTCAGAAGACGCTCCATTACGTTTTAATGTCGCCACTTTCCAATAAAAGTACCGTAAATTTCTATGAAATCCCTTGATCAGCATTACAATTGTCACCTCCCTATAGCTATTATATCCTGAAAATGACCAGTGTTTTCATTAACTTTTGCAATAGAAGGCAAAAAATTTGGAATAGGGGGAAGAATAACTACGGCGAGGGGTCTGGGGGCCGCTCAAGGCCCCCAGTGGGTCCAGGGTAGGGTAGGTAGGGGGACCAGGGGGGGCAAAGCCCCCCCGTCCGAAAACGAAAATTAGCAGTTTTGGATCAAGTTGTAAGCCCTCTAGCTGTATCTAAATCATCCTTTTCATTTGTTATATTTTCTGCAAAACTTGATGAATTGTGACATGAATCTTAATTATTTCTTACCAATTTCATAAATTGACAAAAGCCTTGATCAACATACCAGTGTTATTTTAAATGTCAGCATGATTATTTAAACAATTTCCTTATTTCCATTCAAAGCTAACAGAACAAAGATACAAAGAGGTTTATGTTAATTTTCATAACAAAAATTGCCTGGCAAATAAGTGGCAAAAGTTGCATGATATTTTGATCTGAGTAAGTGACTGGTATGCTGTAATAAATAAATAATTATAAATACTTCTGTTATACAATTTAATTCACTAAGCGGTGACTCCAAAATAATCTTTAATTGATCGTTTCATCGATGCGGATTGCTACTGTTAACCTTCACTTCACTTCACCACAGTCAGGGTCTTTTCGTCTCATTTGAATGAAAACAATGTTTTCACCTAGTTTTCAAACGCACAAGTGATATGAACTGGTTCCCGGGAGTACGCAATACCAAAACAAAGACTGACGATCCCGACCTCGTCCGCGAAAATTGCGAACTCCGATTTTTGAAATCGGAAATGGAATAGCCGGCAAAAAATTGGCAATAAGCGGTTGATTTTGCCGGCTGCCGGCTTTTATTGAAAACACTGATGACGTATTAGAAAATGTGCAGACCAACCCTGCATGAATACCGAAAATTTATAAGCAATAATCTCATTTTTTATTTTTTATTTTTTTTAAATTCCGCGAACCACAAATTTAAGAATTCCACGAA
This sequence comes from Limnoperna fortunei, assembly GCA_944474755.1. Lineage (NCBI taxonomy): Eukaryota > Metazoa > Mollusca > Bivalvia > Mytilida > Modiolidae > Limnoperna > Limnoperna fortunei. Next base: position 57,509,165 of record OX104115.1, read on the forward strand.
TATCTTTTTTCCTCCAACCACGAAAATTGATACCAACAAAAATAAATGAAACCACAGTATTATTTGTTTCTCGTGTTTTACGAGTAAAATATCGCTTGTCATTTATCGTAAGTGGTTTGTTTCCACTAGTGTACACATGTTTTGAAAATGTAAACATAATTATCTCCCTGAATTTGCTATGACTAAAAACCATAAAAAAGACAAACACAGGTAAATAAACAAATATTCATTTTCCTAATTATTTAATAGTTAACGCAGAGTTTTTAAAACAAATGAAAGCTAAAATACAAAATATAAAGGAATATGGTTTGTAAATTAAAATAACAATTGATGAAAAAACAAATTCTGTAGCATATATGTATTAGTAAGTTTATCTGGATTTTCTGTTTTTAGTTGTATAATGACATCACCGGATGTATTATGCAATACGTACAAATAAATCGATACTGTGTCAGAGGTGTTTACCCCTTTGAAGAACTCCCAGTAATCCTAATTATTTTTTCAGTAATTTTGCGAAATATATCCGGAATCTGAAATTTTGCAATAAAATGTCCGAACTTAGAACAATATTTAAAAGAGTTTCTGGTTAGTCTTTTACTATAAAACATCTTTCTGATGCACATTTGTTGATCAAACATTAATAAAAACATGTTTATTCAATATTGTAATACCATTACAATGGCACAAAATCACAACCAAAAGCATGTGATAGTTGATTGTAATACCATGGAAAATTGCATAATTCCGGGAGCATTTCCGTAATGCGTATTTTTAGACCCAAATTCGGAATGATTCCGGAAAAACCGTAACGGTAAACACCTCTGCTGTGTAAACAGTGGTAAATATGAATGGAAATATGGAAACTGGATAAAATAATCAATACAAAGTAAAAACACCCAAATCTTTATTTATGTCTATTTTCATCTTTATAGTTGGTGATCTATGTATGGCCTTCAAACCATGACCAAAATTCTTTCCTGTGGTATGACCCACTTTATAAGTCGGAACCCTTCTCTAAAAGCCAATTTTAACTCCCAATTTCCCGACTTATGTGCGAGTATGTATGGTAGGCCTTTATGACCCGAATTTCCCCAAAAACGTTAGGAGATATTGCAGATCTGATTATAAAATGCAAGCAGGGATTTTTACAAGGATTCTAAATGAAAAAGTCGATTTTTGGGTGTGGCCCCTTTTTGACCCCTTGTAGCAATGTAACGGTGCAAGATACATCAAAACTTTAGTTACATTTTGTTGACATAATTTACTGAGGAATAAAATGAAAAAAAGAATGATCAAAATCGTATGAAAAATAAACATTCTACAGCAGTTGGTTTAACATCCATTTTATTCCTTTTGTCACCTTTACCTCTGAAACGGTAGGGGCCACAATCCCTAAATGCAAGAGGAAACTTTCTCTAGTGGATATAATTAGAAACATAATTTTAAAACAACATAACGCTTGGCTGGCACTTCAACAAAAATCTTGAATACAACCATTTGTTGAGACAAACTCTTATAATTGGCGTTTTGACCCCTAAATTCTCGAAAACAGGAGATTTTGCAAATCTGATCACAGGCAGGGATTTTTACAAGGATTCCAATGAAAAAAAAGATTTAAAAAATGGGACCTCAAATAAAATTAGTTTTTTAGGTGAGTCCCCTTTTTGATCCCTAATAGCAATGTAACGGTGCAAGATACATCAAAACTGTTGACAGAATTTATTGGGGAATACAATGAAAAAAGAATGATCCAAACTGGATGAAAAATAAAGATTATACAGCAGTTTTGTTAAAACACCCATTTTGCCCCTTTAGGCCCCGTTTGTCCAAAACAGTAGGGGCCACAAACCTTAAATGCAATACCAACCTTCTTTAGCAGTTACAAACAAACCAAAGTTTTATAACAATTGGTCAACCAAAACTAAAGTTATCACACGGAAACCAAAGAGTCATAACATAATACGATCACACAAATTTTGCGGTAGTATAAAAAGTAAATGGATGACAGACACCATGTGATGACAATAGTGATTTCATAATTGGGTCATAATTATATGTAATGATGAAAAGACAACAGATGCAAAGTGATAGCAATAGCACTTTGGCCAGAACTTTGTGCCAACAAATAATAAAGCTGTCAATTTTTAAGAAAAAATTACAAAACAATGCTTACATGACATTTCTATGTATAATACTTTTAAATCTTGTTTTCTTTTCCTAATAAACTGTAATGCAGTGCATTTCTTTGATAAATTCAGCCATTACATCATTTGATATCCAAAGAGACAAATTTCCTTTCATATACTGTTTAATCTTGTAAAATTTCTGAGAATCAGAGAGTGGAAATGTTTATTCATTTCTTGTAATTATTATTGTTCTCTTAGTTTACTATGAGGTATACAAAAACAACAATTTTTTTATACTGCACACTTGAGAAATAAATTGCATACAATACAAAACAGCAAAGCAAGCAGGAGGAACTAACTTACTGTTTAATTCTATAAAATTTACTTCAAAATTTTAATTTCTCAAAGTAAAATTACAATTAGTGCAATATGGTTTAAATAATGCTTTTTTCACAGAAAGCAGTCTTATTTGTCCCTTCATATATCACATGAATAACTACAGTCGAACTTCGATGGCTCGAACTCGAAGGGTCCGACAAAAATAGTTCGAGAAATCGGGAGTTCAAGAAACTGGGGCTTGTGATGTCCGGAAATGGTTCATGTGCGAACCAGAATCGATATCTGTTCGAGTTCGAGCTACTGAAGTTCAATTGTAATTGATTGAAGTCAAATAATGATGATCCAAAGTTGTAACAAATATATGTAAGGCAAAAAAAAAAATTATTAGCTTCTCAGGTCCAGCCTCATGTCCCATTAACCCGCCCCATTTGTCTTTTTTCAGTGTACCAAAAAAATAAAATAAAAATTGGCAGTCTGTTTCCATTTGGGGTAAAATTTACAGATTGTGATCTTAAAAATCAGCGAAATGTTTTCATAAACACGCTTTATCACATGGTGATTTAAATATACATCATTTGTTTAACTTCCCTTAGCATATGGCATCGTCTTTGGTGTCATGGCAAGTCCTCTCGTGAGGAAAAACGATAATAACATGGACAATTCATTGCTATTATATGATTGAGAGTACGCTTGCCGACTTTCCACAAGTCTCTCGTCAGGAAAAACGATAATAACATGGACAATTCATTGCTATTATATGATAGAGAGTACTCTTGGGAACTTTCCACTCGTACATGCCAAAAAAAAAAAAGAGCCGCCCTGCCCGTACCCAAAATTACCATTTCGTACCCTCGAAATGCCATATCGTACCATAACTTATTGCCATTTCGTACCATATGTAAATTTATTTGTACCCTATGTAAACAATTTTGTACCATGCGTTAAATGGAAATACTTTAATGTATAAAACTAAATAAATATGTTTTACAACTGCACCGAGTATAAATTTGTTAAAAATCTTTACATTAATCTAAACAAGATATACTTTTATATAAAAACAGATTATTTGTGTAAAATAGAAATATTTTTAAAAAATATTTTGGACAAGAAATTATTTTTGTACTTGTAAGAAAGTTTGTTTAAAGTAACCATTATGACAAATTTTAAACATTTTGAATAGAAATGAAATAATTGTTGTGCAAGAGCAATGCTAAAATTGCATTACAAGTTTTCATGAATACACTTTCCCATATGGTATAAAATGTTTTTAATTATGGTACGATTTGGATGGTACGATATGACTGGTTACCAAAAAAAAAGACTTCTTCCTGCCTCATCGAAAAATTTGAAAAGTGGCCTGAGAAGCTAAACATTTTTTTACATGGCATAAGTACTTGATTATACATAAAAATGTCAATTTAAAGTAAAAAGAAATCAAGTCTCAGCATTTAATGTCTTCATATCCAGTTAAACCGGAACTGGTATCAAAATTTATTTTCTCAAAAGATTATGACTGATATGAAAACTGAAATGCTGAGCACTCTAAACTAAAATTCTCTGAAACTGAAATTACTTAGACTTGAAGATATTAATATTGACTTCGAATCGAAATGTTGTACTTTGCCAAATGTTCTGGATACTCTGCAAATGACAAAAAAGGAAACTGTCCCTAAAATGTATACATTACAACCCAAGAAAGTCAGTGGCATTGTTTCAAAAAACCCAATTACAAATGAGAAATTGATAATTCTTAAGACAAGACTTGTCTGAAAATATATCTCTCTTCATGTTATGTTCAATTAATCAGTCAGAAATAATATAAAAAAGCCACCCACAGCCAATTAAAAAAAATTTTTTTTTTAATTAGGTTGCTATTTAAGTACTTACTTCCAGATAAGGATCAGGCAAGGAGTGGCACATTGATAATTTCCAATTTTAGATTTTTTGGTATAGATGCATCCATTTTACCATAAAAACAACCCCAATGCAGTTTTTACATTTTAAAATATATTTGGTACTTAAGATATTTTTTCGACTGGTTATATAGAGAAAAATTTTGGCAGGAAATTTTCCAGTGCTTCCACTATTGATATAACTAAATTTTGACAGATAATATTTCCTAAATCCAAGATTGACTTAAAAATTTAGTGGTCAAAACAAAGTTTACTGGGGTTGGTTTACCTTATTCTATTGAAGTGTTTTTGTGTATTTGTTATCGATGTGCCACCCTATTAATGGAATCTGTCTGATTCTTAGAAAAGTAGTACTTAAATTCCATGCATTAATTGCTAATCATTACAGATTTTATCGAAGGGATGTTTGTATAACAATTAAGCCTTTTGTCGGTATGTCCAATTAATGCCTAATAAAGTAGTTTTATTTATACACACAATATTTTTAAATATGAAGAAAGGAAAATTTATTCAGAAAATTGGAATATCTGCTAATTGCATTTTGTGCATAGATGTCCCAATTGAAAAATACCACCAAACAGTTGTATTTAATAGATGCTGACACAAAAAATATACTTCAACGATTTACCCATAAATGGGTCGAAAGATTTTCCTAGTCCGAGAAGCCTCTGCCGTCCAACGTTTTTTTTTTTTGTTTTTTTGCAAGGGACGTCAGAGAGCTCTCCAAAAGCAAAACAGCGGATTTTGCGACACCTGTCTGGGTTGGCACATTTCATCGTGTCAAATTTAATAAAACATTTTCATCCAGTTAATCTATATATAATTCGCTTCTTTAGATATTTTTCTCTAGGAATATTATCAGCTTACCTTCAATCAAGCTGATTTAAGTCCATTTCTAAGCTCATTTCCATCGTTACCCTTACATTCCTACATTTCACTTTCATTTTCAACAAAAAGTCACGTGACAACAATATGACTTAAATCCAGTGCTTAAATTAGCTTGATTGAAGGTAAGATGATTATATACCTAGAGAATAATATCTAAAGAAGCGAATTATATATAGATTAACTGGATGAAAATGTTTTATTAAATTTGACACGATGAAATGTGCCGACCCAGACCGGTGTCGCAAAATCCGCTGTTTTGCTTATGGAGAGCTCTCCGACGTCCCACACAAAAAAAAAAAAAAAAAAAGCGTTGGACGGCAGAGGATTCTCAGACTACTACATTCCATTCTAAATTTTTATTTATGGTGGCCATGTTGGTCGCTTGATAGGCATATTGGACACAACTTAAGACAACAAATCCTATAAATGAATGTAGCCCAAAATGAGTATCATAGCCTCAAATTTTCACCCTGAAACTTAGATGCATAAATATATACTAGTACCAGAAATTTACACATACCTTGTGTTTTCACCAAAAAAGCCTATTACTAAATGCTTCTCTGAAACATTTTCCACATATCCTGGCCACCATACTCCATATTCCATGATGCATAGCACATGATCTCCTACAATGAATTTATGATGAATTAGATTATGTTGAAATGACACAAATTTTCCTACCAGCAAATATTTACGATTTACAATTTATTAAAAAAAATTCAAGAGGGTGTAATGAAATGTTGCTTGAATCTTTAACAAGGGTTGAAAATAAAGTTCCTAAGTAAAGATTGAAAATACATTTCATTGTTTATATTTGCATTATTTGCATTCCAAAAAAACTCATGATAATAAATAGTTGTACTTTAATCTTCCACTGAAGAAATACATTACAGAAAATAAAACAAGAATTAACCTTCATGAAATATCTGCCTGTTCTTCTCCGTTTCTAAAAAAAAATAAAACATTTCTTTTTAAGCAGATCACAGCTAACAATATTAAACTACAAATACTGTAAAACGGTGTGTATAGTCCGCATCCCTTTCTTGGACCAGAAAATTGCGGAAATTTTTTTATATGCATGTACGATCCACACGTACAAGTTTTCACAAAACGTCTCAAGTTGAAGACATCCAAGTCCAACTTGGCCGAGCTTCTTAACAAGTTTTTACATTAATATGTAATTTATTCTCTTTTTAAATATCATTTATGTTTATACTTTTATTAATTTCAAGTGATTGTAGTAAATTAAATTAAAAATGGAACATTCTCATATCGTCTATTTTGATCGCTGTTAAAATGGAAAATCACACATTTCGAAACCAAAACAATTTGTGAACTTTGATTCATCAACCAAACAAAGAAAACAAAAAGATAACACGTTTTATTTTAATCCCTGAATGATTGCAATCAAAACATCAATCTTCAAACACATGAGGTTACATAACGACGCCATTTGCATTTTACGCAATACAGGTTACACATCTACTATTTTCGTATCTGTTTTAATTTTTATTCATCGTATAGAATTAATATAATATTACTAAAAATAATTTAAGTAAAAATTAATATCATAACAACGTATACATATGGCAGTTTGTAAAAGAATTATGTTAGAATAGTACGAAAATACTGCGTATGACACTACAACAAAATGGCGACCGCCATTGACAACAATCAACGGGACGAAAAAAACCCAATCGAGTCTGTATTTATGTATAATCCGCAACATTCCTTTCCAACTAAAATTAAAAGAAAAAAACTGGGGACAATACGACCATCATTACGGTACAGTTAAAGCTGTTTTCCGGGACCATGTTGAATAAAAGTTTGGTTAACTGTCTTACTTGCTTTGTTTGTTCAGGTGTTTAAATTAAGATTGAAAGTTTGCATAGACAGGCAGTGCAGTGCCATGGTCTGATTACAGTATTCAAAAATTTGTTTGGACAGTAAATACAAATCTATCTGTAGCTTGACAATGGATAAATGGATTTAAATGTTGCGTTATAATATGGACACTTGCACATACATCTTTAAATAAACTGACCAGGAAGTAACTTAAAATTTGGAAATAATTCAACATTAAAATATTATTACTGATGATTTTCTGGTATTTCATATAGCATAAAAAATAAATGACAGATTTCACAGATAACTGCCTTGAATTCTTTTATCAATCACTAAAATTAATGCATAAAAAATAACTGAATTGGTCCTCATATGCATACAAAATACATTTCTGTTTTGTTAATCCCTAAAGCCTTGATTTGCAAAAACTTTGTTTCTGCTTGGAAAACATACTCATTAAAATTACAATGTTATTTTAATAATTGTAAATTAATAGTGCCGAAGCTACTTTTTTCTGGTTAATTTATGATGGTAAGTATTTTACATGTTTATTTGTTCTTTGTTTTATATATGTGTGCTTGTGTCACATGTATATTAACCTCCTATCCTTCCTTTTTCAATTAAATGGGTTTTTTTAACCTTAAATGTTTACATCATCATGTTCAAGCCTGAAATCTTAGCCATGTAGTCTCAACTCTTCAATAACTTACCATTGCCATGATCACTTCCTTTTTTTCCCTTTATGAACTGTAAAAAAGGAATTTTTATTAGCAAAATTATGGGAGGCCATGCTGATGCTGCATACCAAATATCAAGAGGCTGTGATTAGTAGTTGCTAAGAATACTGTTACAAAACTTTTCTATTAATGAAAAAATTTAACTAAGTTGGTAAACAGGAAGTAGATGAGCGACAGACTTGAAATTGAATCCCACGTTATGGGAGGCCATGCTGATGCTCCATACCAAATATCAATAGACTGTGATTAGAAGTTGCTGAGAAAAATGTTACGGAAATAATGCCCCGCCAGTCCGACATTCACCATTTTATAACCCATATTTTTCACTTAGTGAAATCCATCCAAAAAAGGTTTTTGGCTTTTTTTTAATTACTGCTGCCCAATTCTTGTTTTGAAAATCGTAATAAAACTTGTCAAATCGATCAATACTTCATTCGGGTTGTTCGGAACAGCATTGGGTTTTTTATTGTTGGAGGTAAAAGTCTGGCAGCCTGGATCCAACTGACAATGAACCAGTAGAAATGGAAATATATATTGGGGATTTTAAATTGCTGCAGGTTTATGGGTATTGTGTCATATACACTTATATTAATTATTACACATGTTCAGTAAAAATGGTTTCGGGGTGTTTTCAAAAACAAATAATGACTGAAACAGAATACAAAGAGTACTTACTTTTTCCATTTCATTTTGCATTCCAGCACTGCACATTCTCTTTCTTTTCGGCATGATATGTATTTCTGTATCCTAAAATTGATACAATGGTTTTTTTTGCTCATATTGTAAAATTATAACAGAACTTGTAACTCATTTAAGAGCTGATGCACAATTTAAGGCCTCAAGTCCAGGAATGGGGAGCTTACATAGAATTAAGGGCTGGTGTCCAACAATTACGAATTCATGAACTATTAAGGAGTTTATGTCCAAAAATTAAGAGCTCATGAATAATTACAGTTTATGTCAAAAAAACAGGAGTTCATAAACATCCCCATTCAAATGGTTTTGAAAACAAAACTACTGCAACAGTAATATGGGTATCTTACTGATTAAAACTTAACTAAAGCTAAATTTCCCCATTTGCCATTAATAATTGTTTGAAGTTAAAAAGAAACAAAAGTCAAGCAGTATCCGACAGCTAGGTATTTCATGTGACAAGAGAGGTCACTACACATGGAATTTTTCTTGGATTTTAAATTTTTGAGGTCTGCCATTTTGAAAATGACTGCTGACAAGAAATTGACATCATGCTCAATTTAAGGTCTCAAGTCCAGGAATGGGGAGCTTACACAGAATTAAGGGCTGGTGTCCAAAAATTAAGAGTTCATGAACTATTAAGGAGTTTATGTCCAAAAATTAAGAGCTCATGAATTATTACAGTTTATGTCAAAAAACAGGAGTTCATAAACATCCCCATTCAAATGGTTTTGAAAACAAAACTACTGCAACAGTAATATGGGTATCTTACTGATTAAAACTTAACTAAAGCTAAATTTCCCCATTTGCCATTAATAATTGTTTGAAGTTAAAAAGAAACAAAAGTCAAGCAGTATCCGACAGCTAGGTATTTCATGTGACAAGAGAGGTCACTACACATGGAATTTTTCTTGGATTTTAAATTTTTGAGGTCTGCCATTTTGAAAATGACTGCTGACAAGAAATTGACATCATGCTCAATTTAAGGTCTCAAGTCCAGGAATGGGGAGCTTACACAGAATTAAGGGCTGGTGTCCAAAAATTAAGAGTTCATGAACTATTAAGGAGTTTATGTCCAAAAATTAAGAGCTCATGAATTATTACAGTTTATGTCAAAAAACAGGAGTTCATAAACATCCCCATTCAAATGGTTTTGAAAACAAAACTACTGCAACAGTAATATGGGTATCTTACTGATTAAAACTTAACTAAAGCTAAATTTCCCCATTTGCCATTAATAATTGTTTGAAGTTAAAAAGAAACAAAAGTCAAGCAGTATCCGACAGCTAGGTATTTCATGTGACAAGAGAGGTCACTACACATGGAATTTTTCTTGGATTTTAAATTTTTGAGGTCTGCCATTTTGAAAATGAATGCTGACAAGAAATTGACATCATGCCCAATTTAAGGGCTCAAGTCCAGGAATGGGGAGCTTACACAGAATTAAGGGCTGGTGTCCAAAAATTACGAGTTCATGAACTATTAAGGAGTTTATGTCCAAAAATTAAGAGCTCATGAATTATTACAGTTTATGTCACAAAAACAGGAGTTCATAAACATCCCCATTAAAATGGTTTTGAAAACAAATCTACTGCAACAGTAATATGGGTATCTTGCTGATTAAAACGTAACTAAAGCTAAATTCCCCCATTTGCCATTAATAATTGTTTGAAGTTAAAGAGAAACAAAAGTCAAGCAGTGTCCGACAGTTAGGTATTTCACATGACAAGAGAGGTCACTACTCATGGAATTTTTCTTGGATTTTAAATTTTTGAGGTCTGCCATTTTGAAAATGACTGCTGACAAGAAATTGACATCATGCTCAATTTAAGGGCTCAAGTCCATGAATGGGGAGCTTACACAGAATTAAGGGCTGGTGTCCAAAAATTAAGAGTTCATGAACTATTAAGGAGTTTATGTCCAAAAATTAAGAGCTCATGAATAATTACAGTTTATGTCAAAAAAACAGGAGCTCATAAACATCCCCATTCAAATGGTGTTGAAAACAAAACTACTGCAATAGTCATATGGGTATCTTGCTGATTAAAACTTAACTAAAGCTAAATTCCCCCATTTGCCATTAATAATTGTTTGAAGTTAAAAAGAAACAAAAGTCAAGCAGTGTCCAACAGCTAGGTATTTCATGTGACAAGAGAGGTCACTACTCATGGAATTTTTCTTTGATTTTTAATTTTTGAGGTCTGCCATTTTGAAAATGACTGCCGACCGGAAATCGACATTATGCTCAAATAGTGAGGTATAATACATGTATGTCCTATATATTTCAACCAAATTCGTATCAATTGATCCACCATTTTATAACTTTGGAAATGCTAAAAAATCCTCATATTTGTTGATCATGACGGAAATTTAGTCTAGAGACCAGTTAAATATAAATGTCAACTAGCTGTATTTTTTACCTTGTTCTTTAAAAGCTTTCAAATAGATAAAATGTATTTCCTATATTCCTGAATACCATGAACTTCACAGAAAGTGATAACTGCATTCAATTCAAGTAGATCATACAAAACAAGTGAGTTCTTTCCATCAAAGTATATTTCCAATACATCAAAGACTTTTTCAGAACAAAAGCTGCAAACAAGTGAGTAGTCAAAATCATCAGTGAACAAAAGAATTCCAACAGGAAATTCCTCCTCCATAATTTACCTCACTTGTTTTCAGTGTCTGTCCATTTTGAGAATTGCATTGTGGGATGTAAAACAAAAAAAGCTCCTTAAAAATGGACAAATGAACTTATATCACTATAAACATGCCATCTCAGTTTCCACATAAATCATGAACAGGTTAACTTGCAGTCTTTGGACACAATTATACCTCACAATTCATGGACAGTAGCTTTTGTTCAAAGTAAAAAAAATAAACGTATACATGTATACATCTAGTAGTATTCCAACCCACAGTACATGGACAGGTAAACCAGCAGTTTATGGACACAAAACCTCACAACTTCATGTGTATGTTAACATTACAAAATAACCATATGTTAATGGGGAATATCATCAATCTTACAGTTCCTGATTCTGAGATAATAATATGCTCAAAAAACTTAATACATACAAAGTTTCTCCACTTGACCTTTAAGATAAAGGTCAAAAGATGGGAATGCAGCTGTATGGTCTCGTACTGGGATATACATGTTCATATACCAAGTTTCATCAAACTGGGACTTGTGTTATGTTCCTAAACATGGATTGATGTGCTTAGAAAATTTAACATAAAAGTTAATGCTGTGGCCTGTACAGTAATCCCCATTTTATTAAGGAGGGCAAGACAAAAATGCAATGTCCAAAAAAAGCAAAAAACTACAAGCTCATAGTTTAGGTCCAAAATTATATCTGTTTTGGAGTTATCTATTGAACAGAATTTCATAAAATGATTAGGATTTCATAACCAAAAATAATTATTCAAGTACTATTTAGGACTTTTTTGTCTAAATTTAGGAGTTATGTCCAGAATAAGGAGTTCATTAACTATTAAGGAGTTGATGTCCCATGAATTATTAATGGATTTATGTCTAAAAATTTAAAGGAGTTCATGAACTATTAAAGGGTTTATGTCCAAAAATTAAGAGTTCATGAACTATTAAGGAGTTTATGTCCAAAAATAAGGAGTTCATGAATTTTTAACAGGTTTATGTTAAAAAATTTAGAGTTCATGAACTAGTTAGGAGTTTATGTCCAAATATAAGGAGTTCATTAACTATTAAAGAGTTTATTTCCAAAAATTAAGAGAGCCATTAAGAAGTTTACATCCAAAAATTAGGAGAACATCCACATTCAAATGGTTATGAACACAAAACTACTGCTTATGGAAATATGGGTATATTAACTGAATTGCTGATTAAACAAGAGAACTGAAGAAAACCCCCAAAAAGCAATATACATTCTTCCATGTAACCTTTAAAAGCATAGGGATTTTTTGTCTAGAAATTATAAGCCATGTCCCATTTTACACAAAAATTTCAGTAAAATGATAACAAGGGTTTTTAAAGCAAATAATGACTGAAACAGAAAACAAAGAGTTCTTACTTTTTCCTTTTCATTTTGACTCCCAGCTCTACACATGTCTCTCTTTCTTAAGTTTCTTTTAGGCATGATCTGTATTTCTGTCTTCTAAAATTGATCAAATCAAATGTTGAGTTAATGGAAAACTTAATTTTATCTCTATTCATTTTTGCCAAAACACCCTATCATTCATTGCGTTCAACTAGTTTATATCAAAATTGTAAAATAGTTTTAAAAAAGGGCTATAGTATACATGTATGTTAACAAAAAACCCACTTACTAGACTCTCGCAGTTGAATTTAAATATTGATTCCACCTCTGTAATAGTTGATTTGTTTTCCTTATGAAGTACACTATAGACAAACACGTATGGAGTAGTATCAAAATAACGATACTTAATAAAACTATTAAGATCAGAATAAATCCTTCAGTGTCCATCTTTTAGCACATGTGTAATGACATCACAAATGAAATCACATGATCTCTATAAAAAAGCTCACAAAACTTGCACTACAAACTCCATATTAACATATCATTTCTCAATTATTAAATTAGAAGTTCATGTCAAAAAATAGGAGCTGTTGAAAGATTTTGTTCAAAAATTAGGAGTTCATACATGTATCTACAACAGGCTGTGTGCCAAATGATTAAAATATAAATTTGACACAGAAAAAAGCTAGAAGTTGGACCTATCAATTATGATACTCATAAAAAAACTCAATGATAAACACATTTATGTGTAAAACCACAGGAATTTGACCCCATATCATTTGGGGGGAGATATGGCCAGAAACTAAAAAAAAAATAGTATTGGCTAGATCCAACCATTGAAAACATGTTATATGGAAATAGTTCTACTGACTTTGATTGTAATTCTATGCTATTCACTTATGTTCAAAATTATTTAAAAGATACACGGAGATTTGTTTAATTATACGAATCATTAAAATATACACAAACGAACCGTGCATACAACAAACAAACCATCATATAGTTTATTATATATATATTTCTGTGTCTTTCAACTTGTCATTTCTATGTTATGCATCATTCATATTTATTACAATTTACTGTGTCTGTTACATATTGTCCAGATGTAATGTTGTCAATTTAATGGAGAAGACTTCATAAGTTTGGAAAACTTTGTGTCTCATCGGTTTGTCTATTGTTTATGACAATAAATAATTAAAATTAGGATTTAAATATAATTATATTTGCATACAAAGCAAAATTTTATTTTTACTGTTTTATCCCATTAATTCAAGAACGTTTACTGCACAATAGTCGTCAATGGTGGCTTCTCTGAAGTAAAGAAATTAAGTGCTTCATTCCAAGAAAAAGTTTCGCGGTTGCAAAAATTCTATTTTTTTTCGTTTCTGGCCATATCTCTACCCAAATGATATGGGGTCAAATCCTGTGTTAAAACTGTGACATACTCAAATAAATGAAAAAAATATAAAGTTTTGGTTTTTTACCTTATTTGTTTTTTCCACTAGTATATATCTTGTAATGCAAACTTGAAGCATAGGCAACTATTATAATAACAAAATAAAGTTGCTGCATTCATCTCTTGGAAGGAATAAAACACAAGGGTACATAGTCCAAAAATGTTTGTGAAAGCAAAATTAAATTCTGATAAAGCACAAAAGTTATACAGTTTTAAAAATTCAGAATCAAGAACTACAGACAAAAAACCAGCAGGTATATCAAGATTCATAGTTCCATAGTCCCTTTCCATCTAAGATTGCAACAAATGTAATTCTGTTAAACAATAAATAAAATTAATAATAAAGAGCTTACCTCATAAAAAGCACATGGTCTTTATATTAGGAACTCCTTGGTCTTTCTATTAGGAACTCCTTTGCAGTCTTCCTCAAGGTAAAGGTAAGAGATGTCCAGCTCAAAAAAATGTACTAAGGGGAGCAACTCTATCATATCAGTCCATCAATAATGGACACATTTTTGTTCATAAAATAATGAGTTCAATTTTAATTATATTTTTTAGCACAAAAGTGGTCATTAGACAAAGTTATAGAGAAAATTTATGAGCTTACCTCATAAATTTAAAAAACTCTTAAGTCATGGACAGACCATTCTTTTACCTCTTAACTCCAATATTATAGAACGGACGGACGGACGGACGGACGGACATGAGTAAAACTTAATGCCCCCCGACATGTCGTCGCGGGGGCATAAAAAAGATTACCCTAATGTAACATGGACCAACACTAAGCGGTGCTAAGTATACCCCCACTGGACCATTTTTCGGCTTGGAAAACAAGAAGTAGAAAACTGACTGACATGGAAAGGGGAGGCACGGTACAACTCATCATGCTAAAGCTTTGCACAAAATTTGAAATCAATCCCTTTTGTAGAAGCCAAGAAATCTGTTACAATACGGATAGACAGACGGAAGGACAAGGTGATTGCAATATAGCCCACTCTCTTACTACCTGGGGTGTAATACAGATATATCATGTCTGGGAGGGGTATTTTTCACAAATACCCTTTCTAGACATGATTTTCATCTGTGTAATTACACCGAATATCATGATTTCAAAGAACGGTGATACTAGATCACTTGCATGCTGACCATGATGTTTATTGACTCTTTACTATCAGAACGTTTCCGGTTTTCAAAATCGATTACTCATGTTGCGCTTACTTTGAGGTAAAAATCAAAACTTCCGAATGAATTTTTCTGTGACAATAATATGTGAGGGTTATTTTTAAATCATTGCAAAATCAGGAAATATGTGAAAAATACACTGTCTAATGACCAATCAAAAACCGCAGTATTTTTAAATGAGGTGTAATTATAAAACAATAACCCTAGAATACATAGATATTAAATATAAAAACTTCAAAAAAATTTATACTGATGGATACAAAGACCCAAACACTGGTAAAACAGCTAGTGCCTTTATCGTGCCAAAAGCAGAATATTATTCCATAACGCTGCACTGATCATCTCAGTATAACACCACCGAAATGGTAGCAACCTTCAAAGCCTTTAAATGGATAGTAGACTCCAACTATCCATATCCAAAGTAGTCAAATTAACAGATTCATCGATTGCCATTCAATCAATTGAAAAGAGTGTAGGACAAAATCCCCCCCCCCCCCCACCTTGACAAAATCCCCCTCATTAAATTTACGTTCATGCTATACAGGCTTGTACATATAGAGATAAAACCAGAAAAATTACCTTATATGTTAAAAAATCCAGATTTGAAATGGGTATGTCTTTTTCTAATAAGGTATAATTTGGTGAAATAATGGCATAATTTAGTTCAATAAATTTAATTGTTTGTTCTGTAAACTAGAGGCTCCCAGGAGCCTGTATCGCTCACCTGAACCTGAAACCAAACAACCCTTTTCTAGCCAGCTTTTCTTTGCTATAAGGAATTGCCCAACACCACTTCTGCAAGAATCATTAATTTTGACCTTATAAGGGAAATAATTCCTATAAGGAGGAGCTTTTGATGCTTAGAGGGAGAAGGGAGGTTCACTTCAAATTTGCTGTACCTGTTATACTTTTTTAACTATCAGTCGAAAACTCTCTCGACTCCCCCACCCCCCCCCCCCATTTTCTATTTTAAGCTAACGTAGCTATATAGGTAGTCAGGTGTCATGATTTGCACAATTTTGGTAGAGGACGTCCTAAAGATGATGTGTGCAATGTTTCAAAGCAGTACTTTAATGGGTTAAAGAGGAGAAGATTTTTTAAAATCAATTAAAATTGATTAAAAAAATGTTCAAGGAGAATAATTCCTAAACGGTTCATCAGACAATCTTGACCCTAAGTCATTTTTGTAGCCCTCATAGAGCAGAACAATTAAGCAATACTAACTTTTTCTCTAGTTCAAATAATTTTCAAGATTTTGAGGCAAAAATGTCAAAAATAATCAATTTTGCCAATTAAAGGGCAATAACTCCTATAAGGAGTCCTCATACAACTTCAACCCAATGGAGTGTTTCGTAGAGCTTTTGATGCTGATGAAGGCATGTCTCTTCGGTTTTCCTGTATCTGTTATACTTTTTGAACTATAAGCCAAAAACTGTATTTTACCCCCCCCCCCTCCATTCTATTTTTAGCCATGGCGGCCATGTTGGTAAATCTGCAGCCATGGTTGGTGCAAACTTGGTTAAGGACATTTGACGGATGATGTGTACAAAATTTCAAAGCAGTACTTTCAGTGGTTTCAGAGGAGAAGATTTTTAAACCAGAGGCTCTTAAGAGCCTGTATCGCTCACCTGATTTTATAGGCAATGAAGATGGCATTTCCCTGATGTTAAAGTAAGTCCTGTAATTTTCAATAAACTTTAAATAGGACCATCCAAACAATATTACTAGAAAGCTTTGTTTCATTGGTTAACCAGTTGTATAGAGATTTTTTTTATTTGCCCATAGGGTCGTATGTTAAACTAAGTCCTGCGGGGGAGGTGGCCATTTTGAATTTCCAATTGCCATAAAAAACATAAACTTTATAAAGGACCATCCAAACAATATTGCTAGTAAGTTTTTGTTTCCATTGATTAACCGGTTTCGGAGAAGAAGCCTTTAAAAACTTTTTCCCATAGGGTCGTATGTTAAACAAAGTCCTGAGGTAGCAGCCATTTTGAATTTCCAATTGCCATAAAAAACATAAACTTTATAGAGGACCATCCAAACAATATTGCTAGTAAGTTTTTGTTTCCATTGATTAACCGGTTTCAGAGAAGAAGCCTTTAAAAACTTTTTCCCATAGGGTCCTATGTTAAACTAAGTCCTGCGGAAGTGGCCATTTTGAATTTCCAGTTGGCATTAAAATCATAAACTTTATAAAGGACCACCCAAACAATATTGCTAGTAAGTTTTGTTTTGATTGGTTAACCGGTTTCAGAGAAGAAGCCCTTTTTAACCTTTTTCCCATAGGGTCCAATGTTAAACTAAGTCCTGCGGTGGTGGCCATTTTGAATATCAGATTGGGATAAAAAACATTAACTTTATAGAGGACCATCCAAACAATATTGCTAGTAAGTTTTGTTTCCATTGGTTGGCCGGTTTCAGAAAAGAAGCCTTTCTAACTTTTTCCCATAGGGTCCTATGTTAAATTAAGTCCTGCGGTGGCAGCCATTTTGAATTTCCAATTGCCATAAAAAACACAAACTTTATAGAGGACCATTCAAACAATATTGCTAGTAAGTTTTGTTTAGATTGGTTAACCGGTTTCAGAGAAGAAGCCCTTTTTAACATTTTTCCCATAGGGTCCAATGTTAAACTAAGTCCTGCGGTGGTGGCCATTTTGAATATCAGATTGGGATAAAAAACATTAACTTAATAGAGGACCATCCAAACAATATTGCTAGTAAGTTTTGTTTCCATTGGTTGGCCGGTTTCAGAAAAGAAGCCTTTCAAACTTTTTCCCATAGGGTCCTATGTTAAATTAAGTCCTGTGGTGGCAGCCATTTTGAATTTCCAATTGCCATAAAAAACACTAACTTTATAGAGGACCATCCAAACAATATTGCTAGTAAGTTTTTGTTTCCATTGATTAACCGGTTTCAGAGAAGAAGCCTTTTAAAACGTTTTCCCATAGGGTTCTATGTTAATCTAAGTCCTGCAGTGGCGGCCATTTTGAATTTCCAATTCCCATCTAAAACACAAACTTTATAGAGGACCATCTAAACAATATTGCTAGTAAGTTTTGTTTTGATTGGTTAAACGGTTTCAGAGAAGAAGCCCTTTTTAACTTTTTTCCCATAGGGTCCTATGTTAAACTAAGTCTTGAGGTGGCGGCCATATTGGTTTACTAATCAAAATAAAAAACACAAACTTTGTTAAGGTCCATCCAATGAACATTATGGCCAAGTTTGGTTTCAATTGGCCAAGTGGTTTCAGAGAAGAAGATTAAAATGTAAAAAGTTTACAGACGCCGACGACGACGACGACGACGACGCCGACGACGACGACGACGACGACGACGCCGACGGACGCAAAGTGATAACAATAGCTCACATGACCCTTTGGGTCAGGTGAGCTAAAAATCAAAACCGATTAAAATAAACAGTTCAAGGGGAATAACTCTTAAACGGTTAATCAGACAATCTTGACCCTAAAGGCAATTTTGTAGCCCTCATAGAGCAGAACAATTAAGCAATGCTAACTTTTTCTCTAGTTCTAATAATTTTCAAGATTTTGAGGCAAAAATGGCTAAAATCAACAATTTCGACAATTAAAGGGCAATAACTCCTATAAGGAGTCATCATACAACTTCAACCCAATGGAGTGTTTCGTAGAGCTTTTGATGCAGATGAAGGCATGTCTCTTCGGTTTTCCTGTATCTGTTACACTTTTTAAATATAAGCCAAAAACTGTATTTTACAGCCCCCCCCCTCCAATTTTTAGCCATGGTGGCCAGGTTGGTTAATCTGCAGCCATGGTTGGTGCAAAATTGGTTGAGGACATTTGACAGATGATGTGTACAAAGTTTCAAAGCAGTACTTCCAGTTGTTTCAGAGGAGAAGATTTTAAAAAATCAATTAAAACCGATAAAAAAAACAGTTCAAGGGGAATAACTCTTAAACGGTTAATCAGACAATCTTGACCCTAAAGTCATTTTTGTAGCCCTCATAGAGCAGAACAATTAAGCAATGCTAACTTTTTCTCTAGTTCTAATAATTTTCAAGATTTTGAGGCAAAAATGGCAAAAATCATCAATTTTGACAATTAAAGGACAATAACTCCTACAAGGAGTCATCATACAACTTTGACCAAATGGAGTGTTTTGTAGAGCTTTAGATGCTGAAGAAGGAAGGTCTCTTCGGTTTTCCTGTATCTGTTATACTTTTTGAACTATAAGCAAAAAACTGTATTTTGACCCCTCTGTTCTATTTTTAGCCATGGCGGCCATGTTGGTTGGTCTGAGGCCATGATTTGGGCAAACTTGGTAGAGGGCATTTTACTGATGATGTATGCAAAGTTTCAAAGCAATCCCTTCAGTGGTTTTTGAGGAGAAGATTTTTGAAGAAAAGTTAACGACGACGACGACGACGACGACGGACGACGACGGACGCCAAGTGATGGCAATAGCTCACATGACCCTTCGGGTCAGGTGAGCTAATAATAATGAAAGGGATCAAATGGTGCGGTTCCTTTATTAACACATGTAGTACCAAACAATACAAACCATATTGACTCTGTCTCACTGAAAAAAAAAAGGTTTTTTGTCCGATTCATCATTTCAAGTACCATGTAAAATAAACTATCGAACAAGAAGTACAATACTTATAGATATTATTGTGATTATGTTGCCTTTTTTAAACTAGAGGCTTCCAGGAGCCTGTATCGCTCACCTGAACCTGAAACCAAACAACCCTTTTTTATCCAGCTTTTCTTTGGTTTAAGAAATTGCCCAACACTTCTGCAAGGTCATTAATTTTGACCTTTTAAGGGAAATAACTCCTATAAGGAGGAGCATTTGACGCTTAGAGGGAGAATGCAGGTTCACTTCAAATTTGCTGTTATACTTTTTTAACTATCAGTTGAAAACGCTCTAAACTCCCCCCCCCTCCCTTTTTTCTATTTTAAGCCAACGTAGCTATGTAGGTAGTCAGGTGTCATGATTTGCACAATTTTGGTAGAGGACGTCCTAAAGATGTGTGCAATGTTTTAAAGCAGTCCTTTAATTGGTTAAAGAGAAGATTTTTTAAAATTAAATAAAATTGATTAAAAAATGTTCAAGGAGAATAATTCATAAACGGTTCATCATACAATCTTGACCCTTAAGTCATTTTTGTAGCCCTCATAGACCAGAACAATTAAGCAATGCTAACTTTTTCTCTAGTTCTAATAATTTTAAAGATTTTGAGGCAAAAATGGCAAAAGTCGTCAATTTTGACAATTTAAGGCAGGAGTCATCATACAACATTTTCCTGTATCTGTTACACTTTTTTAAATATAAGCCAAAAACTGTATTTTACCCCCCGACCTCTTCCATCCTATTTTTAGCCATGGTGGCCATGTTGGTTAATCTGCAGCCATGGCTGGTGCAAACTTGGTTGAGGACATTTGACGTTTACACAGTTTCAAAGCTGTACTTTCAGATGTTTCAGAGGAGAAGATTTTAAACCAGAGGCTCTTAAGAGCCTGTATCGCTCACCTGATTTTATAGGCAATGAAGATGGCATTTCCCTGATGTTAAAGTAAGTCCTGTAATTTTCAATAAACTTTAAATAGGACCATCCAAACAATATTACTAGAAAGCTTTGTTTCATTGGTTAACCAGTTGTATAGAGATTTTTTTTATTTGCCCATAGAATCCTATGTTAAACTAAGTCCTGCGGGGGAGTTGGCCATTTTGAATTTCCAATTGCCTTAAAAAACATAAACTTTATAAAGGACCATCCAAACAATATTGCTAGTAAGTTTTTGTTTCCATTGATTAACCGGTTTCGGAGAAGAAGCCTTTAAAAACTTTTTCCCATAGGGTGGTATGTTAAACAAAGTCCTGCGGTAGCGGCCATTTTGAATTTCCAATTGCCATAAAAAACATAAACTTTATAGAGGACCATCCAAACAATATTGCTAGTAAGTTTTTGTTTCCATTGATTAACCGGTTTCAGAGAAGAAGCCTTTAAAAACTTTTTCCCATAGGGTCCTATGTTAAACTAAGTCCTGCGGTAGTGGCCATTTTGAATTTCCAGTTGGCATCAAAATCATAAACTTTATAAAGGACCACCCAAACAATATTGCTAGTAAGTTTTGTTTTGATTGGTTAACCGGTTTCAGAGAAGCCCTTTTTAACATTTTTCCCATAGGGTCCAATGTTAAACTAAGTCCTGCGGTGGTGGCCATTTTGAATATCAGATTGGGATAAAAAAACATTAACTTTATAGAGGACCATCCAAACAATATTGCTAGTAAGTTTTGTTTCCATTGGTTGGCCGGTTTCAGAAAAGAAGCCTTTCAAACTTTTTCCCATAGGGTCCTATGTTAAATTAAGTCCTGCGGTGGCAGCCATTTTGAATTTCCAATTGCCATAAAAAACACAAACTTTATAGAGGACCATCCAAACAATATTGCTAGTAAGTTTTGTTTTGATTGGTTAACCGGTTTCAGAGAAGAAGCCCTTTTTAACATTTTTCCCATAGGGTCCAATGTTAAACTAAGTCCTGCGGTGGCGGCCATTTTGAATATCAGATTGGGATAAAAAACATTAACTTTATAGAGGACCATCCAAACAATATTGCTAGTAAGTTTTGTTTCCATTGGTTGGCCGGTTTCAGAAAAGAAGCCTTTCAAACTTTTTCCCATAGGGTCCTATGTTAAATTAAGTCCTCCGGTGGCAGCCATTTTGAATTTCCAATTGCCATAAAAAACACTAACTTTATAGAGGACCATCCAAACAATATTGCTAGTAAGTTTTTGTTTCCATTGATTAACCGGTTTCAGAGAAGAAGCCTTTTAAAACTTTTTCCCATAGGGTTCTATGTTAAACTAAGTCCTGCAGTAGCGGCCATTTTGAATTTCCAATTCCCATCTAAAACACAAACTTTATAGAGGACCATCTAAACAATATTGCTAGTAAGTTTTGTTTTGATTGGTTAAACGGTTTCAGAGAAGAAGCCCTTTTTAACTTTTTTCCCATAGGGTCCTATGTTAAACTAAGTCTTGAGGTGGCGGCCATATTGGTTTACCAATCAAAATAAAAAACACAAACTTTGTAAAGGTCCATCCAATGAACATTATGGCCAAGTTTGGTTTCAATTGGCCAAGTGGTTTCAGAGAAGAAGATTAAAATGTAAAAAGTTTACAGACGCCGACGACGACGACGACGACGCCGACGACGACGACGACGACGACGCCGACGGACGCAAAGTGATAACAATAGCTCACATGACCCTTTGGGTCAGGTGAGCTAAAAATCAATTAAAACCAATTAAAAAAATACAAGGGGAATAACTCTTAAACCATTAATCAGACAATCTTGACACTAACCATTTTTGTAGCCCTCATAGAGCAGAACAATTAAGCAATGCTAACTTTTTCTCTAGTTCTAATAATTTTCAAGATTTTGAGGCAAAAATGGCAAAAATCATCAATTTTGACAACTAAAGGGCAATAGCTCCTACATGGAGTCATCATACAACTTTGACCTAATGTAGTGTTTTATAGAGGTTTAGATGCTGAAGAAGGAAGGTCTCTTCGGTTTTCCTGTATCTGTTATACTTTTTGAACTATAAGCTAAAAACTGTATTTTGACCCCCCTGTTCTATTTTTAGCCATGGAGGCCATGTTGGTTGGTCTGAGGCCATGATTTGTGCAAACTTGGTACAGGACATTTTACTGATGATGTGTTTAAAGTTTCAAAGCAATCCTTTCAGAGGTTTTGGAGAAGATTTTTGAAGAAAAGTTAACGACGATGACGACGACGACGACGACGACGAATGCCAAGTGATGGCAATAGCTCACCTGACCCTTCAAAAAAACAGCTAGCACCCTCTTTTTCAAATGGAAAAACTTGTGTTTTTCTTGAAATTGGGGAAAAAAGTAATTGTTTTACACTAATTTGACTCATTGAGATGTTCAAACATTGTACAAGTGCAGAAACTTCCATTTTGTTTGATTTTTATATCCTTAAGATGCTTGGATTTATTTGAGAAGTTTAAATTATTGAGGATAAAGTATCAATGAAAAACACGCAAAAATACATTACAATAGAAGAATCAACTGCAGCAAAATTGTACAATAAGATAAATGTTTTGTTTTTAATAAGCTGCAAGAATTATAAATGAGTCATTTCAAAGTAATAGTAGAAAATCACATCATATTGAATCCTATAATAGTATGTATTTCATGAAGGTGCACTATTACATGTATATAAACATATTTAATTTTTTTTAATAAAAATTAACTAACAAATTACTACTTTGGTCTATATACATATAAATGTTTTTATTTTTTATTATATTTATATATCTATTTTTCTTAATTTTATTTTATTTCACTTATGTATTTATTTTCTCTTATTTTTCATTCTTTATTTTCTAAATCTCCCAAAAATACAAAAAAATATATATGATTTTTAAATTAAAGCCATTAGACAGTAAGTCTGTTGGAGACTGATTTCGTTAGTCAGTGCATTAAAAATCCCCACCAGTGATGACACTTTACACACCAATCGGAAGATACAATGAAACTAGACAGCCATGTGATTCTGGGGCAGTATCACCTGGTCAAGTGGGAAAGGTTAAATGGCATCTGGCAGGCATAGCAAAAGCAGAGTGTATAGTTGTGTTGTTTTCCAGGAAAAATGTCATTCATATACTCATCACACTAATTTAATGTGTTTTCTAGACAATTGGTGATGAATGTGAATGCTTGAGAATTGCATTAAATATACAATGTTGGTATATCTTGACAACTAATGAAGTAGAGACATTCAATTATTATATATTGGAAACATAGCGAAACATTCAAAAAGCATTTGGGCCATTGTCTTGATTGTTCCAAATGTTGTTCAGGATGTTTTGGGACTTTCCTGCAGCAATACCTGTGTGTGCGTGTCAAGTTCTCTGCCAGCCCTAACACTAAGTAGCTAACACTTGTAAAGATCTCGCAATATAAGCAGTCAGTATGAAAGATGTGGACAGAAACCTGGGTGGTGGAAAAGAAACTTAAGACAAGGAAACAGTCAAAGAAATCTTGCGAAATAGATTTTACTTTATGGAGGCCCTCTCACAGTTGACAGCGGAAGATGCCAGCAACTTATCAATCCCAATACAACAGCAAAAACTACTCATACACACTGTGAAAAAGACTTTTATGCAAGACACAGCTACAAACATTCCAGACAGCATGGAGGCCAGCGGGAGTCCATCAGATCAAAGAGTCCCACGCAAAAAAAAAAGGGTTGGACTGCAGAGGATTCTCGGACTAACTAAAACAAAAGAGAATGCTACTGTAAAGTCCAGCTTCACATAGATGCTTTCCTGATACCTTCTCTGCAATGACCTGGCTAAAAACCATCTGATGGTACCAATCTCTAGCAGTTCGTATTCATACAACAACAGACACAGACAGCTTTAATTGTATCTCCTTCCATCGTTTCTCCAAAAATTCTTTCCTGCCTGGTAACGTTACACAACTATAGTGACAGCCCTCAAGAACAACATCTCAGACAAGATTTCGGTCATGTTTAAATCATTCACGTAACAAGAATGAAACAAATGCTTTCAAGTTCATCATCTTCAACAATTACAGATCTCTTAGCCCAGCCAATCTTCTTATAACATCATGAAACTCTTACAGTAATCTTAATGGTGTCCAGTGTAGCATGTGAGCTGGTTTTAGATGACAGAACCTGATCAAGACAAAACTTCGTTGTTCTCTAAATATATCGACACTCTTGACCAATTAATGAGTATAAGACTTGTTCAGATGTTCTAGTCAAAGACTTTGATCCAGTTCCAGCCTTTTGGCAGGTGCAAACAGCCAGGAACCGACAGGTTTACCAGCCTAATAAAGTCAATGCCTTACAGAAACTAATGAATGTCAGTTAACTTCATATTTAAACATTTAAAAGCAGATAATGTGCAAAATGATTTCAATAAATGTTTGCTCACTTTTAATTAGGGGTATATATAACACAATGTGTTTTGTTTTAGCATTTCTTGAAAATTATAGTCTCATTTTTCACCTGTATTTTATACCATTAAAATGATTAGTGTGGCATATACAATAGAATTCGTTTGTATTTTACATTTAAAAAAAAAAGGGTTTTTTTAATAATTGAAGAAATTGAAGAAGAGATCTATTAAATTTTAAAGGATAGTTGATGAAAATTTTATATGGAAAAAAGTTTGTAAAATCAATGACAGGGTAAATAACATCAGAATAATAATTTTCAAGTTTAATTTTGTTTTGGTAAAATATAAATAAATTTTGTTTAAAAAAATTATCAGCTATATCAACAATTGAGTTTTTATAATTATAATTACAATATTCAAATTTTAATATTAGTTTTAATTCCCTAAGCCCTCATTAATGATCCTTAGTACACAATAATCCATTACTTATTATACTAATCAGATAAAATGTATTCTTTGCTCAAGCTAAATTTTCCTTGAAGCACATGAGCTCTACCTTGTTAGACCGAATCAGCTCTTCCAGCTACTTCTACAAATTAGTAAATGAAAAGTTGTCACAAAACTAAAATTCATATAAATATGAAATCATTTGATTTGGGTCATTATCAGCAAGTATGGCAAAGGCTCAACTTCAACCTCTTAAATTTGTCCTAGATAGCTACCGCTACCGTGTGAAGAATAACCGCAACAACATAGTGTTTTGGAGTTGAACTGTACCAACATGCACAGCAACAGTCAACACATATGAAGGCCACATAGTTAAGTTTAGTCTAGCACCCAACAACCAAGCAAAGATAGAAGTTGCCAAGATCATCCAGACTATGAAAGATTGAGCATGGAAAGAAGCGACACCAATAAACCTGGTCAAACTGAGGACACCAGAATGGAACAATCATGCATTGTAAAGATTTTGAAGCAACTACCAATTTACTACTCATGCAAGACCTCACTATACTACTATAGATCATTCAACTTTCCCGGACTACCAAAGACAGTATTCAACATCACAATAGAAGATAAACACCTCCCCAATGAAAAAAACCTTGGAATTCCAGTGGAATTCAATTGAATTCCACTGGAATCACATCTACCACTGGAATTTCATTGGTTTCCAATGGAATTCCAGTGGAATTCTAATAAAATTCCAGTAAAATTCCATTGTATTGGAATTTTCAATGGAATTCCAGTGGGATTCTAATAAAATTCCACTTTATATTCCATTGTATTGGAATTCCATTGGAAAAAATCAATTCCATTGGAATTCCATTGTGATATGCATTGGAATTCCATTGGTATACATGTACAATTTTGTTCTAATGGAAATCCTTAGGAATAAAAATTCATACCTTATAAAAAATGTCATACACAAGTTAAACAAAATTTAAGAACTACATTTCATTTGTCAGTAAATAATTATATAGAAAACAAAATTGTTCATAAAAGGTTATACTTCTTTTTATTTGCTCTTAGCATAAGTGAGAAATAAATTATTCAGTTATAAATAATGAACTAATTCACAATCATATAAAGATTTAATTAGAAACAAATGAAAATACATTTACACTGATGTTTAAATGACCATATAAAGAGCAAAAAAATAACAGTTTGAATTTAATCAATTCTGTATTTTTTGGTGACATAATATATTCGAGATTTGGCTAAACTGATTTATAAATGGTTCCTTGAAATCTTAATCTTCCAATAGATTTTGGTTGATTGTCCTTCATTTCTTCTGTCATCAAATGGTACTAGTACTGTGCATTGGTTTCATAATCATATCCATGCTGAAAAGATTTCACAATATGGCATGATCATTCAAATACAAAGTTATTTAAAAATTTTCAGTTTTGTATCACTTATAATTGCTTACAAAAATAAGACAAAAATTGATATGGAAACAGACGGAAAACAGAATATACAATGTACATACCCCCCTATATCCTATGGGGAGCAGTGGGAATTTCTAGTCGATTTAAGTACGTGCTCAAACATTAATATTGTGTAATATTGTAAGAACATGACACCACAGAAAATATTGCATTAAACAACAGGTCATGAACCAGAAAAGAACAGTAAACTGACAAGAATAACAACAGATGCTATATTATGCTATATTATGTCAGTAATAATGCTATATAATGTCAGTAACGTGCATGTGATATGAGATGGCATGTACACGTATTTGGCTAAATTAAAAGCCATGCAGTACTGTTTTATTTGTTTGTTTTTATGGTGTTTAATGCCACTTTTGTAGCTTAGTCTCCAGTTTTTATATGGGGGGAGGAAGCAGGAGTTAAGGGTGAGGAACTCAGCCTTCGGTAGGAAAACTGACAATCCATGTCAATAAAGATTGAGTTGAGTACACCCTGCCCGCAGCCATACTCAAATCGTTGTTGACAGCCACATGATCAATAGTAGACTAATTACCTTAACCACTCAGCCAGTTGCAGGATAATCTCCACAATGTCATATACTAGTGAATTTTTTTAAGATTTGCACAAGCATCGTTGTGTTGTCATGTTGTCATGTTGTCACAAATTCATGATTCTTTTGAATCTATACTTACAGTGAATAGGTTTATTTTAAACAAACTATATTTTATTATAGAAATTATTGAATTTAATTAACTTACTGAATATAATCTTGTTCTTGGCTTAATTCATTAACATTCATTTTGTTTTCTGGTCCTTCCATTCTTCAGTAAATTTCTTGACAATACTTGTCAGTTCTTTTGTCATACCAACAGGAAAGCTTATCTGAAATAAAAATTTTTACATTCAATAGTCGATATTTTGAGAATAAATAACTTGGAATTTTCATATTTCCTAAAACCAGATGTTCAAAGTTTGTTCCATTTGCAGTTTTGTTTATTATTTGTTCTTTCCTCTTAATATTCATTAACTTGACAGTTTAACATGTGCAAGTTTTAGTCCATAATTTCATTATTCAAAAATGAAATGTCTTACTACGAGTTTTTAAAGAAAAATATAAATTAATAATGTCTGTTACCTGGTACCATGATAGTAAACAATTCATGGATTCAGTTACTGCATGCATATCATAGTTTGCTATGTTGAATATATTAAAAGATAAAGAATATACCCTCTTATAATTATTATTTAAGGTTAAAATGTAAATTGTAATGATTGCAGGCTTAAAACATTTGTACATACCCTGAAACATCTTGCGTAGCTTTGCAATAAGATTCCCAAAGTTGGTCTCTTTTCTGATACAATTTTTCTCTTCGTACATGGGTTTTCATCCAGAAGAAATCATTGACACGCCTCTCAATAACTTGTGATATCTAGCTCTTTAAAAGACGTGCCATGAACAACGGAGCGTTTTCGGCGAGCTTTTAGTTTTACCTCCCCCCTTTTCGCCATTTCCGATTTCGGGGAACCAGACTTGCATTTTCGCTTGCCTCCAGGTCAAATTCATTGTCAGTTTTATAGATGATGTTTTAGAACTGAAGATTTACTCGTCGGACATTTGGGTGAATCTCCTTATATAATCAAGCTACGATGAACATGTAACACATGGATTTGTTTTTTGAATTGTTACATTTATAGGATTGAAAATCTATTTTTGCATGAAACGAAAGTGCGCCGAAATCAGCAATGTCGTGAATATGTAAAATATTAAAGCAAATATACGCTTTGTATATTTGATATATACATCGAATGCATAAATATGATTTTTCTGAATAAACAACGACTTTTATAAACATATTGATTGGAATTCGTTTATACTGACATTCATGAAATTAACGATAACGAGGCAAATGTTATTTCGCGCTAAATTTTCAAACGGCAATGCCTACGCTTTTGTAGTAATTGATGTGGGATGATGGGTTTGCGAACAATGTGCAGTTATCATTTGTGCAGATACCCAGAAAAAAACACGGACGTGAAGATTGGGGTGGTTGTTGGAGATAGGGTACAGTTCCGCTAGGCTTACAATGCATGGAGACGATGGATAACTATTTACCAAGACCTATTTATTGATGGTGAGTTATTTTAGTTTATTTCCACTGTGTTTATTTCACAAATCGTTAACACTATGCCTCAATAATTTTTTATGATATAGGATAAGGATGTAACTTCAGTTTATCTAACATTGTCTATGTTGTGGATAAAACAAAGCGAATTTAGAAAAAAGGGGGGTGTTGTGCAAATAATATTTAGAAACAAAAATGGCTGACTTCCTATGGAAATTAATTTTGAGTATATTTGCCAGAATGTTTCTACTGTTGGAAGTAAATATGTTGTATATGAGATTTAACGGGGCTTTTATACATGAAATTTTAGGATTTCCTTCATTGATTATTATACTTTCTTTCAATGCAGATGATAGACTTCATGACCATGTATAAAGCCCAAATACTTCAGTTTATACATCCAGAACTGACTTGTTTCATACCTACTGTACATTAAAGGAGTATGTTATACACAGCCTAAATGCTGGGCCATAAATATGGTAAATATTAATTAAAAATGGATGTCCTAGTAAATAGCATTATCAAGTCCAATATGACACCAACTCGTACAGCACCTTAGCTACATGAAATATGCAATCACAGTAATGATTTAATTTTATCAATACCATGGGTTATATTTTAACAAGGAAAATAGATTACAGATCAAGATTCAGACAAACATTTACAACTAGAAACAAAAAACGTGGCGAGTAACCCAAATTTACCAAATAAAAACCATGGGTGCACTAAGATGCTTCCGTCATGTAAGCAGGTCCTGTCTCTAATAACAAGATACCCAATAATGTAGAAAAGTAACAAATTTGCAGCAGTTAAAATTTACGCTCTTGCTATTAATAACTTATATTTTCATGCATGCTCTGTTAATTTATTAAACTAATTAAATTATACTGTTTTGCAGTTCATGATCAAACATTTTCATTTTATTTTATAGATTTAAAAGACGTTGAAGACAGATCAACAACCTGTAAAACACTCCAAGGTCAGTTTAATTGCAAAAAAAATATATTTTGTTGATGAAAATATAAATTTAAAAAATGCATGTACAGTAACCTTCAATGGCCATAAGGTTTGTTTGATGGTGTTTAACGCCACTTTCAGCAATTTTTCAGCTATATCGTGGCGTCCAGTTTTTATTGGGGGAGGAAGCCGGAGTACCCGGAGAAAACCCCGACCTGCGGTAGGAAAACTGGCAATCCTTGTCAATTAAGATTGGAGTCTAGTACACCCTGCCTGCAGTGAGAATCGAACCCGCAATCTCAGTGTTGACAGACCACGTGATCAATAGTAGACGAACTACCTTGACCACTCGGCCACAGAGGCCCCTCAATGGCCATAAGGAATGTAGGAATTGTCTCCACAATCTACATATACATGTATACTTGCACTCATGACTAGACAAACCACATACAATTTGTGATAAGTTTAGGTCAACTCAAGACTACTGGACATCAATATACAATTGTATTACAAGTAAAAACTAATTTATATGGTTGATGTAAATACATTAATGTTTTGTTTGTTTGAAGCAGGTTAAACACCACTTACAGCAAATTTTCATACCAATTATGGTGTACAGTTTTTATTGAAAGAGCAGCTGGAGAGTCAAGCATACCCTGCCCATAGTAATATTTGAACCTTGAACCTCCATGAGTAACATCCCTAGTAGAAAACTAACTACCTTAACACACTCGGTTACCCAGGTCCCAAATTCAAATGTTAGAGCTTGTTGTACATATAAAAACTGTTTGTTGTAACTTAAGTAATGAACAGTAATTTAATAATATAATATATATTTTTATAGGCTGCATTTTCAGCATTTCAAAATCAAGAGAAGAAAACAAAGAATGTGGAATACAATAGTTTCTGCAGTTAATTAGACAGAATTAGGGGACTTGAATGGAGAAAAGGAAAATAAAAATCTGACAATGGGAAACAATAATTTGTGTTTATTAAAATAAATGCATACATTGAAATTATACATTGTGCTTCGCTTCTATATTAACCTGAAGTAATGTATAATGCAGAGTGCATTAATCGATGAAGCCTGAAGAGTAAGTGAATTATTATTAATTAATTCATTCTGGTATATGTCTTATAAAAATTCTACTGTGATGTGATTACAGTACTTTTGACAAGTGACATTTTTTTATGGTTGCATGAATTTTCAGAGAAATTGCTTTGAAATTTCAAGTGTAATTCAGATTTGTCTAAATTCCAAATTTCCATTACACTCAAATGGAATTTCAAGTGGAAAGCCAAATTGCCCAGTGAAATACAGTGAGATTCCAGATGGAATTCCAGTTGAATTCCAGTGTAATTACCACTGGAATTCCAGTGGAATTGAACTGGAATCTCACTGTATTTCACTGGGCAATTTGGCCTGAATTTCATCCGAATACCAGTGGAAATTCCAATGGATTACAATGGTATTCCATTGAAATTCCATTGATTACCACTGGTATTTCCATTGGAATTCCAATCAATTTCACTGTAATTTCCAATGGAATTCCATTGTATTCCATTGGAATTTCCACTGGTATTCCAATGAAATTCAGGCCAAATTGCCCAGTGTAATACAGTGAAATTCCAGTTCAATTCCACTGGAATTCCAGTTCAATTCCACTGGAATTCCAGTGTAAATTTTCATTAGGGCTCACAACTGATGGAGCTCCTTTTTTTCACCAACCTTGCATATCTCCACGATTTTATATGGTCCCATTTATTACCCATTAACATTCCCCTGTTGTAATGCCACCCTCGCATATCGCCATCTGCCACAAGTTTTCAATTGCAGAAGTCTTTTATTCAATAAAATGTATGTACCCCGTTTCTACTGCCAAACAAATAATTTACTCGTAAATATTTGGAATTATTGGTGTGTAAATTTGGCCTCCCCCCCACCCCCCCCCCCCCCCCCCCCCGATTTGAAAATAAATCAGTTAACATAATTGTTGTGTAAACAGCTGATTAGTGTTCATTTATATTGACTGTCGTCACAGGTCAACATTATAAGTAATGTTTATCCTGCTAATTCAAACCTATTTTGGTCATTAAAATGTCAACACTGAATAGAAAGCAAACCTTGTTAGACGACTTGCAAAAGGAAAAATCAGCTGCAACACAACAAGTGTCAGATCATTTTAGCTCCATATGGGAAATTTCGATGAAAAGACGAACTGTAAGCCATATGATATCCAGAAAGGAGCAACATGAAAGTGAGGAAACAAGTTCATCGGCACAAAAAAGACATCGTATATCACGAGATGGAACAATGCCTATACCTATGGTTCATGAATATTAAGCTAAAAACGTCCCCGTCACAGATGAAATATTAAAGGAATAGGCCAGACAATTTGGTAATGAAACTGGTGTAACGGAGTTTTCTTATTTAAATGCATGAATGGTTGCAAAGATTTAAATCATGTCATGGAATATCTTCACACATTATTTCTGGTTAAAGTTCAGGTGTGGATAGAGCTCTCATTGATACAGGTCGCCAGGAAGCTCTTCGAAAAATGGAACATATTACTCCAAAAGTGACATATTTAATGTAGACTTAGAATGCTACCGGATAGATCGTTGACAACAGCGGAATTTACAAAGGGGACTAAAAAGGTTAAGGAACGAATAACTGTGGCTTTATGTACAAACGCAGACAGATCAGAAAAGTTAAAACCTCATGTAATAGGGAAATCATTAAAGCCTCGATGCTTTAAAAATTTTAATGTGAATTATATGTAGACTACACGGCTAATAAAAAATCATGAATTCACTAATTTTTCGGGATTATCTTAAATCTTTGCACCAAGTCATTCCATTCCCGAATTGTCACACATTGAACAACATTTCTTACCACCTTCAACGACTAGTCATTTACAGCCACTCAATGCAGGTATTATTCAGTGCTATAAAGGTCACTATCGGAGATTACAATTACGAGAAATTGTAAGGTGTATTGACAGCAATGATCCACCAATGATTTCATTACGGGATGCTGTCCGTTTCACTAAAATTGCTTGGGATGAAGTTTCACAGCGCAATGTCAACTGTTGGAAACATACAGGTTCAGTAGACCGTGAAATAGGCGAAGTTGTTGAAACCCAAAATGAAAACGTTTCCATTACAAATCAGGACATCAAATTAATAAACAATTTAGTGTATGAAGACCTTGAAATTGATCTGCACATTCAAAGTCAGTTAAAGTGCTTTAATTACAAATATTGTGGTCACTGACGTTTTTTGATGACCAGTAGTATTTTTTTATGCGAATTTGACTTTATAAGTTAACTCTTAGGTAATAATGTGTTGATAAAATTACAATAATGTTCTGTTAATGACTCATTTATTGGTCAACACTTACTCATTTTGAAGCCTAAATATTGTGTCACAAATTTGGAGTACTAAATTTATTTACAATTAAAGAGAATTTGTAGCGAAATAAATTAGTAAAATAAGTTTTCTATGATAGAGAATTGTCAGAATTTTGATAAAAACAATGTTTTTATGTCAGTATATTTGGAATTTACAAAAACAACACATTATTTGTGTCCCATAACATGCTGTGAATTACGCTACAATTTTATGATAGCCGTATTGCAAACATATTTGATTCATACAGTAATGATTCATGAACAAATATATACATGAATGCTTCAAAATATTTATAAATCATAATTTAAAGGAGTATGAATAATTTTGGCCTAAAAACCAGTCTTTGATTTCAATTTTTAATTATTTGCATTTAATTGTGAATTACGTTACGATACCTTCCTCATAATAAGTATTATGCTATAAGCGTCAAACACTGTGAGTAATAAACACACTTATGGTAACCATAATTGCCATATAAACATTGCTTTGAGCTGTTGTAACATTTCTCATATATCTGAAAATGCTCTTATGTCTGTAAATTACGTTGCGGTGAATTAAGTTATGGTATATTCAGTAAACATGCTTTAAAACTATTTCCTAGGAATAAATTACCTGGAAACATTATTTTTTGACACGGCCCAACATAAGGGCGTTTATTGAAAACAAAAGTTGTCAAGCGTGAGACATTTAAAACATTTTCTGATGTAAACATTACCATCACTCGTAAGATCACATTTGTTTAACAAGAACACTTAGTATATATCATAAATTGCCATTATTAAACGACAAAATATAATATACTGAAGAACTGTGCACATGGAATATTGATTCCATTTTTATAAAACATCACGTGTGGGCACAAAGTTTAGTATAACGTAATTTATGTTTTGTAACGTAAATCACATGCGCATTTATGTTATGGTTCGTTTCCAAAAAATGATAAAAATTGATGAAATGATGTGAAATAAATGTTTAAACACTAACCGAAGATAGGCACACAATTCGGAAGGAGTTAGGCATTTGTAAACGTTGACATTTCCTTATCGATACTAGCAAACACAGTTTAGATATATCATTTTGTTTTAAAATGGCATTTTCATTTAAAATTTTATCTTGCTATAATTGAAAGAATATGCATAAAAAAATATGTACAAATTATACTAAAACACTGTGACAATAAATACTTTAGAAAATCATGCATTAAAGATCTATCAGGTCTACTTTCTTGTGTAACGTAATTCACTATTGTTTAAAAAGACAACTGGCACTACAACAGTACTGAAAACACAACCATTTAATGGTGTGAAATGATCATTGCCCATTGTTTATCTTTAATTAAACCGTTGAGAACAGCACAATTTCATTTGTGTAACTGGGGATTTTTTAATATTTCTTCGCATTGGGAATTTAATGTGAAATTTTAAAAGATATGTTTTATATGTTAATACAGTTGCAAAGATATTGCAAATCATTGTACCAAACAATAATCATAACCCAAAAGCTCTTTTTTAGTATAGGGTTCCAATTTAAACATAATATAACAAGATTATATATATTTATCGACTTGTGAACTACGTTACACATAGTACTACTACTGTAAAGTCTAATAAATATCTGTTTGGTAAAATTTCAAGTGATATAAATTGTTAAGTTTAATTGTCTAAAATGGTTAAAACATACAGATTTATTTAAATGGTCTTTAGACTATGAAAATAAAAGAGTATCAACATTGAAAAATAAAGACTTTTTTCTTAAAACGGTCTATTTTCCTTTTTATTGTTCAAGTATCAAGAGTTGACCGATATCTTTTAGAGTTGGTAAATGTATGGTTCCTTAAATGTTTAATTTTGTAACTCAATCATATATCTACCATATAAATGTGTTTTATATGCAATTGTGGTTCTTTTAACGATAAAATATGTTTGATATAGTCACAGTAGAATGAAGTAACGTAATTCACAATCCAAAATACCACCACATGTATATTCATGTTTTTTTTTGGTGTGAATTTGTTATTCAAGAGCTACCTTTTTTGTTTTCTAATTGTTCAAGTATAGTTCTTTCAAAATAAATACATTTGTCTTGTTTTCAAAGCCGAAAATCTTCAGCCGTTTTTCCTGTGCAAGTGGCGCACTTTTAACCGACTTTGAATGTGCAGCTACAAATGACAATTCAAGAGTTTGTTAGCGTTGATCAAAATACCGAATTAGCGGAATATATGTCAATGACAGATGAAATGATTCTTCAGGCTGTTCTACCAGGGATTGACCTGAGATTTTTTACGTTGATGAAACTAGTACAACAATTAAGTTCTTTGAAATGGAACCTGGAACGAACGAGGCTGATATGGAAAAACTTTTCTATTTGAAACGGGTAGTGGAAAAAGCTAAAGCAAACAAGGCAAAGCAACTGACAATGGCTGACTTCTTGGTCAAAAACAAAATTGACTGAATGTTATTAAAATTTTTATTTTAATTTTTGCGTTATTTTTTTGTCAATAAAGTCTTTTTTGCTTTACAAATCATTTTATTACAATATAAACATGTTAAAAATGTAAACAATATAAATAATATACATGAAGTCAAAGTTGTCATACAACAAAACAAAAAAAGGTATATGTACAAAAATTACAGTATTAAACATTGCTGCTACAGAAAAAGTCTCAAATAGTCCTCCCTCTTTTTAATGCCACCCTCTTCTAATGCCAAATAAATGCCAGGTCCAAAAAGGTGGCATTATAACGAGGGAGCACTGTGTTTGGGTTTTTTAAAAATTATTTTAATACATGTATTGAACAATTATAGATTCTTTTGAAAATGTTGGTGGCCTTTTATTAGCAATCAACATGCTTCTCTGCATAGCTTCTTAATCACTGTGGTGTACAAGTGCTGATGGTAGGTCAAACTGTCCTTTCTTGTACTCTGGAAGTTCTTTATATATGTCTTGTGTTCATATAGTCTGTCAACACTTTGCTCGAGTCATCAATTTATTACTTCATGGCATTTCTCAAAACTTTCTGGTGTATTCAGCTCATTTTCTTATGGTTCTTGGTTGTGTCTTCACTTAGGTCAATGCCAAAGTGCCAACTTTTCTTGATGGATATTAGGTCCCTGGGCAATGTTTATGTGGACACCAGAAGCCAGTCTTCCTTCCATGTTTCTGTGAAAGTTCACATTTTTTTTTTGTAAATTTACACTAATTGCTCTTTGAACTGCTTCATTAGGGGTATGTACTGTTGAAGAACTTCATGCTGGGCATTGCATCTTCACTTAACTTTATTTTTAAAGTTTCCAAGTTGCCCTATATATGGACCTCAGCCAACAGTTAGAAGAATCAGTACCTGGACAGACCATGGAGTATTTAGCACACATGCTGCAATCACCACTGTAACATCCCCCTGTTGCCTCAAGTGTTGCAGGTTAGTGTTTATACACATCGCTCACATCTTTGTTGTTCATTTCCTTTCGCTTCTTTACAACCATTGAACTTCTGCCCAGTTTAGGTGAAAACATAAGTTTTTTTTTGTTCACTTCTCTGTTCTTTGGTACTGCCATCGAACAGTTTCAGTAAAGGGCCCTTATAGCTGCATGGAACTGTGTCTTTTTGAGGTACACATAGTCAGCAAGCCTTTAAACTTTCCACAGATGGTGCAGGGCCCTCATAACATCATTTATTCCACTGGCTGATCTCCAATCACATCTGTGTTTTAATACTTATAACCAGTATACAACCCTGGTCTGTGCAGGCTGGGTGCCTATTTCCTTCTGCAGGTTATACCGTACATACTAGCATATAATTAGGGCAATTGGGAGTTAAAATTTGTTTTTAAAGAAGGGTTCTGACTTATAAGCGAGTCAATAACCAATGAAGGAAAATATTTGAAGGCTTAGTAACAAATTGGACCGCCAACCAATAAAGACGAAAATATACAGATACATGTTTAATTACCGTATTTTGCCGTGTATAATGCGCATTTATCTATAATGCGCACCCCCTTTTCATGGTGAAAATCTGGGGAAAAAACGAAGTATTTGTGTACAATGCGCAGCCACTTTTTTCAGTCTGAGGACAACGGCAGAATATGTGAAACAGGGATTTTTTATTGTGTAAAATGCACAGCCACTTTATTCCGTCGGAAGACAGCGGCAGAATATGTGAAACAGGGATTTTTTATGTTGTTTACTAATTATGTTTTTTTCTTTTATTATAGCAAAAGACACAGATAAAGATATTGAAAAAATAAAATTTTGTGTTTATAAATTAAAAAAAAAAGATAAATATGAGTTTTGTGTCTTGTTTTTGTTTTTGTTTTGTCGGTCGGTCGTTTGATCTTTGTTGGAAATTCTCTTGAGCAGATTTCACAATAGATGTGTTGTTTGTTCAGATATTAAGCCATACACAACAAATTGCTATAAAAACATGTTTTATACTCTGGTTATTGAAAATAATTGCAAGGTAATTATTTCCCCTCTGGGTGTGTGTTCTAAGATAGTCATGAGTAAATTTTTTAATTATGACATTGTCTGGTAATTACCGGTATACTATTCAACTAACAATTTATTGTTACATGTGTAGTGTAATTATCATGATAATAAATCAAGTACCCTTTAATTCAAATGATAATCCCTTCAAATGCAATCAATTACACAATCACTTGTCAGATTAAAAAATCAATACCCCAATGGTACCTTATAGAAAGGAAATATCACATGACTCAATCATCAGCTGTTCATTGAATACAACAAACATGGCGACCGGGAATTATAAAACCACAATATTCAACTAATACTCCGTATGCTTTAGGTAGGTATTGCAAAAACACGATATTAATGATCTTTATTCAAATAATAAGCATATAAATGAACAGTACAAAACGATGTCTCGAATACGACGATCTTGGTAAAAAACGGTCAACTTTAAGCACTGAAAAAAAGATCTTTGTCTGTATAGGGATGTATTATGCGCACCCCCTTCATTAAAACCTGAAAAAACCGTAAAAAAGTGCGCATTATACACGGCCAAATACGGGGTATGGTAAATATAAAGTATATTTAAGACATAAAGTTTTTTACTTGTGTATTGTTTATTTTATCTATAGTTTCCACCTTTCCATTTGTATTTACCACTGTTCACATATCAATTTATTTGTATGTATTGCATGATTCAACTGAAAACAGAAAATCATGATAAATACATATGTTGCAGACTAATTTTTTATTAAATTATTTTATTTTAATTTCCAAACCATATTCCTTTATATTCTTAGTTTTAGCTTTCATCTGTTATAAAAACTCTGCTTCAACTATGAAATAATATGAAAATGAATTTATGTATACTTTACTGGTGTTTGTCTTTTTACGGTTTTCAGTCATATCAAATTCGGGGAGATAATTATGTTAACATTTCAAAAACACGTGTACACTAGTGTAAACAAACAACTGACAATAAATGAATAGCAATATTTAACTTATAAAACACGAGAAACAAGACGTCTTACTGACTATAATGAATTTTATTCACAAATTTGCAATGTTATTTGATTCAGACCTATGTCAACGTGGCTGTCTTCTGACCAACTTATACGAAGGTCAACAACAAAATACCAGATTTAAGGCCAAGATTTATAGTACTCTGTCAGTGGTGCAGCTCAATACAGGTTTGCAGTACAGTCTCACACTCTACTTCAAGCCCCTGCCTCTCAACTCAGCTCCCCCTCCAATGAAGCAGATTCTGGTGAACTGCAGCTACAATGTATTTCCTATCTGTTACTGTCTCTTTGGCAAGGGAATATGCATGGGTTGTATTTAAACCTGGCTTCTAATTCTTACTGGTAATTGTCTGGCCTCCATAACAACCATCCAATGTGATGCTAATTTCATTTTCAGGTTGCTTTTGTGTTTTCAATTTTTAACTATCTCCATCTTCCTTGTCAATTCTGTTTTATTCAGTTCTACCATTTTCTCAACTCTGTTTGAAGTTCTGTTTACACTGGTAAGGTATGGTGGGGGATTATTCATCCTGGCTAATATCGATTGTGTTTTGCAGTTCCCAAATGGTGAATCTTGTAACACAGATGTCTAGGGCAACATTTTGTGCTCCATGATTAGGAGCAGGTTTCTTGGTTGAAATTTGCATGTAAAGTTTCAAGTCCTTCATCACAAGATGTAGGTGTAGCAGTTTTTTTTTCTCCACAATGCACAACCCTTCTTGAATCTAACAGCATGGGGAACCTCCCCTTTCTGCAGTCCAGACGGAGCTTATATAAGGATGACTGTAACCAGTGGTAATCATCTTCAATAGATTCATCTTCTGGCTTTGCCTTGCAGCATCTTCACAGAAATGAAGATAGGGCCACAGAACTGCAGATTTTTTTACCTTTTGCTATGGCAACTTACAAGTACCCCGGTACACACCATGATGCTGAGAATATACAAGTATGCCATACTCAGTCGTCACTGCTGTTGAATATTTGGGCGAGCCCCAAAACCAATCCTACTTTACTCTTGTGTTATGAAATTTATAAGTTTAAAGAGGAAGGAAACCACAAAAGAAATTTAAGCTCAATTGAAAGAAAACACATTAAAAATAAGATTTACTATTTAAAGTTGTTAAAAAATTTACAAGGTAAGACGAAAAATATTAATTAAAAATAATTTTTTTGAATTTCCTGCTAGCTCATGGGCGTCGACATATTGTGACGCTCTTTTGAATTGAAGAGTGCAAACAGTGCAATTGTCTACGTCATTCCTACTAATCCGGGTAAAGATAGGCAGTGCGATGTATATACTCATATTATTTTGCCTTCATCGCCTTCATCTACACTGAATTATGCTATCTTCCAAACTATTAATTGCTCAAATTTAAGTTATAAAATACGTGGAGAAATTAGACCACGAAAAATAATTATTCAAATCTCCCGGGTCGTAGTATTTTATTAAGCATCAGTGAATCCGACTGTATAAATGTAACAACTAAGATCGAGATTTTAGAGTATATGCGTGCATTGTTACGTAGTTGTGACCTTGTGTTCTTTTGCACCAGGTCGAATTCTATAAAAAGACATTTTCTTCTGTGGTTGGCATTTCGTGCTAATTTTCAAACTCGTACCAGTCCGCCATGTCCGAAATACAACTTCTGAGACCCCCACTTCTGAATATGCTAAATGCTTCTCGAATTCAAGATCTTCAGAAACAAGATCTTTTTTTTAATATTAGGCCAACATTTTGTTATTATCTGATTTACAAACCCGCCGACCCTAATTTCCCCAAAATGAAAATAAAAATAAAAGAGTTCAATTTTCATTTCATTTTTATCTTTTGCGCCGACCCGCCGATCTGTTTTTCAAAAAATGTAAATTGAACACTTTACATCATACTGCACTGGTTACCGGTTGACCATTTGAAAGAAATTCATATAACTCAATTTCGGGAACAGTATAAATAAACCAGAACAACATGGAATATTTCGTATTCCGGCTCTCCCGGATAGATGAACCCCTGACAAGTTGTTGGGCCTTGGAAAAATAACTAGAGTAAGGTTGACGTTTCTTTTAAACAGCAACAGACAGTCAGATATAGAGTGTGTGCTAAAATAGCTATGGATTGCCACAAATCACAGTGAAAGTTTCGTTTGTCCTTCGTTTTGAATGGCGCGGTGGAGAACAGAGAAAGGGAGAGTGACACGATTATAAATATTACGAATCTATCGGTCTCCCTATTTACTGACAAGAACCGTCAAGAACCGACAAGAAGTGAATTACCGACAAGAACATTTTTTTACCGACAAGAAGCATTTATTCACCGAAAAAAAGAGGAAAACAATATCATTTGATGGAATTATTATGAAAAGAATTTTTAAAAAAAGTTATTTAATTTTTTTATGTAATTTTGTCGTCGTTGTTTTGTTGTACATGTAGTGTAGTATTTACCTACGACAAGAAAGTTAAATAATAAATTGTATTCATAACTATATATATAAGTCATAATAAATAAGTAAATTCTTTAAAAAATATGCATTAATATATAATCATTTCAAACAATAATATTCAATATATAATAATTG
Organism: Limnoperna fortunei; assembly: GCA_944474755.1. Taxonomy (NCBI): domain Eukaryota; kingdom Metazoa; phylum Mollusca; class Bivalvia; order Mytilida; family Modiolidae; genus Limnoperna; species Limnoperna fortunei. The sequence continues at coordinate 57,550,793 of OX104115.1, forward strand.
ATAATCAGGATGCTTAATTGAAGGCACGTGTCGGTAATGTCATTTATGGTTGTGTAATCCTGTGATTGTTTTACAATTAGCAATCACTGCCATTATTGACACACGCCACGTGATAATTGTTTCTTTTGAGGAACCGTTCAATGCTTAAAACAACAAACTGTAATAAGCTAGTTGTGTAACTTTTGAAAATTGTTTATGGTGTTGTGAGGAGAAAAAAGTCTAAGATTTTGTTTTTATTACATTTTTCATTATTTATTTTGTTGTTATTGTTAGCGGAATATGATAACGAATTACAGAAAACTTCAACAAAACAACGTCAACAAAATTACACAGTAAATCACCAAAATCTATTTTTTCAAATTTAATTTTCATCATAATCACAACAAAAAATCTTTTTTTCTTTCTTGTCGGTAAAAAATTGTTTCTTGTCGGTAAAAAATGCTTCTTGTCTGTAATTATACCTTCTTGTAGGTTCTTGTCGGTAAATAGTGGGACCCCGAATCTATAACCCGGGATATAAGATTATTCAAAAATGTCGAAATAGAAGAAAGCGTTCCAAACGATTTAGTGGTGGTATCATAATTCTTTATAAATCACATTTACATAAATCAATAATAGAATGTAAGGACAAGTGATTCTCCAAACCGCATATGGCTTAAACTGAATAAAGAATATTTGGGCTTTCATAGAGACCTTTATATATGTGCATGTTACATACCACCTGTTAATTCTACTCATTATGATGATGATTATTTAAAACTTGAAAATGAGATATCTCACATTTCAGATAAAGGCAGTGTGTTTGTCATTGGGGATCTTAATTCTAGAATTGGTAATCATCTTGATTTTATTGCTAATGAGGGTCAGATACACCCATCAGTTCAAGACATTTTACCAGATGATTATAATATTGACTTCCATATTGATAGAAATTCTTTAGATAATATTTTCAATACTCAGGGGCAACAATTGATAAATCTTTGCATTGCCTCCCAACTCAGAATTTTAAATGGACGCTTTGTTGGAGATTTTCTTGGAAATATGACTTGTTTTAAACATAATGGAAGTAGTGTGGTCGACTATGCTTTGACCAGTGTGGATCTTATTGATAAACACATAAATTTTTTTCAAACCATTGATCCCACATATCTATCTGATCACTCACAAATAGTTGTTCATTTCAAATGTCAATTTAATGATGAGAATTTAGATGATGATCTTAATAGCAATAATATTGACTTTATTTTTAAGTGGGAAGAAGTCTCAAAGCAGAAATTATATACTGCATTAGAAGACAATGTGGTCAGAGATTCAATACTTAATTTTGAAAATACTGATTTTGTAAAAGATGAATCTGGTATAAATGAGGCTGAGAATGCATTGAATAAAATTTTTTCAAAACTTATCCTCTAGATCATGTAAAATAATTAAAACTTTCACAAAGAAGAAGAAGAAGATGAAACCCTGGAATGATAATGAACTATCTGACATGAAGAAAACAGTTTCTAATTTAGGTATTCTTGTAAGAAAGAATCCTTTCAATCAAGAATTAAGGACTAGGTTTTTGAAAACTTCTAAAGATTGCAAAAAACTTATTAAGAAAAAAACTCAAGTATATAGAAAAGAGCTTTTCAATAAACTTTCTACATTAAGGGACACTGACCCTAAGCAATATTGGAAAATATTAAAATCTCTAAAATTTGAAGATTCAAATTATAACAGAGCTTCAAGCTGGTTTTACTGAGCTTACTAACCATTTTAAAAAACAAGGGGAAACCCTTGACTTTGATAAAGATTTTAAAGAAAAGGTAGAAGAAGATTCTGATTTGTCTCCCTTACCTAACGAGTTAACCGATACTCCATTCACAATAAGCGAAGTGAATAAATGTTTAAAGAAATTAAGAACGGGAAAATGTGCTGGGCCGGATAAGATTTCCAATGAAATTATAAAATACAGTGGTATTGTGACTTGCAAGGCCATTGTAAAAGTATTTAATCTTATTCTTGACTCTGGAAAATATCCAGCTAATTGGAGAAAATCATTCATAATCCTTATTCATAAATCAGGAGACAAACTTAATGTTAACAATTATAGAGGAATTTCTTTACAAAATTGTATAGCCAAACTGTTTAATGCAGTGATCAATTCAAGATTAGTAAATTTTTATGAAAATAAATTTGCTATGCAGCAGTTTGGTTTTCGAATTAATCATAGAACCACAGACAGCATATTCATATTGAAGTCACTTATTAATAAATATTTAACTAAAAAAAGGGGGAAAATATTTTCTTGTTTTGTAGATCTGCGTCGTGCATTTGACACTGTGTGGCATCATGGATTACTTTACAAGTTAAGAAATAATGAAGTAGGCTATAAAATATTTAATGTTATTAAGGACATGTATAGATGTTGCGAGTCATCTGTTAAAATTGAAAATAAACACTCAAATTTTTTTAAAGTTGAAAGAGGTGTTAAACAAGGGGACAGCTTGAGCCCCACTCTGTTTAACTGTTTTATTAATGATCTTCATTTGATATTCGATGCATCCTGTGATCCTGTATGTCTTGATGAAACAAAAATTAATTCATTGAGCTTTGCTGATGATCTTCTTCTTTTTTCTGAGTCAGCAGGTGGTTTGCAAAAGACATTACAAAAGATAGAAGAATATTGTCATAAATGGCAGTTAACTGTCAATATTAATAAAACCAAAATAATGATTTTTAAAGGAGGAAATCAATCCAGAAATAACACTTTTTATTATAAACAGCAATTATTGCAAGAAGTCACAGAATTTAATTTTCTTGGAAATATTATAGACCAAAAGGGAAAATTTAAAAAGTCTTCACAAGAACTCTCAAAAAAGGGATTAAAGGCATTATTTTCTTTTAAAAAATATTTGTTCAATTTTAAACATGTTCCAGTGAAAATATCCTGTAAATTATTTGATGCCTTAATTAGGCCAATTTTACTCTATAACAGTGAAATCTGGTTTATGGATGAATATTTTACTATTTTCAATGCTATTAAAAGATCTATCATTAGTGACAAAATTGTAGATAAAATATCTTTAGTAGATAGATTTCCATTTGAGAAAGTACATAACAAATTTTGTAAAAATGTTTTAGGTGTGAAAAAGACAGCCAGCAATATTGCTTCTAAAACTGAACTTGGTAGGTTGCCTCTGGATTCATTCATAAAAACTCAAGTAACTAACTATTTTGCAAGAATAAATTCAAAAGACATCAATCCCCTAGTTAGAGAAGCTTTTTTGACTAGCAAAAAACTACATGAAGAGGGTTTATATACATGGTACAGTTTTGCCACCTCCATTATGAATGAGTATCAGTTTGAACAAAATGATTTTGAACATCCTGATATATCATTCAAAGAAATAAGATTACAAGTTAAAAGACATAGTGAAAAGTGTATTAAAGAAAAATATAATGAGCTCTTGACTGATAAAATTTCAACTTTTGATAACACCTCTAAACTTTACCTATTTAGCAAATTAAATTTTGATAATAAACCAGCACAATACTTAAAAATCTCAAACTTTAATAGTCGCAAAATACTTACAAAGTTCCGCATAAGTGATCATAATTTGGAAATGGAGCTTGGTAGATATAAAAATATCCCCAGGGAACAAAGACTTTGCAGATTATGTAAAGTCTTAGATGATGAAAATCATTTCTTTTTTAATTGTCAAATTAATAATGATATAAGGACTAGTTTTCTTAGTAAATTATCCAATATAAACTTAGATTTTAACCAGCTTGACTCTTTTAATAAACTTATAACTATATTAAATTGTGATATGAATGTTTTGCCCATTATTATAGATTTTATAAAGCAATCTTTGGAGTTGCGAAAATAAGATCCATACTGGTCAAATCCATACATACTTGCAATTTGTTATCTTATGTCAATATTTGTTACATATGAATATATGCTTGTATGTTATATGTTTTGTTAAAATGTTGTATTGCTATAGCCTATTTAGGTTATTTTGTTTGCAATAAATAAATAAATAAATAAATATAACTGAAGAGGTGAAAAATCCACTGAAGTATCGAATGTCCAAACAAGTATAGGAAACGAAATTAATCCATCATTGACGATTTTACATGTAATGAAGAAAATGTTTTTCATAAAACAAATGAAACACAAAGCGTGTAACAGAACACTTCGAGATACAAATTTATTCTCTAACAATTGATAGAAAGGAAGTGCATAGTCAAAGTAAACATCTACAAATGATCAAGATGGTGGGATGTCATTATTGTCAATGAGGGGATATCATGCAGTACTCCTACTGAAGCAGCATACGATGCAGGTAATTATTCTTTCTAGACCCTTGGCAAATGTACTTTTTCTTCTTTGCGTTACGTTCATAACTTCATGTTACTGAAGATTACTTAAACATGTAGCTTGTAGTTCGATGTAAAAATCTGTCAACTAGTGTACATGTAGTTACACAATTTTGTGGACCTCCAAATGAACTTTTCTTTGTATCTGTTATAACATATATAAATTTTACTTTCACGCTCTCCCATTTTCAATTTTTTAAACAAGTAAATGTATTAAACAATCTATATAAAATATTTTTATAAACCACCACTATTGTCTGACATTTTAATAACATTATTCCAATGTTTAGTTCTGTATCTGTATGGGTACGTCAAAGATTCCCACATTTGATGAACAGGTTTAACAGGACTGTAACAATATTAATATACTGATACAGCCAACCTAGTTGGAAAAAGTTCTTACAAATTATCATATTTATTACAGGAAAAACTATGCTGTTCAAACATCTACATCTTTCATTGTGGGTATATACATGTACTAGTATCAGATTATCAGTGGTAGAACATGAAGAAATACAGACTGAAAGAACAATTTGAGAGTCACCTATCTGCCGTACATGTATGGAATCTGGAAAAGCTATTTAACCATGAATGGTAATCAAGACAAATGAAAAACAGAAAAAAGAACTTGGCAGTATAAATAGTAATTTCTAGTGCGTGTTCTTAGTTCCAAATAAAGATTTTTGACATATGTATAATATTTTTAATGCTATTGTGAAGGAAAGATAGAACAAAGTATACAATCACAAGGTTTCTCTTCTTGTAGGGTTTTGTAATACATCATCTTGAACAGTATAACCCTTTGATGCAACAACTTCATATGGTAAATTATTTAGGTATAGAAAAAGGAAAAGGCATTATAGCACAGTTCCTTTGCTTTTATCCTTTCAGTATTTTATATTGTGCTATTTTGTGTCATGCATATCAATACACCAGTCATCTTTTTTAAAGGTTGTGAGGCAACATGTTTTGGAAGTGTATGATTGTATTCTCTTGTTTCTGAAGATATTTTGATACATGTTTTTAATTAGGACAGTATACATGGTATACCACATTAAAGGATTTTTATGGAAACCATATTTGAAAATTACTTAATTCTTTACTATCTATTAGTATGTAGGCAGGTAGCTGCTAATTCAGTGTACAGTGTCTTGATGCTTATATGGACTGCATTTATATTCTAAAATTATAAGATACTATGATCTGCAAAACATCAAATATGGTCAGAATTAACAATATTTAAGTCATTAAACACACTTTTACAGCACACATGTACATAGATTACACATTGATAGCATTCTGCAAACTTAGTTTCACCCAAAAAACATAAAAACTGATGTTCATTAAAAATTAAAAAAAATGATGATTAAAATTACTTTTATTTTTATTTTTTTGTTGACTGGAAGTTTTTCAGCCTTTTATTTTTATTTTAACCCCCCAACCCCTTTTTTTTTAGAAAATCAGATAAATAAAGAATGTTGGCCTTGTGAAGAAGATCCATCTGGTTTTAACTGTTTTTGTCTACCATATCCATTTTATCAGTTATAAATATTTTGGAAAATTAATTATAATTAGCAGATACAGAGACAGGTAAACCAGAATAGTAGGTGTGACGTCACAGATCACACATTAATGGCTGCCTACATGGAGGCGGGAATTTCCAAATTTATTATCACAAAATATTGATTTATTTCTATATGGTGCCATTTTGTAACACAAACATAGTTACATCTATATAAGAATCTTCTGCAAACTTGTGCAAAGATGTTTGGAGGGTTTCCTTCCCCTTTAATATCTGGAAAGGACAGAACAAAATTATTCATTATTCAAATTTTGTCTGAAAAAATACAAAATAGGTTTTATAAATCTGTGTTGTTTTGTAAATATCTTCTTATTAAATGTCAAATTATGTTATATTTATATAAAAATGTAAATCCTCTAGTCAGAGAGGCATATATACTATCAATAAGTCCCTCAACAATGAGGGAACACGCTTGGTACACCTATGTTTGTATTGCATGTATCTGAAAAGAATGTGGGTTAAATATTCAAATTGCATAAAATTTATTGAATCCTAACAAAAAGGAAAAATGCTTTTTAAAGAAATATTTGAATACAAAAATACGTGAAGAAGGAATTCAATAGACAATTAGAAACCTAAAAATATAAATAATTCTAATATAGAAAAATGATTAAGAAATACAGACTTGAAACAATTAAAAAATGCAGACTGGGAGGAACTCAACTCAATATTGACAGAGCTCCAGATAAGATTTTCTTAATTGGGTTTTTTACCCATCTGATGATTTATTTCATTGGGTATTTTTTTTATATATCACTTTTATCATTTTTTTTAACCCACTCCAAAATAAGTTAATTGGGTTTTTCGCCCATCTAAAATTTATTGAATTGAGTGTTAGTTGTAAGATAGTTGTATATAAATATAGTATTGTTTGGCTTGGTGGATGTCACGAAAGCCCTTTTTCTTCCACGTCTATTTATCATGGTGCCAACAACAAAATATTAGACTGGTTCTAATTATAAATAAAATTTTGGAAGAAATAAAAAGTATTTATATTCAACAGGAAACGTGCATCTCTTGTGAAATAAATCTCCATACCTGGAGCACCGTATGCTGCATGAAATAGACATTACATTCGGAATATCTCGGTTGTTACGTTGCGAAATAATGGGATTGTAATACCTTACACACTAATTAACGCCATCACTGAACAAGTTTATGCACTCAGTGAGTGAATTACCTGGTAAGCATGTTTTGAAAAATTTATTGATTTTTAGGCCTTTGATATTGCGTTTTGCAACGCAAAGCAATAAAAATAATTGGGTTTTATGAAAATTTAATTGCGTAACAATGCAAATACGCAGCTTATCTGGAGCTCTGATTGACATTATGAAAAAATACAAGGATTCAAAAAAAAACACCAAATAGTTGGGCTATGTAAAGGCCTCCTATATAAAATTCTGGTGATTTTATATCTCAAATGTGAGCTAACAATCAATGAAAACTGCATCATAAAACAAAGGAAGTCCAATGGAGACCAACAAGTTTACCCTGTTTCTACTACAAAATTATAACAAAGAGTTTGACAATAAAATTAGCAAATGTCGTAAATAATATACTGAACAAAAACCAAACAGGTGCAGTTAAAATCAGAAAAAACATAACTTGTATGAAATGGACACAATGAAAGCAACTGGAATGGAATATCATTCTACCAAGAAAAAGCTTTCAATAAAATTATTACAAAAATGAACTTCCCGATAGTCTTCACCAGATGGTTGGAAATCAAAGAGTAAATTAAAAAGTAAGTAGTTACTATCAGCTAAATACTAAACATTATGTCATGGGGATCTTTATATTTTAACATCAAATGTACGATGAACAGCAGTTCTACTACCTGTTCCATGACATCTAGTAGAAGATGCTTGGTTTAGCGCTCTATGGTATTATTAGTGATGATTCCTGTATTGGCCTAGTTATTGGTCCAAGGCTTGCTGTATTGGCCTGAGGCGCAGCTGAAGAACAATGCAGCTGGCCAAGGACCAATAACTAGGCCAATACAGAAATCATCACGTAATGATATCTTTATTAAATAACTAATCCAAATCAATCGGGCCAATACATGTCAAATCAGGCCAATAACGGTATTGGACTAGCTAATTCCATATTGGACTGGCTCAGCAAAATATATCATATCGGCTGTTATAACCGTTATCTAAGTAAATATTATAAAGTTAAGTAATAATTGAAGATATCAACAACCCTGACAAAGTACCAAATACAGCATCATTCACAGACTATGTTACAGAGTGCTGGGTAGGTAGAAGGACAACGTTTTTTATGGATCTTGCAGAAGGACCATGCACTAACAACCACCTTGAAGGATGGCACAACAGGATAAAGAAAGTTCAGCACTCCCATCCCAACATCTACGAGATCAAGGTTTTACATTGTACACAGGCACAAACAGAATGTACTATAAGGAGGAACACGACCACCAAAAAGACTACGATACTGAATAATCGATTACAGACTACAGCAACTCGAGATTGGATACAAACAAGGACTCATCATTGTAATTGACTACGCTGACGCATCTACTTTATCTACATTAACCTTTGTTATATCAGTGCTATGTACTGTACTTGTGCTTATTTCTATCTCAATGCTGGTAATTAATTTTTATTGTAACTATATATTTTGTATCAACAATAGATAAAAATCATTAAATACAAGTATAATTTGTTTAATTTCCCATTTTCAACACAAAATCATATTTTCTATTTCAAAAAAAATATAAAAAAAGTGAAAAAAAGCCCCCAGACATTTAAAAAAATATAGAACCCTAGCTATTATTACTTTTCTTCCTGCACAAAAACTATAGAAACTATAAGTGTTCAAAAATAATGACCCCAAGATGTGAAAAAAATGTCAAATTAAAACATAGGCATATCAAGATTTTGTTCATAATTTCCAAATGTGCATACATTGAAGTTAATAAATCAAAAAAGAAATTAATGAAAAGGTAAGAAATAAAGTTGTTATAATATTTTTTGGAACAAATTTTGAAATATAAAACAACTTAAACATTTATACATTTTACTTCAGTTTCACAATGCTGTGCTTCATATAACTTGTTGCTGTCTTCTTTAACAATGTAACAAATACTAATGACTTCTTGTGCAAGATTTTGAACAAATTGTACTTTTTCAATAAATAATTTTTTCAAGAATTTTTGAAACATTCTTTTGTTGTTTACATATTAAGTTACAAGTATTATGTATTTTTGCATATAGCAACACAATTATTGAATTGTAATTATAAGTCATCCCTGGAGAACAAAAATTTCATGATAAAGTTGAACCATTGGGAAATGATAGGTTGTAGAAAAAGTACTATGTTTAGCCCGATTTTGTTGCACTCCTGACACTCCATGGTAAAACAAAAAAAAAGAAGGAAATACATTCTTTAAGTAGTACTGAGGTAATTTTGTGCTATTGCTGGGAACAAATTTCATATATCTTAACATTTTCAATAGGATATTTGAGAAAGAACAAAATTAATAATGAGCTGTTTAAAAAAATGATCCCAACAGGTTATGTTACTCTGATTTTGTCAAATTAATAGATATATTATTTCTAAATAGTTGAAAATCTATGTCTAGCTGTTGGGAACATGTCTGCAAAAAATCTTGCAGATATATCAGAAAACAAACAAGTTATGCCAAAAAAACATGCCAAAATTGTCAGGAGTGCAACGCTTTTCTATGACACCAAAATATGTCATTTTTTAAAAGGTCACAAAATTGTCAAATCTAGAAATATGTGCATAATTCTTTTTTTTTATTACACGGTTTCATGTGTTAACTTATTGAGAGAGATCAAAAAAGAACGAATGTTGCATTTTAAAAAGTATGAACACATTGTTTTGAAAAAAAACTACCCTGTCATGAGTGCAACACAAATTTAAGCAATGTTGCATTAAGTTCTTAAGTCATTAGCCATATAAATTTTGAATTATCATTTAAGTTGAAAAAATTTTGAGAAATTGCTAGATGTCTGAAAACAGTTGTTTTCTCAAGTTTCCATATGCATTACACTTGATAACAAATTAGATTTAAGTCTTTTAAACTTAAAGTAAGCAATTACTGAGATTTATATATACCGCGGTAAAATTTTATAAAATTAGGACTTACCGCAACCAAATTCGTTTGTCGTACAATGTTGCTTTCTCTAATACACATCAAATACATTATATCGACTGAAAATGATTCTGCATGCTTTGTCCGTGCAGAAAATAAGAGGGACGGCAGGGGCTGTGATTTTACAACGACTAACGATTATTAATCAAGTTTAGCGTTTAAATTATCCATGATCCTTTGGCTCAATAAAATTGATGTTCCAACAAACAGCCCGTTGAAAAAAATAAAGACGAGGAACCATACTCATACTGTAGGTAAGCATGAAAGAATTAAATTCATTTATAATCATGATAATAGAGGCCGGAGATAGGAAAGGGATGAATGATTTTGTTGCTCAATAATAATCGTATGTTCATTGTAATAATTTGAAGTGAAAATTTTAGTTTATTTTCATTACACACATTTAGGAAAACTAAAACTAATAGGATAATAAATAATTGATTGATGATTGATTGATTGATTGATTGATTGATTGATTGATTGAAGTCCAGCGAGCAATATTTCAGCTGTATTCCGGAATGAACAAGTAACTCAAACAATAAATCAATGGAATAGATATCAGGATCAAAATTTGTACTGACTGACACGGGAAAAATATTTGTAAGAATATTTTTTAACTTTCGGCAAATTTTCAGCTATACGTTTTTATTATGGAGGGACCCGCACCCGGACTGAAACTACGATGTAAGTAAACGATCTGATCTGAAAAATTGAATACGTGTATATAACAAAATACATATTCTTTATACAAAAAATTCTTTATTGCTCAATAAACATTCAGGGAACATTGTTAGAATTACTGCTATCCATCTAAGGCCATATATTGTTGATAAAGCACGATCTAATGCATTGTGTACCATAGTATGCTGTTTTGCCTTTTCCACGTCGTCAAACTCATCAGGATCTGTACCCCTTTAGTCCTTTTTGAAGAATTAGACTGACGAGTTAAAATATCCACAATTCAAACATCACTGGATGTCTTTATCTATCCTAACAGTCTTTTCAAATCATCGAGTTTGACGACAAATTGTTGGGTTGTATACATACAAGAATGTCAAGCTGAGCTGCTTTTGCTTAATATGTTGCACTATTTATAAAAAGTCGTTAGTACTGAGGAACGTGGACACTGTCACTGCATGATTTGGATTGTAACTGTATTGCCATCAACCCCTTGGGGTATAAATGTGCTAATCAACTAAACTTAATTTTACTGTTGTCATGGACAATTTCTCTTCGTCATCAATTTGATGTGACCTGTGTCTTGTTTTCTTTATTTTAAACAATTTCTTCTTTAAAATAGTTTCTTCTTCCACTATATTGTAAATGAAAATATATGAAATAAAAATAAAAAATGTTTACTTAAAAATAATATCTCATGTTATTTTTTACAACCATTTATTGACTCCCACCCCACCCCACTCCACTCCACTCCACTCCCACTCCACTCCACTCCACTCCACTCCACTCCCCCTGTCACTGCAATCCATTTTTTTATTGTTAAAATATTGTGATGTGTTTAAGGAACGTGACATCGTTTAATTTCGTCGTAATCTCTTTCCATATACTGTCACTGTCCTCTGTTCACAATGTTTTGTTACTTGTTACACGTTTCTTTTTCTACATATCAATATTTGTTATAATGTCTTAGAATCATCTCCTTTCCATATATGTGATGTTATATCAATTGGAAGGGGGCTGGAGTTCAAAATATGGTGTCCTGAGCTTCCGCCCGTCTTACCCTCCCTCGGACTATGAAAGAAATTTTAAATATTTTATTATATAGCTTTTAGAAATTTTATGCATATTTATCCCTGTGTGACAGACGGACAGACGTCTTTGAAATAACACACTACATTATGTCTTTTATGGACGCACCGAGTATAGTATCAGCTTGTTATCTAACCACTCCAAGCAAAAATTATGAGTCAGTCGTTAACTACGCCACCGCATCCCTCCCCCCCCCCCCCACCACACATACAACACCGCAAAGGGAAATATAACAAGTGTAATAAAACCTAATCATCTTAGCCGAGTTTGCTATGACACCTTATCTTGATCTCAAAATATAAACATTATTTTTTTATTAAATATTGAACTAACCTTGTAAACAGAATATAATCAGTATTGAATAATATGTACCCTTATTAAACGAATTTGAATATTTGGGCTTTTCACAGCGGCACTCTTTACATTTTGTTTCCATTGTTTGCCTCTTCCGTCAACATAAATGGTTTGCCTGTGTGTGTCCAGTCAAGAAAATACTGCGCTGCTGTAAATATCATAAAACTAATTAGAAAATGTCAATTTATCCTCTTCTGCGTCAGATGCCTCATGGAGTATGAAAGATTTTCCCGCACCTTTAGTCCAATACATTTTCCCGCACTTTTAGTCTAGCACATAAAAAAGAATTGGTTAATTATTTGACATAGAAAAATAAGTTATGCGTGATTTTTAGCACATGATATATAGTATAAAAATCCATATATGTATGTTTTTACCGATGAGCAACTTTTGATCTGCAACAAGATGGTACTCAGAAGAGAAAACTGCGCGGTGTGCTATTGGGTGATTCAGGCATTGAATTAATGTGCTATTTGTGAAGATTGTTAATATTGTTCATATTTAAAAATTAATGAACAATAAATCAACATATTATAAAGTGTATATATAATTAAATTTTTTCATTGGCCATTACGTGCAGATTTTGAAAGCTAACATTGCAAGTTGTCACAGAACATATATATATAGTTTGTTATTTCTCTAGTGAATTTAATAGAAAATTTGATTACTCTTACCGTAATGTTTGTTTGTAAAATGAATTGCAAATAACTGCGTTGTTATAATCACATTTACAATTACAATATAAAAGAATTTATAATTACAAGTAGTGATACGGTCAAGCGGAGGAAGAAGTATTTAGGTGCAGGAACTTGGGTCATGACACTGGAAGCAACCAATCAAATTTAGAACATATGTGAAAATAGTACTTACCAAAATCAAAAATAAAAAAATATCGATGTACGTTTAGAAAGGAGTGATCTGATTGGTGTAGAATTAAAACATCGTTCAATCCGTTTTTGTGGTATAAAAGGGAAATTTGACCAGTTTGAAGGTTTATTGTATTTACTCTTTACAGTATACAGTATCTGTCAAAATGTCTGGACGTGGAAAAGGTGGAAAAGCTAAATCTAAGGCCAAGAGCAGGTCTTCTCGTGCTGGACTTCAATTCCCAGTAGGTCGTATCCACAGACTTCTCCGCAAAGGAAACTACGCCGAGAGAGTCGGAGCTGGAGCCCCAGTCTACTTGGCAGCAGTTTTGGAATACTTAGCCGCTGAAGTCTTGGAATTGGCAGGAAATGCTGCCCGTGACAACAAGAAAAGCAGAATCATCCCCCGTCATCTGCAGTTGGCCATCAGAAACGACGAGGAATTGAACAAACTCTTGTCCGGTGTTACCATTGCCCAGGGTGGTGTTTTGCCAAACATCCAAGCTGTTCTTCTGCCAAAGAAGACCCAGAAACCCGCCAAGTAAACAGTGGATCTCTTCCAATCTACAAAACAACGGCCCTTTTCAGGGCCACCAACAATTTTCAAAAAGAGTCTAATTGTTGTTTCACCATCAATTCAAACGATGTATATACGTACCCCAAAAAAAACCCTACATCAACAAACGAATATACAAACAAACACACACAACAACAACAAAAAACAGACACACGCGCACAAACAAAATTAAATTAAAAAAATGCAGACACTAACAAATGCATATTATAGCAGTCAAAACAAAACAGAGCTATGAACCCACAGCCCAGAATCAGAAGCTCCGTTCACTCGTTAATTGTCGAATTTATTTATCTTTTTATTTTTAATCAGCGTAGATAAAGAAAAGAAACTTGAGCAACATATCTATACTTTCCCCACAAACGACTGCAAACGCATGTTAATTTAGACATATTTATTCATAAATTCAATAATGCAATACAGTATAATGAATTATAAAATACCTAGACAGGATCTGGTAACAAGACTTAATAGATTTGAAACGCATGTTATGTTATAAATATTTTTGTTCACACTCGTCTCTTGAAATAACGACTGACAGACATTAGAAATTTTGATTGTGTACTTGACCAAAGTCAAAGGGCCATTTCATGTACATGTTCTCCGACTTTCTCTCCATTTTCAAAAACATACATTCTGAATTTGATCACTTCATATCATTTGTATTAAGCCAAGAAATATGGAAATTACTTTGTTTTCTATGCATGTTAACCACGTACATACTGAGTTGTATCGAGAGAGACATAAGTTTTGTTTTGTTTGGTTGTTTTTTTTTTCCTTCGACGAAAACTTTGGATGCATGTACATCATGTTAAATTTTAGTATGGTACGACGGGTTTTTATATCATCGGGGCTGAAAATATTAATAGTTGGTGAGACAAGCGTGTCCTGGGACATTGCAGCTCTGTGTATTTCAAAACTAATCAAGAACGCGACAATAAGCCATAATATACGTGTTCCTTTTTTTATTTAACGCCTATCAAAACGACGAGAAAATGTTGACCCAAGACGTTCGTGCGCGTCAATTGCATTTTTACTTTCTCGTGGGAAGGTGTGAGTTGATATTGTAAAAGTAAGTTTTTTTTAAAAGTCTTTCATTTTGCTGGTCGGGTTTGCGAGTGCTGGTTCTGTCATCTACAGTAACAATACTTAAATGTTACATTTACATTGTAATTGTTTACGTGATACATGTATTTGTATAAGTAATAATGTATGGTAATGTTAACATTTGTTTCAATCATAACACTGTTATATGTAATTGCCCTAATGGCGACCTTATTTAGAAAATAAGAAATATTTTTTAATATATCCCTTCGTGCAACAAACGTCTTTTATTCCAATAGGCGTATTAGGTCGGTTTATTCCGACATGTATAGCTTGTGATTTGTTAGATAATTCGGACGATGTACTATATTAAACACGAAAATACCGGTATATATAGTGGAGGAAAAAAAGATCAAAGCTGAGCGAAGTAATTTTGGTCCTTTTATTAGTTTTATTATGATTTTTGTTGTTTGTTTGTTTGTTTGTTTGTTTGTTTGTTTGCTTTATTTTTTTTATTATTATTTTTTTTTTTTGTATTTGTTTTTCGAACTAAAATGCAAAATAAATGGATTGAACATATTCCTCCATTCCTGTCCAATGAAATCTTGTATGTTTCGACCAATCGGTATATAGCTAATAACGATGTTGGTCCAATCGTCATCGTGCTCTCAATCATAGCGGTAGAACAAAAACAAACGGGTAAAATTCGAACTTTATTCATTCTGAACTTCAATCCGAACTCAGAAAATCTGTATTAACCATGGCACGTACAAAGCAAACTGCACGTAAATCCACCGGAGGAAAGGCTCCACGAAAACAGCTTGCCACCAAGGCCGCACGTAAGAGCGCACCTGCTACCGGTGGTGTCAAGAAACCACACAGATACAGGCCAGGAACAGTTGCTCTCCGTGAGATCAGAAGATACCAAAAGAGCACAGAGCTCCTGATCAGGAAACTCCCCTTCCAGAGATTGGTCCGTGAAATTGCCCAGGACTTCAAAACTGATCTCCGTTTCCAGAGCTCAGCTGTTATGGCCCTTCAGGAAGCTAGCGAAGCTTACTTGGTTGGACTTTTCGAAGACACCAACTTGTGCGCCATCCACGCCAAGAGAGTAACCATCATGCCAAAGGACATCCAGTTGGCTCGCAGAATCCGTGGAGAACGTGCTTAAGCTGTGAAGTTTTCACATCTTCATTATAACGGCCCTTTTCAGGGCCACCAATATTATTCAAAAAGAGTCTATATGGTTGTTCAACTCCTGATACACGTCCTCTCATAACAAACACTCCCCCTTAAAATAAACACCAAATACTACCAACAAAAATTAAACAAATATGAAGGGAAAACAAAAAACAAAAACAGCAAATATTTACACCTCTTTTGCTTTATCTCCTACTCATTTATCTGCCATTTCACAAGGAAACAATGTGATCATCTTATAAGCAATGCTAATATGTTCATAGCTGAAATCCACCAGATTTTAGTTTGTTTGTTTTTTTTTGTCAGTATGTATGTATGTCATATTATTTATTTATTTATTTATTTATTTATTTATTTATTTTTATATATATATATATATTTTTTTTTTGAGATTGAAGAATATGGGAAATGAGCTTGTTTGTTTATATTTGCCTGCCACCAATAAACACAGAAGAAAGATGACAATAAAACAGATCCCAAGTCGGTAACAAGTGAGCTGTGGATTATTTTCTTGCATAGAAGAAGACATTTAAAGAAGAAATTTACATATATGAAATGAAATTACATGTCTCAGTGAATTAAGCAAGCCCATAGATGCTACTAACACGAGCTAAAATATTATTTTTCTGTCAAAGAATTTTCCATTACTCTTCCCAAGTTTGTCAATTTTAAATAACAATACATGACATGAATAACCACTTATGGTTTTACTTGTTTAAATTTTATTTAGTATAATTTTTTTTCCATTGATATAATTTAAAATTTAGTACATGTGTTTATACCGTATACTGTATGCAATGTACTGCCTATGGAACAATGCCATTTGGTGGTTTAAAATTAATTGCAGTACTAGTATCCACAAATTTGAAAAATTGACAATTTCAAATTCTGTGCAAATCTCTGGAATGATCCCTTCCGTAAGCGATGAAGATAGAGAGGCTGCAAATAGACTGTTTCTGCTGTTTTCACTGAACCAAATTATTCCTAGTTCACCAAATTTTCATTAAATGTGTAGTTGCAAACATTTTAATTGAACACTCTTCTTTTAAGTGACCCAAGAGTACTCCCATACCAAAATAAAACGCATTGAAGCAAATATGCACGAAATACTCATGTTTTTTAGGGGGGAATATATTCGTGGACAACGACAAGAGAATCAAAGTTCGATAATTTTGGTCTTGGGCCATAGGCTTCTTAATTTCTCCAAAATGTGCAATATCGGTTTGAACAAGATTTTTTTCCCTGTAACTTGTATTCAGTTTTACTTCTATGTATTGCACATAAAAATGCACAACTGTTGATGTCAATGCCCAACACAGACATATAGATTACACTCACACACCAAGAAAAAAAAAAAAAAAAAACTTCAACAAGTAGAAAACAAGAAAAAAAAATAAAAAATTCCAGCAATGTGACCTCAGTGATAATGTGCACACTGTGTTGATTGCCCTCCCTACCAACATATGAATATAGTCGATCCATTTCTCCTCATGCCAACACTGTTTTAGATTCTGTAATGTATAAAATACTTTTTTTTTGTTTTTTAATTTTTTGTTTATGTTTTATTGTTTTTGTTATTATTATTACTACTACTACTGTTATTATTGTCATTATTTTGTTATTTTATTTTTTTATTGTACTCTTCTTGCTCTGGTACTATAGTGGTTATTTCTTGTTCGTGACATTGAGAACAGGTAAAACAGAGGGAAAATTCTGATATCATCAAAAAAGGCAAAGGAAAAATTAAATGTTTAGTTTGGCTTGTGTCTTTTTTTTATGAAATTTGTTTTTCTGTTAAAAATAACAGCAAAAAGTGGATTGAAAGTGTACATAATTTGTAAACCATACAGAGTTACCTCCCGGAAAATAATGAAACCAACCAATCAATGCCATGGTTTCAAGAAGATGATATCTCTTTCACGGCCTCGTTGCCTACATATATAGATTTTTTAGCCGGTTGGAAGTCATTGCTCGATTGAAATAATCAAGTCAACATGTCAGGCAGAGGAAAAGGAGGTAAAGGTTTAGGAAAGGGAGGCGCTAAGCGTCACAGGAAGGTATTGCGTGATAACATCCAAGGTATCACCAAGCCAGCCATCCGTCGTCTTGCCAGAAGAGGTGGTGTAAAACGTATTTCTGGACTTATCTACGAAGAGACCCGTGGTGTCCTGAAAGTATTCCTCGAAAATGTCATTCGTGATGCTGTCACATACACAGAGCACGCCAAGAGGAAGACCGTCACAGCCATGGATGTTGTGTACGCCCTGAAGAGACAAGGACGTACCTTGTACGGATTCGGAGGTTAAACGTGAATAGACAGACCACCAAAACAATATAACGGCCCTTTTCAGGGCCACCAATACTTTTCAAAAAGAATCTAGTTGTTGTTTCCAAGTCAGTTCTCACAATAAGAAAATATATAGTAGCTATTTCCCCACTCCAGCACATTCCATTTACAGGACCCCATTTTTTTTTTATTACACAAGAAGGGAGGGCCTGCATTCGTCCGCTACGTATTTAATCTAAATACCTGTTAATTTATATTATAAAGAAAATAAAAATCTACCGAAAGCAACCCTTGCTCTTTAATTTAAACTACGTGCACTTATTTCTGTACATTTCTTTGTTTGTTTTGCTTATTCCGACGTATCTTGTATTCATAATTGTAACTGTTGTAAGATATGTCCAAGGTGGGAATTTTTTCTCTGATCATTGTTTGCAAGTAGAATGTACGTGTAGATCGGTAGACTATAAGGTATACACAGTTAACTTTCATATAATATATAGTTTAGTGGGTTTGATTTTTATTGCTGTGTTTGCGACGGGGGTATTGTGTATACGACAGAGAGAGAGGGGTGGGGGAAGATAAATAACAGTCGACACACATGTGAGAAGGGTATTAAGTAAGTGGCTAATACGTGAAATTGACTGACAACAATTTAGATTCTTTTTGAGAAATGTTGGTGGCCCTGAAAAGGGCCGTTTGTTGTAGAAGTCGCCTGTAAGACTTTACTTGCTGCTTGTGTATTTGGTTACAGCCTTTGTTCCTTCGCTGACGGCGTGCTTGGCCAACTCTCCTGGCAAGAGTAGACGGACAGCGGTTTGGATCTCCCTAGATGTGATGGTAGATCTCTTGTTGTAGTGGGCGAGACGGCTGGCTTCAGCGGCAATACGTTCAAAGATGTCGTTGACGAAACTGTTCATGATGGACATTGCCTTGCTGGACACACCGGTATCGGGGTGTACCTGTCTCAAGACTTTGTAGATGTAGATGGCATAGGATTCACGCCTCCTCCTCCTTCTCTTTTTGTCTCCGCTGGCCCGGGCGGCTTTAGTCTTAGTGACGGCCTTCTTGGCTCCCTTTGATCCTACTTTTGGTGGCATGTTCACACTGCAATAATTCAGTGAAGAATGGTGTCACTCGTAAAATTTTCCTTTTATATCGCACAATGGGATTGAACGATGTAATTTAACGCGTACCTCGCAGAAGACACCTGTAAAAATTTTGAATCGTCGGCAGCCTAAGTACGTTTAGAAAGGAGTGATCTGATTGGTGTAGAATTAAAACATCGTTCAATCCGTTTTTGTGGTATAAAAGGGAAATTTGACCAGTTTGAAGGTTTATTGTATTTACTCTTTACAGTATACAGTATCTGTCAAAATGTCTGGACGTGGAAAAGGTGGAAAAGCTAAATCTAAGGCCAAGAGCAGGTCTTCTCGTGCTGGACTTCAATTCCCAGTAGGTCGTATCCACAGACTTCTCCGCAAAGGAAACTACGCCGAGAGAGTCGGAGCTGGAGCCCCAGTCTACTTGGCAGCAGTTTTGGAATACTTAGCCGCTGAAGTCTTGGAATTGGCAGGAAATGCTGCCCGTGACAACAAGAAAAGCAGAATCATCCCCCGTCATCTGCAGTTGGCCATCAGAAACGACGAGGAATTGAACAAACTCTTGTCCGGTGTTACCATTGCCCAGGGTGGTGTTTTGCCAAACATCCAAGCTGTTCTTCTGCCAAAGAAGACCCAGAAACCCGCCAAGTAAACAGTGGATCTCTTCCAATCTACAAAACAACGGCCCTTTTCAGGGCCACCAACAATTTTCAAAAAGAGTCTAATTGTTGTTTCACCATCAATTCAAACGATGTATATACGTACCCCAAAAAAAACCCTACATCAACAAACGAATATACAAACAAACACACACAACAACAACAAAAAACAGACACACGCGCACAAACAAAATTAAATTAAAAAAATGCAGACACTAACAAATGCATATTATAGCAGTCAAAACAAAACAGAGCTATGAACCCACAGCCCAGAATCAGAAGCTCCGTTCACTCGTTAATTGTCGAATTTATTTATCTTTTTATTTTTAATCAGCGTAGATAAAGAAAAGAAACTTGAGCAACATATCTATACTTTCCCCACAAACGACTGCAAACGCATGTTAATTTAGACATATTTATTCATAAATTCAATAATGCAATACAGTATAATGAATTATAAAATACCTAGACAGGATCTGGTAACAAGACTTAATAGATTTGAAACGCATGTTATGTTATAAATATTTTTGTTCACACTCGTCTCTTGAAATAACGACTGACAGACATTAGAAATTTTGATTGTGTACTTGACCAAAGTCAAAGGGCCATTTCATGTACATGTTCTCCGACTTTCTCTCCATTTTCAAAAACATACATTCTGAATTTGATCACTTCATATCATTTGTATTAAGCCAAGAAATATGGAAATTACTTTGTTTTCTATGCATGTTAACCACGTACATACTGAGTTGTATCGAGAGAGACATAAGTTTTGTTTTGTTTGGTTGTTTTTTTTTTCCTTCGACGAAAACTTTGGATGCATGTACATCATGTTAAATTTTAGTATGGTACGACGGGTTTTTATATCATCGGGGCTGAAAATATTAATAGTTGGTGAGACAAGCGTGTCCTGGGACATTGCAGCTCTGTGTATTTCAAAACTAATCAAGAACGCGACAATAAGCCATAATATACGTGTTCCTTTTTTTATTTAACGCCTATCAAAACGACGAGAAAATGTTGACCCAAGACGTTCGTGCGCGTCAATTGCATTTTTACTTTCTCGTGGGAAGGTGTGAGTTGATATTGTAAAAGTAAGTTTTTTTTAAAAGTCTTTCATTTTGCTGGTCGGGTTTGCGAGTGCTGGTTCTGTCATCTACAGTAACAATACTTAAATGTTACATTTACATTGTAATTGTTTACGTGATACATGTATTTGTATAAGTAATAATGTATGGTAATGTTAACATTTGTTTCAATCATAACACTGTTATATGTAATTGCCCTAATGGCGACCTTATTTAGAAAATAAGAAATATTTTTTAATATATCCCTTCGTGCAACAAACGTCTTTTATTCCAATAGGCGTATTAGGTCGGTTTATTCCGACATGTATAGCTTGTGATTTGTTAGATAATTCGGACGATGTACTATATTAAACACGAAAATACCGGTATATATAGTGGAGGAAAAAAAGATCAAAGCTGAGCGAAGTAATTTTGGTCCTTTTATTAGTTTTATTATGATTTTTGTTGTTTGTTTGTTTGTTTGTTTGTTTGTTTGTTTGCTTTATTTTTTTTATTATTATTTTTTTTTTTTGTATTTGTTTTTCGAACTAAAATGCAAAATAAATGGATTGAACATATTCCTCCATTCCTGTCCAATGAAATCTTGTATGTTTCGACCAATCGGTATATAGCTAATAACGATGTTGGTCCAATCGTCATCGTGCTCTCAATCATAGCGGTAGAACAAAAACAAACGGGTAAAATTCGAACTTTATTCATTCTGAACTTCAATCCGAACTCAGAAAATCTGTATTAACCATGGCACGTACAAAGCAAACTGCACGTAAATCCACCGGAGGAAAGGCTCCACGAAAACAGCTTGCCACCAAGGCCGCACGTAAGAGCGCACCTGCTACCGGTGGTGTCAAGAAACCACACAGATACAGGCCAGGAACAGTTGCTCTCCGTGAGATCAGAAGATACCAAAAGAGCACAGAGCTCCTGATCAGGAAACTCCCCTTCCAGAGATTGGTCCGTGAAATTGCCCAGGACTTCAAAACTGATCTCCGTTTCCAGAGCTCAGCTGTTATGGCCCTTCAGGAAGCTAGCGAAGCTTACTTGGTTGGACTTTTCGAAGACACCAACTTGTGCGCCATCCACGCCAAGAGAGTAACCATCATGCCAAAGGACATCCAGTTGGCTCGCAGAATCCGTGGAGAACGTGCTTAAGCTGTGAAGTTTTCACATCTTCATTATAACGGCCCTTTTCAGGGCCACCAATATTATTCAAAAAGAGTCTATATGGTTGTTCAACTCCTGATACACGTCCTCTCATAACAAACACTCCCCCTTAAAATAAACACCAAATACTACCAACAAAAATTAAACAAATATGAAGGGAAAACAAAAAACAAAAACAGCAAATATTTACACCTCTTTTGCTTTATCTCCTACTCATTTATCTGCCATTTCACAAGGAAACAATGTGATCATCTTATAAGCAATGCTAATATGTTCATAGCTGAAATCCACCAGATTTTAGTTTGTTTGTTTTTTTTTGTCAGTATGTATGTATGTCATATTATTTATTTATTTATTTATTTATTTATTTTTATATATATATATATATATTTTTTTTTTGAGATTGAAGAATATGGGAAATGAGCTTGTTTGTTTATATTTGCCTGCCACCAATAAACACAGAAGAAAGATGACAATAAAACAGATCCCAAGTCGGTAACAAGTGAGCTGTGGATTATTTTCTTGCATAGAAGAAGACATTTAAAGAAGAAATTTACATATATGAAATGAAATTACATGTCTCAGTGAATTAAGCAAGCCCATAGATGCTACTAACACGAGCTAAAATATTATTTTTCTGTCAAAGAATTTTCCATTACTCTTCCCAAGTTTGTCAATTTTAAATAACAATACATGACATGAATAACCACTTATGGTTTTACTTGTTTAAATTTTATTTAGTATAATTTTTTTTCCATTGATATAATTTAAAATTTAGTACATGTGTTTATACCGTATACTGTATGCAATGTACTGCCTATGGAACAATGCCATTTGGTGGTTTAAAATTAATTGCAGTACTAGTATCCACAAATTTGAAAAATTGACAATTTCAAATTCTGTGCAAATCTCTGGAATGATCCCTTCCGTAAGCGATGAAGATAGAGAGGCTGCAAATAGACTGTTTCTGCTGTTTTCACTGAACCAAATTATTCCTAGTTCACCAAATTTTCATTAAATGTGTAGTTGCAAACATTTTAATTGAACACTCTTCTTTTAAGTGACCCAAGAGTACTCCCATACCAAAATAAAACGCATTGAAGCAAATATGCACGAAATACTCATGTTTTTTAGGGGGGAATATATTCGTGGACAACGACAAGAGAATCAAAGTTCGATAATTTTGGTCTTGGGCCATAGGCTTCTTAATTTCTCCAAAATGTGCAATATCGGTTTGAACAAGATTTTTTTCCCTGTAACTTGTATTCAGTTTTACTTCTATGTATTGCACATAAAAATGCACAACTGTTGATGTCAATGCCCAACACAGACATATAGATTACACTCACACACCAAGAAAAAAAAAAAAAAAAAACTTCAACAAGTAGAAAACAAGAAAAAAAAATAAAAAATTCCAGCAATGTGACCTCAGTGATAATGTGCACACTGTGTTGATTGCCCTCCCTACCAACATATGAATATAGTCGATCCATTTCTCCTCATGCCAACACTGTTTTAGATTCTGTAATGTATAAAATACTTTTTTTTTGTTTTTTAATTTTTTGTTTATGTTTTATTGTTTTTGTTATTATTATTACTACTACTACTGTTATTATTGTCATTATTTTGTTATTTTATTTTTTTATTGTACTCTTCTTGCTCTGGTACTATAGTGGTTATTTCTTGTTCGTGACATTGAGAACAGGTAAAACAGAGGGAAAATTCTGATATCATCAAAAAAGGCAAAGGAAAAATTAAATGTTTAGTTTGGCTTGTGTCTTTTTTTTATGAAATTTGTTTTTCTGTTAAAAATAACAGCAAAAAGTGGATTGAAAGTGTACATAATTTGTAAACCATACAGAGTTACCTCCCGGAAAATAATGAAACCAACCAATCAATGCCATGGTTTCAAGAAGATGATATCTCTTTCACGGCCTCGTTGCCTACATATATAGATTTTTTAGCCGGTTGGAAGTCATTGCTCGATTGAAATAATCAAGTCAACATGTCAGGCAGAGGAAAAGGAGGTAAAGGTTTAGGAAAGGGAGGCGCTAAGCGTCACAGGAAGGTATTGCGTGATAACATCCAAGGTATCACCAAGCCAGCCATCCGTCGTCTTGCCAGAAGAGGTGGTGTAAAACGTATTTCTGGACTTATCTACGAAGAGACCCGTGGTGTCCTGAAAGTATTCCTCGAAAATGTCATTCGTGATGCTGTCACATACACAGAGCACGCCAAGAGGAAGACCGTCACAGCCATGGATGTTGTGTACGCCCTGAAGAGACAAGGACGTACCTTGTACGGATTCGGAGGTTAAACGTGAATAGACAGACCACCAAAACAATATAACGGCCCTTTTCAGGGCCACCAATACTTTTCAAAAAGAATCTAGTTGTTGTTTCCAAGTCAGTTCTCACAATAAGAAAATATATAGTAGCTATTTCCCCACTCCAGCACATTCCATTTACAGGACCCCATTTTTTTTTTATTACACAAGAAGGGAGGGCCTGCATTCGTCCGCTACGTATTTAATCTAAATACCTGTTAATTTATATTATAAAGAAAATAAAAATCTACCGAAAGCAACCCTTGCTCTTTAATTTAAACTACGTGCACTTATTTCTGTACATTTCTTTGTTTGTTTTGCTTATTCCGACGTATCTTGTATTCATAATTGTAACTGTTGTAAGATATGTCCAAGGTGGGAATTTTTTCTCTGATCATTGTTTGCAAGTAGAATGTACGTGTAGATCGGTAGACTATAAGGTATACACAGTTAACTTTCATATAATATATAGTTTAGTGGGTTTGATTTTTATTGCTGTGTTTGCGACGGGGGTATTGTGTATACGACAGAGAGAGAGGGGTGGGGGAAGATAAATAACAGTCGACACACATGTGAGAAGGGTATTAAGTAAGTGGCTAATACGTGAAATTGACTGACAACAATTTAGATTCTTTTTGAGAAATGTTGGTGGCCCTGAAAAGGGCCGTTTGTTGTAGAAGTCGCCTGTAAGACTTTACTTGCTGCTTGTGTATTTGGTTACAGCCTTTGTTCCTTCGCTGACGGCGTGCTTGGCCAACTCTCCTGGCAAGAGTAGACGGACAGCGGTTTGGATCTCCCTAGATGTGATGGTAGATCTCTTGTTGTAGTGGGCGAGACGGCTGGCTTCAGCGGCAATACGTTCAAAGATGTCGTTGACGAAACTGTTCATGATGGACATTGCCTTGCTGGACACACCGGTATCGGGGTGTACCTGTCTCAAGACTTTGTAGATGTAGATGGCATAGGATTCACGCCTCCTCCTCCTTCTCTTTTTGTCTCCGCTGGCCCGGGCGGCTTTAGTCTTAGTGACGGCCTTCTTGGCTCCCTTTGATCCTACTTTTGGTGGCATGTTCACACTGCAATAATTCAGTGAAGAATGGTGTCACTCGTAAAATTTTCCTTTTATATCGCACAATGGGATTGAACGATGTAATTTAACGCGTACCTCGCAGAAGACACCTGTAAAAATTTTGAATCGTCGGCAGCCTAAGTACGTTTAGAAAGGAGTGATCTGATTGGTGTAGAATTAAAACATCGTTCAATCCGTTTTTGTGGTATAAAAGGGAAATTTGACCAGTTTGAAGGTTTATTGTATTTACTCTTTACAGTATACAGTATCTGTCAAAATGTCTGGACGTGGAAAAGGTGGAAAAGCTAAATCTAAGGCCAAGAGCAGGTCTTCTCGTGCTGGACTTCAATTCCCAGTAGGTCGTATCCACAGACTTCTCCGCAAAGGAAACTACGCCGAGAGAGTCGGAGCTGGAGCCCCAGTCTACTTGGCAGCAGTTTTGGAATACTTAGCCGCTGAAGTCTTGGAATTGGCAGGAAATGCTGCCCGTGACAACAAGAAAAGCAGAATCATCCCCCGTCATCTGCAGTTGGCCATCAGAAACGACGAGGAATTGAACAAACTCTTGTCCGGTGTTACCATTGCCCAGGGTGGTGTTTTGCCAAACATCCAAGCTGTTCTTCTGCCAAAGAAGACCCAGAAACCCGCCAAGTAAACAGTGGATCTCTTCCAATCTACAAAACAACGGCCCTTTTCAGGGCCACCAACAATTTTCAAAAAGAGTCTAATTGTTGTTTCACCATCAATTCAAACGATGTATATACGTACCCCAAAAAAAACCCTACATCAACAAACGAATATACAAACAAACACACACAACAACAACAAAAAACAGACACACGCGCACAAACAAAATTAAATTAAAAAAATGCAGACACTAACAAATGCATATTATAGCAGTCAAAACAAAACAGAGCTATGAACCCACAGCCCAGAATCAGAAGCTCCGTTCACTCGTTAATTGTCGAATTTATTTATCTTTTTATTTTTAATCAGCGTAGATAAAGAAAAGAAACTTGAGCAACATATCTATACTTTCCCCACAAACGACTGCAAACGCATGTTAATTTAGACATATTTATTCATAAATTCAATAATGCAATACAGTATAATGAATTATAAAATACCTAGACAGGATCTGGTAACAAGACTTAATAGATTTGAAACGCATGTTATGTTATAAATATTTTTGTTCACACTCGTCTCTTGAAATAACGACTGACAGACATTAGAAATTTTGATTGTGTACTTGACCAAAGTCAAAGGGCCATTTCATGTACATGTTCTCCGACTTTCTCTCCATTTTCAAAAACATACATTCTGAATTTGATCACTTCATATCATTTGTATTAAGCCAAGAAATATGGAAATTACTTTGTTTTCTATGCATGTTAACCACGTACATACTGAGTTGTATCGAGAGAGACATAAGTTTTGTTTTGTTTGGTTGTTTTTTTTTTCCTTCGACGAAAACTTTGGATGCATGTACATCATGTTAAATTTTAGTATGGTACGACGGGTTTTTATATCATCGGGGCTGAAAATATTAATAGTTGGTGAGACAAGCGTGTCCTGGGACATTGCAGCTCTGTGTATTTCAAAACTAATCAAGAACGCGACAATAAGCCATAATATACGTGTTCCTTTTTTTATTTAACGCCTATCAAAACGACGAGAAAATGTTGACCCAAGACGTTCGTGCGCGTCAATTGCATTTTTACTTTCTCGTGGGAAGGTGTGAGTTGATATTGTAAAAGTAAGTTTTTTTTAAAAGTCTTTCATTTTGCTGGTCGGGTTTGCGAGTGCTGGTTCTGTCATCTACAGTAACAATACTTAAATGTTACATTTACATTGTAATTGTTTACGTGATACATGTATTTGTATAAGTAATAATGTATGGTAATGTTAACATTTGTTTCAATCATAACACTGTTATATGTAATTGCCCTAATGGCGACCTTATTTAGAAAATAAGAAATATTTTTTAATATATCCCTTCGTGCAACAAACGTCTTTTATTCCAATAGGCGTATTAGGTCGGTTTATTCCGACATGTATAGCTTGTGATTTGTTAGATAATTCGGACGATGTACTATATTAAACACGAAAATACCGGTATATATAGTGGAGGAAAAAAAGATCAAAGCTGAGCGAAGTAATTTTGGTCCTTTTATTAGTTTTATTATGATTTTTGTTGTTTGTTTGTTTGTTTGTTTGTTTGTTTGTTTGCTTTATTTTTTTTATTATTATTTTTTTTTTTTGTATTTGTTTTTCGAACTAAAATGCAAAATAAATGGATTGAACATATTCCTCCATTCCTGTCCAATGAAATCTTGTATGTTTCGACCAATCGGTATATAGCTAATAACGATGTTGGTCCAATCGTCATCGTGCTCTCAATCATAGCGGTAGAACAAAAACAAACGGGTAAAATTCGAACTTTATTCATTCTGAACTTCAATCCGAACTCAGAAAATCTGTATTAACCATGGCACGTACAAAGCAAACTGCACGTAAATCCACCGGAGGAAAGGCTCCACGAAAACAGCTTGCCACCAAGGCCGCACGTAAGAGCGCACCTGCTACCGGTGGTGTCAAGAAACCACACAGATACAGGCCAGGAACAGTTGCTCTCCGTGAGATCAGAAGATACCAAAAGAGCACAGAGCTCCTGATCAGGAAACTCCCCTTCCAGAGATTGGTCCGTGAAATTGCCCAGGACTTCAAAACTGATCTCCGTTTCCAGAGCTCAGCTGTTATGGCCCTTCAGGAAGCTAGCGAAGCTTACTTGGTTGGACTTTTCGAAGACACCAACTTGTGCGCCATCCACGCCAAGAGAGTAACCATCATGCCAAAGGACATCCAGTTGGCTCGCAGAATCCGTGGAGAACGTGCTTAAGCTGTGAAGTTTTCACATCTTCATTATAACGGCCCTTTTCAGGGCCACCAATATTATTCAAAAAGAGTCTATATGGTTGTTCAACTCCTGATACACGTCCTCTCATAACAAACACTCCCCCTTAAAATAAACACCAAATACTACCAACAAAAATTAAACAAATATGAAGGGAAAACAAAAAACAAAAACAGCAAATATTTACACCTCTTTTGCTTTATCTCCTACTCATTTATCTGCCATTTCACAAGGAAACAATGTGATCATCTTATAAGCAATGCTAATATGTTCATAGCTGAAATCCACCAGATTTTAGTTTGTTTGTTTTTTTTTGTCAGTATGTATGTATGTCATATTATTTATTTATTTATTTATTTATTTATTTATTTATTTTTATATATATATATATATTTTTTTTTTGAGATTGAAGAATATGGGAAATGAGCTTGTTTGTTTATATTTGCCTGCCACCAATAAACACAGAAGAAAGATGACAATAAAACAGATCCCAAGTCGGTAACAAGTGAGCTGTGGATTATTTTCTTGCATAGAAGAAGACATTTAAAGAAGAAATTTACATATATGAAATGAAATTACATGTCTCAGTGAATTAAGCAAGCCCATAGATGCTACTAACACGAGCTAAAATATTATTTTTCTGTCAAAGAATTTTCCATTACTCTTCCCAAGTTTGTCAATTTTAAATAACAATACATGACATGAATAACCACTTATGGTTTTACTTGTTTAAATTTTATTTAGTATAATTTTTTTTCCATTGATATAATTTAAAATTTAGTACATGTGTTTATACCGTATACTGTATGCAATGTACTGCCTATGGAACAATGCCATTTGGTGGTTTAAAATTAATTGCAGTACTAGTATCCACAAATTTGAAAAATTGACAATTTCAAATTCTGTGCAAATCTCTGGAATGATCCCTTCCGTAAGCGATGAAGATAGAGAGGCTGCAAATAGACTGTTTCTGCTGTTTTCACTGAACCAAATTATTCCTAGTTCACCAAATTTTCATTAAATGTGTAGTTGCAAACATTTTAATTGAACACTCTTCTTTTAAGTGACCCAAGAGTACTCCCATACCAAAATAAAACGCATTGAAGCAAATATGCACGAAATACTCATGTTTTTTAGGGGGGAATATATTCGTGGACAACGACAAGAGAATCAAAGTTCGATAATTTTGGTCTTGGGCCATAGGCTTCTTAATTTCTCCAAAATGTGCAATATCGGTTTGAACAAGATTTTTTTCCCTGTAACTTGTATTCAGTTTTACTTCTATGTATTGCACATAAAAATGCACAACTGTTGATGTCAATGCCCAACACAGACATATAGATTACACTCACACACCAAGAAAAAAAAAAAAAAAAAACTTCAACAAGTAGAAAACAAGAAAAAAAAATAAAAAATTCCAGCAATGTGACCTCAGTGATAATGTGCACACTGTGTTGATTGCCCTCCCTACCAACATATGAATATAGTCGATCCATTTCTCCTCATGCCAACACTGTTTTAGATTCTGTAATGTATAAAATACTTTTTTTTTGTTTTTTAATTTTTTGTTTATGTTTTATTGTTTTTGTTATTATTATTACTACTACTACTGTTATTATTGTCATTATTTTGTTATTTTATTTTTTTATTGTACTCTTCTTGCTCTGGTACTATAGTGGTTATTTCTTGTTCGTGACATTGAGAACAGGTAAAACAGAGGGAAAATTCTGATATCATCAAAAAAGGCAAAGGAAAAATTAAATGTTTAGTTTGGCTTGTGTCTTTTTTTTATGAAATTTGTTTTTCTGTTAAAAATAACAGCAAAAAGTGGATTGAAAGTGTACATAATTTGTAAACCATACAGAGTTACCTCCCGGAAAATAATGAAACCAACCAATCAATGCCATGGTTTCAAGAAGATGATATCTCTTTCACGGCCTCGTTGCCTACATATATAGATTTTTTAGCCGGTTGGAAGTCATTGCTCGATTGAAATAATCAAGTCAACATGTCAGGCAGAGGAAAAGGAGGTAAAGGTTTAGGAAAGGGAGGCGCTAAGCGTCACAGGAAGGTATTGCGTGATAACATCCAAGGTATCACCAAGCCAGCCATCCGTCGTCTTGCCAGAAGAGGTGGTGTAAAACGTATTTCTGGACTTATCTACGAAGAGACCCGTGGTGTCCTGAAAGTATTCCTCGAAAATGTCATTCGTGATGCTGTCACATACACAGAGCACGCCAAGAGGAAGACCGTCACAGCCATGGATGTTGTGTACGCCCTGAAGAGACAAGGACGTACCTTGTACGGATTCGGAGGTTAAACGTGAATAGACAGACCACCAAAACAATATAACGGCCCTTTTCAGGGCCACCAATACTTTTCAAAAAGAATCTAGTTGTTGTTTCCAAGTCAGTTCTCACAATAAGAAAATATATAGTAGCTATTTCCCCACTCCAGCACATTCCATTTACAGGACCCCATTTTTTTTTTATTACACAAGAAGGGAGGGCCTGCATTCGTCCGCTACGTATTTAATCTAAATACCTGTTAATTTATATTATAAAGAAAATAAAAATCTACCGAAAGCAACCCTTGCTCTTTAATTTAAACTACGTGCACTTATTTCTGTACATTTCTTTGTTTGTTTTGCTTATTCCGACGTATCTTGTATTCATAATTGTAACTGTTGTAAGATATGTCCAAGGTGGGAATTTTTTCTCTGATCATTGTTTGCAAGTAGAATGTACGTGTAGATCGGTAGACTATAAGGTATACACAGTTAACTTTCATATAATATATAGTTTAGTGGGTTTGATTTTTATTGCTGTGTTTGCGACGGGGGTATTGTGTATACGACAGAGAGAGAGGGGTGGGGGAAGATAAATAACAGTCGACACACATGTGAGAAGGGTATTAAGTAAGTGGCTAATACGTGAAATTGACTGACAACAATTTAGATTCTTTTTGAGAAATGTTGGTGGCCCTGAAAAGGGCCGTTTGTTGTAGAAGTCGCCTGTAAGACTTTACTTGCTGCTTGTGTATTTGGTTACAGCCTTTGTTCCTTCGCTGACGGCGTGCTTGGCCAACTCTCCTGGCAAGAGTAGACGGACAGCGGTTTGGATCTCCCTAGATGTGATGGTAGATCTCTTGTTGTAGTGGGCGAGACGGCTGGCTTCAGCGGCAATACGTTCAAAGATGTCGTTGACGAAACTGTTCATGATGGACATTGCCTTGCTGGACACACCGGTATCGGGGTGTACCTGTCTCAAGACTTTGTAGATGTAGATGGCATAGGATTCACGCCTCCTCCTCCTTCTCTTTTTGTCTCCGCTGGCCCGGGCGGCTTTAGTCTTAGTGACGGCCTTCTTGGCTCCCTTTGATCCTACTTTTGGTGGCATGTTCACACTGCAATAATTCAGTGAAGAATGGTGTCACTCGTAAAATTTTCCTTTTATATCGCACAATGGGATTGAACGATGTAATTTAACGCGTACCTCGCAGAAGACACCTGTAAAAATTTTGAATCGTCGGCAGCCTAAGTACGTTTAGAAAGGAGTGATCTGATTGGTGTAGAATTAAAACATCGTTCAATCCGTTTTTGTGGTATAAAAGGGAAATTTGACCAGTTTGAAGGTTTATTGTATTTACTCTTTACAGTATACAGTATCTGTCAAAATGTCTGGACGTGGAAAAGGTGGAAAAGCTAAATCTAAGGCCAAGAGCAGGTCTTCTCGTGCTGGACTTCAATTCCCAGTAGGTCGTATCCACAGACTTCTCCGCAAAGGAAACTACGCCGAGAGAGTCGGAGCTGGAGCCCCAGTCTACTTGGCAGCAGTTTTGGAATACTTAGCCGCTGAAGTCTTGGAATTGGCAGGAAATGCTGCCCGTGACAACAAGAAAAGCAGAATCATCCCCCGTCATCTGCAGTTGGCCATCAGAAACGACGAGGAATTGAACAAACTCTTGTCCGGTGTTACCATTGCCCAGGGTGGTGTTTTGCCAAACATCCAAGCTGTTCTTCTGCCAAAGAAGACCCAGAAACCCGCCAAGTAAACAGTGGATCTCTTCCAATCTACAAAACAACGGCCCTTTTCAGGGCCACCAACAATTTTCAAAAAGAGTCTAATTGTTGTTTCACCATCAATTCAAACGATGTATATACGTACCCCAAAAAAAACCCTACATCAACAAACGAATATACAAACAAACACACACAACAACAACAAAAAACAGACACACGCGCACAAACAAAATTAAATTAAAAAAATGCAGACACTAACAAATGCATATTATAGCAGTCAAAACAAAACAGAGCTATGAACCCACAGCCCAGAATCAGAAGCTCCGTTCACTCGTTAATTGTCGAATTTATTTATCTTTTTATTTTTAATCAGCGTAGATAAAGAAAAGAAACTTGAGCAACATATCTATACTTTCCCCACAAACGACTGCAAACGCATGTTAATTTAGACATATTTATTCATAAATTCAATAATGCAATACAGTATAATGAATTATAAAATACCTAGACAGGATCTGGTAACAAGACTTAATAGATTTGAAACGCATGTTATGTTATAAATATTTTTGTTCACACTCGTCTCTTGAAATAACGACTGACAGACATTAGAAATTTTGATTGTGTACTTGACCAAAGTCAAAGGGCCATTTCATGTACATGTTCTCCGACTTTCTCTCCATTTTCAAAAACATACATTCTGAATTTGATCACTTCATATCATTTGTATTAAGCCAAGAAATATGGAAATTACTTTGTTTTCTATGCATGTTAACCACGTACATACTGAGTTGTATCGAGAGAGACATAAGTTTTGTTTTGTTTGGTTGTTTTTTTTTTCCTTCGACGAAAACTTTGGATGCATGTACATCATGTTAAATTTTAGTATGGTACGACGGGTTTTTATATCATCGGGGCTGAAAATATTAATAGTTGGTGAGACAAGCGTGTCCTGGGACATTGCAGCTCTGTGTATTTCAAAACTAATCAAGAACGCGACAATAAGCCATAATATACGTGTTCCTTTTTTTATTTAACGCCTATCAAAACGACGAGAAAATGTTGACCCAAGACGTTCGTGCGCGTCAATTGCATTTTTACTTTCTCGTGGGAAGGTGTGAGTTGATATTGTAAAAGTAAGTTTTTTTTAAAAGTCTTTCATTTTGCTGGTCGGGTTTGCGAGTGCTGGTTCTGTCATCTACAGTAACAATACTTAAATGTTACATTTACATTGTAATTGTTTACGTGATACATGTATTTGTATAAGTAATAATGTATGGTAATGTTAACATTTGTTTCAATCATAACACTGTTATATGTAATTGCCCTAATGGCGACCTTATTTAGAAAATAAGAAATATTTTTTAATATATCCCTTCGTGCAACAAACGTCTTTTATTCCAATAGGCGTATTAGGTCGGTTTATTCCGACATGTATAGCTTGTGATTTGTTAGATAATTCGGACGATGTACTATATTAAACACGAAAATACCGGTATATATAGTGGAGGAAAAAAAGATCAAAGCTGAGCGAAGTAATTTTGGTCCTTTTATTAGTTTTATTATGATTTTTGTTGTTTGTTTGTTTGTTTGTTTGTTTGTTTGTTTGCTTTATTTTTTTTATTATTATTTTTTTTTTTTGTATTTGTTTTTCGAACTAAAATGCAAAATAAATGGATTGAACATATTCCTCCATTCCTGTCCAATGAAATCTTGTATGTTTCGACCAATCGGTATATAGCTAATAACGATGTTGGTCCAATCGTCATCGTGCTCTCAATCATAGCGGTAGAACAAAAACAAACGGGTAAAATTCGAACTTTATTCATTCTGAACTTCAATCCGAACTCAGAAAATCTGTATTAACCATGGCACGTACAAAGCAAACTGCACGTAAATCCACCGGAGGAAAGGCTCCACGAAAACAGCTTGCCACCAAGGCCGCACGTAAGAGCGCACCTGCTACCGGTGGTGTCAAGAAACCACACAGATACAGGCCAGGAACAGTTGCTCTCCGTGAGATCAGAAGATACCAAAAGAGCACAGAGCTCCTGATCAGGAAACTCCCCTTCCAGAGATTGGTCCGTGAAATTGCCCAGGACTTCAAAACTGATCTCCGTTTCCAGAGCTCAGCTGTTATGGCCCTTCAGGAAGCTAGCGAAGCTTACTTGGTTGGACTTTTCGAAGACACCAACTTGTGCGCCATCCACGCCAAGAGAGTAACCATCATGCCAAAGGACATCCAGTTGGCTCGCAGAATCCGTGGAGAACGTGCTTAAGCTGTGAAGTTTTCACATCTTCATTATAACGGCCCTTTTCAGGGCCACCAATATTATTCAAAAAGAGTCTATATGGTTGTTCAACTCCTGATACACGTCCTCTCATAACAAACACTCCCCCTTAAAATAAACACCAAATACTACCAACAAAAATTAAACAAATATGAAGGGAAAACAAAAAACAAAAACAGCAAATATTTACACCTCTTTTGCTTTATCTCCTACTCATTTATCTGCCATTTCACAAGGAAACAATGTGATCATCTTATAAGCAATGCTAATATGTTCATAGCTGAAATCCACCAGATTTTAGTTTGTTTGTTTTTTTTTGTCAGTATGTATGTATGTCATATTATTTATTTATTTATTTATTTATTTATTTATTTATTTTTATATATATATATATATTTTTTTTTTGAGATTGAAGAATATGGGAAATGAGCTTGTTTGTTTATATTTGCCTGCCACCAATAAACACAGAAGAAAGATGACAATAAAACAGATCCCAAGTCGGTAACAAGTGAGCTGTGGATTATTTTCTTGCATAGAAGAAGACATTTAAAGAAGAAATTTACATATATGAAATGAAATTACATGTCTCAGTGAATTAAGCAAGCCCATAGATGCTACTAACACGAGCTAAAATATTATTTTTCTGTCAAAGAATTTTCCATTACTCTTCCCAAGTTTGTCAATTTTAAATAACAATACATGACATGAATAACCACTTATGGTTTTACTTGTTTAAATTTTATTTAGTATAATTTTTTTTCCATTGATATAATTTAAAATTTAGTACATGTGTTTATACCGTATACTGTATGCAATGTACTGCCTATGGAACAATGCCATTTGGTGGTTTTTAATTGCAGTACTAGTATCCACAAATTTGAAAAATTGACAATTTCAAATTCTGTGCAAATCTCTGGAATGATCCCTTCCGTAAGCGATGAAGATAGAGAGGCTGCAAATAGACTGTTTCTGCTGTTTTCACTGAACCAAATTATTCCTAGTTCACCAAATTTTCATTAAATGTGTAGTTGCAAACATTTTAATTGAACACTCTTCTTTTAAGTGACCCAAGAGTACTCCCATACCAAAATAAAACGCATTGAAGCAAATATGCACGAAATACTCATGTTTTTTAGGGGGGAATATATTCGTGGACAACGACAAGAGAATCAAAGTTCGATAATTTTGGTCTTGGGCCATAGGCTTCTTAATTTCTCCAAAATGTGCAATATCGGTTTGAACAAGATTTTTTTCCCTGTAACTTGTATTCAGTTTTACTTCTATGTATTGCACATAAAAATGCACAACTGTTGATGTCAATGCCCAACACAGACATATAGATTACACTCACACACCAAGAAAAAAAAAAAAAAAAAACTTCAACAAGTAGAAAACAAGAAAAAAAAATAAAAAATTCCAGCAATGTGACCTCAGTGATAATGTGCACACTGTGTTGATTGCCCTCCCTACCAACATATGAATATAGTCGATCCATTTCTCCTCATGCCAACACTGTTTTAGATTCTGTAATGTATAAAATACTTTTTTTTTGTTTTTTAATTTTTTGTTTATGTTTTATTGTTTTTGTTATTATTATTACTACTACTACTGTTATTATTGTCATTATTTTGTTATTTTATTTTTTTATTGTACTCTTCTTGCTCTGGTACTATAGTGGTTATTTCTTGTTCGTGACATTGAGAACAGGTAAAACAGAGGGAAAATTCTGATATCATCAAAAAAGGCAAAGGAAAAATTAAATGTTTAGTTTGGCTTGTGTCTTTTTTTTATGAAATTTGTTTTTCTGTTAAAAATAACAGCAAAAAGTGGATTGAAAGTGTACATAATTTGTAAACCATACAGAGTTACCTCCCGGAAAATAATGAAACCAACCAATCAATGCCATGGTTTCAAGAAGATGATATCTCTTTCACGGCCTCGTTGCCTACATATATAGATTTTTTAGCCGGTTGGAAGTCATTGCTCGATTGAAATAATCAAGTCAACATGTCAGGCAGAGGAAAAGGAGGTAAAGGTTTAGGAAAGGGAGGCGCTAAGCGTCACAGGAAGGTATTGCGTGATAACATCCAAGGTATCACCAAGCCAGCCATCCGTCGTCTTGCCAGAAGAGGTGGTGTAAAACGTATTTCTGGACTTATCTACGAAGAGACCCGTGGTGTCCTGAAAGTATTCCTCGAAAATGTCATTCGTGATGCTGTCACATACACAGAGCACGCCAAGAGGAAGACCGTCACAGCCATGGATGTTGTGTACGCCCTGAAGAGACAAGGACGTACCTTGTACGGATTCGGAGGTTAAACGTGAATAGACAGACCACCAAAACAATATAACGGCCCTTTTCAGGGCCACCAATACTTTTCAAAAAGAATCTAGTTGTTGTTTCCAAGTCAGTTCTCACAATAAGAAAATATATAGTAGCTATTTCCCCACTCCAGCACATTCCATTTACAGGACCCCATTTTTTTTTTATTACACAAGAAGGGAGGGCCTGCATTCGTCCGCTACGTATTTAATCTAAATACCTGTTAATTTATATTATAAAGAAAATAAAAATCTACCGAAAGCAACCCTTGCTCTTTAATTTAAACTACGTGCACTTATTTCTGTACATTTCTTTGTTTGTTTTGCTTATTCCGACGTATCTTGTATTCATAATTGTAACTGTTGTAAGATATGTCCAAGGTGGGAATTTTTTCTCTGATCATTGTTTGCAAGTAGAATGTACGTGTAGATCGGTAGACTATAAGTTATACACAGTTAACTTTCATATAATATATAGTTTAGTGGGTTTGATTTTTATTGCTGTGTTTGCGACGGGGGTATTGTGTATACGACAGAGAGAGAGGGGTGGGGGAAGATAAATAACAGTCGACACACATGTGAGAAGGGTATTAAGTAAGTGGCTAATACGTGAAATTGACTGACAACAATTTAGATTCTTTTTGAGAAATGTTGGTGGCCCTGAAAAGGGCCGTTTGTTGTAGAAGTCGCCTGTAAGACTTTACTTGCTGCTTGTGTATTTGGTTACAGCCTTTGTTCCTTCGCTGACGGCGTGCTTGGCCAACTCTCCTGGCAAGAGTAGACGGACAGCGGTTTGGATCTCCCTAGATGTGATGGTAGATCTCTTGTTGTAGTGGGCGAGACGGCTGGCTTCAGCGGCAATACGTTCAAAGATGTCGTTGACGAAACTGTTCATGATGGACATTGCCTTGCTGGACACACCGGTATCGGGGTGTACCTGTCTCAAGACTTTGTAGATGTAGATGGCATAGGATTCACGCCTCCTCCTCCTTCTCTTTTTGTCTCCGCTGGCCCGGGCGGCTTTAGTCTTAGTGACGGCCTTCTTGGCTCCCTTTGATCCTACTTTTGGTGGCATGTTCACACTGCAATAATTCAGTGAAGAATGGTGTCACTTGACTTGACTTGGGGAGTTTTTTACGTCCTACACCGACAACTTAATGCCCTTGGTCGGACGGTCCTTACTGACATGGATTTTTGGGGGGGGGGTTTAATAATGTGGCTATTTTAGTATTATTTAATAATTTGAGTTTTGAGAGAAAGGAAAAAAACATTATCATTTAATATAATTCACTTTTAAAGGTAAAGGTGGTAGGTGTCCTTACCGGTATTTATTTTACCTTGTACAGAGCCTAATTTTTGTTTGATAATTTCTATTATTTATTTTCCTATCTATTATTATTATTTTTTAATTATTATTATTTTTGTTATATTTCAGTTACTTAATTTTTTTATGTAATTTTTGTTTTTATTTTGTATTATATTTTATTTATTTATTTATTTATTTATTTATTTATTTATTTATTTATTTATTTATTTATTTATTTATTTATTTATTTATTTATTTATTTATTTATTTATTTATTTATTTATTTATTTATTTATTTATTTATTTATTTATTTATTTGCATTTATTTTATTTTATCTTTTTTTTTTTTTTTGGTTTTTTTTTTTTTTTTGGTTTTTTTTTATATTTAGATGTATACATATATACATACATAAGTTTATCTTTGTACCATTTTTAAGAATACGCGCATTTATCAGAAGGCGCCCGAGACGAGCTCTTGGCTTACCTTACTGTAGAATATATTAGTTCTGTTAGTTTACTAGAGGGTGTTAGAATAATACGCGTGTTCCTCAGTAGGCGCCCGAGACGAGCTCTTGGCTTACCTTACTGGGGAATATATTAGTTATGTTAGTTTACTAGAGGGTGTTAGAAGAGTACGCGTGTTCCTCAGTAGGCGCCCGAGACGAGCTCTTGGCTTACCTTACTGAGGATTATGTTAGTTACATAGTTTAAGATAGTGGTAGTTAAATATTGCGCGTTCTCCGAATAATGTGCCCGAGACAAAGCTCTTGGCTTACCTTACTTAGGAATAGTTTCATATTAGAGGGTATTTGAATCATACTCGTTTTCCTAAGTATGTGCCCGAGACGAAGCTCTTGGCATACCTTACCGAGGAATAGGTTTAGTAGAATGAGGTACTTTATTTAGATAAATTTCCCTAAGTAGGTGCCCGAGACGAAGCTCTTAGCTTACCATGGTTTGTAAGGCGCGACCGTCGCAGACGACATCGTTTTTAGTTTATATATGATGGATCCAAAGTGTAGTATGAGAGAAATTATTTGATTCGCCAAAAAATACGCAGTGCAGAATTGAGTATTAGATTAGTTTATGGTAACCTATTCCCGTTATGAAATTGACCAAATATTTATATACAGATTCTCTGATGTTTAAAGGGGGTGCTAGTAGTTGTTGGGTATCTAATTGATCTATGTTCATTTTCGCCAGTTCTTCTTTAAGTTTTTGCCTAGCTGTTTGATGTTTATCACAGTTAATAAACATGTGAGTTATATCTTCCGGAACATTGCAGTGCTGGCAAAGCGGTGATATATTTCTTACATATTGACCTATTTGTCCTGCCAAAAGTGTTTTTCCTAATCTTAATCTTGTGATAGATTTGCAATGAAAGCGACTGCCTTGAAAGAAATAAGGTTTTTGTCCTATTGTTGGGTTTAAATTAAAATACCATGAACCGGCGTGTTCGTTCCAAATATTTTGCCATTTTATTTTAAATATTTGTTTAATTATGGAATGAAATTCGTTAGGACTCATCGGCAATTTTTAAAGTCAATTTCGTCTTTTTGTAGGGCTGCTTTGGCTAATCGGTCTGTGGTTTCATTACCGATTAAACCTACGTGCGCGGGAATCCATTCAATTGTTAAATCTATATTTTTGGAACGTATATCTGCTGCCAAACAATAAATAGAATCTAGGATATCGGGTCTGCTCGATTTATCGGTTTCTATTGATTGGATTGAGCTCAAGGAAACTGTTAGTATTACAGCTTTTTCAATTTTTGTATGATTAGTTATGATTATTGACATTGCTTGGTGGATAGCAAGCATTTCGGTTGTGTAAACAGAGAGATTGTCACTACTGCGGAATGATCTGGAATAGTTATATCTAGGGATAAATATACCGTACCCCGTTTTTCCAGACACCGGTTCTTTAGACCCGTCCGTATAGATTTTGATATGATTTTGGTATTTTTTATCAATATATTCTAATGTTAGATTTTTAATTTTATTGGGATCGTCGGTTTTATTGAAAGTTGAAGAAAGATGGCGAGAAGTGTTTGCTGATTTTTGGTCCCACTGGGGAATTGAACTGGTTTTTTTTCAAGAATTTCGGTTTCCAATAAATTGTTTTCAGTTAATATTTTTCGCACCCGGTACACAGGTGTGATGAACAAATGGTTCAATAAATAACGATGTCATAAGGTGTAAATCCCTAGGTAGCTAATACCCATGTCATCATATTATTTGTCGAATTGGTTAAACCCATAAACATCTGGCAATAGTTTAACTGGTATAAGCTTGATTTACAGGTTTCTGTAAACATCAAAGAAAAAAATACAAAACAGTTCCGATTTTACCTCACTGGGACCAGTTCATATAATTTTATAATTCATTAAATCTGTAAGGTTTTTTTTTCTTTGACAGAAAAATAATATTTTAGCTCGTGTTAGTAGCTTTTTTTTCTTTGTTTTTTTTTAAACACGATCATATCCGTGTCGACACTTGTTCGGTAATTAAGTATTGGCGCGACAATGAAAAGTAGACGATATCGTTAGATTCCAGTCCCGTTGATTTATAGGTTCCTGATTAAATTCACGTACCAATACATTACAACCATACAGAAGAAGACCTATATAACATATTTACAATTTTATGCACAAATATACATGAAATGCAAATTAATACGACACAATATTACAAAATAGATCAAAATGACTTTTACTTTATAATCAAGCAATATCAGCACATATAAAAATAAATGAACATGTTTTCGACGCAAAACTATTAAAACTAAAATAATGTACTAACATGAAACAATGTAATAAAACTACGAGTATAGTTTTCTTGTCTTTATTTTGTGAAAGCGAATGTAAAATTAATGCGATCACATAAATTGAACAAATTAAATGTATAAAAATAACAAAGAGAAAATATTTCTAAATCTTAATTTTTATACATTTCTCAAAAATATTATATTATAAACGTTATGACTTTTCTAAATACGCACCGAAAATACATGTTTTGCTGAAAACTTTACTTCACCAAATGTATATTTTTACAATAAAAATCCTTACTACGACATATGGTTGTAAATCTGTTTTATACGCCTCCCCCCTTACCGGGTCTCTTTTTATTTTTTTTAGTCTCCGATTTTCGACTTCTTAAATTGTGTGGGTGGTGAGTGTAGGACAAAATCCCCCCGGACAAAATCCCTTCCGTCTAATTTAGCATAGGCGGACAAAATCCCCCTCGTTAAGTTTACAAGGCGGACAAATCACCCTGTAAAATTTTCAAGGCAGACAAAATCCCTCTCGAATATGATTTTTTTGAATGTTCACATCGTAGTCTCGTACATATACAGATAAACCTTAAAAAATGACCTACTAAAAAAAACGCCAGATTTTTTATTATTTAATAATAATAAATGTTTGTCTCATTTGCAGTGCTTAATTGGTGGCTTGTTAAATAAGATTGTTTATGATCAAACGAATATCGCTTACTTGAGCAATACATTCTATATATCTTATAGAAAATTGAAACGGGTATGGCTTTTACTAACAAGTTAAACTTTAGTAAAATAATGGTATAATTTAGTTCAATAACTTTTTTCGGTAGATAATAATGAAAGGGATCAAATGGCGCGGTTCCTTTATTAACACATGTCGGACAACACAAACCATATCGACTTCATGCGTTTCAATGAAAAAAAAATAATAACCATGTTTTAATCTTTGTCTCATTCATCATTTCAAGTACCAAGTAAAAACTATGAAACACGATGCACAATACTTATCGATATTACCATAATCCGATTCGGGAGGGATTTTGTCCGCCTTGAAAAATTTTCAGGGGGGGGTTTTGTCCGCCTACGATAAATTATACGGAAGGGA
The DNA here is from genome assembly GCA_944474755.1 of Limnoperna fortunei. Taxonomy (NCBI): domain Eukaryota; kingdom Metazoa; phylum Mollusca; class Bivalvia; order Mytilida; family Modiolidae; genus Limnoperna; species Limnoperna fortunei. Next base: position 57,593,113 of record OX104115.1, read on the forward strand.
TTTTGTCCGGGGGGATTTTGTCCGTCCCCCGTGGTAACCGTTTAGTTTAAGGTACTTTTTATCACAGAAAAAAGTTTCTTGGATACAGATACCATCCGGTTTGGGATGGTTATCTAGATAATGTTTAAGCGCGGTACCGTTTGAGTAAAGCGATCTCGCTTTCCATTGTAGGATTGTAAGCCCTTCCATTGTGGTTTACTTAGCGTTTTTAACGTAATTGGAAACAGGTTGTGGGAGGACGGTCCCCGAATTTACAGTGTTTTTTCTTGTCCTTTTTAATGGGACAACGTGGCTTACTTGAATTCTGTCGGCGTTTATGTCGGTCCCGAGTTGTCTATTATAAGTTTAATAACTGTTTGGGGTACTTTTTCTTTTTTTGATTTTTCTTTATTTTCTATTGCCTGCATTATAAAATCTATTATGGAGATCATGAGTCCTCCAAATGCAACTTGTGCCGAATGTTCAAAGGGATCTTTATTATTGTTTGTCGGTTGTAAACTATTCAAATTTTGAAACTTGAGATTAGTTTTTGTGAGCTTACTGTTGTTATAGGTGTTTTGTCTAATTTATCAGCAGAAGTTTCCGCGGTTGTCTGGCTGCTAATTACCTCCGACATATTTATGGCTTGGTTTATTACAGTCTGGCTGTATGACATCTTTTTTATTTCCTTTATTGCTGCTTTCTGTTTTATTTTGGGGTTTTGAGTTTTTTCGAGATCTTTAACCTTTTGAACGGCTATTTTAAAGTCAATGTTTTCCAATGATATTAATTTATTTACCTGATTGTGGAATTTATAAACCGGGCAATAAATGGAGTTAGAAATATGGTCTCTCTGACAATTTACGCATTTATTAGTTGAGTTTCTACATGTTTTAGTTTCATGTTTTCCGGAGCATTTTGCGCAATTTAGTGTAACACTTGTGCATGCTTTTGTGAAATGTCAGAATTTAGAGCATTTGGTACAGAACTTTGGTTTTTGGATAGTTATCCAATTTACATTTAAATTCTTTTGTGACCACACTTGTTAGTTCTTTGTTGTCAAAGTCTACCGTGGCCAATACAAGTTTGCCTTTTCGATTTCTTTAAGTTTAACGTCAATTTTCATTAGATTTTTAATCATGGTTTCCTGATCTTTGACTGGTAAAACAGTCGGTTTAATATAATCTTTGATAACTTTAAAGATTGTAGTTGGGACCTTTGGTTTATTTATTGTTTGGTTTTCGCGTTTTTCTTTGATTTGAGTTTTGAATTCAGAGTCGAATCTTTCTACTTTGATGGGAATGTTTTTAAGTTTGGTCACGTCGAGTAGTTTTGATCTTAAGCTGCAATTTTAACCCGTACCAGGACGGTTTTTGGTTTTAAAGATTTGATTTATTTTAATTTGGTCACTGTTAGGATCACCTAAACTGGCCAAAATAAGCCACTGAATGGTCATCATGGTGGCCGTCAGAAATTGCTGGCATTTTCTTGTTATAACAAGCGTTTCATCTGGTGGGAATCTAGTATCATTTCCAAGGTCTTTGTTAATTTTGTCCCCCACCCCTTGTCAGTTTACTAGGTTGGATATTTGGTGAGTCAGGACTGTCCCTAACTCTTTTTTTATTTCTTAGGTTTGGTGTGGTTTTCCATGTTTAAATAAGATATATATGTATATATGTATATTGGGATTTTTTTAAAATTTCTTATTATATTTATATTTATATATTTACTTCAGTTTATTTATTTTAACAGCGCGGGATCCGTACCTAAATTGTTTTCTTCTTAGCAATTTAACATATGTAGAAAACAGTGAGCGTGAGAAATATAATTACAGTCCACAAAAAAATTTATGGTTAATCAAAATTTAGTAAATAGTTTATTAAAAGAAAATTGAATATTAACAATTTTAAACGCTAATTAATTATTTAATTTATTAAGATTTAAAACCAAAATAAACTAAACTTAATTTTGAAGAGACTATAATCCAAATGATGCAAGCTGAATGGACGGACGCCGGGCGAACGTTGGCAGTTCTGCTGACACTTTTTTGCGACGAAGGAACACCTGTACGGATCGAAGATCAAACGCAAGATGATGATGACTTGACTTGGGGAGTTTTTTACGTCCTACACCGACAACTTAATGCCCTTGGTCGGACGGTCCTTACGGACATGGATTTTGGGGGGTTTAATAATGTGGCTATTTTAGAATTTAATAATTTGAGTTTTGGACAAAAATTCATTATCATTTAATATAATTCACTTATAAGGTAAAGGTGTCCTTACTGGTATTTATTTTACCTTCTACGGAGGCTAATTTTTGTTTGATATCTTATATTATTTATCATCCTTTCTATTATTATTATTATTATTATTATTATTGTTATATTTAAATTACTTACGTTGTTTATGTAAAGGATGATGATGATGTGAAAAATATATCTATATACTCCTTCATGCAAGAAATGGCTTTTATTCCAATAGAGGTATAAGTTCGGTTTATTCCGACATGTATAGCTATTAATTTGTTAGATAATTCGGACGCTGTAACACGAAAATACATATATTGTAGAGGAAAAGATCAAACCTGTACGAAGTAATTTTGGTTCTTTTTTATTAGTATTATATATGATTTGTGTTTGTTTATTTGTTTTAATTTTTAGTTTATTTATTAATTTTTTTTATTGTATTTGTTTTTCGACTAAAATTCAAAATAAATGGTATTGATATATATATATATATACAAACGTCTAAGTATTGTGACAACCATATAATATATCTATCCAGCGGATTTCTGAAACATCAGAAATACAGGGTTAATATCAAATTTTTATATATACTTCTACAAATTAAGCCCAACACTGTTTGAATTAGATTTTTAACACTGTCAAATTTGTGTTTTCCCTCAGCGGGATTCCGACATGTATAGCCATTGATTTGTTAGATAATTCGGACGCTGTTACACGAAAATACATATATTGTAGAGGAAAAAATCAAACCTGTACGAAGTAATTTTGGGTTTTTTTTAATTAGTATTATATATGATTTTAGTTTGTATTAATTTTTATTTTATTTATTTATTTTTTTTATTGTATTTGTTTTTCGACTAAAATTCAAAATAAATGGATTGTACATATTCATCCATTCCTGTCCAATGAGATCTTGTATGTTTCGACCAATCAGTATATAGCTAATAACGATGTTGGTCCAATCGTCATCGTGCTCTCAATCATAGCAGTAGAACAAAACAAACGGTAAAATTCGAACTTAATTCATTCTGAACTTCAATCCGAACTCAGAAAATCTGTAAAAACCATGGAACGTACAAAGCAAACTGCTCGTAAATCCACCGGAGGAAAGGCTCCACAAAAACAGCTTGCCACCAAGGCCGCACGTATGAGCTTCCCTGCTACCAGTGGTGTCAAGAAACCACACAGATACAGGCCAGGAACAGTTGCTCTCCGTGAGATCAGAAAATACCAAAAATGCACTGAGCTCCTGATCAGGAAACTCCCCTTCCAGAGATTGGTCCGTGAAATTGTCCAGGACTTAAAAACTGATCTCCGTTTCCAGGGCTCAGCTCTTATGGCCCTTCAGGAAGCCACCGAAGCTTACTTGGTTGGACTTTTCAAAGACACCAACTTGTGCGCCATGCACGCCAAGAGAGTAACCATCATGCCAAAGGACGTCCAGTTGGCTCGCAGAATCCGTGGAGAACGTGCTTAAGCTGTGAAGTTTTCACATCTTCATTTTAACGGCCTTTTTCAGGGCCACGAATATTATTCAAAAAGAGTCTATATCGTTGTTCAACTCCCGATACATGTCTTATCATAACCCACACTCCCTCCAAACTAAACACCAAATACTACCAACAAAAATTAAACAAATATGAAGGAAAAAATACAGCAAATATATACATCTCCTTTGCTTTATCTCCTACTCATTTATCTGCCATTTCACAATGCAATCACCTTGTAAGCAATACTAATATGTTCCAGCTGAAATCCACAAGATTTTAGTTTTTTCCATTGATATAATTTAAACTTTAGTACATTTGTTTATACCATATACTGTATGCAGTGTACTGCCAATGGAACAATGTCATTTGGTGGTTTAAAATTAATTGCAGTTATAGTACCCAAAAATTTGAAAAATTGACAATTTCAGATTATGTACAAATCTCTGGAATGATCCATTCCATCAGCGATGAAGATAGAGAGGCTGCAAATAGACTGTTTCTGTTGTTTTCACTTGACCAAATTATACCTAGTTCACCAAATTTTCATTAAATGTGTAGTTGCAAACATTTTAATTGAACACTCTTCTTTTAAGTGACCCAAGAGTACTCCCATACCAAAATAAAACGCATTGAAGCAAATATGCACGAAATACTCATGTTTTTTAGGGGGGAATATATTCGTGGCCAACGACAAGAGAATCAAAGTTCGATAATTTTGGTCTTGGGCCTTAGGCTTCTTAATTTCTCTAAAATATTGGTTTGAACAAGATTTGTTTCCCTGTAACTCGTATTCAGTTTTACTTCTATGTATTGCACATAAAAATGCACAACTGTTGATGTCAATGCCCAACACAGACATATAGATTACACTCACACACCAAAAAAAAGAAAACTTCAACGACTAGAAAACATCAGAAAGAAATTAGTTTAAGGTACTTTTTATCATAGAAAACAGTTTCTTGTATACAGGTAACATCTGGTTTAGGATGGTTATCTAGATAATGTTTAAGAGCGGTACCGTTTTAGTAAAGCGATCTCGCGTTCCGTTGTAAGATTGTAAGCTTGTGTAAGATTGTGGTTTACTTAGCGTTATTTAACCTAATTAAGAACAGTTTGTGGGAGAAAGAGCAATTTACACAGAGTTTTTTCTAGCCCTTTTTAATGCCGCAAAATCGTGGCTTACTTGAATTCTGTCGGCGTTTAATGTCGGTCCCGATATATCTATTATAAGTTTAGTAACTGTTTGGGGTACTTTTTGTTTTTCTGGTTTTTCTTTATTTTCTGTTGCCTGCATGATAAAATCTATTATGGAGATCGAGAGTCCTCCAAATGCAACTTGTGCCGAATGTTCAAAGGGATCTTTATTATTGTTTTTCGGTTGTAAACTATTCAAATTTTGAAACTTGAGATTAGTTTTTGTGAGTGTTTTATGGCTGCCTGTTGTTATAGGTGTTTTGTCTAATTTATCAGCAGAAGTTTCCGCGGTTGTCTGGCTGCTAATTACCTCCGACATATTTATGGCTTGGTTTATTACAGTCTGGCTGTATGACATCTTTTTTATTTCCTTTATTGCTGCTTTCTGTTTTATTTTGGGGTTTTGAGTTTTTTCGAGATCTTTAACCTTTTGAACAACTATTTTAAAGTCAATGTTTTCCAATGATATTAATTTATTTACCTGATTGTGGAATTTATAAACCGGGCAATTAATGGAGTTAGAAATATGGTCTCCCTGACAATTTACGCATTTATTAGTTGAGTTTCTACATGTTTTAGTTTCATGATTTCCGGAGCATTTTGCGCAATTTGGTGTAACACTTGTGCATGCTTTTGTGAAATGTCAGAATTTAGAGGTTATATGGTTGTCACAATACTTAGACGTTTGTATATAATTTACTTACTGTGACTGCATGACAAGTAACTTTGTCATCCTATATAATATATACAAAAATGCTGAATTAGATTACTGTCAGATTAATACGTATTGGTAACGAAAATTCCCTCGTCACACGCTAGTACACATGTACTATGTATGTCTAAGATTCACCCCGGTTAATGAAGCTATATTTTTATATAGCGGATTTGTCCGAGGGGTCTAGACCGCTGGACATAGTGCAGGCGAATTGGTGCCACAGTGTCACAACGGTGTGAGTTCGAATCCCGCTGAGGGAAAGCAAAATTTGACAGTGTTAAAAATCTAAATAAAAAATCAATATATATATTTCTGATGTTTCAGAAATCCGCTGGATAGATTATTATATGGTTGTCACAATACTTAGACGGTTATATATATATATATATATATATATATATATAGATATATACAAACGTATATATATATATAACCGTCTAAGTATTGTGACAACCATATAATAATCTATCCAGCGGATTTCTGAAACATCAGAAATATATATATTGATTTTTTATTTATTATCATTATTAATTTAATTTTATTTATTTATGTAATTTTTTTTATTTTTTTTTTTTTATTTTATTTTATTTTTTTTTTTTTTTTATTATTATTTTTTTATTTACATATATACATATATACATACATAAGCTTGTCTTTGTACCATTTATAAGAATCAGTAGGTGCCCGAGACGAGCTCTTGGCTTACCTTGGTGTAGAATATATTAGTTTTATTATATAGATAGAGATGAAATATCGAATTTTCCGAGTGACAGAAATCACGGTAAATCAAATGTGAAAATTATCGTTTATTTTCACTCTCGGGTTTTTTCCCGCCCAAAACGTCACAATTGTTTTGTACTATACAAATATTCATCCGCCGTCCTTAAAAATTTAGAATTAGGCATTAAAATTTTACGAAAACAATTTTGATCTATATAATAAATAGAATAATCAATTGGGCATCGTTAATATCCAAAATATGATCACTCGTGCCGCATAAAGCATCAGATTAAACTCGTGCGCGGAACAAGTTCCGCGCACTCGTTTAATCAGATGCGTTATGCGGCACTCGTGATCCTATTTTGGATATTCACTCCGCCCAATTAATTATCATATAAATCTTTGTTTACTAAAGTGTCTTATAATAATACGCGTGTTCCTCAGTATGCGCCCGAGACGAGCTCTTGGCTTACCTTGGTGTAGAATATATTAGTTATCTTTGTTTACTAAAGTGTCTTATAATAATACGCGTGTTCCTCAGTAGGCGCCCGAGACGAGCTCTTGGCTTACCTTACTGGGTAGTATTAGTTATGTTAGTTTACTAGGGGGTGTTAGAATAATACGCGTGTTTCTCAGTAGGCGCCTGAGACGAGCTCTTGGCTTACCTTACTGAGGATTGTGTTAGTTACATAGTTTAGTGGAAAGGGGTAGTTGAATATTATGCGTTCTCATTATATGGTGCCCGAGACGAAGCTCTTGGCTTACCTTACTTTGGAATAGTTTAAATTAGAGAGGGGTATTTGAATCTTGCGCGTTTTCCTAAGTATGTGCCCGAGACGAAGCTCTTGACCTACTTTACCGAGGAATAGGTTTAGTAGATTGGGGTACTTTATTTAGACACATTTTCTCAAGTAGGTGCCCGAGACGAAGCTCTTGGCTAACTTCTCTTTTGAAGTCAATATTTGTTAGGCGCGGCCGTCGCAGAGGACATCTGTTTAGTTTATATATGGGTGATCCAAAGTGTAGTAATAAAAGAAATAATGTGATTCGTCAAAACCGTCGCGGTGCTGAATTGAGTATTTTTAGATTAGTTTATGGTAATCTATTTCCGTGATGAAATTGACCCAAATGTTTATATACAGATTCTCTAATGTTTAAAGGGGGTGCTAGTAGTTGTTGGATATCTAACTGATCTATGTTCATTTTCGCCAGCTCTTCTTTAAGTTTTTGCCTAGCTGTTTGATGGTTGTCACAGTCAACATGTGAGTTATATCTTCCGGAACATTGCAGTGTTGAATGGTGTCACTTACTTATGGGGGTTTTTTACGTCCTTGACTACCGTAAAACGGTCTCGCACGGACTTATTGCCTAATGGCTTTTATATAAATTTTTTTTAAAACTATTTATTTGTATTTTGGGGGATTTATAGGCCATAAATATTATAAGTGAAATGATAAAAGGGGCAGAAATGCCGCAACCAAAAAGACTTAGTGGAAGTAGATTTATCTATCAAGCTGCATCCAGCTAGAGAACCAAGACGCTAGCAGCAAGTACGGGTCGTGCCATGGCAGCGGCGCGTGCGCCTACTCTCATCGAATACTGCCAATGGAATCTTTTACGTGCCAGTTAATGGAATACTGTAAACGAGGCACCAGTTTTACGTCTCATCTGACAGACGGAAATGGTGTCACTCGTAAAATTTTCCTTTTATATCGCACAATGGGATTGAACGATGTAATTTAACGCGTACCTCGCAGAAGACAACTGTAAAAATTTTGAATCTTCGGCAGCCTAAGTACGTTTAGAAAGGAGTGATCTGATTGGTGTAGAATTAAAACATCGTTCAATCCGTTTTTGTGGTATAAAAGGGAAATTCTAATATGAAGTGCTTGAAAGACTTTAAGACCACAACTATAGTAAAATAATGATTTATATATAAGCGACACGTGCTGAGGAGGGCATGCTTTAAAAGGCTGTTCCAATTACAAAACCGTAATTCCCACCGGAAAGCTATTGCGTATGACGTATTAATCTTTTCGGAAGAGTAAGCCAAGAGCTCCGTCTCAGGCACCTTATGAGGAACACGCGCAATAACGGCAATAATTAATATCTAAAAAAATTATTAAACCGAAGTAGGGTATGCTAAGAGCATCGTCTCAGGCGGTTCCCTACTTCGGAATACAGATAAAAGTCCTCAGTAGAGTAAGCCAAGAGCTCTGAGGAATACGCGCAACAGCGACAAAAAAAATATTTACTACTTCTACTACTACTACTACTACTAATAATAATAATACAAAGTAGGGTATGCCAAGAGCTACGTCTCGGGCGGGTACCTACTTCTGAACAATAATCCCTGTACATAATGTTTACAGCAAACTTGTATATATATTTAAAAAAAAATGTTAACGAAAAAAAAACAGAATTCTTTAATAGATTTCTTAAAAATGAAAATAAAACCGTAAGAACATGCTTATCTTATAATTTACAAAAAAAATTGTAGTTATTTAGAAACCAAGTGAAAACTAACAAATATTATACAATTCCACATTGAAATGTATATAACTGAGTTACTCTATTATTTTAAAATTCAAATTAATAATGTATGGCTATAGTAATGTATATATACATGTAAATAATTTGTTTTTTTTTCGTCTGTCAGATGAGACGTAAAACAGGTGCCTCGTGTACTCCATCAACTGGCACGTTGAATATCCCATTGGCAGTATTCGATAAGAGTAGGCGCACGCGCCGCTGCCATGGCACGTCCCGTACTTGCTCTTGCTGCTGTCGTCTTGGTTCCCTAGCTGGCGGCGGCTTGATAAATCTACATCCACTAAGTTTTCTTAGTTGCGGTATCCACAGACTTCTCCGCAAAGGAAACTAGAGACAATCGGAGCTGGAGCCCCAGTCTACTTGGCAGCAGTTTTGGAATACTTAGCCATTGAAGTCTTGGAATTGGCAGGAAATGCTGCTCGTGACAACAAGAAGAGCAGAATCATCCCCCGTCATCTGCAGTTGGCCATCAGAAACGACGAGGAATTGAACAAACTCTTGTCCGGTGTTACCATTGCCCAGGGTGGTGTTTTGCCAAACATCCAAGCTGTTCTTCTGCCAAAGAAGACCCAGAAACCCGCCAAGTAAACAGTGGAATTCCAATCTACAAAAACAACGGCCCTTTTCAGGGCCACCAACTATTTTCAAAAAGAGTCTAATTGTTAGTTTAAACATATTTTATTAATATAAATATCAATAATATGTACAAAATACATCATACAAAGAACAACATACATGATTCGGAAATAAGCATGTAAGCTTTTGTTAATCCGTCTTCTTACAATTCCGACAAAATGTAATATCAAAACTATGAGCATGCTTAGGGAATAAATAGAAATAGAAAAAGGACATGTAAATGTTGTCAGGAAGTGTAATAAATAGAAGAAACAGTCAACGTGACAATAGAAATGACGGAATAGTGAAATGCAGTTAACAAAAGCGTTTGCTTTGAACACTATATTTTTGAACAAGATTAAAGACCTTAATATTTTCATCTAATGTTAGAAAATCTGACCCATACAATAATAAGTTAACATCGACAGGTTGGTTTAAATTAAGAGTATGTATGGTAATATAACGAAGCTGGTCGTACTTATAACATTCAAAAGAAAATGATTGGCTGATTCGACATGACCACATGTACAGTTTGGATAATCCACAAGGTTTCGCAGATACATATGCTCATTTAGTGAACTACTGTTCATACGAAACCTTGCATGTAGAATCTGCCCTTGTCTTGTTTCGACGTAATAGTATTTTGGGGTTACTTTGCTACGAGATTCCAATTTATTTTTGAATATACTTAGCGAGGAAGACCTTCGTATATCTAATGGCAAATTATTCCACATGTTAATGGTCGCAGGCAGAAAATATTCAGAGTAGAAGTTCATTCTTGTACGAACATTAACAATATTTTCGACTTGGCGAGTAAAATGACTATGTCGATCACCAACTGAACTAGGAACAAGTTCCCATAAACAATTTGGGGATTCCTTGTTTATAATCTTATATAATAGAATAAGTCGATGTTTTCTGCCCTCCTAGCTGAAAGTGTTTCCCAAACCGTTTCTCGATAAAGTTTTTCTAACGACGTCAATTTTGTCCCTCCCGTAACAATAAGCATAGCGTCTACATGGACACTCTCAAACTTATTTACTTATTATTGTGTATAGTTATCGCCATAATCCAGAATTGATCTAATATAAGAAAAGTACATTCTCTCCAGGACATACCTATCAAGGACAAATCGTACCCTACGAAGGAAATTAACTCTAGTATATGCTTTTTTTTAAAATGTAATCAATGTGGTCATGCCAAGAACCATTACTTGAAAATAAATGTCTATGTGTTTGTTTGAAGCGATTTCTTGAATACAGAGCCCGTCCATAAGAATAGGTGGATGAATTGGCTTGACTGATTTACGAGATATAGTTATCCTTTCAGTTTTATGTGGGTTAAATTGTACTAACCACTCTTTTGACCAGCTATGAATTTTGGTTATATCACTATTTAATATGTCAGCAGCGACTTCGGGACTATTATATAAATGCTTGTGTCGTCTGCAAAAAGCTTAACACAAGCATTGGTATCTTCTACAATATAATTAATAAATAAATGAAACAATAAAGGTCCTAAAATGGAACCCTGAGGAACTCCTGCATTAATAGATGTCAAGTCAGAACTACCACCGCTAAAAATCACTCTTTGTTCCCTCCTTTAAAGATAGTTTTTAAACCAGAGTAACACATTTCCACCAATACCGTAATTCTGAAGTTTGAATAAGAGTCCTTTATGCCATACACGGTCAAATTCCTTGTTTATGTCACAAAATACAACCCTTATTTCCCATTATCTAAGGCTTTCCCAATATCATTGGACATGCTTATAAGCTGGTTTACGGCAGAAACACCTCTTAGTTAATCCCAACTGACTGGGTGTTTTTTAGTAAAAAATTGTGGACATGTTTATAGACATATCTCTCCATACATTTGGATATAACACTAAGTAAGGAGATAGGTCTTTAATTTTTTACATCACTCGGTGAACTACTTTTGAACACCGGTGTTACATTTGCCTTCTTCCTTTCGTTCGACAATAAGCCGAAGATAACAACATATTGTATAGTTTACACAAAGGATATTTTAAAATAGACGAAGCCTCCTTTAGTTATCGTGGATTTACTAAATCAGGTCCAGAGGCTTTGTTAATATTTAAAATAGAAAGCACATCTTCGACTTCACTTTCATCTAAGACAATAATATCTATAATTTAGGTTCTTGATGACTTAATCGGTCTGGAAGTGTAGCTTGTGTTTCATCTATTTTTGTCTGCAAAGCAAAGTAATCGTTAAGACTGTTTGCTCTGTCAGTGTCATCAAAGATTAATCCATCACCAACTAATAAGGGGGTATATCAGTATGTGCCGGTTTAATACCAGCTATTTTATTGCAAGTTACCCACCAAGACTTGGGGCCTCGGTGGCCGAGAGGTCAATGTAGTTCGTTTACTATTGATCACGTGGTCTGTCAACACTGAGATTGCGGGTTCGATTCTCACTGCAGGCAGGGTGTACTCGACTCCAATCTTAATTGACAAGGATTGCCAGTTTTCCTATCGCAGGTCGGGGGTTTTCTGCGGGTACTCCGGCTTCCTCCCCCAATAAAAACTGGACGCCATGATATAGCTGAAAAATTGCAGAAAGTGGCGTTAAACACCATCAAACAAACACCACCAAGACTTAGACGAACATTTCTCAGCAGATAATTTTCTTACAAAATCAAAGCGGTACTTTTCTCGAGCGGTTCTAACTTGTGACGTCACATTATTCCTTATTTGTTTAAATTTATCCCAGTCAGTCGTTTTATCGGAGCGTTTTGCTTTAGCGTTAGTGCGGTTTTTTTCCTGATAAGTTTTTTCAGATCACTCGTGAGCCATGCTGGATTTGATTTCCGAATGGTTACTATACGATTCGGAATACATGAGTCCGCTGAAAATACAATGCAGTTTGTAACATTGCTCACAATCTTGTCAATATCATTTGACTTGAAAATATTATCCCAATCAGTATTAGCCAACATCTGCATTATAGGTATAAAAATCGCCCTGGTTATAAAGCCAGACTTTACGTTTAAACGCTTTTCTAATTGGTTTGGGAGAATTTCTAAAGCCAATAACAGGGCAGTGGTAACGAATTTGATCGAGAAGTGGGGGACCGACTGTAACATATGGTACAAAATACTGATCATCTGTAATTATCAAATCAATTAACGAGGAAGAATGTTCAGTGAAATTTGTAGGCTCTTCAATAAGTTGCTGTAAACTATACTTAGTGTAGCTATTTTCCATTTTAGAATTTACAAAAAAACTGGTTATCATTAAAATCGCATGTAATCACAATGTGGTCACAATTAACAACATTTGTTGCGGACTCGATAGAGTCTTCAACATTTATCCAAATGTCAACAGGGCTGGCAGGAGGGATATAAAATGTCATATATAGAAACTTTTTCCTATTGTTACTAATTTCAAGCCAAATAACCTCAACATCTAGCGGCTCTAAGTCCGAACGTCTTATAACATGAGACATCTCTTACATTTACAATAACAACGCCCCCCTTTTCGGCAGTGCCGCTATACCTCCTGAAGGGCTTGTGATAATTTAAAAAACACACAACCAAGTTTCAGTGAATGATAAAAATATCTAGTTCGGTCTAATTGTTGTTTCACCATCAATTCAAACTTTGTACCAAAAAAAAAAAAAAACAAACAACAAACAAATATACAATCACTAAAAAAACAACAAATAACCGCCCAAAATTAAATGAAATAATGGAGACACTAACACATGCACATTATAACAGTAAAACCAAAACAAAAACAGAGATATGAACCCACAGCCCTTTTCTTTTCTCAATATATGTAGTTACTTGGCCACACGTATATCAACAGCCGATAGTTTTTTGCTTTACTTTGTGTTCTATATTTTTCCATGTCCGAGTCTCCATTCGCTTGTTTGTTAATTGTCGAAACTATTTATTTATATTTAATCAGCGTAGGAAAAGAAAACAAACTTGCGCAAAATATCTATTCTTTCCCCCAAACGACTGCATAGCATGTTATAAATATTTTTGTTCACACTCATCTCTTGAAATACAGACTTGACAGACATTAGAAATTTAGATTCTGTACTTTACCGAAATTAAAGGGCAATTTCATGCACATTTTCTCCAACTTTCTCTCCATTTTCAAGAACATATATTATCATATTGGTAGTACATATTATCATATGTATTAAGCCAAGAAAATACGAAAACTCCTGCATGTTAACCACGTACATACTGAGTTGCATGTATAAGGATAGACTCAAGTTTTGTTTTGTTTTGTTTGGTTCCTTTTTTCACTTTTCCTTTGGCGCAAACTTTGGATGCATGTACACCATGTTAATTAAATTTTGTATGGCACAACGGGTTTTTATATAGTCAGGGCTGAAAATATTAATAGTTGGTGGGACAAGCATGTCCTGGGACATTGCAGCAATGTGTATTGCAAATCTAATCAGGAACGCGACAATAAGCCATAATATACGTGGCCCTTTTTTTATTTACAGCCTACAAACACGACGAGAAAAGGTTGACCCAAGACGTTAGTGCGTGCCAATTTCATATAAATTTTCACTTTCTCGTGGGAGGGTGGGAGTGGATAATTTTTTATTTTAAATATATCCCTTCATGCAACAAATGCCGTTTATTTCAACTATGAATTATTGGGGTATCAGTTCGGTTTATTCCGACATGTATAGCTAGTGATTTGTTAGATAATTCCGACGATGTAACACGAAAATACCAGTATAGAAGAAGAAAAGATCAAAGCTGTGCGAAGTAATTTTGGTTCTATTTATTATTATTGTGATTTTTATTTGTTTGTTTGGTTTTATTTTATTTATTTATTGAACTTTCCTCCATTCCTGTCCAATGAAATCTGGCATATTTCGACCAATCAGTATATGGCTAATAACGATCTTGGTCCAATCGTCATCGTGTTCTCAATGGTGTCAAGAAACCACACATATACACTGTTGCTCTCCGTGAGATTAGAAGATACCAAAAGAGCACAGAAGTCCTGATCAGGAAACTCCCCTTCACTAGATTGGTCTGTGAAATTGCCCAGGACTTCAAAACTGATCTCCGTTTCCAGAGGTCAGCTGTTATGACTCTTCAGGAAGCCAGCAAAGCTTACTTGGTTGGACTTTTCGAAGACACCAACTTGTGCGCCATCCACGCCAAGAGAGTAACCATCATGCCAAAGGACATCCAGTTGGCTCGCAGAATCCGTGGAGAACGTGCTTAAGCTGTGAATTTTTCACATCTTCATTATAACGGCCCTTTTCAAGACCACCAATATTATTCAAAAAGAATCTAAATGATTGTTCAACTCCTGATACATGTCCTCTCATATCTCATAACCAACCTTCCTCCCCCCTCATATTTGCTTGCCACCAATAAACAAAGAGGAAGAAAGGAAAAAATCTAACTAATCCCAAGTCGGTACTAACTGAAAACTTATTATTTTCTTGTATAGAAGAAGACATTTAAAGAAGAAAATTGCATATATAAAATGAAATTACATTGCTCCGTGAATTAAGCCAATAAATGCTACCAACAATAGCTAAAATATTATTTTTCTGTCAAAGAATTTTCTATTACTCTTCCCCAGTTTGTCAATTTTAAATAACAATACATGACATGAATAACCACTTATGGTTTTACTTGTTTAAATTTTATTTAGTATAATTTTTTTCCATTGATATAATTAAAAATTTAGTACATGTGTTTATACCGTATACTATATGCAATGTACTGGCTATGGAACAATGTCATTTGGTGGTTTACAATTAATTGCAGTACTAGTAGAAAAAAAATTAGAAAAGTTGACAATTTCCAATTCTGTACAAATCTCTGGATTGATCCCTTCCATCAGCGATGAAGATAGAGAGGCTGCAAATAGACTGTTTCTGCTGTTTTCACTGGACCAAGTTACTCCTAGTTCACCCAATTTTCATCAAATATGTAGTTGCAAACATTTTAATGGAAGACTTCTTTCAAGTGACCCAAGAGTGCTCCCAAACGAAATAAAACGCAATGAAGCAAATATGCACAAAATACTCATGTTTTATAGGGGGAATGTATTCGATAATTTTGGTCTTAGGCCTTAGGCTTCTTAATTTCTGTACAATTAGCAATATCGGTTTGAACAAGATTTTTTTCCCTGTAAATCATATTCAGTGTTGCTTCTATGTATTTGCAGATAAATGCACAACTGTTGATGTCAATGCCCAACACAAACATATAGATTACACTCAAACACCAAAAAAAAGAAAACCAGTAGAAAACAAGAAAAATTTTTTTCCCTCGAGTTGAATCAGAGCAATGTGACTGTGGACCTCAGTGATAATGTTCACACTGTGTTGATTGCCCTCCCTACCAACATATGAATACAGTCAATCCATTTCTCCTCATGCCAACACTGTATAAGATTCTGTTATGAACATTGAACTTTTTTTTTTGTGGGGGGGGGGGGGGAACTATATTCGTGAACAACGAGAAGCAAAAATATAATAATAATAATTATAATAGTTATTATTTAAAAAAAATCACAAATGAATATCTTATAATTTTGAACATGGAAATGCATTCTCGGTATGTGCCTTAATTTGTTTTACTTCGACTGACGATAATACAGATAAGTTTGACTTAAATATGAATAGATAAATTTATATTTTTAATAATGTATTTATTTTCAACTAACCTGTAAAAGCCAATTCTATAAATTAGGTATCATAATCCTTAGAGGAGTATGTTTGATACCAACAGTAGTGAAAAATATAATTAATAGATTAGTTTTTTAATCATACCGATAGAAGAACATTTTCGCTAGCCAAGGGTTACGATCCGAGAGAGGGGGACCTGATCGTAATATTTGGCTAGCGAAGATGCATTTTTGCGCGATATCCATATGTTTAAATCGTCGTTTTAGGAGAAAGGTTTTTAACAAATTTCTAATAAGAAATATTTTCTCATTACTTGTCCACAATCCAAAGAAAATCCTCGTACAAAACATCACACTTATGAACAGTCTATTTATACAAAACTCAAAAATAATATTCATCTTCTTTACGTTAATAAAGCTTTAGACATTGCGAAACCAACGGGAAACGATCATTATTGAAGACATTTCTTTTTCGTCTTTGAAGGTTCACGTGGAAAATGCTATGTTAATCATTTTTCCGTATATGGATAATGTGACCTAATTTTATTATAAACGTGCTAATTTGCATACTATAACAACCATTTCGTAGTAAGAATCCAGTAATTTACAAATGTATTACCCAAGATGCAACACGCCATTCAGTTTCGGGTTCTCAATGTTTTTAATGTAGTAAACGTAATTAAAAAGAGACACGAGTGACAGTTAATGTGCACAATGCACAACACACAGCGGGTTATTAAAAACGGCAATAACTATCATCACGTATTAATAATGATCGATTTTGTATATGCAACTTCTTTTGGACATCAAAGTACAGGAACTCCCGCTCTGCTACATTACGAGTAATGGGACTAAATTCGTACCATCGCCAAAAAAGATCGAGGGTACAATTATTCGTTCTAGGTGAGCTCGACCACAACGTCAATTGACAAGGATTATTATTAACTAAATTCCATGATATAGCTGAAGAATTTATTGAAAGTTGCAAACAAAAAATAAACAAGCAATAAATAATACATATTTGTACCAAGTTCTAAACTATTAGATTGTTAAGGACGTTTCAGCAAAAATCTGCCCATGCGGCCGTGTAATACCACTAATAGAGAATAATCCAGGTATTTGTGTACAGGACTTTATATTATTCATGCAATGTTTTTTGTTAATATGCGAAGCAGTTTCTTCGTATATTATTAATGCGTTCGATTATAATTTGAGCCGGGTGTCTCAGTGACCTTTTGGCTAAGGTAGTTCAGTCATCTAATTTGATCACGTGCTGTTAACACCGAGGTTTGAGTTTGAGTTCAATTCCTATTTTAATTGAGAAGGATTGCCTTTGTTTATATACCGACAGCAGGAATTTCACCAGGTTCTCCAGCTTCCTCTCCCAAGAAAAACTGGACTATACGATATGGCTGAAAATTGATGAAAGTGGCATTGATTCCCTTTCAAAAATGAACATATTAAACATATACTTTGAGCCTAGTTAGTGAATGCGATTTCATTCATAAAGTTTTCAAAATGATTTTTCTACTAATAATTTTGATACTTAGAAGTGAAACAAAGAGTTTTGCCTAACTAATTTACAGTTAATTATGTATGCAGTGAAACTTTTGAAGCAATCAACCGTCTTAATTTTTTCAACATTTCTGTTTTATAATTGTATTATGAAACTAAAAAACAATCATCACTAACATATAATTGCTATGAACGCAAGAAAAGCAAAGTATCTTTTTCCGTTAGTCTTCATGACAGATCAAGTAATCATTGTCTACAAAAAATTTGTGAAAAATACAAGCGCATTAAATTGCATTTAGACATCATTCGATTTTGCAATCAAGAATAAATTATGTCAATAAATTGTCACAGATCAAACATACAACAGATCATATTATTGTCACATCAAACATAAAACAATTTTCAAAACGTCACTATTTCCCAACAACATAAAGATAGCCAACTACTAGTATTTGACAGCAGAAATACAAAAATTCGAAAATCTCATAGATTATTTACAAATTTAAAATTATAATACATCACATTTATTTTGATACAAATATATAAATATATCAAATGTATAAACAGCTTGAAAATAATGAAAAAGCGTTGCACTGTAGTGAATCAGTTTTTTAATGCTCATTAAGTTATGTCATAACCACACTTAGATCCATAGTAAACTAGAAAATGAACTGAAACTGACAGACGATGGTTTATATAACACTTCCGCGATGCGGAACGTAATTATGTTAAAATTTAAAATGTATATATGTTTTCTACAGACAATCAATGTTAAAATTAATTCATTTATATCAAGCGAACATGCGGAATGGTAACTGTCATTTAAACATATTACAATTAATATACTGGGTATTTGTCACCTAACCATCGCTCTAATTTGCGGTAATTGTTTTTCTCCCAGGCAATGTTGGTATTAATAATTTCTTTTCCTTCGTCAAATCCCGGTAAAATGGATGTCGAGTAAGAATTGTGCTCATCCTTCCAATTTTGAAGCTAAAACAAAAATACATTTTACATTTCGTAATTAATTTTTAGTTTTTCTAATCAATGTTTGTATGCATTACTGTACATTATGTGTTGGTTGCGTACCACGATAGTATAAACATTAGTTGTATACTTTTGTGACGAACTCATGTGTTAATATATCCATCTTAATACATTGGTTCCTTTTACTCATCATTCAGAAATATTTACCATGTAACTGCACTCGGTTTCACTAACTATGGATATTTGGTATGTTCTACTTCTTTTAATGTTTTATATGGTTAACATTTTTGTGCTCTTTAAGACGAGCAAAGAAAAACTAAAAGATATAATGTTTGACAAGCACGGAATAATTATATACTAACGTCTTTTAACTCATATTCAGTATAAAACCTTCTACTCATTCCAATTACAATCTGGTTCTGAGCAGAGCCACCAATTCCAGACCTGAAAATATCAATTTTACAAAAGTAGGTAAATTTTGTTACCTTAAAAAAAGTCAGAAATGACGTTTAAAACAGACAGTTGTATACCTTTACAAAAGAACATTAATTCTGCTGCTGCAGTCTACATTTCAAACATACATTTAGACATACCACCTATTTTTGATAATTCTCATTTTGATTTTGAACAAAATAAGGATTATAAACACAATTTTTAATGTACATTAAAAAAAGGGCATATAGAGCCATTGAGATTTACATTAATATAGGAGACTCGGTGGACAAGTGGTAAACGAGAAGGGCTTGTAGGTATCCGATAAGAAAATTAGATACCAAAGTGTTATAATAAAATTAACATTCATGTGCGATCAAAATTATACTACAGCAACAAACACTTAAAAACAATAAAAGAACAACGTTTCCAAATTCGCCTCGGAAGCACACATTTATCTTTGCAAGTGCCCGCAAGTGATTTCCTTAACTGTCCAAAGGGGCTAACAGTCCGCTTTAAACAATTCATATTGATATTGTTAATAGGAATTTTGATTTAATTTTCATAACATATGGCCATAGTAGCACTTGCAAGACAATTGTCCATATATTTTACATTTCAAAGGTAGGAATCAACACTTTACGTAATTTGTTTCGCGTTTATTGTACCCATACTGAGATACTACCATACTTGTAATCATCCCTCAAGATGACCAGAGCGATCCCAGGCGACGAAGCAGTAAAGCCCTCTTATTCTAGGGTTGCTTAGTTATAATACGGAAGCGTGAGAGCGGACCGTTACGGGTAATCCGTTTGGAGAATGCTATGCTGCTTGCATGACAAAAACATCTTTTTGTAGATTTGAAAACAGAGCAGGAGCATTGTATCCCATTCAAAATGCTGAAAGCTCCACCATATACCCAATAGTCTATACATTTCCTTGTGTATTTGTTTCTTTCGTGAATGATAGCCTCGAGCAGATTGTATTAGGAAGTTACAAATTACTTTAAATGTTCATGAACTGTATTTTGATTTATCTCTTCAACACTGGCCACAACAGATTTATGATGAAATGTTTCTTATTCGTTAAATAATCAATATGTGGTTTAGATTAGGCAGCACTTTCTACATAGATTATAAGTAACTAGGACAGTTTTTTGCATGATTTAGTTAAATGAAAACTCATCTTTAAGCCGGCCTTTAATAGCATTTTGATACCGACGACCTCATTTGACTGAAATTGCTTTTCAGACTTTTCTAAAAACAACAATCTTATTTCATTTACATTACTGTAGTAATTGCAGAGATTATCTCATAACATGATAATATCATGCATATGCACAAAGTGTGTAATTTTATTTTTTGCTGACATTTTGTTGCAGCATGGACTATTGATCATAATCTATAGCAAAGATACAGATGCGAGATCCAAAGAACAAATTCTGAGAACGAAATTGTAACGCGAATTACAACACACGAAAGCAAGAAGCAAAAAGTAACAAAATATGAACAACCTAAACGAAGGGGAGATGTTCCAGATGAGGAGTATATCTTTGAATGTGATGCTATTCGTGTAATGTATGGTCGGAAAATGGTGTCGAATTATAGACAAGAGTAGAGACCGTTAAAATACGCAATAATATCCTTCAACAATTGTTTGGCAGTAACACTATAAAGACCCACCGATTCTTGATGCCGGCCTTTAATATCATTTTGATAACGACGACCTCATTTGACTGAAAATGCTTTTCAGACTTATCTTAAAACAACAATCTTATTTCATTTAAATTACTGTAGTAATTGCAGAGGTGTAAACATCTCATAACCTGATAATATATACTGCATAGAAATAGAAAAATCTATGGTAGGAAATTTTAACAAAAAGGTCAGTTAGCCGATGGTTCAACAAAAACCGAAAACCATGGACACGGAACAAAATAAAATATAGATATAAATAAGAAACAGACTGTTAACTAACTATACTGCTTAAATCCTCAGTTCATTGGGGTAAATGCGAATTAAACAGTCACCAAATCTTTATTAGTGAACAATCTGACATCATCTATGTATAAAAAGCTGAAATCAAATAACTGTGCCCGTGTTATGTCCTTCTGTTATAAAATACCTCGAAAAAATATGCTTCGTATGAATGCAGAAACAAGAAGACAGGTAGTACACGTACAGCCCCTATTGTAATCATTGATGTGCCACATGTTTGCTAAAAAAAACTACCACCAAACCACTCATGTTAAAACCTTTGAGTATAGCCATGATCTACATGGTCGCATATATAATGTGTCTGTACACATACTTACTCTTTCACAATATACTCCCACTTGGAACGTAAAAATCTATACGCCAGATTTAGTCCTAAGGGGTTTGATGCAACAGCAAGGATAACAAATCTTCCATCTTGAGATCTAATCTTGTTCGAATCTATGCTGTATTCTAGAAAGCTATGAAATAATAATGTGTGTACATTTTATTATTAAATTTTCATGCATCCATATTGACAGCCAATATATATTGTAGAATTACAACACATAGATATGCTAGGATTGCAGACAAACAAAGTATGAGAAAGTTTAATATGGAGCTTGAATGAAAACAAAATCATATAATAAAGTTTAATGTTCTTTATTTTACCTAGATAAAATCCAATTATCTCTCGAACAGCTAAGAGCATCTATAAATATTCGTTGGTCGGTTGCTGAACTATTTGCATATTTACTGAAAACAAAATTCCAATCATCGGAAGTTCCAGTCCTGATAGCTGTACACAATACTATTGGTTTAATGTCAGGTCGAATTCTAGAAAACAAAACATCACTTGATTATGTAGTTTATTACGTCATCCACAATAACAATATCAACTACAACAACGTAAAAAAATAAGATAAATTAAAATTGATAAATACAATTTTATTATTTTATTATACTTGCAATGTTAAAGGGTCGCTACCGTGCTAACGTGCGTTTACAGTGTTAACTGTTTTATCACTAAATTAATACAGTTATAAACCCAAAAGACAACTACACATACAGTTATAAATGCATCCACTGAAGAATCGTGTAGTATTTGATAGAACATGTGTATATATGGATTATAGAAGCCTTACATAAAATTATCTGGGTCGTTTCTCCAACTTTGAAATATCCTTGAAGCTTCATCTGAACATTCAGAGATGCCATATTTGCATGCTCTGCTTGCAACTGAACTCTGCAACATTCTATTTAAATATAAATAGATTAATGTTTATAGGTTTATAGACGTAGTTTGCTGTCATGTTATACAGCTAAGAAATAAAGCAAAATAATTTTGTGGATTTCACCCACGAGCATTGTTTATGCACTTAACCAGATTGTTTTTGTTCTGATTGTTTAACCAATGTTATGTTTAATAAGCAGCAACCCTATTAATGCCACACCATTATCACAGAAAAGCAAATGAGGTATGATGAGAATCTATAATCATGTAGTCTCTCCCGTTTATTTTTCGTTAATTATGACTAGACATAGAGGACGTAGAGTTCATTAACGGTATTGTGGGTGATATTTAACACTGTGCGCACATTTCAAACAAGATCTACATTTGTTTCAGCGTGATGCTGCAGAACATTAAAAAATCTCTATTCTACATAAAATATAATGCAATAGGTCGATTACAGACTAAAAACAATACTCAATATATAGAATGAATGCATTCAAAAGTGTGGTATAATTTTTAATAAGGCTTACAAACAATCGTCTAAATATTTTGTTCCAATATGAAGCTGAGGGCGGGCTTGCTTCAAGTATGAAATATCAATTTATCTAGAAAGTTTGGAGGTTTTCAATGGACTTTGTATTCTAAATAAGTCTAACTGCTTCCATAAAGCCGATTTAACAACTTAAATACACTGTTTACAGCAGTGTGGGGCACCTTTGTTCTGATATTGCAAGATAAAAGGTAAGATCATAATAATTCCTAAAAATTAATAATCAAGGCGTTTCAGAAAGGATAAACATATTTAGGTTGTCTGTAAGCGTTAAGCGACAGAAGGTAACGTTAAATGATGAAAATCTAACAGTCGATTTTGAGTAAAGTAAATTGAAAAGTTAAAATAAAATCTCACATTGTCATGACCGACTGATTCTGTGCAATATTAAGCTTATTTTCTTGGAAGGTTACGTTGACTTTGTCAATCATAAAACGCTGAAACAAAACACAATTTCCTTGAAAACTACAGATGTTTCAATAGAATTAATATAAAATATATAGCAATGCAATTACAGCACGTGGGTGTCACATGTGGAAATGCTTATCATCTGTAAGAAAATCACATTACCTACAGGTTCATTGAGGCTCGTGATACTAAAAGTTAGTTTTCTACGTTGGTTCATTTTAACACGCTGTTGTTTGTCTCTTTTTCTTTCAATATGCATGTTACTATCATAATTGGAGTATGATGTTGGAATCGTCCATTTAAATGATAATATTCAACACTTTGTTCGGATTTATTATTATTTTTATTTATTTCAGTAAAAGGATTGCTAAAATAGTTTAACTTTTCAGCCTATCTTAGTCTTATTTTATTTAACGGAACATATTAAAAGGGACCCCTGTGACCGAGTGGTTAAGGTAATTTGTCTACTATTGTTCGCGTGGTCTGTCAACGCTAAGGTTACGTGTTCGAGTCTCACTGCGGGCAGGGTTCAATCGACTCCAGTCTTAATTGACAAGGATTGCCAGTTACCCTACCAGGGTCGGGGGTTTTCTCCGGGTACTCCGGCTTCCTTTCTTAATAAAAACTGGACGCCATGATATAGCTGAAAATTTGCTATAGTGACGTTAAACACCATTAAACAAAACAAAAAAATATATATTAAATAACGCGAACTAATTTGAAAAGACCGGCAGGTCGAAGCATGGAAAATACACTTTCACCAATTACATATAATAAGTGTGTATAATGCTGTTTCTTTGTCTAAATAACTGGTTCTTAACCGTAATGAAAATTTTTCCATTTTGTTGTCCATACATTACAAATATTGTCAACGTGTTTTTAGAAGACGAGCACAATACTCACAAGGGATGTTGGTAAAAAAAGCTGTATTGATTTGATGTGAACCAATACAGGCATTTCAGGAAAAGAGTAATATAGAAATTAAAATAGCAAAATATATATAACTGAATACCTCAAAATTGCCGTAGACAGGTCTAGAAACAAGCATCCTGTCTAGATAATTTAATTCCTTGATGGCCGCTCCCCATGGAACATAATCGTTCTCCTTGTCGAGATAATCAAGTGTGTGTAATGCTGTTTCTATGTTCACATAACCGGCTCTAAAACGTAATACAGTGTTTTCAACAATATTATAAAAAACAGACCAAAACCGTTTAAATAGTACTATCTACAGGCAAATATGAAGTGAAATCTTAGTTTATACTATCTTTTTGACGAGCAATAAAAAATATATTGGCGAAAAATTGTAAATAGTTTAATGTCTCTGATATTTTTTTTATATTTTAATATTCTTGAACACCTTAAATATTGAAATAATATTTTACAACATTCTTATATCGTGACTATATTCATATATAGTTATCTTCCAAAACGTCTACTCTCAAAATATGAATTATTTTACAGGTAAAATTACAGGTAAGAAACCTTCAACGAGCTTCATAATCCCAATTTCTGAATAAGATGATTATTTTGTGAGTAGACGTTTTGGGAACACCGTATTTTTCATTTCTGACTGATTTGTTTAGTGTTTTTAATTGTTTATAGGTGTAATAAGAACGTCTTACAAAATATTAAAATTAACAGAAACGCACATTATATCAAGGATAACTTACTTATTTAATGCAAAAGCATCACTTATTAAAGCTGCTCTGTTCACCACATGAATAACCTAGAAATAGTATCGTAGAACAAAATTGACATTAAACAGATAATAAGCAATATACTACACCATGATACTGATAACCCAAAAATTGTTCATGCACAACATTCAAAAACATTCGAAACAATTCATATTGACAACGACAAAATTTATATATCCTTTCAGGAAATAGTTCGTTTATTATTATTATTGTTATTATTATAAATATGAAAATCAGAACAGAACATATTCAATTCTCCTACAAATTGATACTGAGCAAACGAGAACTATAGGTTCGGTTGAAGGTTGGAGATATCGAAAAAATCTGTGTATTGAACTTTCCAATCATCCATATTTAATTGTGTTTAGCTGATTTTCTCGGTTTTCTAATTGCGTGTGATGGTGGAGGAAATAAATAATTAGAATAATAGTTTAGGGCAATTACTCCTTAAAAGTCTATTATTCACTGTTTTCTCAACAATCCAAACAGAAAGAAAGAATTTAAAAACATAAATCTTTTATAGTATCTTTCATAGACCCATTGCATAAAGTTTACTACAAACTGAAAATATCCTGCTATGATTGAATCATTTTTCATGTGTTTCTTATGATTATAATTCTAAAATATCACATACTTTTGTTTACCCAACTCTATACTGAATTTCGAATTCAATATTCCGAATCACGAATTTTGAATTACCAAAACTAAATGATCATTCTCTGCTTTCGCAAAAAAAAAATTTACTTCCAATGTAGTTCAAAAACAACATTTTTCAATATAGCTGTAAATATTATCAGGAAAACATTAACATTTAAGTGCAGAAACGTGGAACACCGTTTTGTAATTGTTATAAACGAGTACTGATGTTAATAAAACGCAATTATGACCACATAACGTTTATAAGAAGGAAATGCAATTACCTCGTGGTTAGCACCGAGTTGTTCCACTATAGCATCCCAAATAGCTTGTTCGTAGTTGACTCGGTAGTAACCAAACTCTTGAATGTTTAGAATAATCCATTTGAACGACGAATGTTTTAAATCTTCAATCTCCAAAGTGTTATCTAAAAAGAATTAGAACAGAAGCAATCAAACATGCAATAATGTAATTTAATTAATAAATAAAGAACTGTCTACAAAAATGATTTACAACGGCAAAGCAATCATTCTTCCCAGAAATCGATCAAGCGACACAATATCTGGCAACGAAAACAAAAACTACCCATACGATGTTTGAACGTCTGTACGTCTTTCCAGAAGACAGGTAAATTGTCGTTCACACCTATTACGTATTGATATAATAATAATAATATCTTTATTGTCATATAAACATATGTTTGCGACAAAAGCAAGTACATAATATTTAACAAAGAAAAAGAACAATATGAAAGTACAACCTTTTTTGCCCTCAGTTCTAATGACTGTTTTAAAAAAGAATCAATTAGTTTCACATGTTCTATTGACAAAGGATTCAAAGGCTATTAAGATCTTTGGCTTATATTTTCCAACTAATTTATCAAATAATTCTAATTTGTTTGTTTAAATTACAATGCAAGAGGAAATGCTCTTCATTTTCGATGACATGGCAAGTTTTACATAGATGGTCATCTCTTGAAGTTTTAAATTAATTTCTAGATTATGATCACTTCAACGAAGTTTTGTAAAACACCTTCTTCTAGACAAGTAAAATTCTTGATCAAGACTTGTTTAAGATTGTTATATAAGAATAGCTTATTTCTTTCGTCATAACTATTTATCTTATTTTCTATAGTAGTTATATATTTTTCAACCATTCTCTTGATTAGAAGTTTAGGCAACCTTTATTCATATTATTGCAATTTGCTATCTTATCATACAACTTAGTATTATAAAATATAATTTTGATACATATGATGTGTCAGGTAGCCATCTGTGAAGGATATGTCCGAGTTATATGTCAAGACTGGACGAACTAATTTATCAAACCGGAGGTTGCCGAGTGAATACGTCTTTAATTTTATAGGTCTTCTAGGCTATGGATTAAATTGCCGCTTTTCTTAAAAGTGAACCCAAAAACTTATATTCAGATACATTCTGTATACAATTTGTAAGAAATAAAAGGTTTAGTCATTTTAATACTATTATGATGGATTACCATACTTTTAGTTTTTTCAATATTTAATATAAGTTTCCAATTACCACAGAAAACTTTAAGATATTTCATAATATTTTGCAGACCATCTTTAGTTTCTGATAGTAAGACCAGGTCATCTGCAAATAATAGTGACCCCACCTAGGAGTCTACCAATTTGGGTGCCACTAAACCTTCACTGGTTGGGATATATTCTAAATCATTTATAAATATATTGAAGTGAGTATGACAAATTTAATTCCCTTGCCCCACTCATCTGTATGTTTCCAAAAAACGAGAATAAGTATTATTAAATTCCAATGCCATTTCTATACTAATAAATTCAAAAATAAATAAGCATGCTCACAATCAACGCCATCTTAATGGTAGTCAGTATGTCTGATAAGTCACTTCAATTAATAATTATATACTTCAACATTATTCCCTGAATGCACAATACAAGAAGGTTGAATTAACTATTAACAGTGATGACAGAAATGTAAGAAAATGTCAACAATATTGATAAGTATAATATTTCAAAGATAATGTTCGGGTTATTGCCTTTTCTAGCTTTTCAGCGTATATCACGTTTATTGGTAAAATATTCGTGTGCAGATGATGTAGCATTTCAACAATATCAAAGTGTTCTGGAATTAGATCACTATTAAAAATCAAAAATACAACAAAGTTCCAGGCAATAAATTTTGCTACGCCTGACGCGCGTTTCGTCTATTCAAGACTCATCAAAGGCGCTCTACCCAAAAAATTGAAAATGCCAAACACTATATGAATATGAAAAGCATAGAACAATAAAACCAAAATATGCCGAACTGGACACCAAATAATGACGAAGATCAACATATGCCTGGGGTATGAAGAACCTTAGGGTTTTGACAATTTTGAAATTTGAACCGGCAAATTCATAGCTTTGATGTGTTCTTTAACACCAAAGTGTTTATGTCGGAGCGGGCTAACCTCGGGGAATTAAAACTCCACCAGCAGCGCAAACCATCACGGATGTAAGAAATCATACTACAAAGTTCCAGGTAATAAATTTTGCTACGCCTGACGCGCGTTTCGTCTATTCAAGACTCATCAGAGGCGATCTACCAAAAAATAGGAAAATGCCAAACACTATATGAATATGAAGAGCATAGAACAACAAAACCAAAATATGCCGAACTGGAAACAAAATTATGACTAAGATCAACCTATACCTGGAGTTGGAAGAACCTTAGGGCTTTGACAGTTTTGAAATTTACACGAACAATTTCATAGCTTTGATGTGTTCCTCAACACAAAAGTGTTGATGCCGGAGCGGACTAACCTCGGAGACTTCTTTATGTAGTGTATAATTGTCTATAGGTTGAGAAAACGCGTATTTATCTGTTTGATATGAATACGGATAAATATTTAAAAGAAAGGAAGCGAACAATATGCTGAAACAAATCTTGAGCATATTTTTTTTTAATTAGAGCTAAAATATTTACCACTGGTATTCATCCAAGTAATATTCCTAAAATCATGTTCAAACCATGGATTAACATTGGTTGTATAGGTCAATGGAATTTCCCATTTAGAACTATAAAATAAAAATATATTAAGGACAAACCATGCAGACTAGAGATTATGAATATGGAACATGAACAGTAAATAATATATTGCCTTGTTGTTAAATCTTGAAAGTTTTTTTTATGAATCATTACAAATTACATACTTCAAAAAAATTTTGACCTCGTTACATTAATGTGCTGATACCACTGGATTTTTGTCAGTGCGCTATTTAATGCTTTTGTTGTGTTTTATACCCCGCCCAAAGTGGCGGGGTATTATGTTATACCCGCCGTATGGATATGAGTGTCCGTCCGTCCTTCCATCCGTCTGTCCGTTCCTCGGTGGTTTGCAGATGATCACTTAAACACACGTTAACAGATTTTGTTTAAACTTGAACAGCTGTTAAGTTCTATAAAATGAAGATCAAGTTCGATTTTCAGCACAATGAAATTCGTTGTTTTTGTTGTTTTCGACTTGGGCCAATTCAATTTTTATTTTGGTCGATAGTTGACGGTTTCCAAATGATAACTTGAAAACACGTCAACAGATTATGGCAAAACATTGCACAGCTGTTAAGTACTATAAAATTAACATAATGTTCAATTTTCAGAACAATCCCTTTTGTTGTAAGGCCAATGTGAAATTAATTTTATAGGCCCAAGGTCAAGGTAAAAATTGTCTTGCGAGATGGGCTGTTATCATGATCAGGGGTTGATATAGGCTGATTTGTAATTCAGTAAAATGTGTTCATGAATATTCAAAACCATGCAACGTGGCGGGTATCATTAAATGCACTATTTTTATGAGTAACAAGTGTAATTTGTATGTTATTTCTACCTGTATATTCAATTGATCATCTGTTTTGGACTCTGCAAACGGTCAATGTATAAAATTAAAATTGTGTTCTATTCAAACCTTCTTTTACAAGAATTGACGGTTTGGTTTGGTTGAGGTATTTTTAAGGGATACTCCGGCTTCTATCCGAAAAAATTAGACGATACGAAATAAATGAAAGGGAAGAGAAACACCCAGCAAACAAACTATTAGAAATTAAATTACTTACTTTTGCTTTTCATTCTCACTTGCTCCAAACAGGAACCGCTCTTGCTTAAGACTGATGCCGGTTGATGTGTTCTTAACAATTAACAATGGATAGTTCTTTTCCTCAACCCATGTATCCATCACACGCCTAACATCAACGCCACTTCCATTAGCCAGTGATTCCTGTTTATTAATTGATAAAACAGTAAGTTATCGGCATGTCTCGTATAGCATTGAGAGACAACGAGATTTTGATAGACAAGCGACAGTAAATAATACATAGAAATTGACGTTTTTTGTTCTTTATAAATGAATATCAATGTGCAACTGCAGCAAGAACAAATATATACCTTGCTCAATGCTTCCCAGAGATCGTCATGGTGTACATTTCCATATTCTTTACTTCTAATGTAAGCCTAAATACGTAAAAACTGGAATGAGCGTTTATATAAATACATTGTACTGTTAAATCAGCTAAATATACTTCATGTATATTCTGCATCTTATCCTGCATGTTTCTCTGTGTTCTTACATGAAACGATGCATAGCTATCAATGACTTTTATAAATATTTCGACATGGGCTAATTGGATAGGTGACCGGTTTCATAAGTGTGTCGACCTTTTTCGGCAAATGCGGATGTTTCGCAACATGATTATTCATAGTTTGTAACGTAAAAGCTTATAGTTTGTTTCCGATTTGACATTATTTGTTTAATATGGGCAACAATTTAACAAAATTCTCATAAGAGCGCTTAACCAATTTGTATTATAGCACGATTTCATATTTTAATGTCACGACTTACAATGGCATATTGGCCAAAAATATATTTCGAACTAAGTTAACTCCAAGTTCAGCAATAATATACGTAAAGTGTTAATTAATTTTAATTATGAAAAAACTACATCATACAGTTTGTCAGTATAGTTCAATTAAAGGAAAACTAATATGGTCATAGTTAATAATTGTCACTATTCAATGTGTTTTTATCTTCTAAGGAGTTTTTAACTCAAAATAATTTGATACTAACGCTAAGCCCTCTCCTGAAAATATCTTTTCCAAGGAAAAACCACATCATTCTGATTACAGAGGCACCCTGAAAAATATTACAAAAATGCAATGAATATAATATTTCTTGTGTTTATTAAAGTTTAATAAATACAAATTCATATTCAGTTTCGAATGGATAACAATAGTTAAAATCAAGATTTTTAACACACGTACTGTAGCAAGCATATAAAAAATTCTTTATTTGAACTATCGACAGTGTAGAAACATTGTAATTTACGAGAAACTTTAGGAAAATGTGTTTCTCCAATTTTAATAAGTTTAGTATTTTTTCATGTCTTTCTCTGAAAAGTACCCCATTCAATCTATTATTTATCACGGGTACTCGTGGATAGGACACCCTTTTGTATTCTCTTGTAAGAAATTTTAAAAAGTCTTAAGTTATATTCTGCTCTTTGTTATATGAATTTCTAACGAAAAAATAAACGTTTTGCACAAGAATACTAAGTTTCTGACAATGTGCCGGTCGAATGGTGTTTTATAGAGAGAGGGAAAGACGCTCTTTTTGTAATATCGGACGTTCCTGTTGGGTTGACATGAAAATTTACTAAGATAAATTAGCTCTCGATTGCCTCAACTACCTTCTTTCCATTACTGAAACATTTTTCTTTATATTTGTATCAATACACTTAATAATACACTTCGAGAAGTCGGACTATTTTAACTTTTTATTCAACAAGTTCACATTATTTAATGGCCAGAGCAGAAATGACGGAAGTCTTGTAAGCAAGAAACAATAACGGAACGGTTTTGGCGTGCATCGGGCTTTACCGTTCAAATGACAGACATTCGGAAGATCACTCTAATTCCGTATAATGATTAGCGGCCCGTCATTATTCTTGATTACTCGACTTCCGTCATTTCTGCTAAAAAGAGTGTCTTACCTTCTCTCTATAAAACACTCTATGTGAAGATGAATTGTGCTATTAACTACAATTCCAGGAAGTCACAATTCATTAGGCATTGTTATGATGTTTATTGGATACACCTATTACTGACTGGTTTACGATATCCAGCCTTTTCCATTAACACAACAACTGCACTACCCAAATGGAAGCGAGACTTATGGCACGTCGAAAACCTGGTTTAACCCACAATTTGTTTTAAAATGAATGTACCAAGTCAGGACCATTGCTGCAGTTGATTCAGTTTTGGTTCTCGCGTCAGATTTGTGGATAGAATTTTTTTCCGTTAGTCCATCCTTTTTTCCCATTGAACTATTGTTTGTAAACGTGTTCTCGTCCTGAATATAACTGAAATATTGCTCGCTACACGAAAAACAAATTAATTCAATGTTTATTTGTTCCCAAATCGCAACAGTAATAACGACACAGGTGCGAGTACTTTAAAATGATAAATGTTGTCCTACTGAATTTCAATTGGTGTTTTCGTTGGTAAGAAACCGATTTTAGTTTTGATTTTCCGAATAGGGTATATGTCTTAAACTGTCAATAGTTGACCGATAGACATACTAACAATTCTTAGTGAAAACATCAGAATAAAGAAAGTCGCATTTTTGTTTTTGTTTATTTTTTTCATAACATACAAAATAAAGTACAGCCAGAACCCCACTAGAAACCTGGATGAACCGTGTACCGAAATGATGAGAAATTCCTACTCCGTGTGCGTCCCTAGTGAATATTAAGCGATAGACACTTGTTTTATTTATTTGATTTTGCGCCAAAATATCCTGATAAAAAATTGTAATAGTAACGAACATACAACTTAAGATATTCAAAGGCAAATATTGTAGGATTGTCATCAACAGTTACATATTTTATATAAAAACCAGAAATACTGTCAATAAGTCTGATAAAATCAAATCAGGAATATGACATATGTGACATGACTTAATCGGTGTTGTTTACATAACTTTGTCAATGTCCATTGTAATTTAGGCATGTTTATTGTGCCAATAAACTTTAAATCTATGTGGTATTTAGATCCTCCAAGTGTTTACTAAGACTCACACTTGGTTTTTAATTTACAAGATATTCTTTAACATTTACAAACAGCTGCGATCTTTATCGTTAACAGATTAGAATGATTGCTTAACTATTTTTATATAATACCTACCTTATATCTATATAATTAAACTTATGTGATCAAAAATAAATTATTGTAGAGTAAATTTTTCCATTTATGTCCGGAAATATATTTCCAATACCTCGTCGTGAAACAGTTTAAATTTAGATTCGTGTGTTATACAAGTTTGGAATATGAGATATTAACATTTGAGTTTGTAATATTAGCTTACAGTATATGATATTATACAATTAATGACTTAGCTCGATATGAGGGGATTTCTCAACCAGTGAAAATGTAATACCGAGCTGAGATGAGATGACGAGAAAATGCATCCAGTTTCATAAAACGTAAATAATCTGTTTATCGCTGTTTTGTAACATTGTGACGTCACAGTGTTTACTAAACGACATCTTGATGAGCCCATCTTACGCCAGTAGAGTGAGAAGGAATAATATCGCACACAAAGATCAAAGGAAAATACTGCAAAATAGCGATAAAATGTATATATTTGAGTTTCTTTTATTAATAAGTTAGATAATTTGATAATAAAAAGGCATTTTCAGATTTTGTTACGTTATATTACGTAATGTATATCTTAGAAATACTTGTTCGGTTCAATGTTATCATATATATTTTGTGTTGTTTGGATTATTTCAAGATTTATAGGGCAAGTTTCATATGTTTTTTCTTGCATTCGTATCTTTACATAAAAATGCAGATGGTTATAAATTTGACTTGATCGATAATTTTCATTTTTTTTTTTTGGAAAAGGGGGGGGGGGGGTTATTTCACAATTTATAACAACTTAAGCTTTGTATTTGTATGCAGTTTCTAAGTTTCACATAATATAATGTATATATATTTTTGTTTTAATAGGAATTTATAAAATGATTTGATAATAATAATGCATTTTAAAAATTTGTAGTGTTACGTAATGCAAGATGTTCCCTTCATGCATCATCATCAGCCAAATGATGCAGAAGTATTTTTTAACTTGTGACCACTCAACCTGGAAGCCTTGATCGATAATTTTCAGTATTGTTTCTTGATTATTTCACAATTATTATGGTATTAAATGGAACCGTTACGTAGAAAATTAGTAAATCTTGCATATTAATTTACCTAGGGTTTGTCTATTTACGATTTCGAAATCCCAAACTTTCGCGCAAGAAATGGGCCAAGAACGAGGCGTGTGTGGGGGAGGGGGAGGTAAGAGATATATCTCAGATGTAATTGTATATTAGATGTGCCTTGTTTACTTGCTAATTGCTTATATATTACCTGACACTGAACTTTGATGAACAGTAACAATGAAAGACCAATAAAAGACCCACATAAGAAGCCGCGAAAATGCTAATTTAGATGGAGGGGGAGGGCTAGATGGAGTCCTTTAACAGGTTAATTTAATTATTCACAAAACAGATAACAGTAAATTTAAAAAAATGATAACAGCAATTAACATGAGAAAACCGAAACCAGTGCTTTCAAAAATCGAAAAAACAGATAACAGAAGAATCTCCTAGAAGGGCAATACTATTAATAGCAAACAGAGTTTTGTAATTTTCATTTTAACAGTTAACAACAATGTCAATTTTTAAGAAAACAGATACCAGCTAATGGTTGAAAAACAGTTTACAGCTGCTTTATTGAAAAAAACAGTTAACACACATGTAAAAATGCCAAAAAACACATTAACAGAAAAGATCTTGCCCCCCCTATTTAGATTATGATTTTTATACGAAAATTAGATTTTAAAACAGGTATGTTATTTTAAAAATTGATAACTAAACCAGTAAAAATTGTCATAGAAATTAGTAGGGAAAATAAATTTCTTTATAAGAAAAAGCATAAAAGATATGGATTTTTATTTAATTCAAGATAAAATGAGATTAAACATACCTATAGGATCGTATACGAAGTCCTTTAAACTAACACAAATTAAAAAAGCTCACCCCCCCCCCCCCCCCCACCCCAACCACATGGCATGTCCAACTATATCGGTCATCACGTGACTTTGGTCACCTGTGCTATGGTCGTAATATGGCGATGTCGATTTATATAGAAATGCACGGGCGTGTCATATATTTCTGCAATTTGTATTAAAGTTAATCGATAACAAAAAAATGTGCTGCTATCTCGTAAAAGTATGATCAATTACCAATATTTTGAGTCCATTTTAAATAGATATTGAATTGAGCACACACCTTCCATTTTGATTTGAAAAAATGATATTTTTACCGAAAAATTTTATATGGATACTGTTGAAAACTGTCAAAATTTATGCAACCTACCCCACTTTGTCCAAGAATAACATAATAATTTTTTGCTAACATAAAAATGTGCTGCCCATCTGATTATTTTGAAATATGGAACTTTAAAATTTTATCAACCAAATGAGATATTGAATTTGGTAAGTCACTTCCAAATTAATTTAAAAATGACCAATTTTTTGCAGTTGTACATGACTTCGAGAAAAATGGCGATACCGGATGTGGTTTCGGCGGTAAAATTCAAAATATATAAATATACGGGTTTTGTTATATAATACTTTTGTATCATAAAACTAGTGATTTGTCATAATAATGTTCCTTTTGTTATTTGGTATATAATATACAATACATTCAAATAACATCCTGTATCAGCAGGGGTATGAAAGCCATGTGTTAACAGGTAGATACCTTTGAGGCCAGTACAAGGGTAATAAATTTAATTGCAGTACCATTCATCTGAAGGAAACAAGCTGAATCAGAAACTGAGACAATACATTTTTTAATGTATAGTAGACATCATATTGTGCATAGATACATAGATAAATTAATCACTATCATTTTTCAACTCTGATTTGAGATAATATTGACGAAATTCAATGTATAAGTAATAGTTGAAGTATATGTACTTTGTCCACATATGCCATTTGATCAGATCAATTGCACTCTATGTGCAAGTTAGAAATAACAAATAAAGATATGAAAATAAATATGAATATAAATTACATAATAATAGAAATATAGAAATAATCAAACTCAAAATTAAAAAACAACAAAAATTAAATTACAAGTGAATTTCTTCTCTTCTAAGTAGGTTATCTTAATTATTCTTTCTTGACAAAACAATTTCTTTCATTCATTCATTCATTCATTTCTTTATTTCCTCTAAATAGAGATTATAATGAACATGAAATATACATCAAAAATATAGCAAAAGTTAAAATGTTGTTTTCTTTTACATACTAAAGAAATAGAAATGTCAGTGTCGCCTTCTACTATCTCCCTGTAATTATTTGGGACCAGTCAAAGGTAAATTCGGGAACCAGTTATTGAGTGTTAACAGAGTTATCTAACCTAATTATGACCGATATAGTTGGGTATGGACTATGGGATTTCAATATATTTTTATTGGTAAACATTTGTCTTTCCAACACGTTGCGTTTTTTTTATTACCGTTCTCTTCTCAAAGTTGAGATATTAAGATGATTATTTGTCGTCTTCCACAATCGTCTATATTTGTATTGCTTTACGTGATACGATAAAATTTGAAATAAAACGAATACACCTATAACATATAAATCGAACATCACTGGATATGGGAGTAACCCATATCTTTTCTTGTTAAAACAAGAACAAGCCAATACTGAATTCTGCTTGACCGCTTGTGCAGCGCACAATAATAACCATATTTTGATACAATTTTAGTACATTGCGATTAAACTTAGTACTGTTCCGTTTAAACATGACCCGAAAGTAGTTTTCAGGCCAATCAAAGACACGCAAAATTATAATCAAGTAATAATACCATAGAATATGTTATATTACCCTAGAGTATGGAATATTACTTTAGAGTATGTAATATGATGTCAAAGTATGAATATTAAATAAACGCAGAGTAATACCTTGGAGTAGGTTATGACATCAAATATGTTGTTTATGTCATCTGGTGTCCAAACCTCCTGGTATATAGGTCTAGATGAGTTCAAACTGTCCGTATCGAAGGAATACTGCACAGAATCAAGTGCAAAGTAGTTCATCTAAAACACAGTGAACGTGGTATTAAAAGATATCGAACGTTTTGGTATGACCTAGCAAAATTTTAAATATAAACCAAGGTAATATATGCATAACCAATCTGAAAGAAATCACTTTTTTGTTAGAACAGGACAATGTACAATTATGACCTACTTAAGAGGTGGATATCCAGAATTGTAAACTTGCGTGTGTTGACTATTCTGGATGTCCACCGATTTAGGAGGCCACACTTGTTTTATTAACCGAGCAAATCAACATAAACCAACTTTATAGACCAAACATGATTTTTTAATGTCGTTATTTCTTATAATCTGTGTTTTCAAAACTTAGTTGTCATCCATTATTGTAAATTTAAATGACACAAACTGTTTTCCATTGTCGATTACGTGAGTTCACGTAGTTACGATTGTCGACGGTCGAGAAATAGTATTGTCTCCTCGTTCCGGTTCCGGTTTCAAGGTTTTCATCCTCTACAAGCAATTTTTTTTTGGCGTTGTCTATCAAGACATCTCATTGATAAAAGTCACGTGATATTATTCTTAGCAAATTGTTTTAAGCGAGGTTTAGTAACAGTCATTACATTATCTCGCAGGGTTTGATAGTAATCGTGTTTTATAATAAGTCACATAAAAATGTTTGCAAAAAGGAGAACACCGTATACAGTAAATCATCTCAAACAATAGGTCCCCGGCCATGTTGCTACAATTTGAATATTTTTTTGTATGGTTCTTTGCCAGCTTAAGAATGACTTAATGTTTCTCTAGGAAAAAACTTTAAAAAAACGTTTGTCCTAATCTACACAGTTTTAGTACTATTCATTTTAAGTTTTATATAATACTTTGATTTTTTATTCGATATTTTGAAAAAAAAACGTGCCGAAAAGAAGAAAGAGTAAGAGAAACATCGTACAAAAATTAGTTAGTTGGATCTAGTGAAAATGTATATGAGCCACATTTCTGATGCATGAAGACATATCATGTCAAATATGTGTATACGGTATAAAGTGTTTCAGCTTTATATGAAAATGCAGCCATAACTGTATGTGTATCAGACTACTTATAGGCGTTTTTAAAAATTACCATATTCCAGTCTTCAACCATATCCACACCAAGATATTCAAAAAATGAGGCAAAGCCTTCGTTAAGCCAAAGGTCATCCCACCATTTCGGTGATATGAGATTCCCAAACCACTGAAAAGCAATACAAACAAAACATTAACTCACAATCAAAACGACGATAAGAATCAGCAAGACAGTTACTTACCCAATAGATAATTTGAAAAAGCTCTAAGTATTGAAAATAAGACTCCATAACTAAACCCAATCTTAATTGATACGAATTGCCAATTCCAGCTAGAATGTGTAAAAGAAAATATAAATATGTCTTAATAAAAACAAGTTGGTTGATTCTGATTGATTCGACTGAAGCTTACAATTTTTTTAATGTGGACTACTTTATACCTAGAAACCTTTATGATCAGCATTATTTTATTGATTCTCAAATTCTGTGTGCAGAAGCTATGTTTTTTATTCAAAATATTTCACTTTACTAACACTTTGTAGAGTTCACATTCCATAAAAGTAATTTTAATGCCATTTAAACTATAAAAAGTTTATCTATCGATCACTGATATCCCCGCTAAATTTTTAAAACTGTTGTCGTACAAATTTCTGTCGACTGATGACCTTGAACTTTTATGGAATTCTTCCAGCATCAATATGCTTCTTACCCATCTAGTATGTAATTAAATCCAAGCAAATCAAACTTTTTGAGTTCTAGTCGATAGGCTTTTCATTCACTTAAAATGAAACTATATCCCAAAGTTTCATTGAAATTAAATGCAAACGTTTTGAGTTATTATCGGGAAGAGTCTTTTGTAAAATTTTTAAACATTTTTTAAATGTGAAATTGAAATGTGATGGATTTACCCCAAAAGCGATAGGCCTCTTACCACCTAATATGAAAATATACCATAAGGTTTCATTGAAATCAGATGCAAAATTTCTGAGTTATTGTCTGGAAATATATTTTATAAAAAAAATTCTAACGTTTTTTGTCGACTGTGACCTTGACATATGACAGAATTTCTCCAGCATCAATAGCCTTCCTACCCACCTGATATGCAACAATATCTCAAAGTTTTATTGAAATCGGATGCAAGCATTTTGAACCCAAATTTAAATGGACGAACGAACGTATGGACATGAGGACCACTTTTAAAGAAACTGCAAGGTTAGTTCTGTCCAATTTGTTTGAACATTTAAAAGGAGTACCAGAAGAAGTTATTCGTATACAAGAGACAACTAAAGCATTTTTTATTTTGTATACTTTTATTGTGCAGTAAAATATGACTATTGATTATTTATCGTACATACTGGAGACAATAAAAAACATAATTATTTGATTGATTGATTGATTGATTGATTGATCATCGTCTAGTTAGCAATAATATATAATCGTTGAAAACACGCTTACTAACAAAGATTCGCTTCATATTCCTAATCAATACCAAAGACTCCCGTGTTCCGAATGAAGTTAGTTATACAGCTAAAAGATCTCAAACGGTTGATTCACAGTCTGCCACTCGGGATATCAGACCCCAAAGATCTCCCATGATTATATAAGAGCTCGTAGCTCCTGTTAACACTGACATTGGGGACACAAGTCAAACAATTCCGAAAGGCCTGGAATCGCCG
The DNA here is from genome assembly GCA_944474755.1 of Limnoperna fortunei. Lineage (NCBI taxonomy): Eukaryota > Metazoa > Mollusca > Bivalvia > Mytilida > Modiolidae > Limnoperna > Limnoperna fortunei. The sequence continues at coordinate 57,632,593 of OX104115.1, forward strand.
CAATATGCGTAGGATTGCACTGAAGGTGGTGTAGCGAACAGCGTTAAGGATAGTTTGAAGCTGACTTCATGGAACATTAATGGTGGCATAGAAACCAAGTTAGATAATAAAGCATTTCTTAATTTCCTGTGTACATATGCATGATATTGTGTTTTTGTCAGAATGTTGGTTTGACTCAGGGTATAGCCTAAACATTCCAGGTTTTACCTGTAGTTTATTCCCTAGGTATAGGGCTAAAACTAAACATGGAGGAGGTTTAATTTTATTAATTAAGGAGCATTTTGCTAAACATAGGAAAGTAGAAAAATGTATTTTTGATTCTATTGTATGGTTATCTATTGACAAAGGTATTGTCTCTGAAACACATTTATATTTAGCTTGTGTGTATATTCCACCATATAACTCTAAATACTATATGAAATATGATTGTGATCTTTTTGTTGAGCTTAAAAATGACACTGGAATTTATTCCGCATTGGGTAATGTTATGATATTAGGCGATTCGAATAGCAGAACTGCGAATCTCGATGACTTTATCAGATCAGATAATTTACATAGCACAATTATAGACAGTTTAGAAGGTATACTTGATTATGATATCGACGCCGAGATTGTAAATAGAATTAATCCGGACGTAACTACGAATAATTTTGGTTCCAAATTAGTTCACATTTGTAAAGACTCAGGACTTAGAATTGTTAATGGAAGGCATCGAAATGGCCTATCCGGTGATTTTACTTATTATGGTGCGTCATGGACTATAGTGTCATTCACTATCTCATTGCGCCATACCTTCTTTTTCCATGCATCAACAATTCATAGTGACAAACTTTTACTTGTTACTCTGACCATGCACTTTTACATATGTGTCCACCAAAAGTAATACTAATACTGATGGTATGTCGAGACCGACCAAATTTTGTTGGAATGACGACTTCAAGAACCAATGTAGCAAGTGCATTCGTGTTAACCTGTACAGGCCTACGTATTTTAGTGATTCGATCGCATTTGCCGACCAGCAATCGCTCGACAGGACTCTGTCATACTTCACAAGTGAACTTGAATGTATTATGTCCCCGTTTTTTAAAGTTACTTCGAAAAATCATAAGCATAAATACATAGCGACAAATAAACCATGGTTCACACATCAGTGCAAAGACCTCTACCGAGTTTATGCTGACTGTTTGAACATTTTTAATAATGCAAAAACTCATGAGAATCATTTGTCATTAAACAAAGCAAAAAACGATTATAAGACTTTTGAACGTCGCTTAAAGAGACAATATATGCGAAGCCAAGGCAACATGATGAACCAAATCAGGTTAAGCAATCCTATCTGTTCTACTCTAAATTAAGAAAGGAGAATAGCGTTTCGAACAATATCTCGTTAAACGATTTTTACGAGCACTTCAAAAATGTAGCTAATCCTGATAACTTAGATACATCACATCTAGAAAACTGGAACGAAGAATGTGTATACGAGGAATTAGATAGAAATTACCGAGACGGAAATACTGGTTGCCATTCGAAACTTAAAGCGTAATAAAAGCCATGGAATTGACCTCATGTTAAATGAATATTTTATCGAATATAAGGATTTGTTTTCACCTACGTTGGTCAGACTGTTTAATGGTATATTACAATCTGGGATTTTTCCTACAGTTTGGACTACCGCTATCTTAATACCGATATTTAAACGTGGCAACACAGAAGACCCTAATAATTACAGAGGCATCAGCTTAGTTAGTAACTTTGGAAAACTCTTTACATCGATTTTAAACCAGCGGCTTATGGACTGGGCAGATTCGTCAAATAATATCTCCGATTCGCAGTTCGGCTTTCGGCCAGGGTATGGTACTGTCGATGCCATTTTGCTTTAACGTCTACTATTTTATGTCACTGTCAAGGATTGATTGATTGATTGATTGATGTTTAACGTCCAGCAAGCAATATTTCAGCTATATTCAGGACGTCACTGTCAAGGAAAAAACCTTTATACTGTTTCTTTAATTTAAACATATTTTATTGTATAAATAGATATATCATTGAACATACAGTTAATACAATACAAGGATTCGGAAACAAGCTAAGAAGCTTTTACAAATCCGTCTCCAGTTGTTTCTTTATTGATTATACTAAAGCCTTTGATACTGTTAATCGCTTGAATTTATGGTATAAGATTGCATTTATTGGTATACGTGGCAAACTTCTAAACATTTTGAAAAATATGTATTCTAAAGTTAAAACGTGTGTTCAGGTTTATTTTATTTTCACTTTATGTCAACGACTGTGAGATGGCGTTTATGAATAGTAATTCTGTACAGGAACTGAATTTATTTTTATTAATGTACGCCGAAGACATGGTCATTTTCTCAGAATCAATAACGGGGTTACAAGATATGCTTAATACATTATCAACTTATACTTCAAAGTGGGCTTCAAGTGTCAATACTGTCAAAACCAAGATTGTAATTTTTAGAAATAGTGGGCGGGTTATGGATAACGAAAAATGGTGGTTTGATAATCATAAGATTGAAGTAGTTGATAACTTTACTTAGTTGGGAGTTTCTCTATTTTATACTGTAAAGTACAATTTATTACAGAAAAAATTGTCTGAACAAGGTAGAAAGGCAGTTTTTGCCTTACGTAAAAGTTTAAGTTCTATGTATTTAAATTTTCACACTTTATTGTCACTGTTTGATACATACATTAACAGCATACTTAGCTATGGTTGTGAGGTATGGGGTGCCCACAAAGCTCCTGCTATAGAAAAAGTCCACTTGGATTATTGTAAAAATATTCTACATGTGAAAACATCTACAAATAACGTTATGGTTTATTATGAGCTAGGAAGAAGCCCTCTTATTTTGCACAGAAAATTTAGAATGTTTAAATATTGGTTCAAACTTGTAAACACACAAAATTGTATCTTGAAAGGTTGTTATAATATGTTATATGAAGATTTTTCTCGTTGCCCTGGCAACAAGTGTAACTGGCTACACTTTATAAATAATGAACTTTATGACATAGGTCTTGTTGACTTATGGATAAACCATTTGTTGTTCTGTCACCAGAAAAACTTTTGTGATTCATCACTTGCTATGATCAAACAAAGGTTATCAGACAACTTCAAACAAGAGGCTGATAGTTTATTACATAGTAGTGTCAAGTGTTTTAATTACCAATATATATGGTAGATAACTTATGTTTACAATATTATCTAGTTAAAGGTATACCTAATGTGTACAAAACTTTTATTACCAAAATAAGTTTATGTAGTCACAATCTCTTTGTAGAATCCGGTAGATTTTTTGGTATTCCTAGACACATGAGAATTTGTAGTTTATGTAAAATTGAACTCGAAGATGAATTGCAGTTTGTTCTCAAATGTAAAGTTTTTCATGGTTTTAGAGTGAACTTAATTAAACCATACTATTGGAGAAAACCATCAATGTACAAGTTTATACAATTAATGAGTTCAAATAATGTAAAAGAATTATGTAATTTAGGAAAATATATATAGAGCAAGTAAACTAAGAGATGACTTGTTGTAATGTTGAACTGACAACCACCTTCTGTTATACTATTTATTTGTATTTGTATACCTATAGTTATTTGACTTTGGTAATAAAGATATATATATTAACAACCTTGGGAATGTTTGTTTGTTTGTTTGAAGGAATGAGTCATGTTTAACGCCACTTAAACCAATATTCCAGCTGTTGTGGCATTTTTTAATTCGGAATGGAGGCCGTAGTACCCGATGAAAACACCGGCCTTCGTCAGGCAAACTGGAAATCACTGTCAATCAAGGCTAGAGTCGAGCACACCTTGTCCGCCGAGTAAGGCTCGAAATAGTCTCGATCACCCATACGCGCACACAGTTGTTTATTTATGTTTTAACTTCGCTACCAGTTGGTGATATTATAAATATTAATAAATATTATTAATATTCAATGAAAACTTTGTAGTTATGTTTACACTTTGTTGAGGGAGGCCGCATATTTATGAAGTAATATTTTAGCCAATCTATACATCACCTAATCAAATTATTACGCCAAGTGTAAGGCGTAACAATGGCCTTTTTATCCAAAACGCTCAAAAAGCGTCTGAACGATCGAGATTATAGACCCTGAACTGCAATCTAAGTGTTGACATAGTGATCAACAGACCTCAACAAGTCGGCACCGAGAACCTCGATTTTAAATGTTGATCGCAAAAAAACTGACAAATACTCTTTGTACATATGTTTTTAGATAATCTGATAAAGATTTGTTTTAATAGTAAAATTCTTTACATTATTTTTCAAATCCCCATACAAATCACAAACAGTAATACTTGCAATATCTTTAATATGTTGAGTGTCAAAAAATGGTTTTTTTTTAAACCTGAAACAACAAAGAGATCCTTTAACTGTTTTAAGTGTTTTTTAATGTTTCGTTTTATTTTCCAACATTCCTCACATTTATCGCATTTTAATTTCATATTTTTTTCTTCGTGTTATTTTACATCTATCTCTGTCGTATAAGTGAATTTAAAAAGATGCAAATTAGTATCTTTCTTTCTTTACATTAATGAGTACTGTAATCACCTGTAATATTTTTCAACAAAAAAAACAAAAAAAAGGTGAACCCCATATTTCTTAAATTTGTACTCCAAAACTCTCATTTACGAACATTTAATTTTTAAAATTTAATATATCTCAAGAAGTAAAATGCCTAAAGTTCGCTAAACCTAATGATTCTAATCAAATCAAATAAAATTACTTGTTTCGGGGTTTTTCTGCTCAAATAATTGATATTTAATCAAGAATAAGACATAGGCAAGTCAGATTTGGGTGAACTTAACATAACAAAAAAATACACAATTAAAATTATTCAGTTATTATAAATTTTTGACACTCTATTACATGTACATGTATTTATTCACCCGTTACAAAATAACAATAGTTTGTCCTGGGGATATTTAAACACACAAATCTATCCTCTTAAAAAATCGGTCAACAGTCTAGGTGTAGAATGACCGTTATATCCTGTCAAATGTTCTGTGCCACAGTTATCGTAATTTTTATTTCTAATTTACTGAACGTGTCTTCGGATACAGCTCTAGAGTCGCCTACATGTTTACCTGATACCGTTCATATGGACAGTTGGCTTAAGGAGGAATATCCGAATCCCCGACATGATATAGGGCGTTGTGGGAGAAACTGTAAACAATCATGGATATGTGATCCAGGACATATTATCTCTGAAGCAGGAGGTATAGTTATAAATTCATTTGTTAAATATGTACATGTGTATACTTAAATTTAATACCAATACAGAATCAATACAATACAATAAATCACCCAGAAGAACCTCTAGAATCATGCACTTAGAGGACCTTGATGTCGTAATTGACATTGTTGACCTATGTAATTACATGATATACATGTATTTTATACAATATTCAGACTCTTATGTTTATTTTGGATCATGTACATTTGAATATCATTCAAAGTGTTGCAATATAAAAGGAAAGAGGTCGAATATATCTGATAGTCTTTATTGCACAAAATGCAATTAATTCTTTAATAAAATTAATGTATGTTTACGTCTTATGAGAAAGGTAACTTTTTGCAAAATTTTCGTATTGTCCGTAATCATTTAGAAAATTTGATTGAAGTCATCTGTAACGATAATCAATCAATCAATCAATCAATCAATCAATCAATCAATCAATCAATCAATCACTCAATCAATCAATCAATCAATCAATCAATCGTTTTCGTCTATTACAACTCAAGATATGACCTTTTCTGTACAGTTAATGGGTGTTACAGTGTCTACATCTTGCATTTGGAAAATCCAAAATGATTAAATATAATGACGCAGAGTTTTTGTAAAAATACTACATTGATTTATTTAATGGTTAGCTAATTCTGGTGAGCAATATTCTACACACAGATTTACGATGATTATTTGGGGAAACAGGATGGACGTCGGGTCTTTAACATGCAAGGAGTATGGCACTCTTCCAATACGTCACCACATATCGGATTTTTTATCTCCTGCACGTTACCTTAGAAGCGCCAGACATCGAGGCATAAGAACCGAGTTGAATCTGAATAACGAAGACATTCTTTTTGTATACAGTTCATTCATTTCTAATCGTTGGAAACCCACGTCTGGTCGCGTTCTCGCTTTGCTACCTCTTGGGCCGGAAGTGGGTTTCCGACGATGATCAGTCCTAAGAACAAGGTCAGATACTGATCGGTCACACATGAATCCAAAACCATAGGACAGTGACGATATCCAGATTGAGACAAAAAAAAACACCCGACACAAGGAAGTTACCGCATCCTACACTAAACATGGGTGCCACGGACGAGTAAGCAGCGTCTGACTTAGACATCCTCGAGATCATAATATCCGTAAAACGACATATTAAGGAGGAGAAAATACTATCTGTGGCTAGGAAAAAATGTCTGAACGCATTTAGGAAATAGATTTTCTATAACGAACAACTAAGAAGTGGTGACGTTGTCAAGCTAACAATAGTTGTCATTTAAGAAACCCACAATACCTGTTTATTGGGTTGTGTACGCATCATCAAATCAATGTATGGATTATTTTTGTAAATCCAAGTTACAAATGTGTTCAGAGCTAACGGGATTATTTTCTTGTACATGTTTCTGGAAGAGCAGACACAAAATACATGTACTTGTTTTCTAAACAAAATAGAAAAACAATGAATAACTTGGCAAATACTTAATACAACCCCATGAGCAAATAAAACATGTAAAAATACGTACATGTATATATTGAGAAGGCGTTAGGCATATGAAGGTTTGATTTAGGCTGCAAATTAAACAATACAGTCGTGATTTCTAGCTGGCCAAATCTCTGCGTATTGGATGTGACCTTTCTAGATAGGGGAGTAATCTATGTAAATAAGGCACGTAGCCTACTGCATGAATTGTATAGAAGGCGTACCACCTCTGCATAAGGGGACATAATATCTATGCATCGACCAAGTAACCTATCTGCACATAGGTTTTTTGTTTGTTTTAATGATGTTTTGATGATGTTTTGAGTCCAGTTTTTATTAGGGAGAAAGATGAGTAACCGGGGAAAACCCCGATCTTCGGTAGGAAAACTTGCAATCCATGTCAATTAAAATTGTAATCGAGTACCCATGCCGGCAGCGAGTCTCGAACCCGCAACATCAGTGATGGCCGGCAAAGAGGACGAAATTCCTCCACATAAAGAAACTAACATCTATGCAAAGAGGACATAACCTCTCTATAAAAGGACCTTAACCACTCTGTATCGGGAGTCATTCCTATGCATACAGGACGTAATCTACCGACATATTGTTTGTTTGTTTGATGTTTAAAGCCACTTTCAGCAATTTTTCAGCTATTTCATGGCGTCCAGTTTTTATTGGGGGAGGAAGCCGGTGTACCCGGAGAAAACCCTCGAGATGCGGCAGGAAAACTGGCAATCTTTGTCAATTAAGATTGGAATTGAATACACCCTGCCCGCAGTCAGACTCGAACCCGCAAACTCGGTGTTGACAGACCACGTGATCAATAATAGACAAACTACCTTAACCAATCAGCCACCGAGCGCCCCCCCCCCCCCCGACATATTGGACCTAATTCTTCTACGTATGGGAATTTAACCTATGTGCGTTGAGGAGGTAAGCTATGCATTAACGGAATAAAGAAATAGTCTTCATTTAGCTGCGAATGATTTCTATTCACCCATCTTAATTCCCTTGTGCTTGTATTTTAGCTGATGAACTCGATTCTATAATAAACACCGTGGCCATATCTGATAAATGTGACTGCTCGGCATGTTCGTTCCCAGACGGATACAATATATCAGTGGCACTAGTACCAGCAATTGACAGAAATCCGGGGTAAGTATCAGTTCAGTCTGACTCTAAATTTATAGAAAATTATAAAATATGTAACTGGAATAGGTAGACCAAAGATAAACATATGAATTAATTAATTACGCAAAGAAGTAACTACTAATAACAGAGACTTCACGAAAAACATAAAGTTTAAAATGGACGTAAAACCAAAACAATCAGTAGATGTTTGTATCCGTTGCAGTCGGAGATTTTTCCCCAATAGTCTAGCCTACCTTCCTTCACTTATAAGTCTGGACGCCAAGAAATAGCTGAAACACGTTTGTATCTGAATTTGCAATATCAGCGCTTTGAGTAGCTTTGCGGATTTTGCGGCAATCGCAAGTAATTTGATTTACAACGTTTGAAAGAAAATAATTAGAAAATACCGCTTTAATGGAGTATGGTGGCCGTATATACAAAATTTTACCCTCTTTATACTACGCTAAAAGCGTAACGGTTGAGGCTATAATAAAACATCAAAAGGCAAATATGTTTCTTTTTATTTGGAGAACAACATGTTAATTTGTAATTTTTTGCGAAGTTTCCTTTTAACTAGAAACGTTTGGCTGCTTAAAAAATTCCTCACATACGCATCTAATAATTGTAACTTTCTCACGTTAAAGGTTGTTATCTTGACATACTAGTATTAAAGAACATTTTTGCAGTACCAATCGTAAACAGAAGAATCGCCGATAAACCCACTTTAACTCATTAAGATGTTTACGGCCTTCCAAACAAGTTGTTTTATTCATGGAAGTTCTACACTGTTTCACGACCACCATTACGGGATTTTATAATTTCGTTATTTTCGGGTCTGATTGAAATATTTGAAGACTTCAAAATTCAATTTCATGAATATCATAATATATTTTTATGGATATACATTCAATATACGGTCAAACCAGGAGTATTTCAGTTCTTGATATGGGTATATACTATTAAATTTTGGGAGCGCACAACGTAACTTATAATACAGAGAGAACTTCTAGCTGTATATGCTAAAACATCAAACTAAACTCAACCTATACCCAGGCCATTTCACTTAATATGAGTGGTCCAATCAGTAGTGTTTTGGCCTGTTTGTTGTCCATTATACATATGTTTTTCGCGAAGTCTCAGTTATTGGTAGTTACTTCTTTGCGTAATTAATTATGTATCCCAAACGAAGTTTTGGGAGACGTATTGTTTTTGTCCGGTTTCTTATTATTATTCTTCTTCTTTCTTCTTCTTTCCGTTCAATCACATTTTCTCTGAGATGCAATGTCCAATCAAGATGAAACTTTGGGAACATGTTAAGGGTGACCTGTAGTTTTGCAATCCACTTTTGGAATTGACGTATTGTTTTTGTCCGGTTTCTTATTATTATTCTTCTTCTTTCTTCTTCTTTCCGTTCAATCACATTTTCTCTGAGATGCAATGTCCAATCAAGATGAAACTTTGGGAACATGTTAAGGGTGACCTGTAGTTTTGCAATCCACTTTTGGAATTGTCTAAATGTCCGCCATTTTCAAAATGGTCGACGTTTTTTAAAAAATGGCGGCCGTTGTCAGATCTCAGTAATGGCCAGAGCAATTTCAATGAAAATTGGTATATTGATACAGCTAACTATCCTGAGCATTTTTGCCAAAAAAAATTGGACGCGAACGACATTTCAAAATGGCCGCCATCCGAACACCACCCCCTAAAAATGCAAAAATTTAAACGTTATCTGATTTAGACGAAATTTAGTATACAGGTAGCTTATGGTACCCTGAGTGTGTCACTATTTAAAAATTTTTTGTCCGACTTCCGGTTTCAAAATGGCGGTCATTTTACTGCATGAAAAAGTCAACTTTGTCTGATTTCAACGAAATTTGATTTCTAGGCATATTTTAATGTACTGATTTGAATGAAATACTATCCATGGGGATTTATAGTGGCAATGGGGGTTCGTTTGGGAGACATTCTGTGTTGGCATCCCAACACAATCAGCACTAGTTAATTCATATGTTTGTTTTGATTGTTTTGGTTTTACGTCCATTTTAAACTTTATGTTTTCATTTGTTTTAGAGATGATGCCTTTACAGAGGCAAGAAAATTTGCTTTACATCTAAGGCGCACCTGGAACTATCAAAGATGTGACAATGATATCCTTATATTTGTATCTAGAGACGATAAACAGGTAAGATTTAATTCAAGTACTGTGTCCCTTTTTAAAACTGTCGTGCAAGAGCAAAAAAGAGTACCCGGAGAAAACCCCCGACCTTCGGTGGGAAAACTGGCAATCCTTGTCAATTAAGATTGGAGGATTGGAGTCGAGTGCACCATGCCCGCAGCCAGACCTGCATCCGCAACCTCAGTGTCGACTAACCACGTGATCAATTTCACCCAGTCAACAGTATCAAATTAAACCAATTCATAGTAACACACTTACCCCTCTGACACGACACATTATTTTTATTTATTAAATTTATGTTAAAAAAATGCAGATGTATATATACATGGGGTTTAATCGGATAGAAGTCGAAAGAGTTGGATGGTGGCTTCACAATGTCATAATTGATTATACTTATATTTAAGATATATACCACAGCCGGAGAGAAAGCCAACCAAGTATTGACATTGGATTGTATAGAGGAAGTGCATAACAACGTCAAATCACAGTTTACAAACGGATATTATTTTCAAGGACTAAAAGATACAATTTTACATTACAAGTGAGTGTGGCACGCCATCAAAATTTTAATTAGGTCATTTACTGCTATATTTAAAATGAAGAATACGTGAGCTGAATTGATCTTAAATAAACTTAAGAGGCTCTGGACATTTTCATCCATTTTTACTGAAAAAGTGGGAATATGTTTCTTATTGATAACGATATTATTTTAAGATGTCTGCCATTATTTATTTTAAAATTACAATTTTTTTTAAATATTTACCATATACGTATATATTCAAAACCATAATAAACTGTTAATGATTTAAATACAAAGCCATAAGTACAATAACTTGTTTGTAGGCATAATGATAAATATTTAAATTTCACAAGGGAGGTAATTCTCTCAAACAACCAGATTTGTTTTCATTTCTTTTACAAGTTTGTGTCAAACGGCAATCCGAGCACCCCTTTTTATCTTTCAAAAAATTATATTTATTGCTTGACTATTACAAATTTCAAAAAATCATTGCTCTGATTTGTTATCAATTTTTATTGAACTGTAAGGGTTTACAGTGTTTGACCCACAAACATGTCCAGAGCGCCCCAGGTGGCGGATATGGAATGTCCTCTCGTTTGTGGAGGGGGGTGTCAGGTCATAGTACGGAAAGCCGGACTGCGGACTGCGCACGATAAAGACCGCTTTTGTAAGAGAAGGCTCGTTGTAGCGGCTACAAAAGGTTAAATTCCGCCCCTACAAATTTTTGCCCTTTTTGCCCATCTTAACCGAATTGATTTATTGTTTGTTGACTTGTTCTTGTCCTGAATATACCTTACATACTGCTTGCTGGACGTTAAGCAAATATCCAATCAATCAATCGTTTTGTGGTTTTCAAACTTTTTCTGTGCAATCAATTAGAAAATGGGAATTATCTAATACTTGTGAAAAAAGCTCGGAAACCATTACTTTTCAAATTATGAACTATATAAAACAATAAACGATATGGCAAGTTTCAAACAATTCTTTGAAAGTCTTTTTTTATTTTATGTGTATGGACCTACGAAAATGTTTGAAATATGTACTTAACAAATATATAGTGTTAAATGCAAAGTAAATTTTGAAGTTATATTTATGGAGAACAAGGACTGAAAGCATTTTGCAAAATTCACCCTACGCAAACACATTAATTTGACACGGAGCCAAGCAGTCTATATAAACTCCTTAAGTATATTAGGTACTGTACGCATTTTCGTGTGTTTGGTTTGAACAGACCGGTGATTACAAGATTTAGCTCAGCTTAATATTTCTGACATTTATTTTTTTCTCTCTTTTTTTCTATGAGAATTGGACCTTTGTTTTCTTCTTTTTTCAGGAGGATTTTAGAAACAGGTAACTGTGTCCACATTAGCACTTCATTTAACCATAATGCTATAGGGATGGTTGTTGGTATTTTGTTTGGTGGATTTTTCGTGATGTGTATAATAGCTTTTGTATGCATTCGACGTCGGTTTAGTGGTGGATGCCACGACGGGAGTCCAGGAATCAACCGTAATAATCATACACATTCCTGGTTCATCGGAGAGAGTGCTGAGGAAGAGGTATGAGGTTTTTTGGAGGAGGTGACCGGGGTGACGGAGGTGTTGGAGTATGCGGTGTCTTTTGAAGTGCGCATAAAACTCATAGCGATTGTAAAATATATAGAATTACTGTATGATCTGGTTGATTACTTTATAATATATCAGCAGGTGCTTTATTAACTTACATGGCAAACATCATGACCTACCCACAACTGTAAAGCTGCTTTTTGCAGATATATTTAAATTTATGCAAGGGTGAATTACTCGTCAAGGGTGCCAGATATAATACACATAAAATATATCCCAAATTATAAAATGTGTGATATGGTAAACTTATGTCAAAGATGATTCTTTTGCCGGGTTAACTTTAAGCATATTGTTAATTTAACATGTTAGAAACATATATATTATACATGCCAGTAGCACACGTGTTAAACATATGCCACATATATATAAGGTAGGTTTATAATATGAGACATGTTTTTGCTGTTTATTCATGTAGTGATATTAACGTTAATGTGATAATTGCAAAAATATCGTTACAACAGAAAGTATAGCATTTATATACTTTATATTAAGTATTTGTATAAAAGTAGAATTTCACGATTTGTTTAAAAATTAATATAACGTTGAAATTTATATTTTGACATTGCATTGTCTGAGTGCTGATTTAGTTTACCCTAGCTGTGTTCTAGGCTAAACATGTTCTAAATGACAATAAATTAAACACATACATAACACAAAGTTTAACGAAGAGTGCATTTTAACCATTGCAGTTATATACAGTCTACTAATAATGTAATACCAAAGAGCATATTACGTACAAACCAAACCGAAAATATTTTTCCGTATTAGAAAAAGTCAGAAAGTCGTTATTGTTTAAGTAAATAGGACTGATATAAGGCAGATGACTGAAATAAAGTTTTTACTGACTTGTAAGGTCATCTACTACCGATCATGTGCCTAAAACTGAGTTTTCACAAGGTACTCCGCTTTGTCCCCCACCCCTCTTAAAACTGGATGTCGTGATTCGAACACAAACAAATACTATTGAACGGAAATTGTCATTGACTCTCTAAAATTAGTATATTATGCTTTTATCAAATACTGACCATGTGTGCTAACTCGTGACAAACAATCACAGCTGTAAACATGTGTTGAGAAGCCGTTGATGTGTCTGGGTGATAATACATATAAACTTCTCTGTACGTTACCAGCCCCCAGTTCTCCATGGCTCCAGCGGAGAAGTCAGGGATTGCTATCATATCTGGAAATATGAATGAATTTATTTTAAAATATAATATAAAAGTTGTGAAGACCTCAAAATAGTTCACAATAAAAATTTCGTTGTTTTTTTTCTACTGTATAAAAACACAAAGACAATACATGTATAATAAGCATACGGATTTTGTAAATTTCTTACCTAACTTTGGCAAAGGGTACTTTATTTCAAAATAATCTTCAAACGCGTCAAGAAGGCTACTTCCAACCGAAAGGGAATAATTTGTATGCTCAATGTATTCTGCTCTGGAAAAAGTCCTGAACTAAAAAATAAACAAATCATAGAAAAACATTAAACAGTTTACTTCAATTAAAATAGGGGCCTCGGAGGTAGATAGTCATCTACTATTCATCACGTCCCTGTAAACACCGATTCGAGGCTTACTGCGGGCATGGTGTGCTAGACTCCAACCTTATTGCTAATTTTCCGACTGAAGATCGTGGTTTCACCTGGTACTCCGGCTTCCTCCACAATAAAACTCGACGCAATGATATAGTTGGAAAATTCATGAAAGTGGTGTTAAACCCAATAAAAACATTAAAAACACTATCAATTAAAATATAAATTCATGTATTTTTTTAATGTTTCATCACGTACAGGGTGAGACCAATTACAAAAATATACCATCAACCCACCAGAACTGTGAGAACCCATAAGTATAGAAATATGATTTGGATTCTACGGCCTGAAAATATAACGAACCGCATATAGTGAGTTTAATTAGCGTTTTGCGAGAACCAAAGTCGGACGTTAAATCAGAAGACTCTTTTTGACATATTGATGCCCTCTCTGCAAGCAAAATTCAATAGCCCTTTAAAAGTGGTCTGTAATAGGTTTCGACACCAAAATCCTATTGTTGGATACCCGAAAGGAATGATTTATTTATTTATTTTGTTACCTTGTTCTCTGAATAAATATAGCCGAAATATTGCCAGATAAAAATTACACATAGATTGAGTTGAAACTGTTTTAAAATTCAACCAACAGTTATACAATTTTTCAAAATATCCGGATGATAATTTTTATTGGTGCCTATTGAATACAAAGAACTAACAACCAACTCTGTACATGTATCTAGCTTTTACATCAAGTTGTAATTCGAGTACATTATTATAATCATAGAAAGCGATGCGCTAACTCTTTATTAAAGGTAACAGTAGTTTTACGTGGTCAGCCCTCCTCAGTATAATATTTACCGTATGGTTGTACTTTGTTATGTTTTCCTTGTATACGAAGTCACACACAGCAAACGCTAAAAGATATGTTGACATGTTAACAGTCTCCTGGTAAACATCCGCTATATAGCCATCGTCTGAACTGTTAAAAGAGAGAGTTGGTAATGCTTATTTAATTTTAATAAACGTTTGAAAACTACGGAAATAATCATACGAGTTTCTAAACTAAGTGTTGGGCCATTTCAACAATTGTTTTCCTAACATCATGTCGTCGATGATATTGTAGTGGAAGAATCCAGAGACAATCCGTGTTATATCATAATTATCTCAATTACCATAAATGAGTGAAATGTTGATTACATATGTTCAGGCTTATAATTTCAAAATTTACTTTTTATACACATATCATAAGTTTAGTCTTCAGAGGATGTCGAAAAAATAATAATTTATTTTAAAAGGAATACATCTAATAGAATATACAGAAAGTTTTACATTTTGTAATCAGCGCCGTACAACAACAATATAATGTAAACATTAATAAGTACAGTAACTCCCCATTTGAAGTTATAATACTATAATATGTGAAACCAGCTATGATAATAATAATAACTTTCCGAAGTTTTTAGGCAATATATATAGATATTGTCCTAAATTATTCAGTTCTTTTATATTTCTCACAGACAATATTTGTAAAAGTTTATACATAGATGGGTTTCTCCAGTAATAACATTTGATATGCTTTCTTCTCATTGCGTTACACTCTAATATAAAATGAAACTCATCCTCTACCGTATTTGCATTACACATATCACAATATCTTTCATTTCTTGCAATATTATAATATCGACCTGTTTCAAATTGCAGATTATGCGCACATATTCTATATCTGCATATATAAGATTTGTAAATGAAATTGACAGGTCTATCAAAATAAAATTAATAAAGTAAAGGTATCATACAAATATTATACAATTGGCACTTGGGTGAAACAGCAAAAAACGAGTTGGCATCACTACGAAAGCTACATATCACCCGTTCCTTTAATTGGAGCAGAAACAATTCTAAATTCTTCATACCTTGGTCATAGCATATATAGTTGAACCGATATGAACAAGATATTTTCCACGTCATTATGCCAATTTTGTTTGAAGAAAAAGAAGTTTATAATTTCGTAGTTGCACGCGTATAATAAGAAAGTATAGCGTGACTGTTTACAGCTATTAATTATACACTCGACTTGTTATTGAGACGGTTCCCATGGCTGTAACCAGAGATGCAGTGTTCTTACAAACTACTTCATATCTGTTTGGTCCATTAAATTTGGTCATCAATCAATCAATCAATCAATCGATTAAGGACATAAGTAATCAACATTTCACACATTTATGTTGATAAAATCAATCAATCAACCATAGCGTTTGTCATCGTTCATTGAACTCTTGTAGAGAGCGTAAAGACAACGAACTGCACCACAATTGCACCGAGCATTTCCCCTGTTCCTCGCCGAATAGAAAACACAAACGCTATTTTTTTCGACAATACACTATTGTTAAATTAGCTCTTATCATGCGATAAAAGAGTGTTTAAATTTTATAAAATTGTGTGGGTTTTATTAAATTTTAAGCCCAAAAGGTGCTCCAAGTTTAACACCACAATCCAAATTTTTGATGGTTAATATTGTTCTGGAACTACTTTCAGTTGATTGTGACGTCAGTTTGTTACCAATGACTAGAATTCATATTGGGCGTAGCTAAACAATACAGCAAAAAATGTGCATGCACAAACATACAGGTCGGTTGTATTTGACACCCTGTATTTGTCTAAACAACGCTGATTGCAGGATAAGTGTATATTATATGTTTACAGCACGTGCGGTATTAAAAATTAGACTTAAAAGAATGTGTTCATGTTGTTCACATGTAATGCGAACTAACGTCGTGCATTTTACCAAATTTCTTTCAAAACACTATTTAAAGAGGCACTACCTGTATCTCTGCTTATAGTCCTTAATCAAAGAAATCGAGCACAGGGCACTGTTCGATCAAAAGTCCGAATAAATTTGTCTTGAAACTTTCATATCTTTCTATACTGCCATTACATAAAAAGAGCGAAATACGTCTCAATGAAAGTGTGAATTGTAGTACATGGAGTAAAGGCTATAACTATTTCCTGCATTATATAGAGAAGCCTTCGATTTGTGTCAGAAAAAAATGCTTCCAGTTTGTACAATAACGAGAATCGAATGCTAAAAATATGCCCTGTTTTCTCTATTTACATATATTTGTTGAAATGTTCTTCCTAGTGTTTAACAAAAACACAAAAGTACGGAAACAAATATTTTGCCTTATTGCTGTCCCCGAAAGGTGTTTTTAGATCACTGGATGTATTATATAGTTTTACTTGTGTCATAAATAATATAAAACAGTTTAAGCTCCTATAAAAGCTTATATAAAAAAACGTATCTTTTGTATAAAATGGAAGTGAAATGTCGGAATGTAAAGGTATCGATGGAAATGAGGTTAGAAATAGACTTAAATCAGCTTGGTTAAAGGTGTGATGATTATATTCATAAAGAAGCGAATTATATATAGTTTAACTGGACGAAAAGTTTTATAACATCTGGACACGATAGAATATGCTGACTCAGATCCGTGTCGCAAAATCCGCTGTTTGCGTATGGAGCTCTCTGACGTCCTACGCAAAAAAAGCGTTGGACGGCTTAGGATTCTTGGACTATAATTATGATATAACAGAACACAAGCGTATGCATATGGTCATTCAAATGAGTTTAACAACACAAAATAAGACAGCAGTTTCCATTCCTGAAATGCCGAAAAATTCAAACCAGGGGCGGATACAGGATTTTCGAAAGGGGGCACGTAAAAAGGGGATATCGGAAAAGGAGGGCCAGGGGGTCCGGGGCTGTTTAAGGCCCCCATAAGCTCTCGAAAAATGGTGCAAAATCCTGCATTCTCGCAATTTCCAAGCATCAAAATGAATTTATTTAACACAAGGTTTTTATAGTGTTCAGTAACCTTTATTTGGTAGAGTATACAACAGAGATACCATAATAAACGAATTAGTACCGTTAATGCATTAATTTATGGCGAGGACGAGCGGGGATTACATTTTTGCCTTTTTGCGCTGATTGTTACCCTCCCTGTTCTCTTTTTTTTCCTTTCCTTTTTTAAGTTGGGCGTACACCCCTTACGCCCCCCCCCCCTTGGATCTGCCACTGCAAACCTAGAATTACTTTTATTATTTGTTTAATAGGAACGTTTGCTGGAACACTCAGTTAAAAATGTCTACTATTCAGCTTATCTATAGTGTACAAAGACTTTGTCACCTGAAATTTCAATTTCCAACTTCATTCCATTAACACACTATGAAAACCACTGGGCAAATAAATCAACGATGACTGAGTACATTAAAAAGATCATTTACCCTTACGTTGACCAGATAAAAGATGAACTATATCTTCCGATCCGCCAAAAAATCCCTAGTGATCTTGATTGTTTTCGTGCACAAATTACCGATGATTTTCTCGCTACATTAAAATAGAAAACTTGGAATATGTTACAATTCCGCCCAAGTTTACAGACAAGTTGCAACCCATGGATATAAGTGTGAACAAATGCACAAAAGATTTTATCAAGACCGAGTTTCAAAACTGGTACGCGGTACAGGTTGTTAATCAAATTGGTAATAATATGGAAAATGTGAAAAATGTTAAAATTGATCTGTCGCTAACCCGGGTGAAGCCTCTAGGGTCAAAATGGATTGTGAAACTTTATGACTTTCTACAGCAAAATCCAAACATTGTTGCGAATGGGTGAATGTGGAATCACTGAAACTCTTGAGTTTTTCTGTAAAACGACTACATGACTATCTTTGCCATTTTTAAATGTTTTGGGCCGGACTGTGTTTTGTACATTCGAAACTTCGTCCGTGTTTGGGCTAAATGATAGGTTTCCTTCCCCTCTCTTGTTTCCCCTTTTGTCAATGTTGATCTACATACCCATTCTACAGGCGCTGTAGTGTTTTAATTTTGAGTATTCAAATAATGAAACGTGTGAAAGTAAATTGTATTTTATGTTGTATGTTGACCAATTATATATAATTTATCAAATTCATTTTATTTATCTCTGCCTGCATCTTTAGTCCGGAATCGTGACGTCCTGCTTCGATTTTATTATTATCTCTTTTAGTGTAATCCTGTTGAAAAGAAACCTGATTTTCCCGATTATAAAATATATTGAATATCCGGGACAATCTTAAACACCAACGCGAAAAAGATATTTTCGAGAAGATAAGGGACATCGAAAATTACATTATACTAATAAACTGACACAGTTTTTGAACAAAAACCAGGGGCGGATCCAGAAAATCGGGCTGGGGCGGGGGGGGGGGGCAAATTCGGGCAAGGTGTCTGGTGACCGCAGCGCCCTGGTGGGGGAGTAGTGGGCGAAGACCCGAGAAGCTGGTGAGGTTTAAGCATTTTAGAGGTTTTAGAGGGTGTTGAGGACTACAAATTTTAACATTTTTAACACTATCGCTCGCTCTTTTTTTTCTCTCTGTCTCTCCTCCTTTGTTCACTCACTTTCTCTTTCTTTTCCCTTTTTTAAGGGGGCAAACGTCCCCTCCGCCCCCTTCTGGATCCGCCACTGAAAACGCGAAATTTTCCACACGCGAAAAAACACTTATACGGTATTTGAACTTCTGTTTAAACTCCAATGAACAAAATATGAATTGTCATAGCGAGCCGCGCCAAACTACTTTCCTTCCCTCTTGGAAGTGAAATAATTCTTAGTTCTCAGTGATGTTGTACTAGTATACACAAGAGTATAAAACACAATATACACAACATTAATGAGTTTATTATTTCAGGTTCCAAAATATAATTGAGTCAATCCACAATTTTCTTAATCGAGTTTTGAACGTAAGATAGTTTGTCATCCCTCAAGTCAAACCAAAGACAAATAATTTTAGATCTGAAAGCTACAAGAGCATTATTCTATTGTAATTGTTTACAAATACGTTTAAAGAGGAGAAAACGGATCTATTGTTTTGTGATAAAGAGATACATACGGTTTAATCTTTGGATTTACATTGACGCTTCATTCGAAAGGATATACCAGCAATTATCAAGCCTGTTAGATTTTTAAAGCGAAATTTGTGCTATACAATGAGTATACATACCTACTTAAAATTGCTAAAGTCTACGAAGGTACAGCATATAAAATAAGGACAACAAAATTACTTTCATTGCAATATTAGTGGACTGTTAGGTGTATGCATTTTCCTGATTCGAGATAAATTCTAGCCATATTGCTGAAGGGTAAAAAGTTTTGAAACATACCTTATACCAGTCTGAATCTGTGGCATGTTAGACAAAGTTATCATTCCTTCTAGTCTTTCTAAAGTTATGTTGAATGTAGCTTTTAAAGCGGGTTCGTCGAATGACGGAAAGGCCTTCCTAGCGTCAGTTGGCTGGAACTGTGTAATTGCCAAGTACCTAAAATTTGCAAAATATTTATGTACGCTCCAGAGTCAAACATATTATTTTCATCGACTATAAGTAACTAGATCCCATTACTTTGTAGTTACAATTTACCTGAGTAACTACTGATAAAAATGAAACAATATACCAAGACTTTATTGATTACATGAAACCAACAACAGACGTAACTCAGTCCGTCCCATTTTTTGTCTTTTAAATATTTACTACTTAAATATAGTAGCATAGTTACCTGTCCTCATCTCCTACTTTATATGTACTGTAGTACAGTCCTGATAAATCTGTGTTTTGTAATGGTCCAGTAAAGTTCATGTCTATTCTGTATTCCTTACCAACCTCAAGATGTTCCTCTGTAGTTATAATGAGGAAATGTCTGGCACTTTGGTCTGTGACATGATTTTCTACATTTAACATCGTAGAGGTGTTATGTACTTGTATTGTCCCGGTAGTAACATTGAGGTTTTGTATATGAAGAGTGATATTCCTTGTTCTATTATGGCACATTACAAAGATCCGAACGGACCCTTGTAAACTGAACGCTGACGTATTTCCTCCATACAGATTCGGACGCAATCTGACGTTGTAATGTTTCGGAATTAATGCAGCAGGCAATAGAACGTCATTTGTAATAGGTGGCGTGGCGGTGTCCTCCGGACCTGTCGTTGTTGGTTGTGACGTGGTTGTAATCACTGATGTTGGCCCGGTGAAAGTTGGACATGGAGTACCTAAGCGTAGAATATTTATTCATTACTTTCAATATTAACGTTTCGCAAATAATTTCAATTGATTACTGGGAATGAACCATGTAGCCATTGTATATCGGATATCTGGAATTGTTCGGAGAACGTGCTTATACATGTGGTATCGTATTGTTTACAATTTAATTTAATTTCCGAAAGACATTCTACTATATACAAGAATATTTCGCTGAAAAATAACAATTTGTCACCAAACGTTCATTTTATTAGAGTAAGACCAAGAGGTTCAAAATTTAATGCAAGTGTATAACAGATTAAAATAATACTATGTAAAAATGTAGAGATGTAAAGAGTGAGCATCTGTTGACTTTCTATTCCTTCTTTGCATTTAAAATGAGGTGGGCTGTTACACACCTCTTTTGTGCAAAATATTTCGAATTAACGTATGATTTACAGTCATGCATATATTATAAAATTATAGTATAGTGATGAGGTCGATTCATTATTTTATCGCACCAACCAAAAGTAAATATATTAACCAAGGCTAAAGTCTGAGGCCAATATTCTTTTTCTTTCTAAAATCATGGATCGACTGAATCACCATGCTATAATTGCTTTATTATATTTATTTTTGTCTAGGATTATTTTTAAAGTGTAGATTTTTAAGACCCAAGAATTCTTTGAAATTTTCATACATAAAATTATTGGATGTTAACAGAATAACAAAATTACTGCAATCATAGGCCGAATTTTACTGCCGTTATAATCCGAAGTTAGTTTTGTGATTTGTCGGATTAACGGCAGAATTCAGTCCTATTACTCGTATGTAGCAAATAAAAAATTCTAACTTCGGTCTATTTATACAAAATTCAAACATAATATTCATCTTCTTTACGTTATTTAAGCTTTAGACATTGCGAAACTATCGGGAAACGATCTTTATGAAAGAAATTTCTAGATACACGTGGCAAATGTTGATAATTTTTCCGTATATGGATAATGTGACCTAATTTTATTATAAACGTGCCAATTTGCTTACTATAACAACCATTCCGTAGTAAGAATCCAATAATTTACATATGTATTACCCAAGATGCTACACGCCATTCAGTTTCGGGTTTCTCAATGTTTTTCATGTAGTAAACGTAATTAAAAAGAGACACGAATGTCAATTAATACACAACGCACAGCGGGTTATTAAAATCGGCTATAACCATCATCACGTATCAATAATGATCGATTTTAAACACGAAACCGATAAAAATATGATGACACTGTCGAACGATATCAAGATCGACCACGTCTGATTGTATATGCAACTTCTTTTGGACATCAAAGTGCCGGGAGTGATTCACTCCCGCTGTGCTACATTACGAGTAATGGGACTAAATTCGTATCCTTGCCAAAAAAAAATCGAGGGTACGATTATTCGTTCTACTGCCGTCATAGTTCTTTTGTCTTTGGTGCATCAATATTCTCCTAAATCTCAGCAAAGAGTGTGCGACTCCACTATTTTGAATGCGCTAAGCCGCCATATTTTATATGTTAGAAACTTAATGAAAACGTCCGATAACAAGAAAGACATCCGATAGAAAGTGGCTGAAATATTTGAATGCAAGGCTATTGAGTATGACAAGTATAGGTTTACAGTAATATTGTAGCATGCTAAACGAGTTTTGATAATGTGTCATGTGGTACATAAAAATACCAATCACAGAAAGCTAATTACAATGAAAATTAATTTTTCTTTCATTTATCTATAGTTAAAATTAATTTGGGGAACATAAAGTTTGAAACAAAATCTGATTGTTCTGGTAAAAGGTTTAGTACGTAATTACTGTTTTACTATACGAGAAGAACATGTACTTGTTCCCACATAAATTTGAAAAGTCAATATGAAATATTGCGTTAGAAATGTGTAGCCTTGATGCAGGCCATTCATACATTGCATATAATTTTATAACTTATATAACCAGACCCCTTCAAACCACAATTGGGTGTACGACATGTATCAAACATACAATATATGTTTGTTGGCCGTGGGGTTAATTGCAATAAATAAAATTATGTACTGTTTTTTCTCGAATGTTTACGTTTAGATTAGGACTCCGAGTAGTTGAGGTAGTTAGTAATCACGTTCCTGTCAACACTGAGATTGCGGATTCGAGTCTCATTGCGGGAAGTATTGTCAGTTTTTCTATTGAGGGTAGGGGTTTTTCAACGGGTACTATGACTTCGTCCCTTAATAATATAGCTAAACATTGCTGAAAGCGGCGATAAACTCCATTCCAATAAACAAACGAATAACATTTTTCAACACAGGTTGAATTCAAAATGATCAAACTAAAATGTAATTTAATGCACCCTGTGTTTAATGTCGATGTAAGTTTTAGATTTTACTATCACAAATGTTTGTTTTACTGTTTGGCTAACGCGTCTCTAGAACAATCAATTGCAACAGAAAATTTGCCAATTGACGCAGATAACTTGTCAAATACAAAAATGTGCTAATACGTTGACTTTACCTTTCCACAATATAGCATATTCATGAAATTGAATAAATTTTGAAGATTATGCTTTTACCTAAGACGACGCCAACAAATTTGGCTATTAATGAAAAGTTTTTGGGAAAGAAAAAAATATGTTGGTCCGGACCGGGTACACTTCAAACACGATTTAAAAAAAAAAGACATCCAGACCTTCTACATGCTATACTACAAAAATACAAAAAATAGAAACATCATTTCTTCACGGCGAAGAATGGTGTTTGTTTAATCCCAAAATTTAAGAATGCTATAATGCTCTTACAATTAACTGGTGGTGTCGTCGTTTGTTGTGGACAGCCTACTTGACCGCCAGAATTTGAACTATCTGTACATGTGCACTGACAAATAACGTTATTATTTCCTCCTGCGAAATGAACAATAAGACCAACACCGACGGAAATAGCCACTGCCAGTAAGGTCAAAATGAATGCTGTTGATATCCGTACACTAAAAAAATTCCTGTTGCCTTTGTCCACTGCGTATACATCACTTTTGCTAGACAAGTCAAATCTTTCTGTTGATGAGAACATTCTGTGCTTCAAATATCCACAATATTCTTACAAAGATGTTTAGTAATTTTGATTGAAGGCAGACTGAGGTACACGTAGTTAAGAATTTTATGGGGATCTTATGTTCGATTATAAATAAGCTACTACTGCAAATTTATTATTCCGTTGTATAAGACCGAGAAGTGCCATTTATAGTACCAATATAATTTAATATGGGTATTGTTTTTAAAATATTTATGACTGGGTTGTAAATTGTTACGATTTTACAGAGTGGTTCATAGGGACGTTTGCTAATGACCTCTGTTGCAACTATTAAAACAGTAAGCTACGCAGTTAGCAAAAAAGCGTGAGAATATATATATGCTAAGCATACAATTTAAGAGCACTTAAATACTTCTTAAAAATCGCAACGAGGCTCAAAAATAAATATGAATGTAATTGATTGATTGATTGATTAATGGTGTTTAACGCCCGAGCAGCATTATTTCAGCTATATTCAGGCGATGAACATGAAATGGATGATAAAATGAACATGAAATGATGATGAATGAAAATGGGATGGGACACAAGGAAAAATAGTGGTAACGGATTTTAGATTGCCACTGGCAAATGGGAGGATGGATAGGGTCGGGCAATTCAGCCTCCTGTAGCGGGATCGAAATCCCTTCTCATAGCGAATACTACAGCAGCGTTCTTTAACGTGCGAGGAACGTGGCATTTTTCCCAACACGGTGCACTAATATGGTTTGCGGTCAGGTTTTCCGTATTATGGCCTGACAACCCCAGCTTGCCAGGGGTACCCCATTCAACCACCTGGGGCACACATCCCAGTCGGTCTTTAGGCAAACCGACCTGACACGCCGGTCAGGGTACTGGGCGCTATTTAGTCGCCTTTTACGACAAGCTAGCGCGACTGCGGTCTATTCTTTTGGCCACCCGGATCCCGCACGGGGCCGGATATTAATAGCGTTAGGGCGTGATTCTCACGCTCAAAGCGTGAGACTTGACATGTATGTAATACAAGGACAATTTTAATTACGTATAATTCTTTGCATTAAATAAAAGCAGACTTCCCTGGGTCTTGTGGCACTTAGCGACAATATATCATGTACATCATGCACCTATTTTGATGACCTCGTTTGTTTATTATTCATATTGAGCAGTAAGTTATACTAGTTCTAGTTGATCTTGAACTTATAAATCAACTGGACTGGAATCTGACTTAGATGTCACATTGACAACGGTGTCGAAATAATCTAATTAGCGCAACTAATATGGAGACATATATGATCTCATTACGCCGTTCAAGACTCGGAGGGAACTAGATGTTAATACATTTAAGTATTTTAAATAATTAGCTTTCCGGCAATGTACCCATGACGACGTACAAGGAATTGTTGTTTATTGAACCATTTATTCATCACATGTGATTACATAACGAGGTCAAAGAGTGGCCACCTCACAAAAAAGAATTGATTGTTTTTCGAATTTTGCTTTTCAAAACATGGTATAAAAACCAACATTTGGTGGGGAATATGATACTAGGAATGAATTACAGGTATATCTTCTGAGATATTTAAATGGTTTGACATATTTTAACAATCATGACAGTTATTTAGTGTCATGAGTAATACAGAATTCTGCTTTCGACAATTCGCTTTTAAAATTAAAAAAAAAATTGTAAAATAGAAACTTAAAAACATTACAGGAGATAGATGTCTTCATGTAAAGTAACAAAGATGTGTTTAAAAAGTTGACACAAATGTATGCTTATTCATCGTATTTTTAGTTCTGACCTAATTCTCCATAATTTAAATACTCCGAATATGGCAGAAAAATGAATATTGCGTTTAAAGTACAGGCGGAAATAAAAGCCTTTTAGGAGGCTGTTTACACATGCGGAAGTCATTGTCAGATTAACCAACTGCAAGATGGAGATTCATGCTACCTCATCCGAAAGACGGTATTTATTTTGACAAAAAATTAGTATCTTGATAAAGGAAATTAGAAACACCGGCTAGATTGAACACTTTTTAAATATTTAATTCTCAGTACGAGAATATAAATAATTTAAATATGAAATTCATCAAAAAATTACTCATGATTTAAGTTGACTCTTTTATTTTTACAAGATCAAACATGGTCATTATAATATTCTCACGTAAATAAGACACTCAAATTATTAAAATTTTAAAATTTATTGACATTTTACATGATAATTGCATGAATTTTTAACTAAATTATGGTAACGGCACAGTTATCGTAGTTTAATTATTGCATGACAGTATAAGTCCCTCGTTCTCTTTTAATCTCGTTTCGGTCTCATGGCGGACCGAGATCTCGTAAGTACTAAAATTAGACGTAACAAGTGACATGTCCCTTTTATTATTCTAGTCCTAGTTGATTTATTATAGGTTCTTAAATAAACCGAGTCACTAAATGACTAAGACCATAAAATTTAATAACATTATTATCAATATATGTACCTATGCATACATAATAAATGATCCAGTACATATTGGACGTACTACAAAAATCATCTGTTTTGATCATAGTAGATTATAAACCAATCACGAGATGTAACAGACTGAAACATCTTACTGCGGAGAGTCTGAGAACAGCTGAAGCGGCACATGACAAAAGACGAATGCAATATTGGAACAATTTTTTGAAATTGCTACAAATATTGACAGTAGAATTCAGAAGATGAAATTAAATAATGACAAACATATTAATAACCTGAATATCTCTATTTTATTATGCTATTATTTAATTTCATCTTCTGAATTCTACTGTCAATGAATGAAAATGAAACAACACGGTTGTGATACCCAGGATTTTCCGAACTTCTTAATGAACATGACACCATTTGCCTCACAGAAACTAAACTAACGATTTAGATTAAATCCAGTCGGTTTATAAAGATTAAATCGATTTTCACATTGAATTACTAGATAATCAAACACAATATATTCTGTGGTTTAAAATTTCTTTAAAAATACACAGTGTGAGAGAAGATGTTTTATTTGGGACTGTTTACATTCCTCCCGAGGGATCTCCTTACTTAACTCCGGATTAATTTGATCCAATTGAAAATGAAATTAAAAGTTTTACATCAAAGCTTTATTTCACTTGTCTTTTGGGCGATTTTAATAGCAGAACGACCGAAGAACCCAAATTTATTGAGGTAGAGCGAACTAAACACAAAAATGTTGGCATTAAATTTATAAACAATCCTCCAAAAATAATGCGATACATGCAAGGTATGGATACATTTTCAAGTAGGTCCGGTCGCAGACATTTGGAGATTTGTAAAATTCGTAATTTGTTAATTGCGAATAGGTGAAGTATTATCCGGAAAATTTACATGTTAGAATGCGAGTGTAGTTGATTATTTTATTTCAACTGTTAACTTGTTACAATATCTGTATAGTATTAAAGTCTTAGATTTTTCATGTTCATACTCTGAGGTGTACTCTCCAATAACCGCAACTTTAACCTCGATCTCATTAAGATTAAATCTTTCACTTGCTGTCCCCTTTTTGCTTACAACACAGCGACCAATAACAAAGAAGAGCAAGCAAATAAAAGATTTCATGTTATGCTTTTCAGAGAAACTTTGTATAAAGAACTTGTACTTTAATTGAATTGATTTTGTTGTAACATTGCTAGCATTATCTTTTTTTAAATTACATTATTGATATATCTGTCGCACATGCAAATGGTAAGGTTTCAGGAGTGGATCCAGGAATTTGTGTTAGGGGAAGCGTAAAAGTTCGGCGAGGGGTCTGTGGGCCGCTCAAGACCCCCAGCAGGACCAGGGCAGTGCACTGGTAGGGGGTCCAGGAAGCTCCGAGAATCTAAGCATTTGGTAGCCATCCAGACAAAGTTTTCTAGACTGTTTTTTTTTACTTTTGCCCCTTCTTTTAGCTGGCTTTATTTTTCAACTATGCATGACCATAAATAATTAATTTTCTTTAATGAAATATCATATTCCTTTTCCTGTTCTCTCGTTTTACCCTCTCGTTCTCTCTCTCTCTCTCTCTCTCTCTCTCTCTCTCTCTCTCTCTCTCTCTCTCTCTCTCTCTCTCTCTCTTTACTCTGGGTTTACTGGCGACTCTGAAATCAAACGTTTCCTGCTAATACTGTCTAGCATCATTTATAATCGCCGACACCAGCATCATAGATTTATTTAAAATGTCTTGTCTATTTCAACATCAATTAAACTATTATGTTTTATCTTTTATGTAAATTCTAAGTTGTAAGAGAATCTTGAATCGGAAATATAATGTCTGTAAATTACTAAATATTATTTATTTTTTACCTCTGCTTTAATCTTTTTATCTTTCAATAACCACACTTGTATGTTTAAATTAAATCTTATTTATTAGTAATCAACAAAATAAAATGATACCATAATATTGTAAATTAAATGCCAATTTCTCGTACATACGTAATATACACCGAAAGACTATTTTTTATTGAACCGGATGCAATATTTCAGTGTACTAACAACAACGAACAGCTGCATTTGAACCTGTATGCTGGCTACTTTATAAGATAATTGATTGTCGTCATCATACCAAACCGCTTATGGATTTTAATGAATACTGATGTTTAATAATGTCTTCCAATAGTGAGCTTTTATAACTTTCCCAATCCACCTTTGTCTGAAAATTGTCCTGAAGTTTTGATTCTGATGGGTATGGTCTTAAGTTTTCTCTTAGCAATATCTTCACTCGATCATTTGTATACTTCAAAAAGATTTTCTTTGAAAGCATAATTATTTCAGCACCTCTACTCACCTGAAATTGAAACGTAATTAACAATAAAAATTAAAGTTTGTATTTAAATATGAAACGCTTCCAAATATTGTAAGATACAACTCACAACGGATATGTTTATTTGTTTGTATGGTATTTAAACGCACTTTAGCTATTTTTCAATTATATGGTGTCGTCCAAAATTAATTGGGGAATAAAAAACCTCCACCTTCGGTCGGAAATCTGGCAATAGTTGTGAATTAAGATTGCAGCAGGGTACAACCTGCCCTCAACTTCAGTGTTGACACTTGATTGATAGTAGATAAATATACGAGATCTTGTTTTGAAATGCATAATATATGTTCTTCAACTGTGAGAACTTGTATTTTTCATTAATATGTTTTACTTAATTATTGTAAAGAGATGTATCATATAATAAACTGTTTGAGTTCATTACATCAACGTATGCTGATAAAAACATTGAAAAAAACATTACCAGGCACATTGGTGGAGCCTTGTTTAAGTTATCGTGGATCTCTTCACTTCCCCAGCTAGATAGCGTATTTAGTCCCTAAACACAAACATAACATTATTTGCAAGGCATGATTTACCAGATATAATGAGATATAAACTATTTGTTTTCATTGATGTAGAAAATGCAGCAAGTGATTGAATAAATTAATATGGAAACACAAGTAATGACCAAAATAAAAACAAAAGAACAGACAAGAAAAAAATATTAAACAGCTCCTGATTTTCAAGAAAAGTAAAACTTACAAAAATATCTTTTGGCTGTAATAACTGCACGTGAACGAAAACTGAATTTTTTCGTGGACTATTTTCTTCCGATTCTAAGGATGTCTTTTTCACTGGAGCTTCTTTTTCAATCATCGAAGCCGTCGGGAACATCTATGTAAGAACACAAACATAATTAATCCTGCATAAATCGATTATCATATTTGCACCACGAATTAGAATAACTTAATTTTAACAAAGGAACCGTTATAGATGGAAAGTATCTGCTCATTATTTATTGCATGCAAAACTCTCTATTTCTGTAGAAGGTAACAACAGTTTTGACCAGATTGATAAAATTTGACAACACCACAATTTTGCCGGTAAATCATTTTGGAAAATTGCACTTAGTGTTTTACATTAGATCACAACAGAATCGGATTCTACAACTGACGACTGAGCCCAGTAATTACTATTAAAATACCCTATTGATACATGTAGTTACCTTTCAAAATAAGACTATCTAGAGTGGATAGTACCCATATTGTCTTAGTAATGCGATAAAATAATCATGTATATAAGGAAACTGATTACAACAAAACGAAACAGGCATAAAACACGTTTCCCTACTTTATATAAACATTTTTTTGGTTTTTCATTGCTATTTATATTTTATAAATATTTAAATTTGGCTGTTGCTACACAATTATTTGGTAACTTTGGATGATAAGAAAGTGAAATATGTTCGTTTTAGTATTAACATATAAGTACATAGAGTTCTATATAAAACTATATTTAGCACAAACGTATGTCGCAAGCTCTATTGGTATTAATAAAATTGTAACCATAAGAAGAAATTGCTGAAAAAAATATGAATGAAAAATCTAATCATGAGCATTTCTTAATATTATCTAGTTTAATGTATTTGCTTCAAGCTGACGGCGCTCTAATATGCAAAAATATACATATTTGATTAATATTTTTTCCTTTGTGGTTTAACTCAACTTTTAGATATAGTCGAGCAAACCCTGAGTGTTCGATTGAAGATAAATGTAGTTCAATTAACAATATAACACGCGCAAAAAAGTTAACATTGACCTACAACATTGTGTATTTATATGACATTACAGTTTACAAATTCTTGTAAAGTATAGTGAAGTACCATTCAAAACGCCTCGAATGACAGTGCTAGATTAACAATCGAAAATATAACTTGTTACTAGTATATTCAGGCCATTGGCAAAAAGTACATTTTCTAATCAGTTGACATAAATATAATGAAGTTGCATGTTAATGTTTTGTGCATTGATGTGTTTACAAACTACTTATAAGTAATAATAGTACATTAGATCTAATACAAGCTATGCATCTCAGGTATCGAAATATATAGCATATAAATGTGTCGCTTCACTATAGTTAAAAGCAATTTGTCCTTAAAACATGCAAGGATTTTTATTAGGCAAATTAGGCAAACAGTGATAGAAAAGTATGAAATATGTAAAGAAAATAAAAGTAACTGCAAAACAAGTACAAACAGTAAGAATAACTATTTTTCTACCAATGACAATCAATGTTAGTTAGATTAAAATGTTAAAGACAATCCCTCAGTGTTAAGACCCATCTACCCTCTACACAAATAGATTTGGTGGTAATAATTGCCACTATTTCAAGTCATATAATTAAGACATTAAGACGAAATAACAACCTAAATTGCATGATGGAGTGAACAGTTGCTTAACCAAATAGTGAGCAGTACCTCGGCTATATTCAGTCTCTAAACTAGATGAAACAATGGGCAGGCCATTTTGTCCGGCACTCGAAACTTATAGAAAGTTGGGTAGAGAGTATAAAATAAATTTTTTAGTGGATATTATTTATTACTTTCGAAATGCGGATACTATAGTCCGCAAATCCGTAAACGACCAACTCAAAAGGATTAGGTTATATGAACTTGTCTATAAAAGAAGTGTGTTCATCGGGTATTTCAAATTAATAATTAACGGATTGTTAATCGGTTAATTTAAATAAAGCAATGAAAAGCTTACGGGATATAAAATGTTAATTATCTGCAAATAAAACAACGACAGTTACACAACCAAACAGAACTTAACACACAATGTGAAATTACGTCGTTCTTGTAAGAATGAAAGTTTGAAATTTTTTTTTGTTTTGTTAGTAAAGCCATTCTTGTTTACTTGTGAGTTTGAAGACCTCATTCTACGTACGATATGCGCTTTCATCTTCATCATCGATAGCATTTTCTCATTAAATGTACTACTTGAAACTCCCTTTGATCCATCTTGTTTCATAGAATGGACTGGTGGAACCGATAAAATTTCGGGGCTTTTAATTGAGCTAGTTATTGTAGAACCGTCATCAGACTCTTCTTTTGTCCTAATTAACTGACTATTAACGGATAATCTAGGTAAAGCTGGCGTTTCAGTCTTCTTCTTATCATTCTCTAATTGTTTTTGTCGATCTCGTGCTAGTCGTTCGCCTCTTTTAATTTCCTTTAATTTCTGATAATTTAAACGCATATTACAGTCATAGCTAGATAGATGTTTGCTTGAAACACCACGGAGTTAGTAAAATAACGACAACAAAAAAATCCAACGTATTAGATTACGTACCAATTATATATTGACAAAGAAAAAAAACAAAAAAATTGGCTAAATCGCCAACGGCTTTTCAATACAGCTTAATTAAATAGCAGATACAATTTTCTGCCCATGCGACTAAGTAATCAGTATTTAAAAGAGAATTGTTTTTCCATGACAAGTATTGTCCTGAGACAACCAACAGGAACAAGTACATGTTGTTATCGTTCAACTTAATATTTCACATTATGTACAATTTTCCAGTAGCATACGTCCTTCACTTCAATCTTAGATTCTACTATCTTGCTTATTTTTGATTTGTATATACAGGAGATGTAGAACATAATATTTACAACAATATAGAACATTTTGGTGTTTCCTATTTTAGCAATGTGTAACGACTACATATAGTAACAGCATGACTATCAAGCTATATATAATCTGAACCGTTGGATTGAGGTTTAGAATAAACATAAAATGAAGCGTGCGTGAAAATAACGACTACACAATATACCTACATAGACTGAAATTGATCTAAAATAAAACATAGAAAATCAACTATTTATGACAAACTATAAATACTGCTAGAGTTATGCTATTAAACATACCTGTTTTAATTTGTCGTAATATTGTGACATCTCTTCAAATATCTCAGGCGTCATTACAAATTTCCGTTTGTGAGATATGCCGGTGTTAATTCGCGGTGCTACAAAGTAAAACAAATATATATAAATAGACCATGCATATAGATTTAAATGGACTTTACATGACATTTTATTCTTAATTTTCCAAACCATGTGTCCGTTAAAATGTAAATTGAATCATATACTCTGAATTGCTTAGGATTAATGACACCACATTTCCGATTGTGCTAGAGAAATTAGTATGTATATAAATCATATATCTTAGCTTTATTTCAGAAAACAATATACATAGAAGGGTTACCAGAAATTCGTTCTATCTTTATAGAATTTTAAACTTTTACCTTAAGTTGCAAACACCTCATCTCTTTAAGAAAAAATTTACATATAGTAAGTAAATTATGCTCGAATGACCCTCAACAACTACATCCGAAATGACAGTAGGTTTCACATAAATATTACCGATTTTGTTTGGTATCCTGATAGGCTTTTCCTCTTCGTGTTTTCTTATTTTGTTCATTCCTGATTGAATCTAACGTGTGTATTTTTTCATCACCTGTGGTATCACGTGTACATGTTTGTTTCATTTTAGCAAGGTGACCATTTGTTCATTTTTACCGATTACAATCACTTTAAAGTATTACAACTACAAATTGTACAAAATTATACATGCAATGTAAGTCTAGCATTTCGCAAAAAAAAAATATCATACAAGCACCCATTCCTAGCTCCGGCAGAAATATATCACTGACAGGATCAGGACGTATGTAGCTCTGTCCACACTTTCTAGCCTTGGCAGCTTTTAACTCCTTCATAACTTCACACGTTCCCTGCAAAAAAAAATCAGTTCAAAGTCAAATCAACAATGATACAGGTAAATCGTTCTGTTTAAAAACAAAGCACAAACCTTACAAAAAATGCAAACTACTGTGATATTTTTCAACAAATTCCAACGTATCACTTAAATACATAGTCCAAAATAACATTTTAGCACAAATGTGTCCTCATAAAATAACGTTCATAAAACTCTGGCTCATGCAGATAAAGTTCATAATTTATAGCTAATAACACACTTTCATAACATCCAGTTTTTACTGGGAGAATGCGAAAGCAGGAGCAACACCGCCTTATTTTTTTTTATCTTTTACTACTGTAAAAAATAACTAATAACTACCTCCTAGCATTTCAAATAAGAAGTAAACACTTACTGATTTTACAATATATAGCCATTCACTGGTTGAACCATCTGCTGTGATCAAATTTCCTCTCCTAAACAATAACAATAGGAAAACTATAAAAGCCATCATTTCAAATCGCGATACTGCATCGCGGTTTTCAATGCAGAAAAACGTTTATTTGAGTGTAAATTTGGGTAAATAATAAGGCAATATATATTTTGTATAGTCCAGATGGGGGCAGATAACAAGTTTATAATGACAAATACAAATATGTTTTCTTACTTGAAATAATGGAGAACACATGTTCCAGGTTCGGTTTTCAAACAATCTACTGGCCATTGTGACATAATAGGAACTTGTCTGCAAAAAAAATATCACGAACCTGTTATATATCTTTATTTACACATGACAATCCAACTAAATCAATTTCTGATAGCACAGATATAAATAGGAAACAAATAAGACACAACCAAATTTATTTTATTTGCAAAATCAGATTAAATACCTTAATTTTGTAATATTTGCATTATAATTTCTGGTTCCCAATGATAAAATTGATTAAGCATTAAATTAAAGAAGTGTGGCGTGTAATTGGTTTATCTGTAATAATGTTATATTTATTGATTGGCATTCAACTTACAGTAAACCATATTTAGAAAAGGAACAAATAAAAAGAATAAATGCATCAGTTAGTAGGTATCAAGAAACGGGATATAACAACGGCAGAAATATATCGATGGCCCCAGAATCTAAGCCGGAACGAATATGATTAGAAAATTGACCTTTGCACCTTTTCTTAACGTGATCGTTTTCAATAGGCTTGCTTAATTGGATCTTGCATGAAGATATTACTCTCCCAAGACGGGTCTCAAATTTAGCAATAGTAAATGATGTCTGTCCGTTGTGCGTTCGTACATTTTTCAAAACTATGAAGTATTATACATACACAAGACGGAAAAGTCAGGTCCTATTTCAAATTTTCAGGAGTCTATTTTTAGTTAGTGCCACTTAATAGTCTTGATTAGATAAAACGCGTGTATGTCATTGTAACCTTTATAACCTTGGTATTCCTAATGACATTTTGTTTTCTGCAAAAGAGCGCCTATTGGCTGCGAGCAAAGCTAAGCAAAAAATTAAAAGGGGTTTACATTGACACTTCAGCCTTTGTACAACCATTTTAAGATTAACATCAAAATTAATACTCAAATTTCTATGTGTATATAACTAAGATAGTCTACAATGCCAAGCAAAGTATTAGAAGTCCTTAATAACTATTACATTATATTACATATGGTTTATGATTCTTACATTTTGATTGGATTATTTAGTCACGTGGTCCCCCAAAATATTCTGTGTATATATTCTATTTCTAAAGCATATTTAAGGCTTGTTACTATTTTTAAAGCATATTTAAGTCATGTTACTATTTATAAAGCATATTTAAGGCTTGTTTCTAAAAATAGATCCGGATATGTTACTATTTATAAAGCATATTTAAGGCTTGTTTCTAAAAATAGATCCGGATATGTTACTATTTATAAGCATATTTAAGGCTTGTTTCTAAAAATAGATCCGGATATACTCTTCCGACTCATTATTCTAAATTTAAATAAATAGAGAAAAATTCATATGTAATATAACAATTAAGGACTTTTTACTCTGTCAATACGTAGTTATATGGACCTGTAGAAAAATATTGACCTCGGACTTCGTCCTCGGTCAATATTTTCCTCCACGGTCCATATAACTACGTATTGACCTCGTAAAAAGTCCATATTTGATAAATGTTTATTAATCCCAGGAAGCGAGTTTATTTCAGCTCATTTTAATACGTCACAGAAACGCTAAATCGACTACTACACTTGCACATCTTTCTACGCACCTCAAGAATCGGACATGCTCGGATTCCTCGTCTTGATCATCCGCTTTCATAAATATAGCATTAAAATCCTCTTTGCCTATAACAAGTAGTTCCATGGGTGTAGTACTTTCTACTGTGGCTGTTCTCTTAGTGTTAAATATTAACCCAACTTCCTTCAATAGACAAGAAATATTTTATGCGATTTTGACAGTATGAAGCATTATATTATATACGTTTACGATAAATTTTTTGAGTGGGGAGAAAACCGTGGTATCCGGTTAAAAACCCCCGATAGGCAGGACAATTGACAATCCTTGTACAAAATCAACATAAGTAGTACAATGTTTACACAGAAGAAACTAACAACAGAGAACTTGTATTATAACATAAAATCAACTTAGTTTGGAGTATTAGATGTGTTCAATTTAAAACATATTGTGTATCTTTACAACCAACGACATTCCTGACGCCTTGTTTCTATTTTTAAATAATATGTTTCTATGTTTACGTATATTTAAGCTATTAAAATTAGACAAGTATATATGAGGCATGCTACTAAATATAGATCCGTGTATTCGGTTAAAATGCTTGATCTGGACTTTGTAGAATTATATTTAGCTCCGACTTTGTTGTCGGTCAATATAATTCTACATTTCCATAAAAGCGTATTGACCTCTTCAAAAGTCCATAATTATTGTATACAAATATTTACTAGTAATATTAAGTTAACTAAATTTATTGCGCGGGGCAGATATGCATCTTAATCAAGACAATGAAAAAAGGACAAAACACATAAACCATCAATATGCTTGATAACATGCGTTTTTCTTTTATTTAAGGAAAGAGCTTAATGATTTTTCGGTTAATTCAAATACTCAGTGATGTGATGTTGTGCATAGCTTTTAACCCGAATAGACGATTTAATTATTAAACATTTTTCCAATTTAAACATTTTTATACACCTCAGAGAATGAAAGAAAATAGACAGTAATTTTCCCATTAGCCGTCCGCGCAGTACATATGCCACCATGACAACTCATATTGTTTTCATAGGAGTAATCATACATGTTTTAAAGCCATTAAAGCGTTTTACATGAAAAATTAAATTAATTACCGTACTGACACTCATCGACATATCCAAGATTCAATTTAATAACCATATAAGTATGGTTTTGTGTACAGTATGTGTTATTGTTTATTGTTTCTTATGATAACATAAAATGTGTCTTGATGGTACGGCTCTACAACAGGATGCAGGAACAATATACAGCTACCATTATAAAACTCTAAACTAGACATATAATAATGTAAGGGTAACAATTCTACAACAAGAACCCATAAAGATAAAATAGCGAATCGTTTTTAATTCTAACTTCCCGTATCATTTTCTTCTTTTAAAATTTGTAGAAGAATGCATGTGTAGCACAATTCTACAACAAGTACCCATTAAGATGAAATGGGTCATCTGTTTAATTCTAACTTCCCGTATCATTTTCTCGTTTTTAAATTTGTATAAAATAACTAAATAAAAGACTAAATTAGCTTGACTACTATAACACTAGAATAAAAAAACTACAGGATAAAGTCTACAAAAAGTACAGATAAATGGGTGATAACGCTCAAAAGGTATTCACTTCTTACCATTATGTTGCCTTGGTTTCAAATTTAGATAGCGGATGTACTCTCCTAACAGTGTTTTGATAACTTTCATCAAAAACACCATGGTTATGAAAATTTACTACGCTAAGCGCGTGTTTCGTCTAACAGTGGCACTCAAATCAAAAACACTGAAGGCCCAATATTTACGATGACGAAAAACGTTTATCGTTATACAATATCCAGAAAAGGTCACATTCACCTCTGGAATAAATTCTCAACTTCAGGTCAGGTCAGTAAATGTAAACAATGACTACGACAATGAATGGATCAATGATACTTTATTTCAGCAACGAAGTTTGACTTCTGGATTGATAATACCCTTGCAAACTAACAGTATATACCGAACTTAGTTAAAAGCGAACGATTATTAATTCTATGTTTAAATCACACTAACAATTGACCTTATACCAATAAACACAAATACGAACAGATTTTTTCATGACATTATTGTAATTCAATCTAAGAAGAGACTTCCGCACACACATGCATCGGGTAACGTAACAAAGGCATCATAGTACGTAATATGTACATGGTACTAAGTGACAGCCTACAAAATGGTCTACAAAAATATGAGCAGTTACTTTACCCCGTCTTCCCAAGAAAACTGTAACAAAAATTCAAATAACACCTATGTAATAGTTTTATCTATGTTGTTGTTTCTTATGATCAAATACAATTGTAAGGTATTTGCAATTCGTTGCGAATAATTATTTGACTTTAAAATACAATTGATTTCTACGAATGATAGATATATAAAATGATAATTTATATTTATTTGGTTTACGCTAAACACTTGACTTTGTACAAAAACACAAAAATCGTGATAATCGTGATAATAACTTCAAAAACACATTATTATTGTAAAAAAAAATATTGTATTACCCCAAAACTTTGCCCCTTAGTTAGCCGAGCTACCACTTGGACTTTACTTTCTCCTGTCTTGTCATTCCGAACTAACATTTTGACAAATGCTGAAATGGACTCCAGTTTAAATAACAAAAGTCTAGACAAAACAAGACAATGTTTTGACAACGTAACTTAAGAATAGATTAACAGCGTCACCAATCTCGTCTCTGAACAACAAACACAAACATTATATTTTCTTTCTGTTGTATAATTTAACCTGCCAAGTACAATTTCATTATAGTTATTGTGGCTAATTAAATATCAGTACGTTTTTTCTCACCAGAAAAATGTAAAAACTTAACTTCAGTAAAGTTTTAGTTACATCACAGGTTTCTTCAAAATTGCATGAAGCCGGGTGTCTGACCACAGGAACTTCATGAGAAATGTTAATATGCAAACAAACAAACATAAAAAAGATAGCATGTAATGTATTGTAATAAATCTTTGCCTAATTATGTACCTGTTCCCGACAAGATGAAGTAAAATGATTCAGCATTATGCCCTTGTCGTAGTATCACTTTCTTTGGACCGATTCTACAAGACAAATTTATTAAGAAATAACATGTTTACTCAATTCTTAGCATATACATGCATATATATTTTGATTATATATATTTGCAATATTAGATGTATATTATGTTTTACCAACTATTTCTAACCTGAGATCAACGGAGCTCTAATGAATCTTAGTTTAATGGTACAAAATGATTTAGAACTTTTGTAACGTATTATTAATTGTTAATCTACATATATGTAACTATTGTTAATTTTAATACATGTACATCAATCTCTGCCTCAATTTACACTCGGACATTTCATTGCTACGATTTTGTAGTGATATGACACTTAAAGCTTCATATGCGATATATAAATTAAATGGAAATAGTTCAAAATACGACCAGGGCGTGCTAGTACTTTTTATACTCTCATCATTTTACTACGGCGACTGATTCAGAGCGATTGTCTGACTTTAAACAGTCGCACGAGACCTTTCAAACATTGAGTATCGAGAGAGTTTCATAGTCCTTACTGGTACTTCTGGTCACTTAATTATCCTATTGCTATGATAATGATCTAAACCTTCAACTCTAAGTATAGTACAGTACATTTATCCATTTTAACTGTGTACAATAGGAATTTCATATAAGGCACCATCATTATGGACGTATTTGATTCAAACTTGTTTCACAAAAAAACATATTTCATTTTATGATATGTGTGCGTACGTAAGCAATAAGCACCAAAAAGATCCGACAAGCAAATAAGAGGCACGAACAGCTACTAACACAGGTGAAACAACAAATGTTCGGTAAGGGTGAGCAACAAGAACTTATATTATATATAGAATTCACTTGTTTAAATAATTAATTTCACTAGTTTGTAGAGTAAAGAAGTCAGGTTTTCACGCTGTTACAAAATGTTGAAGAACGAGAAAAAGAATTCTGTCTTATGAATTATTCACATGAGAGTCACAAAGAAAGCAAGTATATGTTAATTGTTTGGAAAGCAGTAATGATTTTCTTAAGATTTTGATATAATTTACATAATAAGATATCTCATAAACAACTTAAGTTTTAACATACCTTATATATGTATTCAGATATTTTATACAGTTAATAGAATATCGTGAACATTATATGATATCTTTAATTTAGATTAATTATTTTAATTTTTTTTAAATGACTTGCCCTAAACTTCATGTAACTATGTCAAGCATTTAATGCAGATGAGGTTAGGGGTGTTGGGTGATTAATGATTTTTATGAGTTTTTTAATTAACTAAATCGAAAGCAAGGTAAAGGAAATTATCCGGAGACTCAGTGTTTATCTACTACCTCTTGATCATTTACGTTTTGAAAAGGATGGCTTGGCCCATACCATTCGTCAACAGAATACTTACGTTTGATACCATGCAACTTGACATAACCTCTCTTGGGTTCGAAGCGGATAATCAGCAAGGGAACGTAACGCTTGTAAACCATGCATTACCTAAAAAAGTGAAACTAAAATAATACACATGTAGACACATTTTGGTGCAGTTTTGGACTGACACTTTTATAGGTCAAACCGCCTGCGTCAGTCTTTCACTCAACTATAATATAGTTGGCCAAATATTAACTGATAGCAGGCCCCATTATTTGTTTTACTAATCCCATAATTTTGTAAAATACGTCTGCAAGTATAAACATACTGCCTTTAACTGACGGTGATGTGTTTTATCATGACATAATTTTGCGTGATATTTGCCTGTTTGTATGGATTTGAATGTCTCGTTCAATTCCCACCTCAGCCACCCCTATATTTAGAATTATTTAAATTTCATCTCACATCAGCAAGTATAATATGCTTATCAGATTTTAATTTTTTGGAACGTTTATTGACCAGTCGAAAACATTTCCGATATTTTCAAGACATAAAAAATACCAAGCTATTATCAATTGTTTTCCAACTCAAAATGAGTTTTCAGAAATTAAGAAAGAATCAATGGTACGGACAACAGTTTACAATCTAGCTATTTGTGATCCCAGTCACCTCCAGCGTGACATTCTACCTAAATCGAGTCATATAGACCGGGTTTGTGTACGTGTACTTTATTTATTATCAAGAACGTCCCTTTTACCCCACAGGTCGGGGAAAGTGTTTTTTTAATATGTGTACCACCACAGTTGTTTTCAGGGGTTAGAAACAGTTGGCTGTATGAATCAAGTCGATATACCCACAAATATTCATTAACAATGTTAGTGTTGTATAAACTCACTTGTTTGATCATATCTGGAGTTCTGAAGTTCCATCGTGTCGTTAATATCTTTCGATGTTCTACAGTCAGTGATATCTATTTAAAAAATATCATATCTTCTATAAGTAATAAAATCTTCAAAGCATAGATCAACGCATGGGTTTAATTGACAAAATGTCAAAATGACAAGCAAAAATATACTGGTGTATTCATTATATCTAATTTGACATCAAGGTTTACTTATAATTGTTACTTATGTGGCCAAACATGTCAATTTTCTCTTCTATGGAGGCCGTCAAACTGTTTTATTTAAATTATTCAACTGTGTAGAAGATTAAACTTTACCGAAAAATAAAATGACATGAAATAGAAAATACAAAATATATTTCGCTGTAGGATAAGAATTTGTAAATACTTTACATCTAGTTACTTTTTTAACTGTTTTGTTTGAATATGGTTTAACGCTACTTTCAGCAATTATGGTTATACATTTTATAGAAAGGCAATGTGTCGATTTGCACTTTCGTTACAGAAAAATGTCAACTTAGCGTTAAACAACATATATTTACTCGTGTAGTAATATTTGTCAATACGCCACTCAAAGCTTAAAAACTATAACGTTTTCGATGCCCACTGCTGTATTTATTCAAGGCATATTCACAGATGAAAAAATAATAAAATTATATGTTTATTATTTGCATAGAATAAAGACTAAAATATTTTACTGTTCGTGATTATTCCATAAACTTACATACAATACGGATCGGTCTGTGTTTTTTTCTTTATTTTTATGCCCCTGCGACGACATGTCGGGGGCATTAAGTTTTACTCATGTCCGTCCGTCCGTCCGTCCGTACGTACGTACGAACGAATTTCCGTCAAGCTTTTCTCAGAAACCGTACATGAGAATAATTTGAAATTTGGCAGGGTGGTTCAGTATCACAAGTTGTACGTCCTATGCGACTTTCAGACCTGTCGGACAACTACTTCCTGTTTGGGACTTCATTTGTACGTAAATACGTCCGTCCGTATATACGAATTTCCGTCAAGCTTTTCTCAGAAACCGTACATGAGAACAATTTGAAATTTGGCAGGGTGGTTCAGTATCATAAGTTGTACGTCCTAAGCAACTTTCAGACCTGTCGGACAACTACTTCCTGTATGAGACTTCATTTAGCGGGGGCATCCGTGTCCCATGGACACATTCTTCGATTTTTCTTTTTTTTTTTCTTTTTTTTGGTTGTTTTTATTTTTTTGTTCTTTGCTTTTTTTGTTATTCGAAAAGAATAGTATTTTTGCTTATTCACAAATGCATACATTAAACGTATTCAAAACACCTACACTTTAATGATATGGGTAACGAAATCGGTAGAAATCGTGCTCATTTATCTTCACTATATGTTAGTAGCATTGTAACGATTTTCTCATAGAGTGTCTCCGTCATCGGACATGAATAAATTCGTATGATTGATATATCGTACGGTGTATTTTTTATCAAATATTATGCGTACGAACAAGACACTGTAAACAATACGAACTTGTACATTACGAACAATACACCAATGAAAATCGCATATAATTATTATTAAGTATTTTAACTTATGTATCCGAATGTACTTGAGTAGAGCTGTCCGAGTAATGCTGTCCGAGTGTGTTGAATGAGTATTAGAATAATTGTTTGAATGTATTATAAAATGAG
This sequence comes from Limnoperna fortunei, assembly GCA_944474755.1. Classification (NCBI taxonomy): domain Eukaryota; kingdom Metazoa; phylum Mollusca; class Bivalvia; order Mytilida; family Modiolidae; genus Limnoperna; species Limnoperna fortunei. The sequence goes on from OX104115.1 coordinate 57,675,211, forward strand.
TCTTACTATGTCTCAAACTTAAATCAATTTTACAAGTCAAACTCGAAAACACATACGCTTCACTTTAATACAGTAACACAAGGCTTTCTGGAATCAAAAGTTTATATTGAGATAAGACTACGAAGCCTTAAGTCACGTGTCAATCTCTTTCTTGTGTAAAAAATAAGGAACCGAAGTAGTTCCTTGTAGTACAAGAATCCCAAACTAGTGGTAGCACAGTCAGGGGAGTGTCGGTTGTCTATCAATGTCATAACTTACTTAAAATCTGTTAGCGAGGCAGGTACGCTACAGTATTTAAATTACGGATATTATTACAAATTCACTAAAAATAAAAAGCTTTAAGAATAAATCGATAGAATTCCGTTTGTTTTTGTAACTAAGTAGTGATTTTTGTATTTAACACAGATGTCGCCTTCGTATAGTTATTGACTAAAACATCCCAGTTCTAGATATATTCCTAGAGGTCGACAGTTTATTTGGATAGAAGACCCTAATTCCCCCCCATCCCCCCCCTAAAAAAAACAACACAAAAACAGCAAAATAAAAGACCAAGCTATGATACATGGAAAAGAACAGTGGGTTACATCAACAGTTTATAACATTGCACTTTTTGTTTAATTGTTTGTATATTTACATGATGTACTACAACGACCTAAATGGACCTTGTCTGTAGTTCCAGAATAATGTAAATTATTAATTAACATTAATTAATCATATTACGAATTGCTCAAGTTTATTTTAATGCCAAAAAGCAGAGCAAAATAAAGACATCTGGTGCAAATAGTTCATTATTTAGATGTGCATGTGTGGTTATATTGCTTTCAGTACCTTTCGAACTGTTGTGTGTGGCGTCTCAGACACTCAGGTTAACTCAGGTTAAACATATCCGGAAGCAGATTCCAATTTTAAAATTGTACCGCTGAAAAGGCCTACCACCCTGGACCCATCTCAGAAAACGGAAATCAAACCCTTAAAGTGTATACATGTACATTTAAACATAAAATCACCTCTCTGTTTGCTTTATACACTCTCTTGTCAAATGACAGACCATGTTCCGCCATGGCCTGCGAAGAAGTCTCTTTTTCGACGGCCTCTTGCGCAATATCCACAAACGACTTCAATTCTCGTTCAAGTTTTGATGTTTCACTTCCACTAAAATTTGAAATGCAGAGTTCAATAATTTTAAAAAGCTTACAAATTATACAAAAGTAACAGTGGTAAGTAACAAATGTTATTATTTGGCATAAACACTATCTTAATTCTGGACAATTACATAAAAGTATATAGACATTTGTGAGAGTTTAAACAGGATACAGAAGTTGACAATAGGGGAATACGGGATCATTGAATGAGTTATTTTAACGTCTAATAGACAGTTCCGTTACAATATAGGAACTGATAAAGCATGCAAAGTAAAACGGAAAAAATGAGTTTCAAAATGTATCTATAGTTTCCAATTTCAAAAAATGTGACAAATTGCATGTTGGTTTCTTTGAAACTTTACGGAAATATTTTAATTTTGAAGGCTAAAATGTTACAAATGAACCACCAAAATGTGTTATATAATCTATTGCGAACCATGTAAGCATCTCGTCAAAAAGTTTCCAAGTAAATTTAATGAACTACAAACATTTGTCGTCAAGAATCAGAAACAAGTGACTACGTTCACAATAAATTATACCGACAGGCCCTCTTCGGTTAAGATCTCTTTGAAATGCCAAAGAATAACCAGGTATACAGATGTATTTCCGAATTTAAAAAACAAACAAACAAAAACAAACAAACTTACTCCATAATTAAGAATATCCAGCTTAAAATAATCAGAACTATCCTGCCAAATTTCCGGAAGTACGTCTTAGCCTGCAATAAATAAAACATTCTGAGGAAATGTGTATTGCTACTGTCCTGTTTATAAAAATTAACTAGTGTGTTAGAAAAAGAACAAGAAACTGATTGTCGCATTGTTTGAGTAGATTCTTAAGACAGATGAAATGCATAAACAGAGTTAAGCACCAGTAAACCCAAGATAACTGTATTGTAATTTGACGATTTGCTGGCGTCATACAGGACTCGATAAATATATATTTCAATTAAAATTATGAACATATGAAACAAGGAAATAAGTTAACCGAAAGTACTCTGTAAACTACTGATGTTAAACATCTTATGTTCTATAATAAACGTTGTGTCCACATAAAGACAGTGTATTACTACATTATGAATGGGTGTTGAAAGTGAAATAATCAGTAAAAAAGCTCAGCTGATGAAACCTTATAATGATTTTGATCATTAATACGAAATCCTTATTTTTTGCTTAAAAAAATAACTGAAAAATTAACATATCTATTATATACTTATTTTTATAATGCATGTATATCTACCCAAATCATGCCGAGAAATAACCCAAAGTTTTTGCTTCAAATCTATCCCGCTGTGGTCATCATTATTAATTAACATACATAAGGCTTATCTGTAGCAAGACTTCAAGTGTTCGTTACGCCACGGGGCAATACATTTTCTATCTGTGTTTTCCCTCCGATGTAATTGTTTTATGAGTTGTGAAAGTTTAAGAAAAAGAAAGGTCTTGTAAGAACACATTTCACACACGGCAGCGTGATTTATACGGTAATGACTTACATAATACGAAAACTTGGTTTCCGGACTGTTATTTCTCGGCATGGAAACATTTATCTCCCTTATGGGTAGGTTTATTACAATTAAGTACCGTATATAGTCAATGCTAGAAATTTGTAAACCATCTATTTGTTTGTTTAAAAGGTATTTACGCAAATAAAAACATTTCCCTGCAATGACATAGCGCCAAGCTTTATTGTGATAACCCGGTGAGTGTATACTAAACTATAAATGTTACATGTCGTGATAATTGAGGTCTTATACTAATTACTTTCAAGGGGAAAAACAAAAATTTGAATGTAGAAATTGGGAAATTTCTCAAACTAGAGGGTTGAGGGTACACATGCTTTATAAAATCAGAGAACATTCAATCAACATTTGTATTATAAAAGACATAAATTTTTTCTTTAGACTCTAAAAAACACATATTGCTGTCAACTATAGAACATTTAGCTCTTCATTTTGCTTACAAAGGCACGCTTACCTCTCCTGGTTTCGTAAAACGAGAAGGAAGATCATTGTCGACAACTTCGCCATAAGTGCTTACGATGTTTTTCAATGCGTCGGTGATTTTTGGCTTAACTTGTTTCATGTTCTCAAACTTCTGCTCTATAAAGCTTACATTCTGACGTAGTGTTGCAATTCGTGTAATTTTATCAGTTGGTAACTCCAATTTTCGTGCAATTTTCTGTCTCATCTTTTTAACAGCCATCTTTTTAGTTAATATTGCCATAGCTAAATCCTCAACATTATGCGTCTTGCTAGCCTTATATTCATAAGCTGTCGAATACGCCATTTTCCACAATCCGGTGTCGCAGTTTTGGGATGACAAATAATCTGCAAACAGCTTTTCTTCCTTTTCTGTCAAATTTTCCAAGGTGTCACTTACGTTGAGTTGTGATACATTAAGCTGAGTGTAAGCACTTTTCCAGCGAGAAGATATGTCGTTTGGTTTGTTAACATGGGGAGAAGTATGATTTCTAACTCCAATAGCATCGCGAAATTGTTTTCGCAACTTTGTTTCTTCATACACTGCTTTCAGATCATAAGTATTGAACAAGTCCGGCACCGTCGATGCCCGACGCACAATTACTTTTTTTAGGTTTTCAATTTCTGGCGGAAGATCATATTTTGTAGGCTTTTTGTTCGAGTCATCGATCTCAGAATGATCACTATTTTCTCTCGAGATGTATGCAGGGGAGTCCCGATTATCTGAAACACTAGACTTTGTGCTAAGTCTACGCAAACGCTGTTTAAGTTTAGAACTTGCCGATATTATCCGAACGTTTTGCTTTATTCGAGAATTTTTGTTTTGAATATTTTCCTCTAATTCTTTAATAGCCTCCATTTTATATGAATCTTTTGTGCAACCCTGAAAGCATAAAAAAAGGTTAAGTGGGAAATTTAATGGGTCAGGACAAAAACCGACAAGATAATATCCAAGTTTTACGACGACCAAGGACAGTGTTATTGAATGTATCGAACTCACCGTATTACATGATACATCAAAACCCAACGGATACGGTCAAAACCCATCTATTCTCATTTAAATAACAAAAGAAAATGATACATCAACACCCGTTGTATAATCCAGTGGGTTCCGATGTATCATTTTCTTTTGTTATTTAAATGAGAACAGATGGGTCTTGACCGTATCCGTCGGGTTTTGATGTATCAGGTAATACGGTGTGGTATACTGTAGGATACAATCAACATATTGACATGTTTGATACAATAGTATTTAAACTATTGAAGTCCGTATCCAATTACAAAATATTATTTTAAAAGCCTGTATTTAATTTAAATATTGAGTGTCTTTGTATATAAAACCTAAAGAGACGAACAGAAAATCGCTTAAATCATTTGAATTAACATGTTAAATAATTTTATACTCCGATAATTGCATGCATGACCATCAGAAATATTCTTGTCAATATTGAGTCTTGCACAGAAAATGACAATGTACATCGCATCCTTCCAAATATACGCATGCGTAACCATTACTAGGTAAGGTGTCTACATCACTAAGCTAAATTAGTATTTAATCAATTCGATTTTCAGTCCAAAGAAAAGGGGATTCGGTGTCCGAATGGGAAAGATTTTGAATTGTCTACTGTTGATCACCGGTGCGCCAATAATCAGGTTGCGGGTTCGAGCCTTATTACGGGCAGTGTGTGCTTGACTACATCCTTTATTTTTTTCCTGCTGAAAGTCTGGGGGTTTCAGCGGGTACTCCGGCTTTCTCTACCAACAAAAACTGGACGCCATGATACAGCTTTAAATTAAAGTGGAATTAAGACATATTCAAAATTTACTTAAGCGTGCATAATGCTACTGCAAATTTTACTTTTAATACATATATATGTGAACAAAAATTACACTTAAAATAAAAGCATATGTCAAATATAGAAGATATATATATATGTAGATAGACAGCTTAAATGTGATTAAATGGCAAATTAACTCAAGGGGAACATTTAACGTTTTTCCGTAAAAATATCTTTACCAATGCTACACGTTATTGTGAACATCTATACATAATATTTTATCTGGCAAACAAAAGCGGAATACATTTTCTTTCATCTACATATTAACATGCCCAATTATACAAATAATTTTTGTCGCAAGTAAACATTAAAATAACACTTTGTTGCTAAGTCCAGTTTAACGAGTCTTCAGGTGCAATTTAAAATAGTGGCGAAAAAGAGTAAAAAGTTCACATTTTCGATGATTTTCATTCCACATGGCAACAAGTTAGAAATTACCTCCCTTGTTTCAAAGCTTGACATTTGCCACGATAACAAGGTGAACGGAAATATTTATTTAATCCCGAAACCAATAAGATGTCACATTGTTGTATTCATTTATAATTTTGTAATAACATCTTTTATATAAGAAGAACAAATAAAGAAGAAACAAGAGATTGACTCGAGCATCGGAGAAATGAACAGTGATTGTATGTTGTTTAACGCCAAGTCATATTTATTTTGTTATTTTTTGTGTTGCCCAAACTGTTATATTCGCTGTACAAACGAACTTTAGGAGAGTTTATTTGTTTCAGTCAATTTCTGCATATTTAGTGCTACACAATGTATATTATGGCGTCCAGTTTAAAAGTGGTATTACGCGAGGGTGCCCTGCAGACTCCGCCTTATGACGGGAAAACACATACTATATCAATAATTGCAAAGGTTGAAGTCGAGCACAACAATGTTAGACTTTAACTAACAACAGCATCGGCGGCATGTTAATGATCCACAATGTACACTAATCGGCCAAAGGAACTTTGAAGGCCGTTAGTTTATTTCATCTTATAAATATAATTTACATGCGATGTATTCTAAAACATATTAACTTTTATATTAATATTTATTTAATAATGTCATAAAGTGTTCGAATATGATTAAATATATAGTAGCTTCGTTATACGCTGGCAATAGTTTTAATTGAATTTTAATCCTTGCACATTATTAACAGTCAGTTGTGTCCCCATCACTATTCCAACTCTATTTCAACAAGCACCGCCATACGTCCTTTACGCATAACAATCTGTAAAATTTAAATGTCTTGTGCCAAACATGGAACCTAACTTAAATTTAAGTAAATCTACGGTGATTTTATAGATTTGTTTAATAATACTTTAGTACGATCAAAGTATTTATTTACAAAACAATTTGCTATGGGACTCTTTGTACATGATGTATGCATTTTCTTTCAAACTGCATTTTCGTATTTGCTCGGCTATTTATGAACCTACCAATTATCCGGGTACAGTTGTGATATTTTTGCTTATTTTTGTTTACTTAAAAGGGTGGCATATATTGAGAACGTTTGGTATGCTTAAATTATTTCTTGTTTCAGTGCAAATATTGAATGTTTATTATATTCTCTTTAAAAATCGACAATTTGTAATTATAGTTTCCAGAGCCAGAATTCTTTCCTATCAATGGAGGAAGTAAACCCGGTATTTATTCGATTATTTAGATCAAGTTATATATAATAGATTTTAAATTATTATTGGTATTTATTTTCTCTTATCCGGTTGTCAATTAAAACTTAAAATTACTGTAATTTAAAGGTGTTTACTTTTAGTTGCTATTTTGTTAAAAAGTTTAACCGTTTTACATGCATGCGCGCTACGGTACTTTCTTTGTTTTTTACAAAACCCTCATCCTTAACATCTTTAGACTGTTTTGATTCCTGTTAACACCTCACGTTTCTTTTCGTCACTTTTGATATTTCAATATTAACATATAAGCCCCCCCCCCCTTCATCCTATCCTCCAAAGTCAGTTCTGAGTCCACGTTCACTCAGTTAGATTTGGAATCTCAGGGGCGTAGCTAGACTAGTTACAATGTGGATTCACAAAGAACTAGTGGGGTCCGGGTATGCACCCCGGAATATTTTTGAAAACAATGGTGCAATTTGGAGAATTCTAAAGTGGTTTATTTAGAACTGAAATGGACAGTTTATTGATTACAGGGATAGATTGCAATTTTGTTCTTAAAATAATGTGGATTCAGCCGCGTACTCGCGTATAGGCAGCTACGCCCCTGAATCTCAATCATAGTTACAAGATAACCGTAGCTTTAACGACATAACAACTTCCTCCCAAATTAGGGGTTCTGAGTCCACGTTCGCTGCATCGATGGCTCGAACGTTGACTCTGGACCTCTGACTTGGGAGGATGACATAACAACGACAAAAATCATTATAGAGCGCATTGATATAACTAGACAAAAAAGAGTCCACAAAACACATGCTAAACTTGCATCTATAGCATTTGAATTAAATAGTTGTATACTAAATATAGTTTCATTTTAACATGAATAACAAATTGATCATTAAAATTCATACAAATTTTCGCGTTTGTTATTTAACTGCGTAAAAAATTGAAAACATGCGATGCGAAAAAAACACCCAGTCTGAAAAATGGTCATTATTTCTTGTAAATGGTTGTTTAAATGAATCATTGTTCCAATAAAATAAAAAATACAACATTATAATAAGCGTACCTTCTCGCAATTGTGACTAAATTGGATGAATATATTAAATATATAGAATTGTAAGATAATCATTTACAACATTTTAAAATGGCGTATTCAGTATGTAAGTTGTTATTTGTTTAGAATCATCCAGGTTCTTCTGTTAACACGATTTTCATATTATATTATAAAATACACATACTATATGAAGTATGTAGGAACTAGATAATTTCCTATGAAACTGGCATTTGACAGTCTTTCATGTCAAACATAGGTGGAAATCAAGAGGCATATCCAAACAACTTTCATAAGGAATACATTTTGACAGTAAACCGGTTGCTCAAATTATAAGTTTATTGGTTGTTGTTAACATTCTTGTTTTGTAGTGACAATTTAATCGTAAACTGATCTTAATGTTAATTTTCTAACACCTTTCTTTGTCATTGATTGTTTTGACCAGTAAAAAAATACACACAAAGCTCATTTGAAATTGTAGCAAATAAAAATAGCAATCCTAACACAACCAAGAACATGCACACGTGCTTTTGAATCTGATAGTAGTTGTCCTAATTAAACAACACATTTAATAAAGGGACCGTTGTCTCTTATTGCAATGATCTTTTGGACGCAGTTGAATCAATTTATCGCGCAGGTAAATCTTGTATGTCGTAAAGGCTTTACTCAAATTACTTAAATTACTTACGTTTTATATATTTGACAATTATCAAATTTATCAAAATAATCGTAAAATAAAGTACTGCTTCCAAGGTTATCACAAATAACTATATTTAATCATTGTTTTAACAGCTTATTGTCTTAATGTGTGATTGTGTTTACGTTACCTTGTATGCTACATGTTTTATTGTCTTAATGTGTGTTGTTTGTTTTGTAATTGCATGCTCAAGTCTACTGTTTTAATATGTGCTGTCTGCCTTTTATGTTCTGCATGTTGTTTGTTATGTTTGATTACTCGTGTAATCTCAATAGATCGTATGTTATTTGTTGTAAAATGTACCAATTAAATTAAAGCTTTCGTATTTGTATTCGTATTAACAGCTCCTGCTCAAATAAATAACTGTCACACAATTACTTTAAAATATTGAACGTTTTAAAATTGCATATACATGTATATTGAATAACAAAATTAATTTATCTTGAAAGAAACTCGAAAGATAATTTACAATATCTTTGTTAATATGTGAAATGACCAAAGCTATCACCCACATAATTCAGTATTTTACGAAGCGTGTAACTTACAGCACTTTCAGTGCTTTTATAAGTATTTAGTATCGTAACATTTAACTTCAAGTATTTAATCTTAGGTAATCGACAAATAAGTGTGCAATACATCTAAATGTGTTGAATAAAAGGGTAACATTATAGAAGCATTAACGATAGTTATATAAAGGGTTTATATTTTCTTATGTCACATCTTATGCAAACTTTCGTGTTTAAAAGTAATAAATTGTTTTAAGTGTTAAACTAGTTACTTCACGTAGAAATGTTACATCTCTTCTTGTAATGAAATAAATTCTAGTACTATAGTACGGACGAGTAGCCTGAGCTCTCTAATAAATATGAATTATTGGATATTCTTTTGTGATACAGATTTTATTACAGCCCGTATCGGGGGAGCCCGCAGACCTTGATACGTAAAAGCCGTAATAAGGTCTGTAGCAAAAACAATGTCCCCTTTTCCTTTTATCTGTTTTACCTATTCGATAATTTTGGCGATAAATGCCAGCACGTTGTAACTGATATTAGCTTTATACATTAAAGGGAAAAATGTACAAATTAGCGATAAATACTGTCTTATACATAAGGAAACAGCGAACTGTTGAAACAAAATAAAGCATATTAAAAAAAAACATGACACAAACTTCACACTTCAATAAAAATTAAATCAATTACACCCTGAAGGACAGAACTTGAGGAAAAAACAAATAACAGAAAGGACACATAGAGGGAATAAACTACTGGTTTGTTTGTTTGTTTAAGGATACTTTCAGCAATTTTTCAGCTTTATCGTAGCGTGGAGTTTTTATGGTCGTTTTTATTGGGGGAGGAAGCAGGAATACCGGAAGAAAACCCCGACCTTCGGTAGAAAAACTGGCAATCCTTGTCAATTAAGATTGGAGTCGAGTGCTTGTAATAGTACATATTGTATGTGGCGGGTTGAACAATTATTGGTATCTCAAACCCTCCCTCTATTGTTGTACAGTAGCAACACAGACATGCAGCCACGTGTTACACAAATGAAACAAAAAAACTATACACTCAATAAATCTACAAAGTTCTATACAATACCATATTCTTATAGCTATGAAAGACTGGGTGCTAAGGTTAGGGCCAATATGCAATGATCATGACCAGGTAATAATCTACAAGTATTCCCTTTTGCGTAAGTTCTCACGTTATCGTGTCTTTCCCGCATATAAACTTGTGCAATCCAGCCCCTTTACTATAGGACACAATTTTTTCTTCTACAAATTTTAAACTGCAGTAAATTAATTTTTCCCACAAAATAGAATATTACTTTCTACTTTATCTGAAGAGTCAAATATATTAAGGGTTGTATATCATGCTGACAGACGTTGATCATTTAAAAGTAACAGAAACCTTAGTTATAACAGTTATTTATAACAGTTTTTTCGACATGCATATAGTAGAGCTTTTATACCTTAAGATGTTCTTTTAAAAGGATGTATAAACTGACATATTATTCTTTGCATAATTGTTCACATTAAAGTCTATTAAAATTCATGAAATTGACACTCTCTGCTTTTGTTGTAACTATGTACGTAATGTAGATTTATTAAGCAATAAAACTGATTCTTTATTGGGGTAGTTCTTATCTTAAACCGATTAAATTTAAAACATACGTCGCAACATCGTGTTTATTTCCACGTATAATGATCTGTACAATAATTATAATGCAAGCTTTTTTATAAATGTATGCTTCGTTGTCAGAAGCATATATTCAGGCATTTTATATATGGAGTGTTTTAATTTAAAGTAACAGTTATTATTCGTCATGTCTTGCCTTTCGATAACATTAATAAAGTGCTGACAAATGTTGGCTTATCAGATTGTGTTTTAACACTGTTATTGCATTCTTCAAGGTCAAGGGTTCACACCCCACGTTTGCCGTCTTAAAAGTGAACTGAGAGCCACTGACTCAGAAATAGCATGATTCTTGAGTAAACATTAATAATAATAATAATATTATTATTATAATTACACCTCATATAAAAATGCTGGCTTTTGATTGGTCAATAGACAGTGTATTTTTCGCAAATTTCCTCATTTTGCATCGATTTCGTCATCACCGGGGTATTCAGCAAAAAATTACCCTCTGTGCCGTGGTATTTGCTTAAAATAACCCTCGCATATTATTATGCTGGAAATATTCATTCGGAAGTTTTGACTTTTACCTCAAAGTAAACGTAACATGAGTAATCGATTTTGAAAACCAGAAACGTTCCGATAGTACAGAGTCAACAAACAGCACGAAAGTGGTCTAGTATTCACCGCTCTTTGAAATCATGATATTCGGTGTAATTAAACAGATAAATCATGTCTGGGAGGGGTATTTGTGAAAAATACCAGTCTCGAGAATCAAATTTCCCTCGCCTAACGGCTCGGGAAATATTTCATCTCTCGACTGGTATTTTTCACAAATACCCCTCCCAGACATGATATATCTGTTTATAATACATGGTTGAAAATAAAATATACTGAGAACCCCTGACTCAGAAGTAGCATGATTCTTGAGTAAATAATAATAATAATAATAATAATAATAATAATATTTCAATTGTAATACATGGCTGTAAATAAAATTTATATATATATATATATACGCTGATCCGCCATTAAGATATGAAACCTTTAAAGCACGTCCCAAATAAATTGGCATTGTTCGATTCCTTCTTCCATATGTGTGTATGTGTGTATAGTTATGTCGTTTATGGGGGTATATATTTTATATTATTTTATATAAATTGATATAATTTGCTTTGTAAGCTGAAATCTGATTGGCCAATTCAAATGTAGAAACCCATATTATACCATATAACTTGCGTTGGTCACGCGCACTATTCTTACGCCGTTGAAATTCAAATAGTTCTATGACGTCGTTGCTGTTTTTAACGTTAAAATTGGCAAGATTAATGGTTTAAATTAAATTATAAGGAATATTTCAAATTTCTGAACGGGGTTATACGATGTATATGGTTTGGGTCTGTTTACACCATTCATTAAGCGTAAACAGACCCAAACCATATTATATCGTATAACCTGTTCAAAAAGTTGAAGTATTCCTTAATTATGCTTGTTTCAATGGGACAAAACGTGTCAAGCCACTTGACAGCACTTATGACATTTGTATCGCCTTCAACGTTGATAATACCAATCAATAATCTTGTGCAGTCAAGATATCATGACAATGCCCTCTATTTAAACAACTATCTATTATTGTAGTATTAACACAACACTGATACGTTAAGACGAAATCTCAGACTGTAAATTCTACGATTGACGTGAACAATCAAAGTTACTTTCAATAAAGGTATCATAGTTACCAGACGAAATTAATTAACAAAGCTAAATAAAAACAACTAACATATTATTGCAGACCCTATCGATAAATCTAACATTAAAAAATGACAGTGCATCGTTAGCAACAATGATACAATTATAAGGTATACAGTCACATTGAAAGGGAAGTTTGGGAGAGTGTTCCGGTACACCTATGAACATACTGCTATGCAATTCCCGGGTTAATTTGATTTTTTTATAAAACTGGAAAGTAAGTTTACCCACAATCTCCACGCAAAGGATTCTGGGTATACTACGTCAACCACAATAACCTCTGCCACACCATTGCTGACGCCATGAAAAATATATGTCGGATAAGCATTATGTACAAACGCAGTACTTTTTAAGTAAAACCGTATCAAAAGTGTATAAATAGACTATATAAAAATAAAGTAGATCTCGTGTATTTTTACCAACTTCGGTCTATGCTTACAAACATCATTTCAGGTAGAACATTGTAGTCCCGAAGTAAATTGGGGATGACGTGTGTCAGAGGTCATATCTGGGAACCAGTAACATTATCCAGCTATATAATGCTTACATTCTGGTTAAATTTATTCCAGAATTATGGGCGGTATAGTTGCGGTGTAAAGAACCGAAGAAACCTTGTTGGTTACTCAATTTAAATAAAATGTCAAAAAGATTATAAGGATAAGATAAGTCTTATATTAATAAAATGATTGAATTAGTCGATAGAAATACAAGTCAAACGATCAAGGAAAATTCTACTGAGACATATCAAATTTAAAAAGTACATATTGAACCATTTTAATTTAAATCACTCAATGAATCACATTTTGAACTTTTTTTAAATTATCCAATGCTAACTTTCTAATGTCGAGCAGATTTTCTGACACATTTGTTTTCCTGAGGTTGTTGATTGTCCAGGTGCAAACCCCACTTAAATATTAATACAAATATAATTTTTATATTGGTACTTGGGGAAAAAACTGAAATGTCAAACGTTTTGTAATTTCCCAGACTGATATATCTCGAGCAACTATGTAATATTTAAAAAATGAAAAAGATTGTTTACGAATCATAAGATATAAGTGAAAAAAACTGAGGATTCATGATCCTATGAATGTTTGGTTAATGATATCCAACTCTTGTAAAAAAAAAAGTTGCGTTTTCATTATAACGATTTTTGGATTGATGGTTTGTAAAAAGTTGTATTTAAAATTGTTTAAGCACAAACAAATTGTGAGACTGGGAATTAGAAGTGTTTGTTGGTTTTGGAAAAGGTTTAGCAACAGATGTAAATATTTCATCTCATTTTGGGCTAGAGAAAACATTAATTGTGTAATCAGTTATGGCTCGCTGTTAAAAATTAAAATCTAGTATTCTGAAATATTCTTTATAAAAACAGAATAAGAATATGTCAATTTTTCTCCAATAACTTAGCATTAGTTCTCGTCGGTTTTCATTAGAGAAGAAATATTCTGACATATTTTTATCCTTTAAAGGTAAATGGTATTGCGTTTCTTACCTTTGAAGTCTTGCGACAAGATGTCTGGTCACACGTCCAATGCGGTTAAATTGATTGTCATCGCGGAGTATTTAAATAACACAATCAACACTCGGACTTTAATTACGTAAGTGTCATAATGTACAGTAGCAAATAAACAAGATGTCCTATGTCAAAGTTTAATAAATTACGGATACCAATACACAAAGAAAACGTATTGTTAAAGGAGATTTAATCAATACGAGACCCTAGCTTTATTAAAAAATATTAACGTTTATTTACCTCACTGACAACACATTCAGACGATTTTTTTAAATATTATGAAAAGGGTTTTAAGTCGTTTAAATACAATGGATAAAACCCCTAGTAGAGTTTTATGAAATGTAATTAACGTGTTGAGATTATCGCGGATTTGAGCATAGATGGTATTATTATTTGTTTTCATGTTGAATACACAAAGAGTTTTAAATCGGCCGACATAAGCTTTCCATCATCGACATGTTAACAAATATAAAATATAGGTGTAATTTAAAATAATCCAATAAAATTTTTTAAAAATAATACAATGTCAATGTATAAATTCGATCGATTGCAACGCGAATTTCATTTTCATTAATTCACCTTTTGAAAAAATAGCTATATTGTGTCTGGGTTTAATTTTAATTTTTTTACTTCTTTTATACATAAATGGAATTTATAAACATAACTACAGACATTTACGATTCTGACGATGCATGTATATTATAGCAACTTTGTTAATATCGTAGATTAGTCTTAATTAGAAAATTCTATTAACCTTGGTATCTTTGATGACTTTTTATTGGTAACAAAAAGTAACAAGAAAATTGGGAAGATAAGATGGATCAATTCATATTTTGCACTGTAGTTCATCTGAAATAATTATGACAGACTATAAACATCTCAGTTTCTTTCAATGAACATAGATCATTACAGCTTGTTTAACCTACTTGACTACACATAATTTAATATACAAATGAATACATATTTTAACATTCACTTACCCAGAAGTTTGACTAAACCATTCTCTCAAACTCCAACCAAAGCTTACGATGCCGCATTCATGTATCGAGTTGTTCTATGTATATTTTCTAATAATACACACAATTGCAGTCTTCTTTAGTCGCTGAAATACTTGTAATAAATATTTTAATTTTGCATCTAGAAATCCAACTCTAACGATTGTTTCGATTTCAATAAAGCTTACGATTACGTATATATACACGGAGTATCTAAGCTACACGGGTTTCATAGTACTTTACAAATACCATACACAAACATGCAGTTTACTTGGGTCGTTGAAATACTTTTAGATTTTAATTCTGCATCGATTATATATAATTTCTATACTGAAATTAAAAATGTCAATCGATTTACTCTACCATAGAGTCACAAAACAAACACTTTAATATCAGAACAATATGTTTCAAAGTTTGAAAGCGACATCGACCGTTTTATTCGATTTACTACAATAAATTAATCACTTTCATTTATTTATTTCATTCATTCACAATGCACACAATGAAGCAATAGGCGTGTAAAATGTATATGCATTCTTCACTGCAAGGTCTGTGTTCTAACAGTTGGAAAGGATTGATTGATAACTGTTACGGCGTATTACACGAACACAATTTCAGGACGAGAACAAGTTTATAAACAATTTTGTATGTAATCCCTAACTGTAGTATGGAGGTCAAAAGCAGAATTGTTTGTTACTGTAGAACGGCTCGGTCGTAGCATTTAGTATTGCGCCACCAACTCTATGCACAAAGCCGTTTCAATCTGAATCGTTAAATTAGCCTTTCATGTCACAATAGGGATAATTATATAGGCTTACTTTTTTTCTATTGGCTTAATTTCAACAATTATCGCGATACTTATTGAAAGCATCGGCTTGGTTTTTTTCAGCTACCTAACTGATCGTGTCAAAATTGTGATGTTTCTATCGGCTTGCTTTCTTGTTGAAAGCATCGCGTTACTTGTTAAAAACAGCGCGTTTCTTATTAAAAGCACCGACTTACGTGTTAAAAGTAAGCCTATGAAAACACATCATACATGAAATAGAAAGCATCGCGATGCTTTTGACAAGTTAAAAAGATTAAAAATAGAAAAAGCAAGCCGATAGAAACATCACATTTGTGACACAATCGGTCAGGTAGTTGAAAAAATGCAAGCCGATGCTTTTTAAAAGTAAGCATATACATTTTCAATATAATGAATAAAAAAGATGCAATCGTTCAATGTCGATTTAGAACTACCAACCATTTTTTACCAATGGAAGATGGCCTAACATCTCAATGCTCATTCCATGACACAAGTATGCAACTTTTGCTTACATTGATCAGCCAGGCGCTGCTTTAAATCCAATTTTAATTCATATAGATAGAATTTTATATCCCACAACTAGGAGTCATCAAAATAGTTTCAATAAAATGTAATACTTTAAATGATCTACAGCCTCTATCATACAACTTGTTTGTAAATCTGTAAAAAAAATACCTGATATTTTGTACTGTTTTCTACAAACAAATTTGCACCAAAAGAATATGCATCAATATCAATCGGATTTCGTCCAATCTCACCATAAATCATATAATCAGGTGTAGAAGGTTTTAGGTTTAAAAGAATCTTGCAAAATTTTAAATGTATTTTCTCAGTTCATTTTTACCCAAACCCCAAATTTCACACTCATACAACATAATTGGCTGTACCATTTTGACTCTGGTTGTAATTTAATGGATAGTCTGTATATGCGACCTATTTTTGAAAGTTTGAACATAGCTCGGAACGCCTTATCTGCCGAATGCTTTTTGGTAATATTATAGTTGCAAGTTTTATTACGAGTAATTCCGAAATAATCAAAATCATGAGCAATGTCAATTCTCGAGTCCTTATAAGAGAAAAAGTCATTTTACTTAATCTACCATATCTAAATATACAGAACACACCGGCGTTGTGTGTTTGAGCACGACATGGAGCAATGTGGGCTCAACTCCAGCTTTCATCGACTATGACTGCCTTTTTGCCTACCGAAATTTGTTATTAGGTACTAGTACCTCGGCTTCTTCCGCCAAAGAAAACTAGACAGATAGTTGCTAAAAATTGTGTCAAACCTTGTTTAATCAAGCAAGCGAACAAACAAACAGACAAGCAAAGCTGAACATCTGTTCTTGTTGTTGGCTTTTACAAGCTTGTATTTTTACTATGTATAGTAATCTTCCACTCGGTTTTATTTATTTGCGGTTAGTGCCATTAATAAACAAATCCATTAAAAAATTCTCTGCCCTGCTATTTATTATTAAAAGAAAATTTTTCCTCCGCTGTAACTTAATAAAGAAAAATTTTTTTTAGAAAATAGAATATAAAAAGTACACCAATATGTAATAATTATACCACTACATGTTATAAGTATTTTAATTATATAATTTGTACATTTCACAAGGTTTCAAAAATACCTAGCCAAAATTCTGTTTAAAAAACCTTATCATCCTGTTAATTATTAGCAGGAAAAAAAGGTAATTGCCTCGTCAAAATTTGTATAGGATAAAATTTTCAAGTCACTAAATTATAAAAAAAACCAACCATGTAATATGTCAACTTCCACCAAATATATATGAATATCTACAAGTATGTTATAACATTGTAGACATCTATAATCTTATATGAATGGTACTTATATCAAGTTGTCAAATATAAAGAAATTAAAAAATTAAAGTTCGATTTCACAAAAAGTCGTAAGTGTAAAATCTATCGTATGGGTTGGAAGATCAAAGGGAAATCCATTGTGACGTCAGCACTTACGACATATTTTACACTTACGACTTTTTGTGAAAAGCACAGCTGCTATTTTACTATAACAACGAGTTATTTGGTTCGTTTTGCATGCGTTTGAGAAGAAATGTGTAATTTGTTGTATGTCAGTCTATTAGGTCAATACTATAGCGGTATGTCTAAACTGAGGTGGCAAGCTCAAGCCGCGCTTCAGTCAAGGTGTCCTTGACGCCAAAATTGATTTATTAGGATTGACAGTTCTGAAAAATAAAGTTCTTCTGGTATTTTTTACTCAGTACTCCAGCTTCCTTTCCCAATAACAATTGACTGAGAAATTGATAAACGTGGCGTCACATTCAAACCTATACTGTAACAGCACATATTATTCATAGTTAGGTTGAGACACATTTTGGAGATATTGCATAACAATCCGCGCATTGACAGTAATTCTATTTCTGTTTCTTCTACCTTCATACATTCTCTCTATCTGCCCCGCCCCCCCCCCAAAAAAAAAAAACAAAACAAACAAACAAAAAAGAAAAAAACAAAGAAACAATAGTGACGCGAATTCAGTTTATTTACTGTATTACTTGTACCTGGATGTACAACTTTACTGAATATCTACATATGACAAACATCCATTGTATAGAACTTTTGTGTTTGGTCAAAATCAGTGCTAACTTCACACAAAACGTGACATCGATTTTAACGTCTGTATTCTATAATCATTCAGCTTCCACACATTCATTCAGCTTCCACACAGCCGCTTACACCACGTCATATTTTTAGTACAGCAAAATCCTTTCCTACACTGATGAAGGTTTCTGACAGCATACGAATACCAGTCTTAATTAAATGTAACACTATGGTCAGTTAATGATTACTTTGCATAAAGCGTCATCTTGGAAAATGATACCTGTTAATGTGCATCAAGATATATACGAGTCGTCTTTCCGATACATTAATAACATCTTCTATGTGTCATCTGTTACCATTAACTATTCTTCATCTCTCTCGTGTAACAGTAAACTGCACGTCATCTATCCGGGTTACTATGGACTGTCTGTCATCTTCCCCATGTTACTATCCATTGTCTGTCATCTTCCTCAAGTTACAATAAACCGTATCATTTCTCATATGTAATAGACTTTCAACAGACTTGTATGCTCTCCGATGTTAGTATCAACTGTGTGTCATTTCTTTGATGATACAATCGACTACGAGTCACCTCTCAAATGTTTACCGTCGATTGTGTCATCTCTCCCATGTTACCATCTACTAGAGTGGGTCCATTAACACGTTAACAATTTTTTATTTTCGCCAAAGCAGATAACAGTAAATTTAAAATAATGATAACAGATAACAGCAATTTACACGAGAAAACGGAGAACAGTGAGTTTAAAAATCGAAAAAAAACAGATAACAGCATAATTTCATCGAAGGGCAATACTATTAACAGCAAACAGGATTTTTATTTTCATTATAACAGTTAACAACAATATCAATTAGATCTGGTCCCACCATCTACTTTGTCATTTCTCCCGCGACAACATCCACTGTGCGTCATCTCTTACTCGTGTTACCATCGACTGTGTACTGTGTCATTTCTCTCATGTTACCGTTGACTGTGTCTCTCTCATGTTACCTACCATCCACTGTGTCATCTCTCCCATATTACTATCCATGGCGTGTCAGGAGTGGCACATTACTATCCACGGTGTGTCATCTCTCCTGTTACCATCCACCGTGTCATCTCTCCTGTATTACTACCAAAGGTGTATCATCTCTCGCATATTACTACCCACAGCGCGTCATCTCTCATGTTACCGCCGACTGTATGTCATCTCACATGTTACCATCAACTGCATCATCTCTCCCATGTTATCATCGACTTTGTCATCTCTTCTATGTTACCATCGACTGTGTCATCTGGAGGTTGCGGAGGATGCGTTCGTCAGATATGTGTTTATCTTGAAGTCAAACCAATGCATTTTGAAGTCCAAGGTCGAATGAACAATAGCATTGTTAAGTCGGTTCGTTTGGATTTAAATGCTGGAGTATTATCAGGATTTACTATTATATCTACAAATGTTTTACCATTGAGATTATACCACAAGAAATAGTAACACTAACTAAAAGATGGGATCTTGCCCAGAGATTACGCATTGACGCATGACATGGCCAGGATATAAAATATTCCTATGTGTCATCACACTCTAAGTAACCGAAATATTTGAGTTTTGGCATAAAATTTTGGGAAGCAATTCAGTCACAGAAAGTGTGAGAACACATACTGGGTGGGAGGGTGGGAAAAATCGTGCAACCAAAATCGTAACGTACTAATACAAAAAACGTCGGTACTATCAAATAAACCTACTTAACCGATGTGATCGGAAGGATCACCTTATCTCCCTTCATTGCAGCTCGAAGAATGATCAAGGTGTGCTCGTTTACTTCTCGTGTGACGTCACACAGGATATAAAATATTCCTATGTGTCATCACACTCTATGTAACCGAAATATTCGAGTTTTGGCAGAAAATTTTGGTCCGCTAAAACCATAGATGCATGCTCGAATCAAACTAATTCTATCATACCATCATACCCAATACTCACCAAAACCTCAAACCTTCACAGAATTCCTTTCATATTATACATATTGACATACCGGTTTTTTCAAAACAGTTTGAGGTCATGAAACTCTAAAATTCATGCTTATGTTGACATTTCTTTACTTTCCTGTTCTTTTTTGTTTGTTTCCTTAATATAAATATATATATAATATATGTCAAATATATGTGGCTAAAGCTGGATATAAAAACTTGTACACAAAAACTGCGTTCAACTAAAGACGGGTTTAGACAAAATGGGAAGACGACACTTTTAACAGAACATGTAATATTATCTTTTTATTGCTGATGCAGTTAAGAGGTATACTTCTCAATTACAAAAATACTAATTATAGTTGTTATATTTCTCATTCTCATATAGACATGGCATCTTTTGTTTTGGAGCAAAATTGTTATAAAGTAAATACAAACAAGTAAATGCTAAACAAATTTATTTATTATGCAATTGTTAACAGAGTCGCATTTAAGTTGTCAACATCCAGAATATGTTACACAATTTACACAAAATATTTGTATAACACCGATTGTCAAGTTATACAAAAGTTTCAAATTTCAAAACGCCTTCGGAAGGTTACTAGAGTCTCCATACATTTCATATACACTACTAGCGTGCGAAGAATCTTTTATGACATTTGAAAACAAATTTCCTACAGATGCTTTATCAGTGATACTGTTTGAATGGGAATATCTGTCAAAACTTCCCTATGTGATTCATTATCGCTTGAGTGGAACCATAACCAGAAACGGCTAAAGTTATAGCGCAACCACCCCTAAAACTGTGTGGAGTTTCTCCTTCATCAATGTCAAGCTCTTTTAAATAATATTTAAGTCTGGAGTAAATTGCCGAGTGTGTAACTGGGGCTTCTAACACGTGGTTTTTGCCATAATTCAAAGTTCTAAATAGATATCCAGTGCGCAAATCTACACCCATTGCAGAAGATCTTGAAATGTATTTTTCAATACCATGCACTGGACATACTGTGTGGTCATCCAGCCTCATAACTGAAAACTCATTTTTCTTTCTATTCTTTAAACTTTTGCCAACTGTGCGAGTGAATACAAAACCTGAATTGTCATGTAAACGTCGAATTTCTCGTGTTAACATTTTCCCTAAATCCGCCGTTCTATCACACGCGAAAAATAAAAGTTTGAAAAATGCTTTGTCCCGCAAGAGGATAAATGTATCGGAAGTTGAATTAGCACTCAAGAGCTTGGAATCTATGAAGGTTGAAATGACTTTCAACTTGTCAAAAAGATGGGTTTGGCATGTTTAACTGTCTGGTGGGAAATAGCTTGTTCACGTTTAACTGCCTCCAAGTATTGTTTAACTTTCAAGCTACAAATAGGATTACCAAATTTCCTATTTTCATCACATTCTTTACCTTTCCCATACGACTCTAAAATACCCTTTAACTGACCTAATACAGTTTGAACGGTGCCTGAAGAAAGTCTAAAGGGACAACTACATTCAAAAACTCCACTTTTCCCTAAGTTTATGCAAAATATTTCATGAATCTGGGTTTTGCCCTTCTTATCTTTATGACCAAAAATCTCCTGATATCATTAGGAGTGGCAGATAATATTGTTTTTGAAATATCTTTCAAAAACAAGGAAAATTCTTTTTCCAAATTTGAGGTTTTTTTACAGTATTGAGTGTCTCCAATTAAATTATCTAGAAATCTTAATCTTTCCTCCACTACACTAAAAAATCGACTGATGACTCATCATCTTCATGATACAGCTTTCCACCACAGGACTGGCAAAATTTTGCGTCTTCATCGTTAGCGTAGTCGCACAAAACACAAGATAAAGCTGGTTTCCAAACTCTAGGCACCCCATATGAAACCTAAAATCAGAAGACGATTTTTGCAGCAAACAGTTTGTAACCAAGTTTTATAGGCTGGTAACCAGATTTCGATGGCTTTAATAGAACAGAATTATCACCTACGTCGCCTAAAACAACAAAATCAGTAACAAATGACCAAAGTTTGGGCCACCAATTTGGTAGAGGCAATAACTCTGGGAAAACAAAAGTGACACCAGCAGGTTTTTGCTCCAACAGAAGATTCAATACACATGAAATCAAACAACAAGAGGCTATCTAGAGCCTGTATCGCTCACCTGATTTATATAGGCAAAGAAGATGGCATATCCACATTGTCAAACTAAGTCCTGTAACTTTAAATTTTTTACTGTTATAAATAACATGATCTTTGAGACCATCCAATGAATCCTGCTGTTTGGTTTCAATTGATTCAATAGCTTCAGACATTTTTCCTATATATAGGTTTGCATGTAAAATTGATTCCTACTATTGCAGCCATTGTTGATTTTAGATCAAATGAGCAAGCATAAACTTTTAAGGGAACCATCCAATAAGTATTCACATACAATAATATGGCTTGAATCAGCTTTGCAGTTCAGAAAAGTTGGCATTTGAAAAATATTCCTATAGAGTCCACTGTTAAAACTTTGTCTGTAATGGTAATGGTAAACACAAGTAGACCACCTTTACTCGTGTTAGCTAAAACAGTTTGTTGACCTTTAAGGGGCTATAACCAATTTAATTAATCACCCGACTACATCAATCCAATTTAGACTATTGTTTACATTTATTAAAGGGCCATAACCCCTATAAGGGGTCATCTTACAATTTCGACCTAATGGACAATTTTGTAGAGCTCAATTAGCTGAACATATAATTAAGCAAAACCTTTTCTCTATCTTCTATCGTTCACAATCTATAAGGCTAAAAGCAGTATTTTTGGCATTTAAGGGGCCATAACCCCTATAAGGGGTCATCTGACAATTTCAACCCAATGGACAATTTTGTAGAGCTCAATTAGCTGAACATTTAAGCAAGCAAAACCTTTTCCCTATCTTCTATCGTTCACAATCTATAAGGGTAAAAAAACTATTTCTGCAATTTAAGGGGCCATAGCCCCTATAAGGGGTCATCTGACATTCTTCAAAATTTCAGGGTAGGTAGATCTTGACGTGCTGATCACTTTTACCCTGTGCCAGAATTTTGATATCTGTCAACGTTTTTGAGTTATTTGCAAAAAACTGCTGTTTTACCCCCCTGTTCTATTTTTAGCAACGGCGGCCATGTTTTTTATCGGATCAATTTAAAATGAGGATCGTTTGTAGCCAACATGTCATTTATAATTCCTATCAAGTTTCAGTCAAAATGGTTCAGTAGTTTCAGACAAGAAGATTTTTGAAATTGTTAACGGACGGTTCGCAATCTATAAGGGTAAAACCACTATTTTTGGCATTTAAGAGGCCATAGCCCCTATAAGGGGTCATCTGACATTTTCAACCCAATGACAATTTTGTAGAGCTTACTTAGCTGAACAATATGCAATTGAAATAACTTCAATATCTTATATAGTTCTTGAGATATAAGACAAAATTAGTGCAAAACTCAGAAAAAATCAAGAAAAGGGGCAATAACTCCCACATGGTTTGTCGGAATTTCTTCAAAATTTCAGGGTAGGTAGATTTTCACGTGCTGATCACTTTTACCCTGTGCCAGAATTTTGATATCTGTCACCGTTTTTGAGTTATTTGCAAATAACTGCTGTTTTACCCCCCTGTTCTATTTTTAGCAATGGCGACCATGTTTTTTATAGGATCAAATTAAAATGAGGATCGTTTGTAGCCAACATGTCATTTATCATTCCTATCAAGTTTCAGTCAAATTGGTTCAGTAGTTTCAGACAAGAAGATTTTTGAAATTGTTAACGGACGACGACGGACGACGGACGACGACGGACGCATAGTGATGGCATAAGCTCACATGGCCTTCGGCCAGGTGAGCTAAAAAGGAGGAAAAACATAGGGATTCTTTGCAAATATATTTACTCCAGCAGAAAGTGGGGTAGGAGTAGGGGTGAAGTGACATAAAGGGTTTTTTTCTTTATCAAGCATGGCATTAGAATCAACCGCCATAAGATCAATACTGTGTGGTCCAAATCTTTCCTCTACCTGTTTCCAAGCCTTAGGGGATAGTTTACAATCATTAAGATTTATAGCCCTAGACTCGACATCAGCAGGATTTTGTTTTTGTATCAATATAGAACATGTGCAAATCGATATTGTTTGTCTGACAAATACCAAAAATTTGTTTCATAACAGAATTCAAATCGCTACATTTTTCACCTCCATTTTCCCATGAAGCTATGACAGCTTTGTTATCCACAAAGACATCTACTCTATGGTTTTGTAAACGAACTTGCAGAGACAAAAGCGCTTTAAAGACAGCATCTGCTTCCTTAACATGTATAGGCCTACTATCCCCTGCATCAAAATAGTCACCAAGAACTAGATCATTTTCAGTAATTGCGCCCCATCTGAAAGAAGATGAATCTGTTGCAAGATTGAACTGAAGGTGGGTTTCTGCCCTCCAGGGAACAAAGCCGCCCCAATCATCCAAAAACTTCCAATGTAAAATTTCTTGCTTGAGACTACCAACAACTGGAACCTTTTTCGAGTTCTTAGTTGCGCTACATATAGCCAAGTTAATCTCCCGTGTGTACAATTTGGCAGCAGGTACAGCCAGCATGAAGGAAATACATTTGCCAGCGAACTTTTGAAGAGTCTTCAGAGACACAGAATTCTGTTGAATAATATAATCTCTAAGAATTGCGAAGGACTGCTTTTTCTGATCTGGCAAAATGAAGGCTTGTTTGACAGAATCTATTAACATGCCAAGAAACTTGAGAATTTGGGAAGGCTCAAAATTTGACTTTGATAGCCCAATGAAATAACCTAGTCTGATTAGCACCTGGCAAACAATGAACAAGCTTTTTAAAGCCTTAAACTTCCCCTCCAAACAATTACTGTTTATAAGTTCAATAATTAGCCTATCATCAATGAACTGCAAGCAAGGAACTCGCAGATTTCTACAATAGCTCTTAGCTACCATTCCTACCTTTTGGTAAATGTAAGCACTAGATTTAAAACCAAACGCTATAGTGTTGAAAACAAAGAACCAACCCCCAAACTGAACTCCAAAGTACTTTCTAGAGTCTTCGTGAAGAAAAATGTGATCATAACCAGACTTGTCGTTCACAGAGGTCATAAAACAGTCCTTAGTAACTAATCTTGGGACTTCCTTAAGCGTATCTAAAACAAACGGTTTATCCATTATCCACAGATTAATAAACCTTTCATCGTGGCATAAACGGGGTTTAGTTGACTCGATAGTAAGTGGAAGCACCAGATGTTGGGGTCACAATCTCCCACTTTCCCCCATAATGACATAGAACCATTACGTAATCTATCCAACAGTGTAGCTTTAATAAATTCTGTATAATCTTTGCAGATTAAAGCATTTGGAAAATATTCGGTGGGGGGGGGGACATCAGAATTCCCCTAAAATTTCCTTGAAAATGTTCGAAAAATTTGTCTATTTTAACCCCATGTTTTAACCAATCGGTAACCACATCGTCTGAACCAATTTTCTCCCATTCCTCTATAAATCTATGTAAATTGCCAGCTCGGAAATTATTAGGATCCCTAAAGGGTAATAATTTTAAGATTGTCACTTTCAGCAACATCTTCAGCCCTTATCACGCGGAATGGAGGATGGAGAACATTCCCTCTGTAATTCACCCATCTTTCATCGCTATCAACCACTTTTGCTTTGGAAGGCTCGAAACTACTATCAAATTCCCAACTGGGGATATCAGGATAAAATTTTTGCTTTTTAGTCTCTTGATAAGAATTCTAAAAAAGAAAGAAAAACAAAACAAAGAGAAAATTACAGAGAAAAAATTCTCCAACTTCCATTCCACGTGACAACAAAGCCACTAGAGGATAAGACCCTCTTGGAAAAGAAGTCAGAAAACAAAATTAAATGCAAAAATCTTAAAAATTGAAAATTACAAAAACCAAAAAATTGAACAAAGTAAAAAAAATACGAAATTGTCTAAATTATTTCTTCTTAGCGTCTGGACATTGACTAGCGAAATGATCACTAGACCTACAAATATAGCATTGGTTTTTGAAATCCCTTCTCAAATGCAGCTGAAAACATAGGACCCATACCAGGGTAACCCTGTGAAAAAGGAGCAGGGAAAGCATAAGGATAAAAACCAAATTGTGCTTAAGGTTGAGGATGTACAAAACTATTTGTCTGAATAACTTTCTGCTCCTCAGTATCATTGCTAGACTTGCATTCACGATTTTTAGTTTTGATCCATTCTGCTACCGCTGCAGAAATCTTTTTATCCTCGCTAGACCCGAATAATTTTAAACACAAAGAACTGATATCTGAGCTGTTCTCGTATTGTCTACAAGTTTGTAGAGCTTTGCTGTAAAATTCTGTATCGTTATGCCCTGCCTTCATCGCACATTCGACTAAGACCTCCATACTAGCCAGTAAAACACTTGGAGAGGTAATTTTAGGCCTACCAGCCTTACATTTTTATTGCCTCTTATACCCGCTCCTCCGCCTGCCTTTGCTTCATAGAATCGAAGTTGTGTTCCATTTTCTTTAAACGGGATTCCATGTCAGAGCTCATGGATACATCAGAGGAATTCTTAGGTGTAGGTGTTGATGACCGTGAAGTACGGACAGCTTCTGACAATCCAGACGGGCCTGCCGAAGATACAAACATGTAAAAATTTTAACAATCCTAAAAGAATCAAAATACAGCATGAATTTATAGATTTTTTTTTTAATTTTCAGGTCGAAGGTCATCAACCATGGTATGCGACACATTGCCTTGATATATCTATACCCAAATACCAAATAACAAAAGCATACCTCAAAAAATAAAGAAATAAATACTTATAGCTCGGACACTTGTAGCTTCGGACGGACGGTCGGACGAACAGGGACGAACAGAATGATCACTATATGGCGGGGCCCTAATAAACATAGATCTTAAATCTTATTAAATTCTAATTATCAATTTAGGGGAAAAGACGTTACAAACTCAAAGTTAAACATGCTGTATGATAACCAATTTAACTAAATGGATACGTAACTGTAATAGGATACTGAAATTTTTTTTCTTAGATTTCTTTTTTTTCTTTTTTTTAACCCAGGAAAGGTCTGTCTAAAATAAAACACCAACCTGGCTGAGTATTATCAGACGATTCTGTTAAAGGTGAACTCTTAGGCGCTCCCACCAAGTTAGCAAATAAAATAGTCTGGTGTAACAAATGTCTTGTGTTTTCCAAATTCAATTCCTTTCCAGTTAAGTTCATAACGTCCTTTAATGTTTCGCCTGTATAAGATCAAAGTCAGTAAAGTTAAGGCAGATACGTTTGTCAATAAAGCAATGAAAACATAAACTTAATCTACAAAATGAGAAAAACTGGAAAAATAAAGGAAATAATTAAAATTAAAAATACCAAAAATAGTACTAGTTGGTCTATAATAATGGAATTTCTTCACCGTACAAAAAACCTATAAAACTCGTGAAATCTACTGATTTATCCAAAATTAAACTGTTCAAAATAAAATCAAATATCTAGATATTAAATAAACCAAAGTGTAAAAAAACAAAAAAAAACAAACAACGGACAAATGAACAGAGGTCTAAAGGTGTACCGAGTTCAAGAGAAGTGTATGTCGAGTAACTAAAGCCCTTTCCACATACGTGGTCGGGTTATAAAATAATTGTACCTACATCATAATCAGATACCTGTTAGTTTCCCAAATTCTGTAGACAGTTCTTCCAAACTGTAATTCTCGATAGGGTGATCCTTTTTAAATCTAGCCAATTCACCATCTGGGGCATCTGACGCCTAAAACTTTAAAATCATGGGCAAAAGTCCTTTCCCGACAAGGGTATGCTTAGGCTTAATCACAAGGTTAGACATCTAATAAACAAAACAAATTTATTTAAGCATACGAGGGAAATCGACAAAAGAACAGAAAATAAATTCAGTTATAAGTATAAACGTATGTACATCAAGAAAATGTACAAATGCTTACGAAGGCTAAGCAAATATAGTAAACACCAGATAAAAGAATTACCACTAACATAAAAATTTAAACACTATAAAAACATTAACCTCCGGCTAAACCTCCTGGTTACTACAAAATAAATAAAAATAAAATATAAAACTTACTGAAAAGGCTGAAAAAGAACTTCTAAAACACACACGTGGTCGTAAAACAGAGAGGACGAGCGACTGTCCTCGCCGACTGCAGCTCGAAGAATGATCAAGGTGTGCTCGTTTACTTCTCGTGTGACGTCACACAGGATATGTGCTCTTACTAGTGTAAATAATAGAGAAGAATGCTAATAATAAAACCGAAATGGCTACTGCCTTACAAAGAAAACCCGAAGGACTATTAACCACTTGGCGTAGGACAATAAGACTTTTAAATGAAATCATCTCTCGCAGGTTTACTAGCTCTGGACATCAAATAAATATCTATTTTTAACTGGGATAGTAGACTAACTAGTAGGTTCCTGATTTTACTAACGATATAAACAATATTTGGTAAAAAAAACTGAAATGTCTTTACAATAATTGGGAAAAAACTGAAAGGTCTGTATAATTCTCTGGAATAAAACATTACCGCCTTTCCAAGAACAAACTGAAATACATTTAATAGTTTTGGACCTCAAATATATATGTACATCTATTTTACTTTGGATGTAAACATTTACTTATGTAGAAAAAAATATATATAAATAAATCTTTCTCACGGTTCATGTACCAGTACCAGGAATTCTGAGGGCAACTTGCACTAAAATAAAATCAAAGTACGGGCTGCACAGCTGCAATGAGTGCGTTGCAAGTAGTACAATAGCAGTACCTATCTGGTAGATGCCAAACTTCTTTATAGGTTCCTGATTTTACTAACGATATAAACAATATTTGGTAAAAAAACTGAAATGTCTTTACAATAATTGGGAAAAAACTGAAAGGTCTGTATAATTCTCTGGAATAAAAGATTACCGCCTTTCCAAGAACAAACTGAAATACATTTAATAGTTTTGGACCTCAAATATATATGTACATCTATTTTACTTTGGATGTAAACATTTACTTATGTAGAAAAAAATATATATAAATAAATCTTTCTCACGGTTCATGTACCAGTACCAGGAATTCTGAGGGCAACTTGCACTAAAATAAAATATAAGTACTGGCTGCACAGCTGCAATGAGTGCCTTGCAAGTAGTACAATAGCAGTACCTATCTGGTAGATGCCAAACTTCTTTAAGTAAGTAACTATTTGGACTCAAAAGCCAAAGAAGTTAATAACATAGTATTATAAAATGTTTGTTTCGATATTAATCCTGTTTTGTGTCCTCCTACAGTTGTATCAAGTCTCGTACAGCTGTACTTGGATATAATACAGGATTAATATCAAAACACCCATTAGTAATACATTAATAATCTAAATGACTAAGTTTTTGGCTTTTGATGTTTTCTTTTCTTTTTTTTTGCGGGGGTGTGGGTGCCAGTTGGGGGTATTTCTTTGTGTCTTGCCTCATTGTATCAATCTAGAATTTTGTCAATGTTGTCGCTGTCCTATGGTTTTTTAATTTTGTTGACTGTTCTGTTTAATTACAATTAATTAAAGCTGGTGGCATCTGTGTTTGATCAAGTTCTTTAATGAAAACAGTTTGAACTCAGTTAAGGTTTATCATTTTACGCCGAGTAGGTAGTGTTTTATATTCCTGGAATTAAATTTTTCCTGGACATGACAGTAACTGGACGGGTG
Organism: Limnoperna fortunei; assembly: GCA_944474755.1. Classification (NCBI taxonomy): domain Eukaryota; kingdom Metazoa; phylum Mollusca; class Bivalvia; order Mytilida; family Modiolidae; genus Limnoperna; species Limnoperna fortunei. The sequence continues at coordinate 57,705,018 of OX104115.1, forward strand.
TCTAATTAGAGGCAGGCACTGCCTATGCGTCCGGAGCACCTGAGTGCACCCATGGTTTTTATTGGGTTCGGGTTACTCTCTTTCTGTGTTTATGTTTTTGGTTTTTGTGTTTGTCTATATCCCGATTTTAACTGTCCCTTGGCTTTTGGCTAATGTTGTTCGGTTGGTTTTCTTTGCTATTTTCTTATATATCTTTTTAATCTTAAGTCTTATTTCTACACATAGAAGCAATTTTAAAAGTAGCACCTTGATGTTTTTGTTTATGCATTTTTCTACATTAAAATGTCCTTGGGGGACTAAAAACCACTTTTAAATGAAATCAAACAGCAGGTTTTACTAGCTCTGGACATCAAATAAATATCTATTTTTTACCTGGGACTAGTATACTAAATAGTATGATTTTTAGGTTCCTGATTTTACTAATGATATAAAAATAATTTTGGGAAAAAAACTGAAATGTCTGTATAATTTTCTGGAATGAAACATACGCCTTTCCAAGAACAAACTGAAATACACAAGATTTAATAGTTTTGGACCTCAAATATACATGTACATATATTTTACTTTGGATGTAAACATTTATTTCTTTAGAAAAAAAATATATAAATAAATTTTTCTCATGGTACATGTACAAGTACCAGGAATTCTGAGGGCAACTTTCACTAAAATGAAATCAAAGTACTGGCTGCACAGCTGCAATAAGTGCCTTGCAAGTAGTACAATAGCAGTACCTATCTGGTAAATAACGAACTTCTTTAAGTAAGTAACTATCTGGACTCAAATACCAAAGAAGGTAACAATATAGTATTATTAAATGGTTGTTTCCATATTAATCCTTTTTATTTCCTTGTACAGTTGTATCGAGTCTCCTACAACTGTACTTGGATATAATACAGGATTAATATCAAAACATCCATTTAATAATACTTTAATAATCTATATGACTAAATCTTTGGCTTTTGTTGTATTTCTTTTCTTTTTTTTTGTGGGGTGGGGGGGGGGGGGTGCCAGTTGGGGGTGTTTCTTTGTGTCTAGCCTATTTGTATCAATCTATAATTTTTTCGTTGTCCTATGGTTTTTTTATTTTGTTTACCGTTCCGTTTAATTACAATTTATTAAAGCTAAGGCATCTGTGTTCGATCATGTTCTTTAATGAAAACATTGTGAACTCCGTTAAGGTTATCATTTTATTTATCTTTTTCACCTTAGTCTTATTTCTACACATAAAAGTAGCACCTTGATGTGTTTGTGTATGTATTTCTACATAAAAATAATTTAAAAAGTAGTTGCCGCAGAAGTAATCCATTTTCTCATGATTTTTACATTTATATAATATATACCAGGGTACCAGGAGACTATTCAGCAATGCCGAATAAAGCAACAATTTATTCACAAACTTTATTGTACAGCAAATGTAATGATTGCAGGAATGGGTTATTTTATTTTATGAAAATTAACCCACAACAGAAATATATTTAACAGCAGTGTTGGGTATATATGTTATAGTGCATCTAAATTGACAGGTGTCAAATATTCAGATGTGAATTCTCTTTGGATAAAGGTTTTTAAATCTCTTGAAATTGGACTGAATGGTAACAATTGTGGACACAGAAAAATGTCTCGCCTGCATTCAGCATCAGTAACGAAAATAAATTTTGTCATAAGCATTACGTAAATAGCATTAAATATCAGCAGCTGCCTGTATACCAAATATTGTCACCATACCATGCATAGTTACAGAGGAACTCTCCTAATACAAAAACTTTAACGTAGTCGCTGGACTTTGAAATTTAGGTCAAGGTCAGGTGACACCTACCAGACAGTCATGTACTATTTATCAGCAACTTATATAACAAATATTGTCATCCTAACATGCATGGTTACAGGGGAACAGCCGTAACCCAAAAAACTTTAACATAGTCGCTTGACCGTGAAATTGAGGTCAAGGTCAGGTGACACCTACCAGACAGTCATGTACTAGTCATCAGCAACCTATATACCAAATATTGTCATCCTACCATGCGTGGTAACAGAGTAACTGCCGTAACCCAAAAACTTTAACGTAGTCACTGGACCGTGAAATTGAGGTCAAGGTCAGGTGACACCTACCAGACAGTCATGTACTAGTCATCAGCAACCTATATACCAAATATTGTCATCCTACCATGCGTGGTTACAGAGGAACTGTCGTAACCCAAAAACTTTAAAGTAGTCGCTGGACTGTGAAATTGAGGTCAAGGTCAGGTGACACCTACCAGACAGTCATGTACTAGTCATCAGCAACCTATACACCAAATATTGTCATCCTACCATGCGTAGTTACAGAGGAACTGTCGTAACCCAAAAACTTTAACGTAGTCGCTGGACCGTGAAATTGAGGTCAAGGTCAGGTGACACCTACCAGACAGTCATGTACTAGTCATCAGCAACCTATACACCAAATATTGTCATCCTACCATGCGTAGTTACAGAGGAACTGTTGTAACCCAAAAACTTTAACGTAGTCGCTGGACCGTGAAATTGAGGTCAAGGTCAGGTGACAGGTGACTGACTGGCAAGTATTCATCATAAGCTACCTCTGGACCAAATTTGATGGACCTAGGGCTTCGGCTTACAAATATATGAAGCAAGATGTCAAGTGTTTACGCCGCCACCGGATTCCCATACATATGTCTCGCCTCCAGCGACTTTCGTCGCAGGCGAGACAAAAATACAATTCTAATATGAGGTGCTTTAAAGGCTTTGAGACCACAACTGTGGTAAAAAAAATGATTTATGTATGAGCAACACACCATGAGGAGGGCTTGTTTTGAAGGGCTGTTCTAATTACAAAACTGTAACCCTGGAAAGCTATTGTGTATGAAACATTAATCTTATAAATAGCAACACAGGCTATAACTATCCGTTTCAATATATTGTGTGCTTCATTGACGGAAATGATGTTTTCTATAGGTACATAAATGTACCGTAATTATCTTATTAGAATAGAAATAATTCACGAAAGCTGTGATTTATCATTGTTTTACAATGGGATGACCAATTATGTCGTATTTTATCCTTCACTGTCATTCCGGATAAAATAATATGACATAAATAGTCACCCCATTGTAAAACAGTGATAAACCACAGCCTGCATGAACTATTTCTTAAATGACAGCAATATAAAATTCTGTCCAGTTTCAATGGCCACTTAACATGGAATACTGGGAATAAACTAAATGTATAACGAGACGTTAAACCTTATCAACAACACAAACCTTTTATAAAGGGTCAAGTTTTAGGTAAAATATATTTCAAAATACAATACAAATAATAAGCATCAACAATGTCAATTTTATTTTATCCCATTTCTATTAAATTTGACATAAAATTCTCATCATCTGAAGACTCCATAGCCTCATGTAGTACACCATCTTCAACTTCACTGTCTGACTGTGAAGCCTCATTTTCAACATTACAATTGTCCTCATCATCTGTGTGTTTTCTTTTACATTTTGAAAGAGCAATAATATAGTCCATACTGTACTTATTGTGATCACATCTGAAATACATCAACATAATTTAATTGTTACAAATTTAGTTATTTTAACAGAAACAAAATCAGTGATCTGTGACTAAACAAACTAAAAAATATTGCAAAAATCTGAAATTGCTCGATTGCAAAACATGTGCCATCATAAATTAACACTAGCTCTACCAGATTTGACTTACACATGATTGACTGCTTACTCTTCGATAGCATTTTCTTGAGAGTTTGTGATGCTGGCTTTTGTTTGTTGTTTTGTTCTGTTTGTGCCATGACTGTGTATTAATGTTATGGGCTGTTATGAGATTTGATTGCCACTAAAGTATTTCTTTACTTATTACAAAGTAGTTGATGGAAAGGTTAGGGTCTGTGTGGAAAACTGGAGAAATTGATCAAGTTTGGAAAATCTTTAATATTCCCTAACTATTCCATAATGGCTTGGGCCAACCAATGTTTTCTGACTGTACCTTTAGAGCTATGGGTCAGTAGGTAGGAAAAATAGAATAGATTATTTTATCAACTTTGATAAAAGTTGAACAAGCAATAAGATAAAGTTTATATTGCCTTAATAAAGAAAACTTTTAATGAAACAAATATAAACACTTTAAATGTCAGATAAGAAGAAGAGCACAGTATGTTTCAGATCTGGTTAGGTGACTTGAACATATAAGTCAACATAGAAGTAAACCAGAAACAGAACGATCCTGACCTATTTGGATAATGATCGAACTATTGAAACTAGATATCAGTGAGATGGTATCCATCTCTGTGGGCCCCGCCGACCTAGAGGTTAAGGTCACAGGTCATCAAAAATGGTATGTGACACACCGCCTTGATATAACCTACCCATATACCAAATATTAATAGCCTACCTCAAAAGATAAAGAAGTTAGAGCTCGGACATGATTAGCTTCGTAAAACGGGCAGACTGACGGATGGACGGATGGACAGATGGATCACTATAGGGCATCCGCTACAAAGTGGCAGAGCCCTAAAAATAATTCAAAATAAGAAGCAATCAAATTGTGTCAGTCTGGCTGATTTTATAGGGTCGGTCAGAAAACAGCAAACAAACAATATCTTAATTTAGGACTGGGGGAAATTGATCAGAAATAAAAGTACTCTTAATGTCATTGCAGAAGAATCAGCTAACATATATACTTACAATTTACCAATGTCATCACTCTTTCTGGTAATATTTTTCTGTAATGTTCTTAGAATAGTCATAATTTTTTGTGATCTTTGTTTCAGTTTTGGTCCATGACACAGCAGAAGTTTATTAATCCATCTAAGATAGAATTCTATATGTGCCGTTGATTCTAGTCCCAAGGCCAGATAATTTAATAGTTTGTCTACATATGTGTCTGGCAGATTCTCACATATAACATCAACTGTAATGAAGACATATTACTGAAGTTAATTAAATTATAAGAAAAACAGCTATGTACTAAAGACATTACCATCAGAGAAGGGCCATGAATATTTTAGCGCTCGCCTCTTTCGTCATTCACGAAAGCATTTGAAAATTGACAATAGATTTCTAAATCAATTTCGTCACATGAATTCCAACAAGTATAAAATTTTGTCATTATAAATTCATTCTATCAAGTGTAAAAAGACATTTATGACCCCAAGCCATTTAACAGGATTTCAACTCGATAACAGCAGGTGTCAATCAATGTTCTTACAGGTAATCCGATTAAGTGGTGCTCGTGTTCAATATACGCCGACAACAGTTTCGTAGATCGTATACTGATGCGCACAGACTTCCACCTGTTGATTAAATATGCAAACAAGTGTGGACACAGAAAAACGTCTCGCCTGTATTCCACATCAGTAACGAAAATAAATTTCGTCATAAGCATTAAGTAAATAGCATTAAATATCAGCAGCGGCCTGTATACAAAATATTGTCACCATACCCTGCATAGTTGCAGGGGAACAGCCGTAACCCAAAAACTTTAACGTAGTTGATGGACCGTGAAATTGAGGTCAAGGTCAGGTGACACCTACCAGACAGTCATGTACTAGTCATCAGCAACCTATACACCAAATATTGTCATCCTACCATGCGTAGTTACAGAGGAACTGTCGTAACCCAAAAACTTTAACGTAGTCGCTGGACCGTGAAATTGAGGTCAAGGTCAGGTGACACCTACCAGACAGTCATGTACTAGTCATCAGCAACCTATACACCAAATATTGTCATCCTACCATGCGTAGTTACAGAGGAACTGTCGTAACCCAAAAACTTTAACTTAGTCGCTGGACCGTGAAATTGAGGTCAAGGTCAGGTGACACCTACCAGACAGTCATGTACTAGTCATCAGCAACCTATACACCAAATATTGTCATCCTACCATGCGTAGTTACAGAGGAACTGTCGTAACCCAAAAACTTTAACGTAGTTGATGGACCGTGAAATTGAGGTCAAGGTCAGGTGACACCTACCAGACAGTCATGTACTAGTCATCAGCAATCTATACACCAAATATTGTCATCCTACCATGCGTAGTTACAGAGGAACTGTCGTAACCCAAAAACTTTAACGTAGTCGCTGGACCGTGAAATTGAGGTCAAGGTCAGGTGACACCTACCAGACAGTCATGTACTAGTCATCAGCAACCTATACACCAAATATTGTCATCCTACCATGCGTAGTTACAAAGGAACTGTCGTAACCCAAAAACTTTAACTTAGTCGCTGGACCGTGAAATTGAGGTCAAGGTCAGGTGACACCTACCAGACAGTCATGTACTAGTCATCAGCAACCTATACACCAAATATTGTCATCCTACCATGCGTAGTTACAGAGGAACTGTCGTAACCCAAAAACTTTAACGTAGTCGATGGACCGTGAAATTGAGGTCAAGGTCAGGTGACACCTACCAGACAGTCATGTACTAGTCATCAGCAATCTATACACCAAATATTGTCATCCTACCATGCGTAGTTACAGAGGAACTGTCGTAACCCAAAAACTTTAACGTAGTCGCTGGACCGTGAAATTGAGGTCAAGGTCAGGTGACACCTACCAGACAGTCATGTACTAGTCATCAGCAACCTATACACCAAATATTGTCATCCTACCATGCGTAGTTACCGAGGAACTGTCGTAACCCAAAAACTTTAACGTAGTCGCTGGACCGTGAAATTGAGGTCAAGGTCAGGTGACACCTACCAGACAGTCATGTACAAGTCACCAGCAACCTATACACCAAATATTGTCATCCTACCATGCGTAGTTACAGAGGAACTGTCGTAACCCAAAAACTTTAACGTAGTCGTTGGACCGTGAAATTGAGGTCAAGGTCAGGTGACACCTACCAGACAGTCATGTACTAGTCATCAGCAACCTATACACCAAATATTGTCATCCTACCATGCGTAGTTACAGAGGAACTGTCGTAACCCAAAAACTTTAACGTAGTCGCTGGACCGTGAAATTGAGGTCAAGGTCAGGTGACAGGTGACTGACTGGCAAGTACTCATCATAAGCTACCTCTGGACCAAATTTGATGGACCTAGGACTTGAGCTTACAAAGATATGAAGCAAGATGTCAAGTGTTTACGCCGCCGCCGCCGCCGGATTCCCATACATATGTCTCGCCTCCAGCGACTTTCGTCGCAGGCGAGACAATAAAAATTGAAAAGATTTTCTGTATTTAACTCAGTTTTCGTAAGTTTTATGTGTTTCAAATGGTTTATGCGCTAATTGTTCACTTTGGAGATAAGTCTAATTACGGATAATAACTTAGAAAAGGAATATTAAAAGACCCTTTATGAAAAATTGTAACCGATTGATAAACAAATGCTTTTTAAATGTTTTAAAATTAAAGATCTTTCAAAATTTATAATTTTATTTTAATGATTTTTTTTAAAATAAATTTATAAGCTGCAATTGAAAAAACCTGTTTATACTGTACAATTATATGTCACCAGTACAATGAATGCTTCTGAGCAGCAGCATATACAGCATGTCCACTAAAGTGACAAAAGCCCTCAAAATCCTAAAAAATTCCCTGGAGAAAGGAATATACTTTTTCAGTTACCATTACAGAACAGATTTAACAAGAACATAGCATCAGAATATGGTGTAGACTTTAGAACACCCTCAGGATCTGAAATAGAAGCTGTAAATCATGATGAAAGAATAGACTATAACTTTACAAAGAATACTGGCATATAAATTGCCATTCTAGTATAGAAAAGACTTTAACTTACCATCAATTTGTGGAGTACACTGTACGAATTACTATTAAAAAATTACTTACCATCAGAGTGTGGAATAGACTCTAGAACATGTTGGATTAATTTGTTTTCATTAAGTCTAAAGCTCAGTATAAGAGCTGTAGAGTATTCTTTATTTGCCAAAGTTTTCTTGACATTTGCAGGAGTTATTTCTATTTCAAGGTCATATGGGTCAAACATGAGATTCTGGTCTAAGGAATATATCAACATCCCTTCTGTAGTTGTAGCTGCCCAGGACCTGCCTAAAATAAAAAAACTCTTTAGTCAGGTTTGACATTTTTGTTGAAATTAAAAAATTATCAGCAATATATTAATAGTCTATTTCTAGAAGAAATACCACTTGTTTCAACATTTGTTTCCAACACAGATTTGTATTGTTTTTTTTAATGGTGTTTAATGCCACTTTCTGCAATTTTTCAGCTTTATCATGGAATCAAGTTTTTATTGGTATTGGAAGCGGGAGTAGCCAGAGAGAACCCAGACCTGCGGTAGGAGAACTGGCAATCCTCATCAATTAAGATTGGAGTCAAGTCCACCCTGCCCACAGAGAGACTCAAACCCACAATCTCAGTGTTGACAAACCATGTGATCAATAGTAGATGACTAACTACCTTAACCACTAGGCCACAGACATCCCTTTCCAACAACAGAGAACAAATTTTAAACATTTCTGTCAACATTAAAAAAATTAATAAATACATGTACACATTTACACTTGTAGTTAAATTTAGGAGAATTAAACTTATTTACAGCTCAACCCTTTTCATAAACATTGATAATCCATAGTGCGGAGTAAATATCGTAAAATGCATCTGATGAAACAAGTTTGTGCAAAGCAACAAAATGTGCTAAGACATCTCATGAGAACAAATTCAGCACAAGGCAATGTTGAACATAAAGTGGCAAAAATAAATTTAAATTCTTCACAATTTTTCAGCAGCTTAATATCATATGACAACATATTATTCTTGACAACCTTATAAATTATAAATCCTAATAAAGCCACTAGTCCTTTATTCTGAGGTGTTTAAACTTATTTTATGTATAGCTAAGGGTGAACAATATAACAGACTGTAGAAACTATAGCAAGCAAGGAAACCCAGTGTTCTCCCCAGAAATATTGGATAGCATCACATTTAGCATGCATCATCGGTCTACCCAATTACAGGTTGTTTTTGTGTTTTTTTTATTTATATGCATGTTGTTATACATGTTGGAGTATATATTTTGTTACTTATTTTTATTTTTGAGATACTTAATATATACATGAAGATATATGTAATAAATGAGTATTAAAAAACTTCATTATTTATTTATAATTCATGATAAACACAAAGTCAGATCCACTCAAATCAATGAAAATAGTTCCAAAAGCACAAATGTTACATAAATGACAAAGGCAATCATCACACTAACATTAGCCCTTTTTCTGTGCAAAAGTTGTAGTAAAATTCTATCGCTGGTCAATGGTGCCTTTAATTCAGTTCGTGTCACTAAAATTTTGCTCACAGTCAATCTTGTCAAATTCATCAGCTTTGAAAATCGCGTTTTCCACTCTACGTTACGATTTGCTATATAGTGGTAGTCTATTATATCATCGGAGGTCCTTAAATCGTTGGCGATTCTTATCTCGGGAACATTAAAGGCGAACACAATATAATAATTTTCCTGTTTATCTTCAGTGCTCAGTAGCAGTAAAGCATGGCCTCCGGCCTGGGCAGAACACTGAAACCATAATTGGGGCAGTGGTGAAAGGCTATTTCAGAATAATGCAGAAGATCTGCTTTAACAGATCACAAATTTATTTCAAGGTAGTGTCTGTAAAGTTTACAACAAGCATCACTGATGCAAGCTATAGGGCAACATGAGTCTTTACAAAAAGTCATGTGTTCCATATTAAAAAAACCTATTTCAGATGGTAGCTGAGCTAGTGTTAGAATATTAAAGTACAAACTTATTTTAGCATGAAATGATATGATCAGATTTACAGCATAATTTGATTTGAGGATTCCACACAGAGCTAATGTAATCTTTGTTAGCTTTCGAACAAAATTATTCAATAATATTTTATTCTAACCTGTTGGTGAGAACTGTATAGATGACACTCGTACTTCTGGCTTCCAATGTCGTGAGCTCATGTCCCCTTTTTTGACCCCAGGTAAACTAAGGGATTTTCCATCTTCATCACCTTCACCTTGATCTACTAAAGATAAACTCCCCCATTCTGTTATCTTCTTCTTATCTAAAAATTCCTACAAATTCAAATAGTTTTATTGATGACATAAGGACATTACATTAAGTATAAAGACACCAAAGCATTACAACACACATACCTTTATATTTTCAGGGTACATATATCTTGTTCTCAATAGCATAAGATATATAATGCCATAAAACTTGTTTTTTAATCCAATAGATGTGTATTCATTTTTTTTTTGTGGGGTTCAATTTTCGTGGTTGGCGTAAAATAAGATATTTTGTGTGATTCTTAAATTCGTGGTTCGTAGATAGGTAGGTAAATATTTAATGAAATGTGATGAATATATAACTACAATTTTTAGTATTACAATACAGTGTTTCTTGTACATTTCTAATTGATTGTTTTGTTCTAAAAAGGAAATACACATATAGATAAATAACACAATAAACACTTCATTGTACTGAAACCAACCTAAATAATCATTCCATAATACCCTTGTTGTAAATTTCCTGGGGCAAAAATCATGTATGTTCATTTGACAATAAATTTAATGGATCATTAGAGAGATATCAGTAGGAAAGGTACAAACAGATTAATATACTGATCGATTAAGATAATGATTTTAATCAACACTTTCCAATGAAAAGGCACAACAGGGAGTACTTACATTACTGATTGGAATAGACTTAAAATTAATAACAATGTTTTAATCAATTTCATGTTCATAATGCAAAATGGAATGTCTTTATCTCAATAGAAATTATATTGATAAAGCAATGTCCTTTGAAAATCAGTCGTCATTATACATGTTGACAACCATCACATAGTCAGTTTACCATTGTTATAGATTGTCTCTAGGTTTTTATTTGTTGAATGCTTAATTTCTGGTTTTATCTTACTTTCGAAAACCAAGAAAACTGGTACCCCACAAATAAAAACGAAACCACATTATTTATTTCTTTACCCAATTGTTTAATAGATAAACTTCTACATACAAAAAATTACATGTAAGTATCTGGTTATTACAAAGATCTTAAAATTTTCTCAAACGACCCCATTTTTAACATATGTATACTACATCACCAGTTCTCGATATGTATATTTAGGTCATATTTAATTAGCTATGTAGGGCAATTCTGACAATAGAATACCATAAAATGTAATTAAAAATGTTATTCATATAAAATTTGTTTAAATTGGAGCATTGGTTTAAAAGGTGACACCATTCTACGTTGAAGAAATGTTTTGGATAACGGAAAGGTATCGGCATATGTGGTACTGTGCTTTTGGAAGAATTTTAACATCTAAACACAGAAACATGAGTTTTTCATTCCAGAGGTGCAAAGTGGTGTCCTAAAGTTAAATTGCCGACAATAAGTAGACATGCAAATCCACTTTTTATGAAAAAATTGGGAATAGGTTAAGGTATGATACTCCTATTGTTCTTTAAATAACTGAAAAGAAAACTACAAGCTGATGAATTGGAAGTCAAAATGGCAAAAAAAGTTAACTTTTAAAGTCCCTACTATGCATTACTACTACAGAAATGTGCTTCATTTGATATCATTTGTACCAACTATGAAAGATGAACTTGTTATTTCAGAGACTAAAATAGACATATCAAGACTAGTTTTCAAAACTGAAGACAATTTAAAATCTTTTCCTGTTTAAAACATACCCAAATGTGACTTCTGGTCAAATTTAAATGAAACAGATTTAATTAAATACAGATGTTTTTGCAGTTTTAAATGAATTATTTAGTTTAACCAAGACCTACAGCATTCAAACTACAATTATTTAATTTTCATGTGGAAAAAAAACCCACATTATTGTATTAATTAGTAAAAAGCTGTCTGTTGTAGCTAAGCAACAAGAATATGAAACACCAACTGAATAAATATATTTAAACAGTCCAATCAAACTAGAATGTACTTTAGGGTTGAAATTGTTTAAAATTCATTAAAGTTAATGCTAATATTAAAGATTATTAACTCTTTAAGAGTATTTGCTGTATTATTAATATTTCCATTATTAATGCTTTTTCCCTGCTTTATTTTATCCTTAAAATCGATTGCACCGACCTTCTGTAACCTTTTGTCAGGAGATCTAATTGGTTGTAGTCTGGGATCCTGACTAAATATTCTCAATACCGTAAGCGGACTTCCGGTTTGCAACATTCGGAATGCCTCAAAATTTACGTCAGTAATAACTGTAACTGACGTAATTCCGATACAAAGCATTATGACGTAACGTCTGGCATCCGGTAATCAAATTCAAATAAAAATACAGTTTATCATAAGAATGCTTTTATAGATTTATGTTTGACTGTGGAAATAACTCTAAGGGAATGGTCCGTTTAAATCGAAAGCCGTAAACCAAGAAGCAGGTAGCTACATTTTGTACTTTATTTAAATTGTATTCTGACAGAAATTTCCAACGCGCAAAAAGTTAGCTAAAACATGGCGGTTTAAACAACCAATCAAACTGGGTAGTAAACTGGTGGTGACCTGGGGTTATATTTGAAAGTGAAGCTTGCGTAAATGAAAAATATTGCACCAGAGAACCAGGTTATAATTGGTTGAAGCTAATTATGTTGTCCAATCAAATCAGATCTTTTAAAACTGCTTGGTAATATTTTTTTAATGTCTGCAATTTACTTTAGCAATAGAGCAGTTTGCAAGTCTGGGATATGCCGATTTTGAAAATTTTGTCAAACTTGTTCTGAAAACAATTTTTCGTTTTTACCATTATGTGAAAACATAATTTCAGCTTTCAATGAATTAGGTAAAATAACAGTTATTTACTTGTGTCGTGTGCAATAGACCAGAATATTAAAACCTTTGGTGCTAAGGCTTACCAAGTGATCTATAGCACAATGTCAATTGCTTCATGCGATAGATAGATCACTTAGACATTCACAGCATCCTCACAAGTCAGGGTTTCTGTGTCCACATGTGTCCACGAAACCCTGACAAACTTAGGTAGGAAATTCCCGGGCTATAAGATATTCACATGACGTCAAATCTTCAAAATATCAACCAATGACATTGATTGAAAGAAGCAAGTGCTTGGCAGTAGTTATTCTTACCCATTCTTGAATGGGAAGAAAACGTACAGCAACTAATAAATAATGCGGTAATAACAAACTATTAACACTAACATACAAAATACACTGACTTTCACATGGTCTATGCAACACATCCGTTTGGTTTATTTACAATCGACATCGGAATATCCCCTAACCAAGTCGTGAATGAAAGCAAGCTTTTGATTCGCTACATGCATGTATGATGTAGCCAATCAAAATAGTGATTCCTAGCACGGGAATTTCCTAGCTAAGTTTGTCAGGGTTTCGTGGACACTCGAGGAGACAGAAACCCTGACGTGAGGATGCATTCACAGTACCTCAGGTAAATTACTCTGACCAATTGCACCCCACACCATTGAATAAACATATATTTTTTTGGAGTGTTAAAAATCTTGAACACAAGCAATTTTTAACATACCTCCATCCCATCAAATGACATATTACAAGAAATTTCAAATTTTTTCATCAATATCTGATCCTGGATGGAGTATATACAGACATTCTTCGACCGTCCAGCAGCCAGAAGACATTTACCATCAGCAGAATAACAAATGGTGTTAAAGGCTCTGAAAAGATAAAATCGTCATTATGCAGTATTCACAATGACTTTCTCAATGCTTATTAACTGACATACAATGTTTAAAAGGGTTATTTCTGAAATATACATTTCAAGCGTCAGAAAATTACTCGTAAAAACATAATATATGATGTACACATGTAATTGTTTAATTACATTAAATATTAAATCAAGATGAGTTTGCTTTAGATTTACTCTCAGAAATAGTTGATTTACTCCCGGAACAGTTTTAATACAGACAGGATAATGAACAAATACCAATTTAAAAAGGTTAACATGATTGCAAATAATCCATAGAATATATACAATAAAATACTATAGCTTTCAGCCTATCAGTCAATCTTTAATTCTTATATATATGTTGCAACTAAATAACAAAATACAACATTTTAATTTCATGTTGTCTAATGTGAATTCATGTTTAGATATATATACCAGCTGATTAAAAGTTTACAAATGAACATGTGTCTACATCTTATTTTAAATAGGCGTCAATTGCATCATAAATATTGTCAAGTTTGTTGAAGAACCACCACAAAGATTCAATTCTGTATTGAACAATAACATACTTCCCAAAAGATGCCTTTTTGGCAGTTATCTTGTCGATTTCCTTTCGGGAATATCCCAAGTCATGTCTACCCTCAAGAGACCCTGTCTGAACTGCTGTCTGGGGATTCCAGAATGTGATCTGTGCATCCAGTGTTGAAACAGCTATCTCCTCTCCGTCTGGTCGAAAGACTACAGCTAATACTGTAAAACATAAACCGATCCTGCACTAACGGGAAGTGTAAGTTTGGCTACCTTAACCACTAAAGCATTGCATGATTAACAAAGAACTGGCAACATGTCTTAACAGAAACAAAACAACACTAGGTAACTGATGAAGCTGTTTTACATTATCTGTAATGATTCTTAAAACAAGTAGAAACATGTGTGGTCTATTAAGAATGATCACAAGTAAATCCATTGATCAATTCATAAATACTACATGTGATTGCCACTGGAAAAGTCATGTATAATGAAAATGGTTTGATCACCAAGCACTAAAACTGGAAACACTGTATTGACCAGTATGAACTATTTATAAAGATTAATGGAACAGACTAATCAGGATATTGGTTAAAATTTAAAGTAACAAGGAAACTGTGAGCTACTCCTCACTCAGTATACCCTGCTATTCACATCTCTTTATGTAAGTGGTCAACTGATGACAATTTTCGTAAGTCGGTAAACAGGAAGTAGATATCAGCCACAGACCTGAAATCGGTACTCACAATATAGGACCACATGGTAAGGTCACTTATAAAATTTCAAGTGGTTGTGATAAGTAGTTGCTGAGAAAACTGTTACGAAAGTTATGTTGCAGACAGAAGGACTGACGGACAGAGATAAACCAGTATACCCCCTCTTCTTAAAAGAGGGGTATAATAATTGTCCATACTCAGTAGTATGTAAATTACAGAATAAAAACTGTACATTTAAAATAATTGAAAAAATTCAGGTACAGTACAAGTCAATATGTCTTGTTTTAGGTTTCTTGTTAGAGAGATGAAAACTGCTTCCCATGTTTGGTCGTGCTTATTCTTTTGTTGATCCAAAAAGTTGCAAATTAAAATCAACAATTATTTTCCACATTTAATTAGGGTTTTGAAATGCGGCATTTTTTTTTCATTTTGATAGGGCAATTTTCCATATTAAATTTTGACCTAAATTAGAATGGAAATGTAAGCTAGGAGTAGGCAGTTGTTACTTGTTCAAAAACCTGCTGGCAATATCGTTTGCAGTTTATGCGGGAAAAGTCTCCAAGTTTGGTAGAATATAAAAGAACATTATGAAAGCAGACGAACTTTGCAGATCCTGATAGAAAAAAAAATGGCTGACTTACAGTGTAAAATTCCCGTAGCAAAAGTCAAGAACAATTTATGACATGTGAACAACTGAGAACTTGTACAGAATATGAACGTTTTATCTTGGAATAATTTTTTATATTGGATTTTCATAATAAAAAAGTAAAATATAGAATTTTTTAAAAATGTAAGCAAAAAACTGCACTTCACAAGGGTGTGACTTTTAGTATAGACTACTTTTTATCAATGTTTTACCACAGGCTGACCATTTATATCCCTTAATTTTAACCCACTATTTTTTTAAATTTTTATATAACTACAGTAAATTTTTAATATTAAGGAGACATTTGGTGGCCTTAATTTGTTGCCTTATGTAAAAGTTTTATTAACTGAATACACATCTACACACTTAAAGAACCAATGAAAAGTTATACACAATGGAACGTGATGTGTGTTAACTGCAGTGGGAGTAATTTGGAACAGCTGTAAGTCATATCTACTTTAATGCATATCGATTATTATTTTTTAATTTTAAGTGTTATCTCAACGCCATTTAAGGACATAATTTTAAAATATAAAAAAATAGCCTGGACAAAAATCTAGGGTATAAACTAATGATCTATTTTCAAATGTAGTAAATACTTGAGCATCTTAACTGTTAGAATGATTTAACAGAACAACTGGATTGTGGCACAATGTACTCAAAATCAAATTAATAAACAAATCAATTGAGGATTTAGGATAGACCAAATGAGCATTACATTTTGTCAACCAATATAAATTTTATATTTTTCTCAGTACATCCTAGTAAAATAATGTTTTGTCAGCCAATAGAAAAGTACAGACAGTTGGAAAGGGGTAGATAATTGTATGGCTAATATGTACTTGCACTGTACACAATATAGTTCAGAGCATCCCATATTATAACATGAAAACCCTTCATAAAGAACATTTTCCTTACCTGCCACCAAGGATGCACTGGGCAGCACTTTGCCGCCAGACCTGAAAACAATCCTAGAATCAAGCTTAAAATCCAACAAATTTTTTTAATTCTTGAATACAATATTACCATCAGAATTGACTATTATAGTTTCCTTTGCTCCTTTGTGCTCAAACACATCCCATAGTTTGACTGTTTTATCCCATGAACCACTTGCTAATAAAGACTGTTTTGGACTGAAGCTAAGGGAACTTACAGGTCCTTCATGGCCTGCCAATACCTGTAAAAATACAATTTTCACTATTTTTGTTATCTTCCACAACATAAATGCATGTCAAAATCTGAAGAGTTATTGATAACTATCAAATGTTTCATGAGTTTGGACCTTGGTTCTTCTAGGTTTTGAATAACTTATTTTTAAATTCAAAATATTTTAGGTAATATATACTTTTGTGAAGGGTTGAACAATTTTATAATACTAAATTAAAAAAAAAGAAGAAAACTTTTACAATTATTGCCACTTTTGCAGATGATCAAGGGGAAGTAATCCATTATTTGTTGGACATTCTGAAATCAAACCCCCTTTTTACGATTATCCTAAAAATGCATAAATTAAATAAGATTTTTTGGCAGTCTACGTTCTTTTATGGTCAGCTCCAATTCCAATCAATTACTGGCCCCATATACACATTAACTGATGAAATATACATATATACAAAGATGATTTAAATAAAACAGTGAAAGAACTTCAAGTTACATGGCTGCTGACCTTGACCTACCTCTAATAATCTTCCTGTTTGCATTGACCAAACAAAAATTTCGAAAACATCCAACCCTCCTGCACATACAATTTCCCCACTTATGTCAACAGTCAAGCAAGAAAACTGTACAGGTCTTGGCGATGTAAATGTGCGAAAATTACGATATCTGTAAATAATAGAAATATATGAATACAGAAGTCTCTGTGTTAAAAAAACGTTCATTCTGCCCCCAAAATGTGGTCAACAGGTGTAAAAACTGACCAGGGGCATATTTTTGTTCAGAAGCTTCATACAAGAAGAATATAAATAGGCATATGGTAAAAGAGCTTTAAAGCTCAAAACCACACACAGTTTAAAAAATATTGTGGCATCATCATCTACAAGTTACATGTAAGTATGCATAAAATATACTTTACTTAATTGTAAAAATCTAAAATCGATATGCACAGGGGTGCAAAAGCCGAGTTGCCTTATTTTATTAACCAAAACTTTCCTTGTTTTCATTTTAAGATTTAACCTAATTGGTTATTACAGGCATTACATGTAAACTGGAGACAAAGTGAGGAAGGGTTTCAACAGGAAAAATGTAAGCTTTATCAACAAATTTTCAAAGTTGCATAAAATATGAATATGTGAATCCTCTAACAGTATTGAACCATTGTGTAAAATTTCAGATATGTACTTGATGTAGTTTTTGAGTTATGGTCTGGAAACCACTAAGGCCACACAAAATTAATTTTAAGGTTCTCGGGCCAAATTTTTCAAAAATAGATGAGGGAGGGAGGCTTTTTTTTAATCATTTTATTGGTCTAAAATCAGACGAGGGAGGCATTTTTTTATTCGTTATCTTGCACAAAATTTAACTGGTAAAGATCTCAATCGATACAGCAAAGAATTTCTATATTAAACATTCATATTTGTATATGAAATGTATTTAAAGGTTATTACATAAAAGAACCCCTTTTAAATTGTCAAATTGTTTATGCAACCTGGGTTATAGTATAGTGAAATTGAGGGGAGGGGGGCAGGGATCGTCGCAATGCATCTAGATGCGTTTTGAACACGTCTTTGCAGCAACTAATGCATACTAGTACAGTTATCGAATGTTTACGAATTTCAGTGGTGTCAATTTCGTTTCCAATGCATGATAACATATCATACAAATGGTGATCGAAATTAACCTGTTTCGTCAGATTTTCTACAGGTAACAATTATTTGGGCAGCAAATATGTTTTAATTAGGATATATATTAGACAATAAATACATTCAGTATGAACATAAATTAGAGTAAATTAACCTTTAATTTTAATACATTTCAATTCGATTATCTGATTGATATACACTAGATTTAGGATCTGAAAGATTTTACTGCGTCTGTTGTCAGGTTCAACCTTTCTGTTGAAATTGATTGGATAATGTTCTAAATTACAAATAGTTCATTCTAATTTAATTTACGAGATTATGCTTGGGTATAAAATTAGAAAAAAAACTGATTATTTTATAAAGAAAACAATGATAATTTGTTGGGTGGAAAATTCGTTTTGAATGTCAGCATCTGCATTATTTTGACATTCATTTCCAAGATGAGCCAGACAAGACACGAGTCTCTCTTTAATGGGGAAACATCAGCATGTTTCAAGTAATGATTGCAGTTCAATCATACCCCAGAAGAATGATAAAAATCTGGACCACTAGAACAGCATAAAGCATATGTCGCCATATTGTATATTTTATAAAATGACATGAATGATTATGGGTCTGTCATCGAAGAAATTGGTTGTATGCAACCACTTAGCTTAACTGCAATATGTGGCACTCATGAAAATTGTTTGGGATTTGCCATTTTCAAAAATGATGAGTCCAGGACTCACCATAAAAAATCCTACAAAGTATCACTGAAAGGGTACATATTTTGTGTAATCAACACTTCCTACAGCTTTTAACCTATATCCCTAACACTTTCCAGAAGCAGATTGCACATATTATAGTTGCGACCTTCTATTATGGTATCGTTTTATGAGATGTTTCTATATTTGGGAACATCAAATCCTACAGCTTTAAACCCAGATCCCTGAAACATCACAGAAAGATTGCACACGTATTGGTTGTGCACCTGCTATTATAGAATGTGTTTTCCCCATTTTTCCAGGATTGGGAACGTCGTGATTTTTCAATGAGGGTACCAATTTTGTGTAATCAACTTCTCCAGCTCGCTACCCAGATCCCTGAAACTGCACCAAAAGATTGCACACATATTAAAGTTGTGCACCTGATCTTATTTAAGGAACGTTTTCCCATGACATGTCCACGAGAACTTCTTTCAGCAAATTTTATATATGGTACCGCTTTGTGTGCTATCAACTCTTCCTTTTTTGTCACAAAACTGTAAACGATTCTCCGTTTAATAAAGCACTTCTTTTGCAACGCCGCCATTTAAGACAAACGATTTTTTTATTGGTTTATTTTTCTCGGGTATCCGATCTCAATAGTCGTGAACACGAACGATTCCGTAACCCTCCTTTACTCACAGGGGCACGTAAAAATTGATTTACTTGCGCTTTCGATTGATACTGGGTCGGTTTTGTTATAGTGTGGGAGAAGGGAAGAAACAGAGTCTATACCCGCCAACTTTCAAAAATTAAAAAAAAATATTCCTTCACCCCTATCTACACGGGTTTGTAATTATTTCTGTTCCGAATTGAATTATCTTCATGAAAAACCCTACCTTTATGTTTCTAATGTCATTTAACTCTCAAATTTTAATAATTTCCACCAGTTTTAAACGAAATGGACAATAACCCTGGCCGGAAGTGGTGACTATCGTTTGTCGTCATTGATGCCTTTCGGTACTCACTTTCTAAGTAACGATAAAGTCCACTTCCGGCCAGGGTTATTGTCCTTTTCGTTTAAAACTGGTGGAAATTATTAAAATTTGAGAGTTAAATGACATTAGAAACATAAAGGTAGGGTTTTTCATGAAGATAATTCACTTCGGAACAGAAATAATTACAAACCCGTGTAGATAGGAGTGATGGAATATTTTTTTTTAATTTTTGAAAGTTGGCGGGTATAGACTCTGTTTATTCCCTTCTCCCACACTATAACAAAACCGACCCAGTATCAATCGAAAGCGCAAGTAAATCAATTTTTACATGCCCCTGTGCTTTACTTTCAAACGCTTGTATGCACTATGTATTCTTTCGGAAGTTATCATTAGAGTTAGCAAAGATTTCCGATCTTTCCGAATGCAGTGGCGGGAAATTAAGAAGCGGATCGGACCGGATAATTTTTTTTTAACGGAAACGGCACCGCATTTCCGGATTTTTATTTTATTGAAAACCCGATAAAATCGGCAATGCGGCGGGGTGAAAACGGATGCGCGCGGGCCTGAGAACCGTAAATCTAATTTTATATGGCCTAATTCAAGAAATTTTCTAACGTTTTTCTGTCACTGTGACCTTGACCTTGAACGGATTTACCCCAAAAACAATAAGGTTCCTCCTCTTATGGTATGTAACAATATACCAAAGTTTCATTAAAATCGGTTGAGAACTTTTTGAGTTATGGTCCGGAAACCACTAATTCAAGAAATGTTCTAAAGTTTTTCTGTCGCTGTGACCTTGACCTTGAACGGATTTACCCCAAAATCAATAGTGTTCTTCCTCTTATGGTATGTAACAATATCCTAAAGTTTCATTAAAATCGGTTCACAACTTTCTGAGTTATGGTCCGGAAACCAATTGTTGACGCCCGCCTGCCCACCCAGCCGCCGCCATCATCATAACAATAGCCAAGTTCAACTTTGTTGCAACTCGGCTAAAAATGATTTCAGGGCCTTAGTGGTCAAGCGGTTAAAGTAGTAATTCATCTACATCACATGGTCTGTCAACAAATGAGTCTCTGTGTTGGCAGAGTGTAATCAACTCGTATATTAACTGAAAAGGATGCCAGTTTTCCTAATAAAAGGTCAAGTCAGAGTAATCCGGCTTCCTCCCTCAATGAAAACTGGATGCGGATGCCAAGAAATACCTGAAAAATCACTGAAAGTGGCATTAAACACCATACAAACAAACAAGCAAATGTAAATGAGATGGTAGAAAACATTCTGACCAATTAACTTATTTAGGTCACAGTTTATAATATAAACTCAAATTGAGGTTTCTTTCTAATGGTAGATTTCTTCATTGAAATATTACTTTTCCTGCCTGATTGGTAAACGTTTGAAGCGAAAATAAGTTGAGAAAATCCTCAGATTTGAGACGTTTCATGAAACTTGGGCCTGATATAGTGACGGTTTAATAAACCAGCAAAATTAAGGAAAGCTAACTTCTCCTTGGAAATATCTTGTGGTGCTGCGAGTTCTTAGCAATGGCACAATTTTAGTTGGCAGATAGGTTCATATATAATTTTTAAAGGTGAAAATAAAATCCACACCACTGTTAAGTTTAATGCTACTAGTCCAACTGATTTAAGAAATGATAAATAGAAAACTTTCGTAGGGTAAAAAAAGGGAAAAATTATAGAGGAAAATAGATTTGAAAAGCTAATACAATACATTACCAAGGATAATTTTTTTAAAATGATTAAAAACACTAGTAAAATATTACCTATTGAGATCAAAGGCTC
Source organism: Limnoperna fortunei (assembly GCA_944474755.1). Classification (NCBI taxonomy): domain Eukaryota; kingdom Metazoa; phylum Mollusca; class Bivalvia; order Mytilida; family Modiolidae; genus Limnoperna; species Limnoperna fortunei. The sequence continues at coordinate 57,726,834 of OX104115.1, forward strand.
TAACTGTACCATCTAATGAAGATGACAAAACTACCTGTCCATTCTGTGTAAAGGTGACACCTGTCACTCCTCCTAGGTGTTCATTAAACGTTACAAAGCAAAACCCACTGGTAGTATTCCATACCTTCACCTGGAAATTGTAAGTGTTTTTTTGATGACGTTACACAGTTTTAGGTTTCTAAATCAAATTGACTTTTTAGGATTTTACAAACATTTGCCAAGAGATATTTTTGTGTTTCTTACAAATTGTGTAGTGTTTGTTATGGGCTGTTTATAAAAAATGACCCCAAGATGTGAAAAAAATGTCAAATTTAAACATGAGCATACCAAGTTTTTGTTTATAATTTCCAAATGTGCATACGTTAAAGTTAAATAAAAAAATTAAAAAAAATAAATCAAAAAAGAAATTAATGAAAAGGTAAGAAATAAAGTTTTTATAATATTTTCTTGAAAGAATTTTGAAATATAAAACAACTTTAACATTTATACATTTTACGTTATGCTTCCTATAACTTGTTCTTAAACAATGTAACAAATACTAATGACTTCCTGTGCAAGATTTTGAACAATATGCAATTGTACTTTTTCCACAAAAAAAATTTTTTTTCAAGAATTTTTTAAATATTCTTTTGTTATATACCTCTTAAAAATTTTATTAAGTCAAAAGTAGTATGTATATTTGCATATGGCAACAAAATTATTAAATTGCAATTATAAGTCATTCCTGGAGAAAAAAAATTTCATGATACAGTGTAAAGTGAAACCATTTGAAAATGATAGGTTGTAGAAAAAGTACTATGTTTAGCCTGATTTTGTTGCACTCCTAACACTCCAGGTTAAAACAAATAAAAGAAGGAAATACATTCTTTAAGGTGTCACAGAAAAGTGTTGCACTCCTGACAATTTAGGCATGGTTTTTTTTGCATAACTTTTTTTGTTTTCTGAGAAATCTTCAAGATGTTTTCCCCACAACTAGACATACATTTTCAACTATTTAGAAATAATATATTTATTAATTTGACAAAATTCGAGGACCATAACCAGTTCTGTAACATAACCTTCTATTACACAAGAATCAATTGTCTGGGTAGTTTAGCCATCTACCACTATATTTAAACATACTTCTGATGTTTGATCTGTTAAAAACAGTTATGTGACTATAAAACAATTGAATTTGTTTTTAAAAAATTAGCCACCAAGGAAACAACCCTTTTTATCCCACCAAAAAAGACCATATATAATTTAAGCAGAAAACAACCATATTCTTTCCCGTTAAATAACTTTTAAATAAAAACACAAATAAAAAAATTCAAGACAGTAGGGGTTTAAATGTAAACAATACAAATTTCATTAAATTGTATTTATTAAATTATACAAGATTGTTGTTGTCCAAAAATATAATAAAACAATTACGACCTCTCTCAATAAAAGAAACATTTAGATTTTGTAAACCCTGGTAGGGTTATTCTCACTGTTAGGGGTTGTAAGTTTGAGTCTGACTTGAGGAAAAGTGTGCTCTAAGTTAAAATTATATGACAAGGATTGCCTGTTTTCCTGCCAAAGATCAGGGGTTTTTAGTGGGCACTTCAGCTATATAAACTAGATATACCGTATAACTGGTAATTTTTGCGGTAATGTAATTTTTGCGTTATTTCGCGGTTAACACTCAACCGCAAAATTTAAAATCGCATAAAAATATGAAGTATTTCTGTCCGTAAATATCGGAAAAGTTTCACAAAATTGTGTCGATCGATATTTTGTTACTCTTCGGGATATTAATTATCTCGGTGGTAAATAAAAAGCATCGAAGCGAAGTGAATAGTTTTCTCGTTTTCGGAGTTTTAATAAAATACTCACTGTAAAAACACTAATAAATTTTTCCTTTATTTTTACTGTCCATCAGATAGATACAAAATAAAGGATGTTTTTACAAGAAACAAAAACACCAAAAAATTTTCCTTTATTGGTATTGTCTACCGGTATAAAATAAAGGATGTTTATACAAGAAACTGTGATTAATCCGTTATTTAACTGTTATTATTACCCGTAAATATCGATTTTCAATTAAAACACCTACCTGTCATTTGTCCGCGTGTATTAACCAAGTTCTATCAGAAATTGATTGTCATAAAGAAAATAAGGAACAAAAAGTGCAGAAACAATAAAGTGAGTTTTTTCTGCACTTTCTTTCCCTTATTTTAGGTACACTTACAGGTGAATTTATTCCACCACAAGTCATATATCAGGAACAACAGAGGTTTGTCATGATTTTCCTTAAGCGTGGAACATAACTCATAGCCCAAATCACTGGGCTTATCAGGATACACAACAGAAATAAAAACTCGACATTTTTTTTGTTAAATATGTAAAACCGCAAAAATTAAAATCAGCAAAAATAAAATATCAGAATTTCAATCCCAATCCGCAAAAATTTCACACCACAAAAATTACCGGTTATACGGTAATGAAAAAGCTGAGACACTGCTTTAAGTTGTTTAAAACACTATTTAAACAAACAAACAAAGGTAACAATGCCAACAGTACATATATATACAGAGATTGTACTGTTAAATGTGAAAGTGAGTAATCCCCAATAATAATCACTATTAATTACAATACATGTAATTACTGACCAATTTGTTGTATGTTTTGATTTTTCTTTTTTTTTTAATGATACCCCGAACATCAGATTTGAAAACTGAAATCTACAACTTTTGTTCAAACAAAATAATTTGTGTAATTTATATCTTTAAAAATTACACAAATCTATTATTGATCAAATAGAGGCAGGTTAGTTTCCTGCAAAAGTTATCATCAGTACTGGACAAAACTAAATCTGGGTTATGAAGTGATTAAATAGTAAGCATAATTTTATGTACTGAATTATATTAATACAAACTTTTGCTATAGAGTTACATTTCCAAAGTATAACACATTAAAGGATCTTATAAATTTGAGTATATCAAAACTTAAAAAAAATGTGTCTACCTTAGCATCATCTCCACCAGTTACCAGGTATTGGCCATCAGGAGAGTATGCCAAACAGGTCATGTGATTAAAATGACCTTGCTGCTTCAAAACATATGTTTCACTCTGCCACTCCCAAACCAATAACTGGCCCAAGCCGGAACATGCCAGACCAATCCAGTCTCCTGTGTTATTAAATCTGACTGATGCTATACTCTGTTCTGAAATGCTGAAGAAAACAAAAATAATTGATATCAATATTAGCACTAGTGGTGTCCCCCTAAACAACATACAACACTGGTGATTTTTGGCTGCTGTTCACAATTTTGCATAGAAATGATTTTTAGAACTGTATGTGGACGTAATCATAATACTGAACTGAATATTACATGTGCTATAAATGTCAATGTATACATGTGTCAAAATGTTGTTGCTGTATATCGAGTTAAATCTGGTATTGAGTACATTAGCAAATGACTGTATGTATACACAAATCACCTCTTACATTGTTGTTTACAAACAGTGTACTGTACATTGTGTTTGTGGAATGGCATACTAGTACAGCATGAATGTAATGATCCAATGTGGAGGCTCCATTTATTTTTCTATCCCTTTGTCCATCTGTTGTATTAGAGTGACCCATGAGGATGTAAAATACATTTCCAAAATATGGCTAACACTTGTTGTTTCCTATTTCAGATGTTTTAATATTTTTAAAAATTATATCAAAGCTAACAACCACATGAATGCTATTTTGTACTACACTAAGAGTAGGCCTAATTTTACTGCCATTATAATCCGAAGTTAGTTTTGTGATTTGTCAGATTAACGGCACAATTTAGTCTTATTGCTCGTAATGTAGCAAATAAAAAATTCTACCTTCAGTTTATTTATACAAAATTCGATCATAATATGCACCTTCTTTGCATTATTAAAGCTTCAGACATTGTGAAAAGAACAAGAAAACGATCTTTATTGAAGAAATGTTCTTTTTTATCTTTGAAGATGCATGCAAAAAATGTTATATTGATTTTTTCCATATATGGATACCGTGACCTAATTTTAGTATAATCGTGCTAATTTGCATACTGTAACAACCAATCTGTACTAAGAATCCAGTAATTAACATATACTTTCCCCAAGATGCAACACACCATTCAGTTTCAGGTTTCTCAATTTTTTTTTTTGTGTAGTAAATGGAATTAAACAAAGACACGAATGTCAATTAATAAACAACGCACAGCGGGTTATTAAAAACTTCAATTACTATCATCACATATCAATAATGGTCAATCTTAAACACAAAACCTATAAAAAAAATGGTAACACTTTTGAAAGATTGGCCATGGTGGATTATAGATGGAACTTCTTATTGACATCAAAGTGCCGGGAGTGATTCACTCCCCTTCCGCTACATTAGGAGTAATCGGACTAAATTCGTACCTTCACCAAAAAAAAAAGCCCAAAAAATTTAAGGGTACGATAATTCGTTCTTTACTAAGACCAGATACCATTATAAGGAGGTGGAAATTGTTTCCGATTGCAGATTAACTTTTCTGCTGGCCATACTGAAAACATTCTGGTAATATTAAATAAATAATTGTTAAAAAGTCTACAGTTCATACTTATTTACATATTTGATGAAATAAAAGTGACGTGAACAAGTCTTTGTTGTCTAACTTTTCTACGATCCAAATATTTGTAGTAGGAATCTTAATAAAGTTTCCTTTTCCAATGTTGATTCTTTATTCTGGTTGATTAATGGAATCATTTCATGCTTTCCACTGGTATAGATGTTGGCCAAAAAACGAGTTTTCATTAATATTCTGATTTTTGGTTCAAAGAAATTATATTGATAAGAATAGGTCCCAGTTTCATAAAACATCTCAAATTTGAGGATTTCCTCAACTTGTCCTCAACTCAAAAATTGACCAATCAGATTGCTTAAAAAAATTTGAGGAAGATTTCAATTTGAGAAGTTTTAAGAAACTGAGGCCTGGACTGACATACGAGTAAAAATATATATATATATATATATATGTATTATATATACGAATTTGCTCATGCAGGGACAATCACAGAACACTGATGACTGTTCTTCATCTCATTATATCACTGTATACTTACTTCAGAGAATGAATGAGGTTAAAATCTGGCATTTCGTGCAAAACAAACGACCCATCATCAAATCCTGTGACCAGTATACGGGTAGGTTTGTGATAGTCTACACTGGTGACCTTGGAGTAAGATGACCCTTCAGGACGACTGTCTTTATAGCTATGTCTATAACATAAAACAGGTTTATCTAATTAAGTAGTCAATTCATGTAGTAGACTACAACCCATGAGCAAAGCTAATGTAAGTAATTTTTTTAAAACACTATGTTGTTCAATTTTCCTTTGATCGTGCAAGCTGGGAAAATCCAATTTTTCTCTTCTATCGCGATATATATTAATCCTTTCTACAAATTCATCCAAAACTTTGTCTATTGCAACAGGTATTTGCCTTTGAAAGTGTATTAAGGAGAAAGTTGGCAATCTCCAAGTATTCACGTAAGGTGCTTTTTTAGTCGTTATATTCTCTCGCTTGAGTAGAAATTAACATAGAGAATCAAAGTAATTTGTTCTATCTATGCATAAACAGTAGTATATGACAATTATGAGACAAATAGAAAGTTCTTCACATTAAGTACTTTATAAAAGAATACAAACAACACATACTTAGCCAATCTTTTGTACATGGCTTTTCCTTCTGTTTGTTCATCCTTTTTTTCTGTTTGTTTTGTTTTATCTGAGCAAATAAATAATATTAGGTTAAACTAAATTAAGTGTTAACATTAATAAACAATAACCGGAATTTTGATTGAGAGCAACCCATGACATCTATTAAAATTATATGTCTCCATAAGAGTCTACTGCTCCAAACTAACTTTTGCTTTATAATGATTAATAACTTTTCAAATTAAAAAAAACCATAAATTGCAGAAAACAAGTTTATAAATAATGATTTTCAAGATGTACATGTGTAGGTTATAATGGAAAAAAGATTTTAATTAAGCTCTGTAAAAAACTGTCATAAATTCTTTTCATATAGCATAAATACTAAAAATAAATAATCCTTAAGTCCTAACTTATGAACCTTTTTTGCTTTCTTCATCATCTTCATCTTCTGAGCTCTGTGAAGAAACTTCTGGTTGGAATGGTATCAGACCATCTAAATCAATGTCACATTCCCACACACACAGATGTCCACACTGACTAATACTGTATAGCTAGTTCTGGCTCAGGAAAATTAATGAAGAATTTTAGTTTAAATGAAACAGAGAATCAGTGAGTATTTTACCATGGATACTCATTTTGTACTGTTAGCCTGAGCTACATGCAGAAAAGTGTCATATGCAAAGCGTACATGTAAAATGTCAAGCAAATTAGATCTATTGTAATAATTTTTTTTAATGTTAACAATCCACGTGTTATAGGGTAACGTCTATTTATTGTTAAACAGTAGTAAACAAACCAGCCCTGCCTTAGGAGATAAATGAGGCGAATGCATGTAAGATTTTTATGATGAATACAAACTTATAAAATCTACAATACTAACAAAGGATACATCTAATGAATTGGCTTCAAAGAATGATCCCACAATAGCATCTCTGTGTCCACTCATCGAGTACACCACCAGATTGGTGAAGTGTTGTGCTCCATAGACTCGGGTGTTCATATCTTTGGATCCAACACAAAATGCTCTGTAAAAACAATAGTATAACATGAAACATAGAACTTTATATATTAGATTAGCTTATGTCCACATAACACCATTTTTATACAACTGGTTGGCTTGGTCAGGTTGTAATGCCACCTTTGTCAATTTTGTTTGGGTATTGGTACCTGTGTTTATTATGATGATCGCCCCGATCCTTGGCCAGTGGCCCAGTGGTTAAGCTAGTTAGTCTACTATTGATCTCGTGGTCTGTCAACACTGAGATTGTAGATTCGCTTCGCACTGCGTGCAGGGTGTACTTGACTCCAATCTTAATTGATAAAGATTGCCAGTTTTCCTACCGAAGGTGGGGGGGTTTTAGGGGTACACGGGATTCTCCCCCCCCCCCCCCAAAATAAAAACTGGATATATCAATGATATAGCTGAAAAATAGCTGAAAATGACGTAAAACATCATTCAAACAAACAAACTAATATTATAATCAGATAAGTTTGTCTTCAAAACCAAGATCACATAAAGAAAACCTGCACAAGTTATGTGTAATTTGTTTGATAAGGTTTCTTGCAGTTTTTTTTCCAGCAATTTGAATGTTATATTTCTGCATACTAGACCTATAGATCTATGTAACTGACATTTTCTTCATATTCTGATTATAATAAATGCATCTTTTCTATTATCTATTCTATTCTAAAAAAAATACCACAGTGTAAGTAAATATGGGCCACATACATGTATATCAAGGTGACATACTTTATATGCAGATACAATGTGTAAAGTGTATTTATACTGCATCTAAGCAGGGCAATGTTATAGCATACTGTTAACTGATAGTCAAGTACTATAACTGCTAAAAATGCAGATCATTTGTTAATTATATTTATAACTCATTGTAGGAAAAACATCACTTAATGATCTCTATGAAACATAATGCAATTCGGTAGTGTACTAATGTTAGTAATACATTGTGTGGATTTTAAATACTTACTTGTCATAAAGTGTGGATAAAATTCCAGATAATGTAGAGTGGAAAATTAAAACCACTGTTTAACACCATAGTCAAACCATATTTTTTAGTTCTAGTTAAAAACAAGCTGATATTTATTATTCTGCTGTTCACACTGGGTATTCCAGCTTGCTCTAACTCCCAAAAAACGAAACACCATGATACTGATGGCAGACTTATTGCTGAGATAACTCAAACAAATCAATGTACCTGGAGTCTGTGGTCCAATCAATTGAAACAGTTTCATCATATGCACCATAGAAGGTCCTTTGTAGGACAAATGGGTTGAACTCTCTGGTTTTCCCTGGAGCGTGGAAAACCATCACCATATTTTCTCTTGTAACAGCAAACTTTCTAAAAGGTCAAAGAAAATAATGTCAAAGATCAAAGAAAATAATGTCAATATAAGGTTTGAATTTGAACAGTGACAGATAACCGCTATAATTAAGCTATGTATGCTCTGTAACTGGGCTGCTCCATAAATTTTAATTTGGAGATCTTCTTAGGCATCTATTGCTATGAATTCTGACAAATTCTTGCAAAGTTTAGGTCAAATTAGTTCAGTGGTTTCAGAGGAGAAGATTTTTGAAATTTTTTACAGACGACTACGGAGGCATAGTGCTGGCATAGGTACCAGTGGTAGATCCAGGATTTCTTATCAGCATGGACACTTTGTCAATATTTTTTTTAGGGTTATATGGATGCATTTTATAGATGCTGCTTCCTAGAAGTGCCTGGGTCCACTGTCCCACCTGGATCTGCTACAAGGTATAATTTGCTTCTCGTCATTAGGTTTAATAGATGTTATTTAACTTAATTGGATAATTCTAAGTGGTCCTAGAAATGGTAACATGAATTTTTTATCTTTTCATGCACATCAAAGCTTTGCTTCATGCAAATTTGTTAATGGAAACCAATAATTTAACAAGAAATGTATACAGTGTATAAGGTGCAATTTACTACATGTCCATTTTCCATATCTCAACTTAAGTCTATCACTTACTTGCCATCTGGACTAAACTTAATCTGATGGATAGGTCTGTGGAAATGGTAACTATGCAAAACTGATTTACTGATCAAACTACAAAGTAGGGCTTCACCTTCTAAAAATACGAAAAATAACAAGTGAAATTATATTATCGTGCAATTATTGCACTTGTATGATTGATTGATTGGCCAATTGATTGTTTGTTTAATGCCCAATGAGCAATATTTCTGGTATATTCAGGACAAGTGTGCATAACAATAAACAAATACAAATAATTTTGTCTTTATTCTGTAGTAAACAAATATTTTAGCATTCCTGTAATATTGCAAGATAAAAACAGCACATGTCGGAAAATATATTTGAACTGTACATGGAGTAAAGTTCTAAACCTCAAACAAATAAAATTGATGTCTCAGACAATCTGACACATGTGTGTAGGATCTACCAAATGTTGTAAGTAAAAACTATATGTGTATATTTGCAATTTTTCAAAAACAATTCTAGTGCACTATTCATGTATAACAATGTCAATAAAATCAGTAACACTGGGGGCGGCCTTAATTGTCATACATGTTTTCATACCTTCTTATTAAAATGTGGGTAGGAAAACAGCAAACAGACTTTTTTTTAATGAGGCTGTAATGAGACCATTTATTTTCTGAAAGTCTGGACCATTTGTTTCAATAGCCCTTAATGCCACTTATAGCAATTGTTTAGCTATATGACACCCTCCAGTTTCTATTATGGAAGGAAGCAAGAATACCGGTGAAACCACCAACCTTTTTTTGAAATAAGTCGAGCACAGACTGCTTGTGATTAGTCTTGAACCTGACACCTGTGTAACTAATACGGTAACTGACTTATAATTGATGACTAAATACATTAATCACTTTCGCCACTGATGGTCCCCACTATCTGGTCAAATATAAATGTAATTTGCACTTTTAACTTAAGATACAATTTCTATCATTATTTTGAAAAACAATACATAATTCATTTTACATTATACATACGTTCATTAACTACAATCATCGTATACCCATCTGGAGATAATGCCATACATGTAATGTTCATCTGAGTTTCAATGGGCAGAGTCTCCGACTTATTGCTGGAAGTAAATAATAGCGACAAGCACTCCAATGACAGTATTAGTATCATTAACAATGTTAATTACAGGTTTAATTCAAGACAAAAAAAATAATTCACTGTTATTCGTATTACAATAAGACTACAAGTCAAAATAATGTACAACAAGGCTTTACAAATTTGTTTGCATTAACTACCAATGGAAAGAAAACCTTCATTATTTCTGCTAGTCCTCTTTTTTTCCAGAATATATTATAACTTGACGAAATAAATAAACTCACATTATTAGAGTTTTTTCCTGCATGACAAATTGAACTGATGTTCCCTGTTAAACAAGATGTACATGTACAAAAATGATGGCATGCACCATTTTTCGCAACAGGAATGTATATCCTATATTTTCTTGTTATAATTCAATATTCAGCAAGATGGCATCCCTATCTTTCCACCCATCTGAACTTCTTGATGCCACAACACTAGTCATGTAGAACCATCAAGTGACGAATCATTGGTCACATGAAGATGACTACAGAAATGAAGCTATCTATAAGCTTCAGCATACTATAAATGTGTTTATTGCTTGCAGCATTTATTTTAATGAACATTTTTAAAGACAATTAAACTAGACATACTTTCTAAGGTCAAATATGGTGATACGGTTTCCAACTGGACTGATGACATTGTTTCCATCGGGGGTAAACAAGATGTTTCCCTTTCTGTAAACAGATCCAAATAAGTTGGAAAACTGAAAAAAAAAATATTTTGTGTAAAATGTACTCTCATTATTAATTCCTTATATATTAAGGACGTGTCATAAAATATAAAATTGGATCATTTTCTAAAGAAAACAATGTAATCTTAAGTAGAGGGGGGGGGGGGGGGAAATAATGTTATTTAGTACATTTTATTAATGTCCAATTGTCATTAACGTTATCGGTACTTGACCATTAAGTTCCAAGATGAGCCAGAGAAGACGCACAAATCTCTCTTTAAAAGAGAAACATCAATCAGCTTGTTCCAAGTTATGATTGCTGGCCAATTGTATTCCAGAAAATGAACAAACTAAGCCATTACTCTCCTAATATAGAATAGCATGGCATAAAACATACTACGGTAGTCCCCCTCTTATACAATCCCTTCGCTAGCGACCACCCGCTTTATCCGGCCAAAACCCTGATGCATTAAGTGTTTCTAACTTAAAATTACCTCTCGCGAACTACCACCCCTCAAACGCGACCAGCGACCACGTTTTTTTGACACAACAATGTAAATTTCCCTCACGAACGACCATTTTCACTGCCCGGATGTTTATTTTGGAAGTCTCGAATAGAACGAGATTTGGTTTTATTATCGTAAACCAATTCGGAAACAGTTCAACAACAGGTAAACAAAATGTCGAAATCGTGCAAAAGAAACGTTTTTAAGCTGGATTAAAGGGGAAAACAAGTAATATATTGTAGATCAGTTTGATTTCGGCATTGCGGAAATCTGGTTTATTACAAGAAGACTGAAATATTCAACAAGGAGATAATAATACAATGTACCAACACAATCATAAATCAAAATTTACTACAAACGATGTCAAAAACTTGGGAAACTGGAAACAGAGAAAAACCTGGATTTTTCCAAATTAGACCGAACCTTAATAAACTACGAAGTGGAACCTGGGCAGACAATAAAAGTGATAAAAACAACGATAATGCAGATGAAACAGGAACAGAAACATTCACTGTTAAGAAGACTTGGAATTGTTACATTATCATTACACATTTTGAACAGATAAAAACTGCATGAATTCTTTTTATTTTTATTTATACTGAATAATAAAATACAAATACTTATTTTGTGTGATTCTTTATCACTTCACAGCTTTTGCTGCTAATCAACCCACCAAGCTCTATAGACCTGTATAAATTGTATCCCCTCAAGAAAGACCACCCCCATTATAAGACCACTTTCATGACTCAGATGGGGTGGTCTTATAAGAGGGGGACTACTGTAGTAAGCCATATTGCATATTTTTATAAAAAGACATTGAATAGATAGGTCATGAAAGAAAATGGTTGTATGCAAGCACTCAGCTGGGCTCATCTGCAATGCGAGACTTGTGAACATTTTTGGGATTCACCATTTTTAAAGGTAATGAGTCCAGGACTCGCCATAAAAAAATTCTACAAGTATCACTGCAGTTCATATAGATTTTATATAGGGACAGAAATCAGATTGTTCAAAGGCAAAAAGCTACATTTACTACTGAAGTTGCACATGAGTTTAAGTACATGTAATCTAATCGACCTTTATCAGTTTTTGCTTACTGGGGTTGTCTTCAATTTAGAAATAATTTAGAAGCATGGTGTTAATTATGTTTCAAATAAAATGGGGTCATGCTTGACTGCTTAAAGATCTATTTTAATATTTTACTGCAAAAACATGTTTAAGCAGGAATCAAAACAAATACATAACAAATCTTTTCAAAGAACATGTGATTGCTTCTTTTAAATCCTAATAACTAATTAAATAAATTTGTTAAGATAATTCTGGAATTAAGCTATTCAACTGATCAAGCCTAAAGCTAAAAAATATAACTCTACCTGATCAATGATAATACTATGATACATTATTCAATGTATGCCTTAAAAATGATATGCAAATTTGCAATGTATAAGCTGATGATGTAAGATATTGTCCATTTGAATGCCAGACAACTGGGCCTATATTCGAGACAAGTCGGTCCAGTTTAAAGGACAACTTGGACCGCACTAAGACAAATCGGCCCGATAGAGGAAATAATTAAATATGATAATAAAGTAATTTACTATCATAGTACAGAAAAAAATTATTTCAACTGATATTTTGAATATTTGAACATAAATAGGAAATTATAAATATAAATGTTAATTACAATTGTTTAAGAATAATTAATTGGATACTGTTCGAATTGGTAAATTATTCAATAATATAATTAAAATTAATTAAGTCTTAAGGACATTAATCAAATCAACTCAAATTTAGTTACAACAACAATTTAATTATTAGAAACTGATTAGCTTGCATGTCATAACCGTATATCAAAAAATTTTAATGACTGCAATTGAGATCCTGTTGATGTTTGCTTGGCAAAGCAGCACAGTGACATAAATACTCGGTCATCCCAGGTATTCTCATAATCTGGAAAATGTCAGTTGACTGCAAAGAGTGTTCTTCTGCCATTTGACCTTGTAAAGAGTCCCTACTATATGTTAATGCTGTGATAAGTTCCTTCACAGGACATGCACTCGTATGACCCAGAAAGATTACCGAGAACAGAAGGAACTCATTGCACCACCATTGTCCCACACCCAGCTGCCTAGAGTACCTGACTCTCTGAAATATTCAAGATTAACTTGTAAAATCAGATGTAAAACTGCACATTTGATGGATGGTCCAAGTTGTCCTCTATTGGCCGACTTCTCTTAGTTGCGGTCCGAGTTGTCTGGCTACCATCCATTTTAATTAGTTTATATAATTTCACCCAATATGAGCTTACCAAATACCTCAGAGTTAATAAAAACCCTTTTAGAATTGTGGGAAAAAAACCCAAAACTCTTAAAGGTGCAGTTTCCTCACACTAGGAAAAATATTGACCTTTTCGAAATCATAGTCACATGGTTTTGTTAAAGAGGAGGAGAGGGGTAAGATCGTCAGTCATATAATTATCGTGTCTTTCCCAGGGTTCTCACCAGAAGTTTTTTATGGCGAGTCCTAGGACTCATCACTTTTTGAAATGGCAAGTCCCAATCTACCATGGTGAGTCCATTGATGAGCCAGGACTATTACACCAAGTACATCAGTTCAACTATAGGGTTTTAGCTATTCCATTTTAAAACCATCTGTTGTCTTATTTGCCGACAGTATTAAATGGCATAAAACTTTCATGCTCTTCATTAGTATACATGTACCAGTAGCTTATTCCGGGTTCTCTTGCGTGGTAAATCATGGTGATTATATCTCACCACTGATACTCCGAGAATCCTCTGCTTCCCAACGTAATAATTTTTCACTACAGATGGTCCGCCAAGTAAAAAAAATTGTCCAAGGACATAAAGAACTATAGTTTAGCATTATTGAGAAACCGCAGTTCAGTAGATGCCATTTTACTGTTTTGTAGATTATTTCATAAGGCTCTAGGTTCATAAATATCAGTATCAATCTAAATAATAGTATTACTTTACACAAAACATGACTTTATATTAAAAAAAATGACTCGTTTTAACTTAAGAATTTTGGCTTGGTAGACCACAACTTAAGTAGTCCATCCATATGGTTCTATACAAAAAAGGTAAACATTCTAGTAGCCCACAGCAAATTTTAGGGACCATTGGCCCGTGGGCAAGTGCTTATTTCAAACCCTGTCTAACAACCTAAATAACGCCGCCGTCGGAATCGTAAGTTGGTTTATTTGTTACAGAAATCGAGTGACATAAATCCATACTCCCATACTGTGTAATTTAAGAAAAATAATGCTTAAGATTTAGTTAAATTTGGATCTTTTCTAAATCTATGTACCCGGTAGGCGAATTTCATGTTATATCTTGCGTAATGTCAATTTTGTTAAAGACACATGTTCATCACATGGCAATGTTTTTCTTCCGCTGAATACAAAACGGATCTTTGGCGGATCCGATCCGGTCCTGAAATTAGAAACGCAGAAGCGGAATGAGTACGGACATGAATGTATTAAAGAACATACGCAACAGATCCGTATAAGCAAATTAGCCACTAAATAACAATAGACACACCACAATTAATAATATTAAGGTATAAACAAATACGAGAGAATAAACTACATGCAACATTATGTGCTTGATTGGATGGTGGTTACAGGATCCAAAACCAACATAGACATATATCAACTGAAACGAAAACTACATCTGCACACTATAGAACCAACAGAAGCGAAATTATAACACACACACACGCGTACACAAACTGGCAGCACAAAGAAACAATCCTATAAAAATACATAAAGTTAAGATAGTACAAGGAGAGACAAAGGGATGTTATATACAGATCAACTATAACCTTCTGAAAATTATAATTTTTACATAAAAGTAAACAGACATAGTTATAGAAAACTATACATTAAAACACTATGCAACATGAACCTTCTCGATTAGATTTACCGCAATGGAGAACATAGTCCTGATTCACTCTTTACACCCATCTTTTATAATAAAACTGCTAAACGACAGGAGATACTTCTACAGTTAGTTGCCTTCGTCTGACAGATTACGCATAATTTGATCGAACAGTCGTATTGATGTCGACTAAATAAGTATATTTTTTGAAATACAAAAAAAAAAATGTTGCGTGTTGCATTATTAATATATGACAATCGAGAAATATATATATTGTCACTGAATATGTACTTGATGTTTTTAACTAGTCGCCAGGACATGGTGGTGCGAAAGAGTATCGAAGTATACTTTATATACATTACGTACTGTTGCGAGAAAGAAGTGTCTTGTACTACCACTGTCGATATGTGTATTATGTGATAAAGGAAACAACGCATATTGTTATTTATGAAAATCAAATGATACGACAAGTGTAGCAAATATAGTTGAGTTGTAAGAGAAAAGTAAGCAGAAACTCCTTTTCCTGTTTTCTGGTCGGTTTGAATTCAGTATATATGCTATGAATAATAACTTTACAAGGTCATTTGACGAAGAAAAAATACATTGGAGAAAGTTTCAATATAAGTTGTGTAACCAACTCCCACTCCCCTCACACAAATAGATAAAACACGACGCATACAGCAAATATGTTATTTTTCTTTGTTTAACGCCATATTCGGCTATATCAGAGACCAGTTTTTTGTGGTCAGCTGGAGTAATCCGGTGAAAACCCCCATTTCGGAAGGAAAACTGGCAATCCTTGTCGTTAAACGTTGAAGTACTGCACACCCTGTCCGCCGTGATCAAAAGTAGATAACTAACTACCACTTTACCATCGAGGCCCTAAATATGCTTTTAAAAAAAACTCTTTTACAAAATATACTTATCATTTTTCTATGTCTGGTCAACTCATGATCACTCATAAGCTTTGTCGGCCTCGATAATGCTGTACTTAGAGATAATTTTAAGACAAGCTATGGATATGACGCTTCAACTTGATCAAGCAATTTATTGCCAGTGAATTAATGTGTTACTAAATATGAATCATAATGACTGAAAGCGGAGTGGGAAAGAATTTAACATGTCTTTTCTTCAATTTAAAAACAAATTGTTCTCTATAATTGTTATGTATATGACTACTGTTTGTCCCATTAATTTCGCAGTTACTTAAATCCAGGTTGTTCTGTGAATACTTCTTGCATTTTTCTATTAGATATGTAGAAATATTAGAGATCAAAAATGTACTTTTTTGAAAGCCATAATTTTCTTCTAGTAATATTTTTATAATTAAAAGTGTATTTCTCTTTTGTTGTTTGAGTTACAAAGATATAATTTCAGTTAAAACGCCACGCATATGTCTATATTGATATGAAAGAAATTCGGAAAGCGGTTAACTGTAATGTGTATTTCTTAAACAGTTGTGACTAATGTATACATTTAATTGAAATGCTTTGAGATATTTATAGATATGTTGAATTTTTTACTGTACAAACGTGGAAATTTATCAACAAATATGCAAAAACAAGAATGCATTTATCTCTTTACCAACATCTTAACTTGGGCCATGAAAATCCATTCAATCAAACTCTGTAAATCTTTGGTTAAAATAAATCAAATCAGCTGTCGTTTTTGATAGACACTTTTTTCAGTAATGGTACGGAAAGATCCGATTTTGCTTGATTTCACTACAATCATGATCAAGTTCGATCCGCTTCTGCATTAAGATATTAGATATCGACCAATTAAAATTAGCGAAACAAATCATGCGCCTGTAATCACATGATTTGTGAACGTCATCGCCATTTTGCAGTCATATACTGACGGAAGCCGGAGAAAAACAACACTCTTTTTAATTTTCTACACAAGAATCCTCACACAACATGTCTTCTTCAGAACCAATCTACACAGCTTTCTTTGGAGCTATGGGTGCAACATCTGCTATAGCATTTAGTGGTGAGTTTATTTAAAAATTGTGAGTTATAGTAACGAATATTTTAGAACGATCAAGAACAGCGAAATTTATTTGAAAAAGAATTAATTTGTTGTTGATTAATTGACATGTCAAATGAAAGGTAACTGATGTTTTAGAACGTCATGAGGGTGGATGTTTTATCGTGGTTTACTATTGTTGAAAGAAAATGTATTGTGAACGTTAAAATTGCCTTGATATTTAATGTCAATGTACATTCATTCGAAAAGGAAGCAAATCTTTACCCGTAAAAGACATGAATAACCTTTCTTACATTTCAACAATATAAATTGACGACTTTCCAATTTAAAAAACGCCACCAAGTGTCCACTTCCGGCACTAAAAACTGCGGCTACAGCCGCAGTTTATCCTGTTGAAAACTTTTGAAATGGACACTTGTCTTTGAAAATTTTAACGCTTCATGTTGATGACAGGTGTCGAAATCTGAGTGAGGATGTTATTAAAACTCCCTACGTGTAAACATGATTGTTAATTAATTAACCAATGTTTATTACCGTTTATTACCCCATTTACCTGATTCTAATTTAAGGTAGAACCCCAGCTGTTTTATAGCTTGATTAAACAAGCTTACCAGTGACATCCGTGTTCCGATATTCAAACTCACCTGTTGCCTATGGCTATAGTAACATCTACTAATAAGGTTAATTAGATGAAAATTAAATTGGCATAGACAAACAATACAAAACAATGCAAAATCTGTATTTCAATAACATACTCTTTTAGAAATGATAGCCGTAGTTTTTTTAACTGGAAGTAAAAAGGGAGATAAATCATGTAAAACTGGAAATGGGTCAATTGTCAATTAAAAAGACACAGTGCTCTTGAACAAGGTCATTTTCATACAATTACATTTAAGGGTGTAAATAAGATCAAGGACAAGGTCACCCTTTCAGCTATGTTGAACATTGACCTCTTTGAATCCTACATAAACTTGAAAAAATGCTGTCTTTTATCGATGCAAGGTTAAATGTGGACATTCCAGTCTGAACTGACAACTAATCGACTTAGGAAACCATTTTTTTGTATAAATTATGCAAGATATAGTTCCAGAATCCACTACCTGCAAGTGTTTGACTTTGACAGAAGTTTTGGGTGTCAGAGAGCGGCTTCATATGCAAAATAGTGAATTTTGTGACACTGGTCTGAATTGACACATTCTGTTATTTTGAAAAAAGACTTGGTTAATTTATACTGGTAAATTGTTATTTACCGAAGATGTTCTCAAATGAAAATAATCATCTTAAACGTAACTTAAATCTGTCTAATTTAAATCGAAATTTTATACTATCAAAGATAATATATATATGTATGTATGTTATCTAAATCAGTTCTCTTTGTAGTGTTTTTGATGGAATTTTCTGTACTTCAGCCTTCATATATATTTTCTGTATTTTCATAGTCTCTAAGTTACATTTTTTGTTTGCTTTTTTTTGTCTGACCCTGTAAATTCTGCATGACTGGCAAAACTATTGCTTCTACTTTTGAATTTTTTTTATTAATAGTTATCCGAAACCTATTCAAAAACACATGGGAGATTGTGGCTATGTTTCCATTTCAAAAATATGACTGGGTGAGTTGGGCGAAGCTCGCCCCACTTTTACAAAAAAGTATTGTTCCATAAACAAGAGTATGAATATTTTTTATCTTAAAGTATTGTTTCAACTCGAGGATGAAGACAACAGCTTTTCATTTGTGAAATATTAAACCTAACTATCATAGTTCAAAATGCACCAGAAGTGCCCAAAAGTGTTCCATTTGTCTAACATCTGGGAGGGGAGCAAGTGGGACTAACTTCTGGTATGGAAGTCCCATGACAGATCATACCACAAAAACTGCAGAGGGTAATGTTGAAGTGGCATGAAATGGATATGTACGTTTTATGTTTCCTCGTTTTTATCTTTCTCAGTGTTTGTTTGTTGCATAATTTTTTTGTTTATTTAGGTGAAATAAACTTGATGAATCAGTCTTTTTGTTTTCTACAATTATCAAAGATAGGTAAAATATTCATTCTACCTAATGACCCAGAGTTCTAAAGGTATCGGTGGAAAACTGCAAACAAACATATTTTTAAGGTTGGCTTATGTACTAGTGTGGATGTTTGACGGCATTTAAATTGTAGTATATATGTAAATGTATTAACTTTTAAATATTTTAAAAATAGTTGTGCAATTTTGTATTTTGGAAGAACTAAGGTGAATTATTTAGTAATTGAAAATGGACAGTTTATCAATAGGTAGTGTTTCCTATTCCTGGCAATTCCCTAGCAAAGACTGAGTAACTTGACAGATGTCTAATTAGAGGGAGGCACTGCTAACTTGTCCAGAGCACCTGAGTGCACCCATGGTTTTTATTGTGTTCGGGTTACTCTCTGTGTTTTGTTTTTGGTTTTTGTGTTGTGTTTGTCTATATCCGCATTTGTAACTGTCCCTTGGCTTTTGGCTCGTGTTGTTCGGTTGGTTTTCTTTGCAATTTTCTTATCAATATCGGGGATAGATTGCAATTTTTTGGGCAAATGGTGTGTATTCAGATGCATACTCGTGTAAACGTGTAATTTTTATTTAACCATTAGACTTACAAAGATGGTGTTAAAATGAGTTGTCAAACCTTATAACCATTTGTACATTTCTGAGTAACAGATGTTAGTTCTTTGTTTGTATGTGTGTGTAAATGAAAATGATTGAAATTCTTTCATCAAATACATGACATAGATGTGCATGTCATCTGTGTATTAAAATGTTGCTGGTGTATTGGATGTCACAAGCTGACAAAAACTACATGTACATGCACATGTTACTATTGATTCCAAGATAAATAGCAGTCTTGGGTCAGATTGCACATACATGTATTAGTATTTTAATGTCCCATGTTGTCACAATCTGACAATTACTTCTTCAGTTTACCAGATAATGTGAATTATTTTATTTATTATATATTGTGACAAATAGTACTGACTTGTATACAGCAAAATTGTTAAAAGAAAGTGTCATGTTTATTAATGCATTATTGAGGTTTGAATTAGAAGATGAAATTTTGGCCTGTTTTCCAAATACATCCAAGATTCAGTTGAACACTATTACAATAACCTTGTTTGGCATTGATTTGCTGAGCTAGCCACCTACAATTGATTATAGTCATGGTAACTGAGGAATTTTCTCACGACTGTATAGTGTTTACCATTATCGATTTAATACCAAATCAATAATCTTGTATCCCGGACTAATTATTGGCAATGTCATTTTCTTGAGCTTTAAAAAACAAAAAAGAAAAAAACTTAATAGATTTAGAGAATTGCAAATAATTCTGTTGATTTCTAAAAGTATATGTGACAGTGTTTACTTAATACCACTGATGTAAGCAAGTGTCACATTAAATATTATATAATATGCAAATTAATCAATATCTGCTCTAATGATTTATATAAATAAATCTATTGTGTATCAAATGGGTTGGAAAATTTGAAAAAACTATGTTGATTGACATGATTAAATAATGTTCAAATGTCAATCATTGTGTAAAAATCCAATGTTATGATCAGAATCGAAGAAAAGTTAATTGTACATATTTAATGAAAATCAATTCTCAATGACTAGAATTAAAAAAAAATGTTCAATAGTGTTTACATGTACATGGATTTACAAATATTATTTGATAAATGGCTACTACTAAACTACTGTGTTAGTACATGTATAATAAAAAAAATTTGGACACATGCAATGTAGCATTTAGATATGGTGTTAAATCTGGCGTCTTTAAAAAAAGTTTATTCTCAAAATACACAAAATTTGATGAATCATTTATTTACAAAATTTCTTTACAGATACATTCAATATTATGCTATGCAAACTTGAGTTTAAATCTTTGATGCTTAAAAGTAGGTGTATTTTGTAGGTTGGCAGTTTGGATCAATGTTCTCTTTAATAACCTAACTTTCTATTTACTTGGCAAATAAAAATTATTTACCCTTAACCTAACCATTCTCTTGGTCCAATCTTTCAATTTTTCAGTTGTTTATGAACGTCCTAAAAATTGCCCTATTGAATATAAAGATCATTTTAGATTATTAAAGAATGTTTGGTGTATTTTGCTGAAAAATTGAGAGAAAAAAACATACAAAATTTTATCCTCTTTTTCTGTTATTTATATAAAAATAAATGCAGTAATATGACAGTTCTAGAACAAAAAATCTACAAAACTGAATCAACAGATGAAACAATTTGTTTTTGGACTGGTCTTAGATTTTAGTCAATATAAACAGGGGTCCCCACACTCTAAAAAAGTAGGGAGAAGTGACTTCTCCCTGGCAGCCAAACAGGGAGAAGTCAGGCCCTGATAGGGAGACTTCAGGAGACACTAGGGAGAAGTCAGGGGGACCGTACAAATAATTATATTCGCAGTAGTTACATACATTTTTCATTATTTACATCAATTTCCAAGATTATTTCTCTTGTGTTTTAAAACCATAACACACTTAGATTCAGTTTTTTTCTTTCTTTTTCATTATTATTCATGGTATTCAATATCAAACAGCACATAACCTTTATCATTAATCAAAGTTGTACTGATCCATATTGCTTCATGGGACACCCATCTACAGAACTTATCATGATGTCAATAATTACTATACATCTTTATTCTTTCAAGTGAAGCTCAAATACTTATCAAAGAAAATTGTTAAAGTACAATACTCTTTGAAAGAACTGAAGTTTGAAACCAATTTAAAGTGTTTGTTTATCAAAAATATTACGATTTTTCATTATGGGCCGTTGTACATTACTTTTCTTCGTAGTTCATTCCGGTAATTAGTCACAACCGGTAAATAAACAAATGGCGCGTAATTCATTTGAAAGACGTAAATCGTTTGAAAATATGTTAAATACGCATATTGTTTGCCGCTTTTTTTTGGAATTACACATTTACTGATAAATTGGTAGTCAGGGTGAAGTATTTGGACCAGATTTACAAGTATCTTATGTGAACCATCGGGGGACTTGAGGGAAATGACAGGGCGACTTCGACTTCGCTTTTGAGGCGCCTTAGGGTGACTTCTGGTCCTAGTAGGGCGACTTTGTCGCCCACTTCGCCCAGTGTGGTGAGCCCTGTATAAAAGATAAATCAAGACATGTGCACTTGCGAAATTTTTTCGAGAAATAGTTAAGAAATATGGTACTCAGATCAGACATACAAATTTGAACTAGCTGAAATACTTGAAATCGCATGTTTTTAATGCCTTATATCTCAATAGATTATTAAGTTCTATCGTTGTCTATTTTAGCATTGGGAGCAGCCTATGGAACTGCTAAATCCGGCACTGGTATTGCTGCAATGTCTGTAATGAGACCAGAGTTGATCATGAAGTCAGTCATCCCAGTCGTCATGGCTGGTATTTTAGCTATTTATGGCCTGGTCGTAGCTGCTTTAATAGCTAACAGTATAGATAAAACATATACCTTATTCAAGTAAGTCCATCAGTGTCTGTGTTAATTCTAAAATGAACAGAAATATTAGTCATTATATCTGAAAAAATATTTTGTTACTTTTATGACATGCTATATAGTGCTTGTGCATACATATCAAAGACCTGCAATTTGTTGAAAATACCAAACGTACAATGAACTCACGCACACCATACAATTTAATTTTATGCCAATAATTAGTTATATATTGTCAGTATCTTTTTGATTATTACCGCCGTAGAACACGACACATTTGTAAAACTGTAAGAAAGTATGAATTTCATCTTATTGACCTAAAAAAAAATTGGAAATATACCCAATTCGCTTAGAAAATTTCAATTCATTTTTATAAAATTGAATGAATTTATTCTCTATTTGTAGAGGCTTCACACATCTCGGAGCAGGACTTAGTGTTGGCTTGAGTGGTTTGGCTGCTGGATTTGCTATCGGTATTGTAGGAGATGCTGGTGTAAGAGGAACAGCTCAACAACCTAGATTATTCGTAGGAATGATTTTAATCCTCATTTTCGCAGAAGTATTGGGTCTTTACGGACTTATCGTAGCTCTTATTTTGGCCACCCGACAAGGATAATTATCTCTTCTCTGTCAAACTGTTATCTTTATTACCAGGAGACACAAAAAATTTGAAAAATTACCATGACAATGACTTTAGATTTTTTGTGTGTCTTAAGTAGTTATATTGTATTTGTTTTGTATGTAAAGTTACAACCTATGCTGGATGATACTGTTGTGTGGGACAGTGAATGGGTGAGATTTGAAGGGAAACATTACAACTTTGCTGGACATGTCACAGGGTGAACAGATATCATGTTTTGACAGAAATAACATAAATAAACGTGTGAACAATTATTATTTTTGCTTCTTTAATAAACTACAGTCAAGTTACAGTTTTTGTTCTAAAAGTGTCCAATTTTCAATTAGAATGCATTGCAGAATAATTTCAACTTTAAAGCATTTGTAAATAGTCTTTATTTTATTATGTTATGTTATGACAAATGTGACCTTTATGAATTCACCCTCGGAGACAAGCAAAATCACGGGTAAACATGGTCTGGAATTCTACAATGTCACAAGTCATCTTTAAAAATCAAACTGGATTAAAATTTTCATAAAAACCAAGAACATTTAGTTATTTCGGTGCACTTTTTAAGACCATTTGGAATACTTCAGTGGTCTTTATTTTAATTTTGACATTCCATAAAAAATTTGCAGTAAGAATGGTATCATTATTGTGATGTATTGTACTTATGTTACTGTTCGAACAATGTTATCATATCTTGTGTACATAGAATCATTTTGTTCAATGATTTTCTTTCTCAGATGTAATTATTTACAGGAAATGTGATATTTTGATGATATTTAAATCTGATTTTATATTATTTTAAAACTTTTAGAAATATTTGCATCATCTATTGTACACATTTTTACTATCTTCTAAGCATTGAAAATTGTGAATGGCAGTATATTAAGATGATGCAAATATTTCTATAAGTATTTTTGTTTGTCTTATTGATCTGTTTATGTTCTGTCAATCAAATTTTTAGACAATTATTTAGAAATGGGTTTGATATAACAAAGGACTACAGAATTGAAAAAGGTTCCAAAACAGCTCGAATATTTTTCTTTAGCACTACAATATTGCTCTTAGTATGATTTTTTCATGAAATGTAAGAATGTTACATTCATTGCATGCCAACACAATACATATATTCTCTTCCTATAAAACTAAAATTTATTATGCTGGTTTCTTTATTTAATTTCTGAAAAAGATGGAAAGCTTCTATCATCAAAGGGAGATAATCCGGAAACTTAAAAGTTCACCGATCCTTTATTTCATAATAATCAGATGAATGTATTGTCAGGATAGATAGATATATTAATATAATTATCTGTTTCACAGGTAAACATTGTAATAAAGCTAAAAAAAATCTTAAAAAGATGTTAGTTTTATGTCTTTCAAAGGTACAAAGCCTTCAAATTGGTAAAATTAAATTCAGAAGTGATGGGTACATTCTAAGGTTTATGATTGATATTTTATAAGTCAATTTTTTTGCTTTATCAGTGTTAGAACAATGGTTTTCAAAACAACTAAGTCTGGTATATGTTGTTATATTTAACAACCATATACATGAACTATATAACACATTTTTATTTCTTTTAATGGTCCTAAAATTCCAAGTCTCCATATTAGGGAATACTACACCTGTAATGTAATGTATTATATAAACTTCACAATTCAAGATTATTCTGAAAAGATGCTGTTTGTTTGAATGATGTTTATAACTTTTAGTCATTTTTAAGCTATATCATTGTGTCAAGATTTTATTGGGAGAGAAAGCCAAGTATCCAGTGTAAAACCCCCACCTTCAGTAAAAAAAACTGGCGATTGGTGTGAATTAATATTGCAGTCGAATACACCCTGGCCCAGTGAGACTCCAGTCTGCAGCCTCAGTGTTTGATGGACTGCTTTATCAATAAAAGACAAGTACATTAATCACTCTCCAACAAAGAATCAATGTTCAATAGTGCAGCCAAATGTTAAATGGTCCTAAGAGGATAAAATAATTAGGCATTTTGTTCCAATAAGGTCTACAAAAAGGCTGTTGTATTTTTTAATGTGTTCTTATTAACCTAACAAGACAGAAAAGTAACAACCAACTGAATTGTGGCCCTTCTGTAAAATTCTCTGTTTCGTAAATTTATAATCTTGGGATAATATAACGGGTACATTTCATTATTTTGGTAAATTATAAAAGTTCATAATACTTTCCTACTATCTATGTTAAGTATACTCAAACACATGTCATACATGTATATGTCCTTTAAATTGTTTTATTCAACTAAAACAAAACTAACATTTCACGAAATCTAAGCATATTGGACCTGGTAACGTACATTTCAATGTTCAAAATTTCCAATATGTCTATATTTAATCATTAGTGTCTGTATTTAATTTAAATAAAAGATACTGCATTACGCATAACAATTAAACTTTGAAAAATGATAAAAATAGACAGTTATAATAGGATATCGTTTGTTTTAACATACACTTTAATGCACTCGATGTTTCATCCTCCCAAGCCAGGGTTCTGAGTCAGCATGCGTTTCATCATCAATGATGGAGCGAACGAGGACACAAAACCCTTGATCCACAGGATTCATGAAAATGTTAGATTCACGGTAGAAATAAAAAAATTTTCTGAATATTTTGTGATGACATTATCTGAAACCTTGAAAGATTAGACGTTGATCTGGTGGTTTGAAATATGATTCAAATACATTTCAGATGTTTCTTCATTTGTAAAGAAATATAGTTGGTGGATACAAAATTGAACTCTGAATCGCGATTGTTTACCGAGAGAGGGGGACTAGAGAGAATCCATTACAGTAAATTTAAACTAATGATAACTGATAACAGCAATTTACATTAGAAAACGGAGAGTTTCAAAAATCTAAAAAAATCATAATAGTAGAATCATATCGGTTCTTCACTTCAGAGGAAGACTCAATTACATTAAAAAAGTGATGAATTAAAAAATAACAGAGAAAAATTAGTAAAACAGTTAACAGTTGCTTTAGTTAAAAACAAGTGTGGACTGTGAGAACGCTCACAAAGGGATACCCCCGCTTCACTTTCAAGCCAATTATCTCCCCTTAATATCCGACAGCAACGAAAATTCTTCATGCACATCTACATATGATGTACTTCCTTAATGTAAAGTTTCATCAAAATCTGTCAAACGGTTTAAGAGGAGTTGTGCTTACGAGGTCTCCCACTGAATGCTATATTTAAAAAGTCTTAGTCCAATTATCTCCCCAGAATAATATCCGATAGCGACGAAAATTCTTCATGCACACCATCATATGATGTAATTCCTTCATGTAAAGTTTCATCAAAATCTGTCATGCGGTTTAGGAGGAGAAGCGCTTACAAGGGATGTGGACAGACAGACAGACGGGCAGGGTGATTCCTATATACCTCCCAAACAAGTTTTCGGGGGGGGGGGATATAAAAACAGCAGACGTGTAAAAATGCCAAACACGTTAACAGATATGATCTTGTCCCCTCCCTTTACCGCATCCTTGTTCTTTTTAATTTTATTTCACCCATGTTTCTATTTTCCTTATGTAAGTAAGTGTTGTTTCCTATAAAAAGTAAACAAACTGGTTTCTGAAATGTACGTTACTATTCATAATAGGATGTGTTTATACATATTATCAACATATTTTGATATGCCAAAGATTAATAAATAATTCACAAAATGTAATAGATAACACATAAAAAATAAAAAGACACCATGAGAAAATATCTACAAAATGTTTAATATTTAATTAGCTTATTACAGTCGGTTGAAAAATATGTCCCCTAAGTATGACATCATTTATAAGTTTTGATCTTCGGTATATTAATGATCTGATTTTGGAGTCATTGATGACAAGTAAAACATATTACCTTGTATGATTTGTCATTCCTTTATTTATTTTAAAAAAGCAGCGTTTTTATTAATCCGAGAATCCTCTGCCTCATAAAACCTCCAATCAATTAAGTCTTAAAATCGTAGACGGTATCGGATTCTCGGGACTATAAGGAAAGCGCAAGATATCTTCATACTTCAGACTTCTGACATCATTTATAAGTTTTGATCTTCGGTATATTAATGATCTGATTTTGGAGTCATTGATGACAAGTAAAACATATTACCTTGTATGATTTGTCATTCCTTTATTTATTTTAAAAAAGCAGCGTTTTTATTAATCCGAGAATCCTCTGCCTCATAAAACCTCCAATCAATTAAGTCTTAAAATCGTAGACGGTATCGGATTCTCGGGACTATAAGGAAAGCGCAAGATATCTTCATACTTCAGACTTCTGACTTCTGACTTCATACTTTAATGTTAAAAACTTCTCGTTTCATACTTCTTAGAACGAATAATCGTATCCTCGCATTTTTTAATTTTTTTTGGGCGAGGACAATCCAACAATCACAAAATTAACTTCGGATTTTAACGCCAGTAAAATTCGGCCTACACACTTCTAAGTTCGAAACTCAGACTTCAGAATTCAGACTTCTCACTTCGGACATCAGAGTTCTGTTAATTATATAAGCATATATCTTCGCGCCGAAGTAAGAAATCTGAAATCTGAAGTCTGCTCTTTGAACTTAGAAGTATGAAGTCAGAAGTTTGAAACGAGAAGTTTTAACATTGAAGTATGAAGATACCTCGCGCTTTCCCTAGGACTACGTTTAATAAGGACTTTTAGGCTGCATATGGGAGGTGGCAGTGTAGAGTGTCCAAAAATCGAAGGTTTCAATGCTTTTACATTAGTGAACAGATCGTTCAGGTCTAACGCCAGAAAATGTTCGAGTACATCTCAGGTACTACTAACAGATCTCCGATGGAAAATAATAAATTCATATATATATATATATATATATATATATATATATATACAAACGTCTAAGTATTGTGACAACAATATAATATATCTATCCAGCGGATTTCTGAAACATCAGAAATACAGGGTTAATATCAAATATTTATATATACGTCTACAAATTAAGCCCAAAACTGTTAAAATTAGATTTTTAACACTGTCAAATTTTTGCTTACCATCAGCGGGATTCGAACTCACACCGTTGTGACACTGTGGCACCAATTCGCCTGCACTATGTCCAGCGGTCTAGACCCCTCGGCCAAATCCGCTAAATAAAAATATAGCTTCATTAACCGGGGTGAATCGTAGACATAGACATAGTACATGTGTACTAGCGTGTGACGATGGAATTTTCGTAACCAATACGTATTAATTTGACAGTAATCCAATTCTGCATTTTTGTATATATTATATAGGATGACAAAGTTACTTGTCATATAGTCACAGTAAGTAATTTATATACAAACGTCTAAGTATTGTGACAACCATATAATATATCTATCCAGCGTATGTAAATGACAAATGCAAAAAAGATGTTTGGTTCATGCAAAACCGTAGGATGTAGACGAAATTAGTGGATATACTATAGAACGATTTATCATCAGGAACGAATGTAAATTATCAGATAAATATGAGATTAACATTAGGTAAATGATCAAAACAGACATTTGACCCCAAAAGCGCAAACGATAGGAGAAATTCGAACACTATTGATGACACAAAAAATACAAACTTTACTTCAGCATAAAAGGTATAGAAACACAAACTAGAGGCCTACAATAGCCTGTATCGTTCGCATGAGACCACATCAAATACACAATAAGTTTTGATTCGATTGGTTAACCGGTTTCAGAGAAGAAGCGCTTATAACTTTTTTCCCATAGGGTCCTGTGTTAAACTACGTCCTGCTTTGGTGGCCATTTTGAATTTCCAATTGTCATAAAAGACATAAACTTTATAGAGGACCATCCAAACAATATTTCTAATCAGTTTGGTTTACATTGGTTAACCAGTTTCAGAGAAGAATTAAGCGCTTATAATTTTTTCCCATAGGGTCTTATGTTTAACTACGTCCTGCTTTGGTGGCCATTTTGAATTTCCAATTGTCATAAAAAACTTAAACTTTATAGAGGACCATCCAAACAATATTTCTAGTCAGTTTTGTTTACATTGGTAAACCGGTTTCAGAGAAGACGCCATTTTTAACTTTTCCAATAGGGTCCAATGTTAAACCAAGTCCTGTGGTGGCGGCCATTTTGAATTTCCTATTGGGATAAAAAGCATGAATTTTATAGAGGACCATCCAAACAATATTGCTAGTAAGTTTTGTTTTCATTGGTTAACCAGTTTAAGAGAAGATGCGTTTTTAACTTTTTTCCCATAGGGTCCTATGTTAGACTACGTCCTGCGTTGGTGGCCATTTTGAATTTCCAATTGTCTTTTATAAAAAACATAAACTTTATAGAGGACCATCCAAACAATTTTTCTAGTCAGTTTTGTTTACATTGTTAAACTGGTTTCAGAGAAGACGCCTTTTAAAAACTATTTCCCATACTAGTAGGGTCCTATAATAAACTTAGTCCAGCTGTGGCATCCATTTTGATTTTCCAATTGGCATAAAAACATAAACTTTATAAAGGACCATTCAAACAATATTGGTAGTAAGTTGTGATTCGATTGGTTAACCGGTTTCAGAGGAAAAGCCATTTTAAACTTTTTTCACATAGGTTCCAATGTTAAAAAAAGTCATGCGGTGGTGGCCATTTTGAATTTCCTATTGAGATAAAAAAACACAAACTTTATACAGGACCATGCAAACAATATTGCTAGTAAGTTTTGTTTCCATTGGTTAACTTGTTTCAGAGAAGAAGCCTTTTAAACTTTTTCCCATAGGGTCTTATGTTAAACTAAGTCCTGTGTTGGCGGCCATTTTGAACTTCCAGCATAGAAAACATAAACTTTGTAAAAGACAATCCAAACAATATTGCTAGTAAGTTTTGTTTTGATTGGGTAAACGGTTTAAGGGAAGAAGCCCTTTTAAACTTTTTTCCCATAGGGTACTATGTTAAACTAAGTCTTGCGGTGGCGGTCATATTGGTTTTCCAATCCAAATAAAAAACACAAACTTTGTAAAGGTCCATACATTGAACATTATTGCCAAGTTTGGTTTCAATTGTCAAAGTAGTTTCAGAGAAGAAGATTAAAATGTAAAAAGTTTACAGACGCAGACGACAACGACGACGGCGACGCTGACGGATGCAAAGTGATAACAATAGCTCCTCTGACCCTTTGGGTCAGGTGAGCTAAAAATAAAAAAAAAATAAGGAAAATTCGTGTTGGCAACACTGACCTCCTGCTTGGCAAATATAGGTCAACTGTTTTCCCAAAGTTCACTCAAGCACGGCCCTTAAGACAGATCTCATCATGTTGCAACTGTGAATCAAGTTTCATGAATACATAAAAAGATTCAACGCAAATGTAAACTTGAGTTGGGACGGACGGAAGTAAGAACGAACAGACCGAAAATATGGCACTACATTAGCGAACATAAAAACAAAAACACAAAAAGTTAGTACAGGACCATATTATTATCGTTTTTTAAGATTAGTTTCCGACAATAGTTTGTATGTATTTTAGGTAAGGTTCAATGTTAATCGGTATTGGCTATCATCTTGTATTCACAGCAACTAAACACAAAAACAAATGAAGCCGTTTGGTTTAACTGTATACTACTGTAAGTTATAAAATGCAAATTGATATACTCCCAAGCCGTTGCAGAAGTTATAAAATCATCAATTAATGTACCAGGAATATCTGACCATGACATAGTAATAACAGACATGAAAACAAAAGTACAATACTATACAACAGCACCGAGAAAACGATACATCTACAGCAAAGCCAACTGGAATAATATAGAAAAAGACCTTACAGACTTTCAAGACATAGTCGAAGATAAGCAACAACAAGGAGCAGTAGTATAAGAACTTTGGGACAGAATAAAAAACACCTATTTGTATCAATGGACAAAAACATACCAAACAAAGAAATAAAATCAAGAAACACTATACCTTGGATTAAGAGAAAAGTGAGGAGGACGCTAAAGAAAAACAAGGCTATATAGACAAGCACGCAAAACCAACAAATGGGCAAACTACAAGAGCTTCCACAAAGAATGCAAGCGACAGCTACGAAAATCAGAATGGGAATACATTAACAACAACATAGTGGAAGGATTAAACAATAACGACACAAAACCATAATGGAAGTATATAAAATCGAAACGACAAGACTCTGCGGCATAGCACCAATCAAAAAAGGAACAAACCTAGTATGTGAAAGCAAGGAAAAAGCTGAACTGTAACGCAAACAATTCAAATCAGTACTCACCAAAGAATCCAACACAGAAATGCCACCAGTCACAAAGCAAGCAAGAACTGAAATAACACCAATCAAAGTAGATGTGTAAAAGGACTTGAAAAACTCCTGTCAAAAGTAAACCCATCAAAAGCGGCAGGACTGACAACATACCAAATCGCATACTGAAAGATTGTGCAAAACAACTAGCACCCATATTGACAATCATCATGCAAAGCTCCCTGAATACAGGTCAACTACCAAAAGACTGGAGAAGTGCAAACATATCAAGTATCTTCAAAAATGGCGACAAACACCTGCCAGAAAACTACCGACCCGTCTCTTTAACATCAGTGACCTGTAAACTGCTCGAACACATCATATGCAGAAACATTATGAAACACCTAGAAAGAAATAAGATACTTACAAATCTCAACCATGGCTTCAGAACAGGATACTCCTCCGAAACACAACTCTTAACAACACTAAACGACTTCCTTAAAGAATATGATAAAGGACACCAACTTGATGTAGCAATTCTAGACTTTTCTCAAGTCTTCGATACCGTACCACATATAAAATCATTATACAAACTAGAAAATTATGGCATAAAAGGAAATATTCACACATGGATAACTAACTTCATAACAACTATAACCATGAGAACAATAGTAGAAGACCAACACTCTCAAGAAACATCAGTCGACTTGGGCGTCCCACAAGGCACAGTACTAGGACCCATCATGTTCTTGTGCCATATAAATAATCTGCCTGACAGCGTCAAATCGGCAGTAAGACTATTCGCAGATGATTGTCTGCTCCATAGAACAATAAAAAAGGAAGACCTCAACATACTCTAAAACGACCTAAAGGAGCTAGAAAGATGGGCAGAGACATGGGGTATGAGATTTAACGCAAAAAATGCTACATCCTGTCAATAAACAACAGAACACCTAGATTCTATACACTCAAAGACCACATATTACAAGAAGTACAGGATAATCCATACCTAGGCCTCCAGATATCAAATGACCTAAAATGGAACATACACATCAACAATACATGCAAGAAAGCCAATGCAACCTTGGGCTTCCTACGGAGAAACCTCAGAAATGTTCCAGAATCATGCCGCAAGACCGCATACATCTCACTCGTAAGATCGGTGATGGAATATGGAGCCACCAGTTGGAACCCATATCTAAAAGAGGATATAGACAAATTGGAGATAATTCAAAATAGAGGGGTCCGCTTCATCAAAAAGAATTACAGAAGCCGAGAACCAGGTTCAATCACAAGGATGAGAACAGACCTTGAGCTAGAAACACTGGAAGAAAGAAGAGTCAGCCTACGTTTGATCTTGATGTACAAGGTGGTTGAGGGGTTGGTACCGGCACTGCCAACATCCCAATTTGTGAACTTTGCCAGGCCAAAGAGACAAATCAAAGCTAAGAAATTCCAGGACCACATTACAAACAATATTATAGACAAACATGTGTGTAACAACACTCGAGGTCTAACAATACCAGACAGCAAGACACCACAGTACCAGCACTCCTTCTTTGTTGACACCACTATACGCTGGAACCAACTACCAGACAACATAGTGCATGAAAGTTCCGTAGAGGCATTCAAGACCGCCCTAGGGAACCATCGCCAGTAATACCTCCTGCGCTCTCTCACCGTTGTATAAAAGCCAGTATTGGATACTACAACGTAACCCAAACAGATACAGATACAGAAGTTCTGAAATGGCGACCATCTTGGGATTTTCCATGTGCACTAAAACTCAATTTAAGAAGTGGACACTCTATAGAACATTACTATAGTATTTTAATTCTATCCATCGAACACAATTGAAGTTTCATATCAGCACAGTGCAAAAATTGAACTCTATGTACAGCAAAATGAACATTCATGAAAAATTCTATAAATTGGTTCAATACCCAATTGATTTTGGAGAAAATAAAAATGTGAAAAGTTTATAGGAAATATGTTATTTCAAGTTTTTATTATTTAAGAACGGCGACCATCGTGGATGAAGGGTGGGGATATATTTGGTAGGCAAACAGCAAAGTAGAATTTTCTTTGAAGACCATGTACTGGTAATGTATATCTATATACGATTAGTGTATGTCACCCATTCAGATGAAAACCAAACATTTATAGAAATTACTACCATGTTCTTTTTATAGTAACTGTGTTAGCTAATAGCTAAATGGCACATTTATACTATAAATAGCAGACACCTTGAGGATGATACCTTAAACTTTGCTTTCCATGGCCCTGTAATTCTTTTATTTTTTTGGGAAATGTTTATGGCAATGGGTGATGGACACCCAATTTGATGGCAATAGCACACATTACCTGGCTGGTGAACATTCTGCTGAAAAAACAAGCAATTGTTCTCCTTGTATAAGTGAAAACAATTATATCGATCACGTTGGCAAACTTATTAATGAATTGGCCACTTAGTCATCTGCTACTAATCACATGCCTATCAACACTATGGGTGCAGGTTCATGCCTCGCTGAAAGCATGCTGTGCTCTACTCCAACCTAAACTCAAAGATTGCTGTGTTCCTGACGAATGTTGATGGTTTTTCTGCTTCATTGCCAAATATCTGGACACTGTGATATAGCTGCAAAAATTGCTGACGGAAGCGTAAAGCACCAACAAACAAGTGTAAATCAAAAATGTACAAATAACAAAAGTCAGTTATCACCAAGGAGGTGGTCCTGTTATTTCTGTAATATATTTTCTTTAAAAATGTATTGATGCCTCCCTCTGCTTGCACAAATGAAAATTACAGTTCTCTAAGTTTCATCTTACAGTAAAACAGTAACTTTTGATGTATCCAGGAGGTTGTGGTACCCTAACGTCAATGGTGTCATAACCCACTCTAATGTACAACTTCAAACGAACTTGGTGTAAACTGCAATTCTTTCTAAGGATCTTAAAGTAAGGTGTGTCTTTATTGATACCCAATATTGACATTGTAATCCTTATTTTTTTGTTTTCTTTTCGTGCTGCTGTCAGTTTTTATACAATATAAGAAGAAAGACTGTTCAAAGATATTATACAAATACAGCCTTTCTCTTCATCAATACAAGTTTTTATCGCTATTTTGCAGTATTTTCCTTTGATCTTTATGTGCGATATTATTCCATCTCACTCTACTAGCGTGAGATGGGCCCATATCAGCTCGCTGTCAAGACGTCGTTAAGTAAACACTGTGACGTCACAATATTACAAAACAGCGATAAACAGATTACTTACGTTTTTTGAAACTCGATGCACTTTCTCGCCATCTCATCTCAGGGCTGTCGCCCTTCGATGAGATACGACGAGAAAATGCATCTCGTTTCAAAAAAACGTAAATAATCTATAAATATCGACTGAGAGCTGTATATCAACCATGGACGAGAACTTGTATTGACAAAGGCTGCATTTTTTATTTTATTAATTGATAATTTTGCTGTATTTTGTCACATAAAAAATAAAAATATAATAAAAAAAATAAGTCTATTACATGCTTATATAAGGATGGAAACCTTTAGTGCCCAACACTGTTCATTGTTTGTTGAACATAAGGCAAGTTGTCAAAAGATAATAAAAGATAATAATGGAAAAAATTGGTCCTGTAGAGTTTTGAGAAAATTTGTGTTTACAAGAATACAATAATGAATAACAAAATATTAGTTTATTTATAAACATCCAAATAGCTTAATTATGTCTAAATTACACTTGAAGTCAGTAACCTACATGCTAATACACACATAAAATGTACACATGGTATAGGTAACACAACTGTCTAATATCTGTTTAATTAATGTTAAGAATAAAAACAAGATAAACTTTGCTAATGTAAATTTCACGTGAAGTGGCAACTTAGCTGCAACTAACATGAAACTTTGTTTGTAAAATTACCTGCAATGAGAATATAAATGAATTACACATGAAGAGTGATCAACATGAATTTTACAAATATAATAAAATTCACATGCAAATTTCAATGTGAAATTCATGTGATAGTTTTTTTCCTTGTTAACCGAGAAAAAAGTTTTGTCTAATAACTAAACTACTGGAGAACACAAGAAATAGTATGTACAGTCGAACTTCAGTAGCTCGAACTCGGATGGCTCGAACACCCAGGATTTCTCGAACACCTATGAAAGTACGGAGCTTTCCCCCCTATATAATCAATGTTAAAATTACTTCGATTTCTCGAACATCGATTTCTCGAAAACTCGAACTAAATCAGCAGTCCCAATACTAAAAATCCATTGAAAAAACCATGAATAACTCGAACTAAAATTCTTGACAGCTTGCATGACTAATTGGTCGTAAAAGGTGTAAAGATCGAAGCCATACCTGTAAAATGCCAAGCTTGATTTTTAATGATATAATCCCTAATAATTAACCTAATTTTATCAATTTGTATTTATGTACTCCTTTGTAGGCAAATTTGTTGAAGTAGGTTTTAATTAATTTAAATGTGCGCCAATAAATTGCTATCAAATCCGAATCGAGGCCATTGACATAATTACGTAATGCAATAATACTTATCAATCATCGTGTATAAAATTAAACAAGAAATATAACAGTAAACATTTTTATTTTAATCAAAATCAAAATACGTACTTAAAAATAAGATTTATATATGAAATGCAATGAAGAAACACAATTTTATTAATCCAATGATACACAGGAAATTAATTGAAATATATAAACCGATATCGATTCCGTTTCGAACATGAATCTTTTCCGGACACCACAAGCCCCGGTTTCTCGAACTCCCGATTTCTCGAACTATTTTTGTCGGCCCCTTAGAGTTCCAGCCATCGAAGTTCGACTGTATATTGTATTTTAAATAAGATTTACTATGTGTTAATCTTGGATTCATGTACAGTATATGAACATGCAACACAAAAAAATTGTTTGATATTACACAAGATGTCTTGATACTGTAATACATTTTATTCTTGTAATGCAGAACCTATTACAACCAAATATTAACCTTCCAGTTAAATGGCCAGTTCTTAACCAATATTACTGAATCCCTAAATGTGTGGGCTAATTGATGTACAAATGTGGGTTCAACATATACGTACACCTACAATATCTCATTTGTGTTTTTTAAAAACAATAATGTTCTATATCACTCAGTTGAGTATACATCAGTGCTTTTCAAGTGCTTTTTCTAATAGTTCAGTTAATCGTCCAACCATGCTTCTAGCGTCGTCCATCAATCCAGCATTTATCATGGCATTTTCATACAACTAAAAGAAAAAACAAAAACTTATTCTGAAGATTTTAGTAATTTTTTTAGTCTTTTTAGTAAACCACAACAATTTACTACAGAGATGTAGGGGAACAAGTTCACATTTCAATAACAGGTGGGTACCTGGCATTTTATAGCCATGTCATCATCCCCAAAGTTTTAATATTATTTCAGAGGCGGTAAGTAGTTTCAAAGGCTTACAGGAGCCTACAATTTCTCACCTGAAGTAAGACTTCTATCAACTGTTTGCCATGTCTTATTTTTAGTATTAATAGTTGCCAGGGTCATCAGACATAATATTCAAACATAAATGGGATATTTCTCTAAGGTTAGGGTGTCAGAATGGTCTCAATTCAACGCAAGATTTCTAGTCACCTGACTAATTTAGCAACATCTCTTAATTTGTTTGGTTTTTCTGCTTTTGTATTATCTTAGTTACCAATAAGCATAATGTTAATAAAGGCAAACAATTATTAAATTTTAAAAATATTTACTTTCAAAAAGTAGATTGTTTTATATTTTAAAATATATTTTGCTTGAGCTCATGGTATCATGAGAATTGTGTGAGATTTTATCTAATTCAATCTGATACATGTATCTCACATATGTACAAAAACTGAAATATATCACTATCTTTACTTCCAAACAAATAAATATTTTATAATTAACTGCTCGGGACAAATTGCAGTTTCACCTGTCCACAGTGGGCAGCTCATTAATGACCTCTTCTTTTGTAAAAACAGTCAATACAAAGTTTTCAATGCATTTAACTTGAAATTTTTATGATAAAAATGTTAGCATGTCATTCAAAGCTTGGGCAGGGTAGACAAGTTAGTTTACCCAACCTGTGGTAACTCCCACTGTTAACAGGTGGAAAAGCTATTAGGTACATACCTGTTCAGCTACCAATCTTCCAAGATCTGGATTGCTCTCTTTTAAAATAAATAGCTTTCTAATCAAAGGATGGCTGCAAATATAGCAAAATAGAATGAGATTTATGACAACAAAATCTCATGTGTGGAGGTCTACAAGTGGGTAAAGTCAAGGAAATCATCAATAATTGTAAAGCATTACACCAAGCAAAAACTCAGCCCATCGAGTCATTTACTAGTGATCATGTGCATGTCAACACTGAGGTTGCAGGTTCAAATCTCATGGAAAGCATGGTGCCCTCAACTTCAATCTTAATTGACAAGGATTGCCAATTTTCCTACCGAAAGTTGGAGATTTTCATTAGGTACTCTAGCTTCCTCTCCCAATAAAAACTGGATGCCACAATACAGCTAAACTAGAGGCTCCCAGGAGCATGTATCGCTCACCTGAACCTGAAACCAAACAACCCTTTTTTATCCAGCTTTTCTTTGCTATAAGGAATTGCCCAACACTTCTGCAAAAATCATTAATTTCGACCTTTTAAGGGAAATAACTCCTATAAGGAGGAGCTTTTGATGCTTAGAGGGAGAAGGGAAGTTCAATTCAAATTTGCTGTACCTGTTGTACTTTTTTAACTATCAGTCGAAAACTCTCCCGACTCCCCCCCTCCGCCTTTTTTCATTTTTTCTATTTCAAGCCAACGTAGCTATATAGGTAGTCAGGTGGTAGAGGACGTCCTAAAGATGATGTGTGCAATGTTTCAAAGCAGTCCTTTCATTGGTTAAAGAGGAGAAGATTATTTAAAATCAAGTAAAATTGATTAAAAAAATGTTCAAGGAGAATAATTCCTAAACGGTTCATCAGACAATCTTGACCCTAAAGTCATTTCTGTTACCCTCATAGAGCAGAACAATTAAGCAATGCTAACTTTTTCTCTAGTTCTAATAATTTTCAAGATTTTGAGGCAAAAATGTCAAAAATCATCAATTTCGACAATTAAAGGGCAATAACTCCTACAAGGAGTCATCATACAACTTCAACCCAATGGAGTGTTTCGTAGAGCTTTTGATGCAGATGAAGGCATGTCTCTTCGGTTTTCCTGTATCTGTTACACTTTTTTGAATATAAGCCAAAAACTGTATTTAACCCCCCCCCCCCCCCACCGTCCTATTTTTAGCAATGGTGGCCATGTTGGTTAATCTGCAGCCATGGTTGGTGCAAACTTGGTTGAGGACATTGGACGGACGATGTGTACAAAGTTTCAAAGCAGTACTTTCAGTTGTTTCAGAGGAGAATATTTTAAAAAATCAATTAAAACAAATTAAAAAAAACAGTTCAAGGGGAATAACTCTTAAACGGTTAATCAGACAATCTTGACCCTTAAGTCTTTTTTGTAGCCCTCATAGAGCAGAACAATTAAGCAATGCTAACTTTTTCTCTAGTTCTAATAATTTTCAAGATTTTGAGGCAAAAATGTCAAAAATCATCAATTTCGACAATTAAAGGGCAATAACTCCTATAAGGAGTCATCATACAACTTCAACCCAATAGAGTGTTTCGTAGAGCTTTTGATGCAGATGAAGGCATGTCTCTTCGGTTTTCCTGTATCTGTTACACTTTTTTAAATATAAGCCAAAAACTGTATTTAACCCCCCCCCACCGTCCTATTTTTAGCAATGGTGGCCATGTTGGTTAATCTGCAGCCATGGTTGGTGCAAACTTGGTTGAGGACATTGGACGGATGATGTGTACAAAGTTTCAAAGCAGTACTTTCAGTTGTTTCAGAGCAGAATATTTTAAAAAATCAATTAAAACAAATTAAAAAAAACAGTTCAAGGGGAATAACTCTTAAACGGTTAATCAGACAATCTTGACCCTTAAGTCTTTTTTGTAGCCCTCATAGAGCAGAACAATTAAGCAATGCTAACTTTTTCTCTAGTTCTAATAATTTTCAAGATTTTGAGGCAAAAATGGCAAAAATCATCAATTTTGACAATTAAAGGGCAATAACTCCTACAAGGAGTCATCATACAACTTTGACCCAATGGAGTGTTTTGTAGAGCTTTAGATGCTGAAGAACGAAGGTCTTTTCGGTTTTCCTGTATCTGTTATACTTTTTGAACTATAAGCAAAAAACTGTATTTTGACCCCCCTGTTCTATTTTTAGCCATGGCGGCCATGTTGGTTGGTCTGAGGCCATGATTTGAGCAAACTTGGTAGAGGACATTTTACTGATGATGTGTGCAAAGTTTCAAAGCAATCCCTTCAGTGGTTTTGGAGGAGAAGATTTTTGAAGAAAAGTTAACGACGCCGACGACGACGACGGACGCCAAGTGATGGCAATAGCTCACATGACCCTTCGGGTCAGGTGAGCTAAAAATATGGCTGAAAGTTTTGAAATAAACAAACAACACAAGACAAAATCTATAGAAATCTAGGAAAACTTCTGATTAGTAGAATACAAGTAAATTTCCTAACACACATGTGGATCAATGATAGAATGCATAAGAGGCATACATCATACCAACAGACAATTACAACACAACTAAAATCTTGTGTTAATGTTTCATCAATGCTTACAAAAGTGATCTAACAATAGCCACAATTTTATATCACATTAGGAAAAAAGTTGGAACCTTTGCTTCTTTTAGCTAAAAATGAATAAAAAAATCTGCAGAAAGTTTTAAAATATTTTTAGATGAAACATTACCTTGGATTTATCTCCAGAGTAGGTTGTAAAAGTCTGTAACGTTCTTCTTGAGTTTTCTCTGCCAAAGTTGTTCTTAGAAAGTGTCTGGCTGCTCCCATCTCAGCTACAGTTATAATACAAGGGTGTGTTGCTAATCTCTTTGTGATCTAAAAAGATCGAGGGTGAAAACTTTTGTAATGACCAATAGAGTTACGTTTCAGACCAAAAATCTCAGCTTCTTTCTGATCATAAATTTCAAGGTAGTCAGCAAAAACCTTGAGAACCATATACTCTTTTATGTTTCTTGAACGGATATTTTTTAAGTATCTATTTCCAAACTAGTTTCATAGGGTTGAAATAACAATATTTACTATTCAGTTGGGTTCTCTACTATAATCCATTAGGTATATGTCTCACTCTTCACATTAAAAAAAATCATTTTAATAGCCCGGATGTGTATTAAACATAGAAAGTCATACAGGTTAACATTAATTGAATCACTCACAAAGTTTTTTTTCTAAAAAAAGCTTAAATACAACTTATATAGTATAACAATATGTATTATATATACAACAAATTATGGACATCAAGTTTACGAACTACATTTTGTTAGGTATTTGTCACCATGCTTGTCGCTGCGAACCTGATTAAAGAGGATGATAAAATATATTAACAAATATATTGATGAAAAAATAGGGCATCTAATGGGACATTAAATGATACCCCGCCACGATATTCATCAATAGTTAAATATATTTGTATATACTAGTATACTATACTGTATATACTATACATCCACTAGTATATAGAGACAGAAAGAAATGAGTTATCTTTCTTAGACCAGAAAATTTCATTATTGTCAAATTTAGAAAATTTATAAAGTGGCAAAACTTCAATAATATTTTTCCGATCATCCTGAAAATTGAACTTGACCTGTATTTAATTGTACTGAACAGCTGTGCAAAATATTATTCAAATCCCTTGAGGCGTTTTCAAGTTATCATCTGGAAACCTTCGGGGGTATTTGAAAATTTATAAAGTGGCAAAACTTCAATAATATTTTTCGGATCATCCTGAAAATTGAACTTGACCTGTATTTTATTGTACTGAACAGCTGTGCAAAATATTTTTCAAATCCCTTGAGGAGTTTTCAAGTTATCATCTGGAAACCTTTGGGGGACGGACGGACGGACGGACAGACACCTAACTAAACTGAGGGTATAACATAATACCTCGCCACTTCGTGTGGCGGGGTATAAAAAGTGCACTGGTATATGACTTATTGAATATTGTTAATTGTTAACATTCTAACTAATATTAGAACAGTTAAAATTAATAAATGGTATGATGTAAGATTAAATAGTTTGAAAATTGACTTAAATCGTTACTAAATAATTATTTCAACCACCAGTATATATCAGAATGATTCTTGGCATTGACCTGTAAACAAATTAGGCTTAGCACCAACCTTTATTTTTTGCACTTTGTTCGTCAATAAAACTTGCATCCATGACATTAAGCCGTCCACGTCAGATTGATTAAGACTTTGAGGGTTTTTGTCGTCCACTCTGTCAGTCTCTTCCTTTGATTCCTGAATTTCATTTTCAATGGATTTAAGATACTTTTTGTCAAACTGTCCCAGCTGAAGAAGCACAAGCTCATCATAGGGCTCGTACAAAAATAACACTTCAACGTCTTTTTTCTGTAATGCTTCAAAATAAGGTGAAGTCTCCGCCAGCTGGCGACTGTTATAAACAAAAATATGCATTCTCATTATTAAAAACAAAAATAGGTATGTATATTTAATTAAAAAATTACAGAAGGCATTATAGATCCTTAAAATGGGGCACTATGAGATTTTTTTTTAATTCGGCTGTCTATGTCCAGGAATGATTCTACATTTAAAAGGGCATATAAACTGCTGTTGTCCAAAAATTGTGGGTTTTAAATTTACTTAAGTAATTATTAATAGAAAGCAACTGAATGCAAAAATTATACATCTTCAGCAGGCATAACATGTAAAATTGTGGTTTTCTTATGTGACTGAGACTTATGACAATCCATAGCATGAGCATACAATATTTTTTATTTATGCATGGAACAATATTTTTCTATAGTCCATTTTCCAAACCATTTTCTACAGGACCATTTTCTCTTTTTTTTACAACTTTAAGAGGTACATTGTATAACTCTTAAATTGCTGGTGGGGTAAAAATGTGGTTTTCAGAGGACATATATTGTCAATATATGGCTTGTGTTTAAATGTGTCAAAGCACTAAAATCCTTGGGGCTAACACAATTTTATATGTAACTGAGTTAGTATTGAATTGGTTGTTTTTTAAATGAATAACAAAATGAAGCTTCAATATTTAAAATTCTTGATTGAGAATGTGAAATTTACATGATTCTTTTACCTATACATACAATTTTGAAACACTAAAAAAATTAACATTTTAATAAACATTAAGATATAAAAGGTGTATAAATCTATAAAAAATACCCCAGCCACTGTCTCCAACAAAAACACAAGAAGGTCAACATTTAGCATAATCCAGTTAGAGATCATTTTTCTTATGTCATAATGTTCAGTAATTTTCCAAATATCTATACATAAGATCCCAAGACAAGACTCAGTGGGTGTTAACCCAAAACATCAATTCTAAAATTGTTTCTGTTGAATGGTACCTCATTTCTAAGTGCCATGTATAATTATTATTTACTTTTGAATGGAACAATCCTCAAGCCAAATGTGTAAGCTGCAGATCTATTACAGACTGACCTCACCCATTTTTCTAACACATGATTTACTAATTATCTCGTACATACCTTGGAGAAGACAGATAGTAGATATTTCTAGCACCAGCTTTCATTCTAGAGCAATAATCTGTCAAGCTCACCATCTCCCCAGGTGGAAACTTTGATGATTCAAATCTCAACAATTTGCATATTTCCTCCTGTAACACACAAGAATATTTCACTTTTATTACCTAAATACTATTAGTATTCAAATAAACAAAAAATGTGACATTCTATAAAATAAGGCCATTTCTTTTTTCTGCAATCTCATTGTGCATAATAATTTTTTAAGTTATTCCATACAATTCTGAGAGTTTCCGACATGCTTTCATCACAAACCTTTTTACTTAATTGATGCTACGATTGAAATCCATCCTGAAATAATGTAAAAAGTAGCAAAAAAAGGCTTTACAGTGCAACCTTACCATACTACAGAGCTCCAGATAAGATTTTCTTCATTGGGTTTTTCACCCATCTGATGATTTATTTCATTGGGTATTTTTTTATATATCACTTTTATAATTTTTTTTACCCACTCAAAAATAAGTTAATTGGGTTTTTCACCCATCTAAAATTTATTGAATTGGGTTTCTTATGCTGATAAAAATGTATTTCACTATGGTTTTATAAACGTCTATTCATGGTGCCAAAACAAAATACTAGACTGGTTCTAACCATAAATAAAATTTTTGAAGAAAAGTATATTCAACAGGGAACATGCATCTCTTCTTGTGAAATAAATATACAATATTAGTACATGGTCAGAAAATATACAGTTTATTTGTACGAGCCTTAGAAACAGGTAGAAATGCGAGGCTCTGCCGAGCATTTCTCACCTGTTTTGCGGCGAGTACAAATAAACGTTATATTTTCTGACAATGTACGAATATTGTTTTTATTCTGCAACAAGAAAATACATTTAATACTAATGGAAAACATGAAAAAGTGCACTTCTAGCCAATTTTTTACTTGAAATTTTCGGCGCGTATTCAATTGATAGCCTGACGTCACAAACAAATATCGTATTCGACCACATGCCGTAAACCAGAACAGAATACTAAATATCGTTAGAAGAAAGGACAAGGGTACCAAGAGTGACGTCATTATTTACAAATAAAGCTTTGCTTTCTTCTTAGGGTTGTATTTGTATAGTTGAGGCGGTAGTTGCAGAATAAATCTCCATACCTGGAGCACCGTATGCTGCATGAAATATACATTACATTTGGAATACCTCGATTGTTACGTTGCCAAATAATGGGAATAGTAATTACACAACTTTGTGTATTTATTTGAAGGAAATAACTCAATCACTGAACAATCTTATGCCCTCAGTGAGTGAATTAAGCATGTTTCTAAAAATTGATTGGGTTTTAGGTCTTTGATATTGCGTTTTGCAACGCAAAGCTATAAAAAAAATTGGGTTTTATGAAAATTTAATAGCATAATAACGCAAATATGC
This sequence comes from Limnoperna fortunei, assembly GCA_944474755.1. NCBI lineage: Eukaryota > Metazoa > Mollusca > Bivalvia > Mytilida > Modiolidae > Limnoperna > Limnoperna fortunei. Next base: position 57,771,110 of record OX104115.1, read on the forward strand.
AGCTTATCTGGAGCTCTGATACTACCACCATTTGGATCAATTTAAAATTTTGGCAATATGCCAGTGCCTTTAAGTATACACGAGAACACAGATAATATTTTTAAATTGGCAGACGAACACAGATAATATTTTAAAATTGGCAGACGTTTTCCATGTTCAGACCCAATAAAATTACCTCTCATTGTTCACTCATTTTTTTAGGGCCGAGTGGTTTAGGTGGTAAACTATCTACCATTGATCAAGCAAGGTACACTTGATTCTTGATTTCCCAAACTGGGAACTAAGGCTCATTACCTTCAATAACGGATGAAATGATATTGCTGGAAAATAACTGTGAACTGCATAAAACCACAGTCTAATAAAATTTTGTAATGAGATGTCAGAAGCAGTCTTCATAAAGACAATAATTAATATGTCAATATCGCTGCAATTTTAGCAATTCTCATGCACCATTCCAAAATGGATCGATTAAGGAAGGTAGGGAAGAAAGACACAACTGGGTTACTTTTTTATGCTTCTGACTTATCTGGTGGCCTTTTGCCCTTTCATGACCACAACCCACAACTAGAACATAAAGCCCATAAGCTAATCGTACCCTTTGTTCCTGTTCTGGAGTCGTGACGATTCCCTCTCTTAAAAATATACCATAATCTTCATAAAACTTCATGTATTTCTCTGTATCCTTTTTAGCCTGTTCTTGTAAAAACTTTAACAATCTGCCAGTCAAAACTGTCCGTAATTTCCTAAACAGCAAAAAATAAGTCATGTATGTTACAGCTTTTTATAACAGAGTTTCTCACAAATGTTTAAAAAAAAATTATTTTTGATTCAAATCAAATTAATTATTCAATTTATCCTGAAAGCTCTATACAACAATTAATACTGTCAACTAATAAATTTGATCCTAGAAAACTATTTAGAGAAAAATCAGTGCAGTGAAACTTATTTATGAACTTATATTCTGAAACATGATACAACTATATTTTAAGGTTTTCTTTCTAAATGTAATTTGACTCAATTGTTTTGCTGTAAATTACTGTTAAAGCCATTTAAATCCAGCAGTCTTTTTCATAATATAAACTGACCTAATAAGGGCACTGTCCTGCAGCAATTCTCTACTGAGATTTAACGGAATATCTTCACTGTCCACCACACCTGCAAAAATAATTTTAATAATAAAGAATTTTGAATCATTCAAACTTAGAATGACTCTAATATTAAAACATACATGATTTGTTTTTTTTGTTTGTTTGAATGTTGTTTAATACCACTTTCAGAAATTTTTCAGATATATCAAGGCGTCTAATTTTTATTGGAAGAGGAAGCAGGAGTACCTGGACAAAACCCCATAACCCTCTGTAGAAAAACTGGCAATCCTTGTGATAAAACATGCATGCTGAAACCAGTACCAAATGAGCTCCATCCATATCAGTTGGGGTTAAAAAAAAACACTGTAAAGACAAGGAACCTGTGAGCTACTGTTCACTCAGTATACCCCCACTATTCACATCATTGAATTGACTAAGTCATTAAACAGGAACTAGATACTAGCAATATAGGACCACATGTTAAGGTCACATATAAAATTTCAAGTGGTTGTGATAAGTAGTTGCTGAGAAAACTGTTACGAAAGTTATGTTGTGGATAGAAGGAAAGGACAGACAGAGGTAAACCAGTACACCCCTATCTTCCTGGAACTGGGAGTATAAGTATGAATTTTAACTTATTTAAGCATATTCAGACTCTATGTACCTCAGTGACTGCATTACTATCTTATTTATATGACATTATATAACAATACAACATTCCTTACCTTTAACAAACCTTAACCATCTTGGTAATACATTATTGGCTTTAGACATAATCATAATCTTTCGACTGTACAGTGTAACTCCAACATCTGATTCCCGGCTCATATCAAACATAGCTGTAAAGGTAACACATTCATATTAAACATAGCTGTAAAACTAACACATTCATATTAAACATAGCTGTAAAACTAACACATTCATATCAAACACAGCTGTAAAAGTAACACATTCACATGCAACTAATAACACATCCTTGTTGATTGTAATTGCATAATGCTGAAATCAGACAAAGGTAAAATTTTATGTTTTTCCAATCCAAAAACCATGGGTAGACATATTTCTCCAATATTATGTCACTAGCAAAACTGAAACTGTGCTAAAATATCACTGGCTGCTGTTGTCCGTCAATTACAGCACAGTTAACTCCACTTATTAGACAATTTCGGACAGTTACAGAATAGTTATCTCCCCTTATTTGACAAATACAGCATAGTTGGTTACAATTGCGCAATAATTTGTTTACATTTGACTAGGAACTTTTTTTACCCCAACATAGTACTCAGATGAAAAAACTGTCTGGCCTCTGATTGGATGGTGCAGTGTTGGAATTATTTTTCATTTGAAAGCTTTTCCATTTATGTTTAAAAATGACAAATGGTTAAATCCATATTGTACAAAGTGCAGGTGAAATATTTTTCTATTTAAAGTAGCTCCATAAAAAATTTCTCATTGTCCTTTCAGTGCAGAATTAGAAAGCTTACTTAACAACTGCATTTTAGGTCAACATTTGCCAAATGACCATATACTTTTTTTTGGTTGAAATAAAGTGCTTATATCATTAGTGACAGGAAATGCTACCCATTTTTTCCTAATGTGCTCACTCTTGAAGATATGAATTTTTGAACACCATGGGTACCTATTGGGAAATGCATTGAAAATAATTGTGCTTTTGTAACCAGTTATCTACCCTTATTTGACAAATTACAGCATAGCTATCTCCCCTTATTTGACAAATTACAGCATAGTTATTTACCCTTATTTGACACTTAGTGTTCTGGTCCCTGTTTTATAAAACTTAAATTGAGATTTTCCTGAAATCCTAAAATTTGTCTTAATTTTAAACTTCAGAAAGCAGAGTAGTCAATGTTTGGATTGAGGATAAGTTTGAGGTAATCCTGGTCTTATATAATCAAAAGAAGCCATAACAATTCTTCAATTCTGCATATTTTTTTGTTGAATTCCAACTCATTTAAAAAAATAATAATTTCATGGCTAAAAATGTGGGAGTACATGTATAAATCTTTATATTTTTATTTGGAGTTTGTCAATGGTTTCGGTATTTTAGGGCTATTCCATTTGAATTTGCATATTAGGAAAAGCAATTTAAAAATTGACTCACCAGCCCTTGTTGTAATTTTACTTTATCTGCTCAACATTTTCAAAAACTGCAAAGATGAATTCAACACCCAACAATAGAAATGACTACAAAGTGCCTTCCCTTGCAGGGTTCCATTAGTTTTTAATTCAACAGATTAAAACTAGGTATCTGTGAGATGGTATCTCTGTGGGCCCTGCTGACCTTGAGGACAAATTTCATCAACCATGGTATGTGACACATCACCTTGATATTATCTACCCTCATACCAAATATTAAAAGCCTACCTCAAAAGATAAAAAAGTTATAGCCCAGACTCAATTAGTTTTGGACATGGACAGACTGATTACAATATGGTGTCCACCACTGAGTGGCTCGGCCCTTAATTGTTTCTTTTGACTAAAAAATCAGTAAAAAATAAGGTTTTTTTTACATTTTAAAAAATAAGAATAGAATTAACTTATACAGGTAAAAACCTTCAGTATGTGCAACATGTGTACAATACTACATTTTATAATCAACTTACTTGGTTTATGTTCTGGTATATAAAACAATGCTCTGATATTGACTGGAGCATCAATTTTGTAATGTAAATGATACTGTGGTGAATCAAAGAGATTGGTCGTAAATCTGTAAAAGTCCTGATGCATATCATCTGTGATATCCTTGGGATCCATCGTCCACAATGCCTGAATAAGTAAACAAAATTTATTGTAAAACTAAGTCTGGACATATATTATGTTATTATATATATATAAATAGTTTAGTTACACCAGTTCTTAAAATGTATTACTTCTAAACAAAACTGTATTTCATGGAATGCACTTCACTATCAATCTGCGGCACCAAAATGCATGTCATTTTAAATAACAACTGGGAAATAAGTTCAAAGGCACATATAAATTTAAATAGAGGCTGTTTCAGAAAAACATGTATATATTCCAAAACTACTATCATCTATAAAATTTAATAGATGTGCCTTGTGACCCACTAAACATCTATCCTATTGTCTGAATTTTCTTATCTATCACATGAAACTGATCAAAACATTGGAAGATATTAAAATCTAGTAAAATTCTCTATGTTAACAATGAGGCACTGTAAAGGGATTTAATTTCTGCTTACTGAAGGAATGTGGAGATGGGAGAAAAACACAAAAGCAGACAAAAAATAACTTAAGGCATCCGACCCATAAGTGAAGTCAGTTTAATTTTATTTTTGACCAAGAAACACAGCTTTATTAAATCAATGTACTGCTAATTAATGATACAAATTAAATATATTACATGTATTTTACTTTGAGTCAATAATAACAGTTTGAGCAAAACAAAGCAAGTTACTCAAATAGAATTTCTGATGTTTGCCGAACATTACCGAGGTCTGCTACATTAAAAAACATAGGACTTCCGGGACACCAAATATGATCACATGGTCAATTGTGGTATGTTTACCTTAATATACAACTGAAAACAAGTTTAACAACATTTCTCCATTTGTAAAATCTTTCTATAATCACAGGAGAGCTAGTAGAAAAAAGACCTTTCTTATGTCCATAATTTTTTATTTATTATTCAGACAAATTTTTTAAAATACCCACAACCTAAAATAATTTATTTGAAGAGCTTTCCAAACCACATAAAACCATTAAAAAAAGATAAATTAGAATTCATGAAAATTACAGCTGCAATGCAATATCAACAAGATTTCAATATAATACCTGTACAATGTTGGCTCTGTGGCCATTAAGGTATATAGGTACACCAACAAAATTACTGTACTTTTTAACAACATCTGAAAAAAAAGAACACATGCTACTTTAAATATAAACTTATACATGGATAATATGGACAGGGCATATTTTTGTCCGCTATACAGCTATACCATGGCAAACAGACAGAGATAACCAGAGTTGCTAAGATTGCAACAATTTCTAATGTAATTCTTGATGTAATGTCAATTGTGATTAGATGTGAATAATTTCATGGCATCAATTCCACTACTGATGCCCCAAGAAGTGAATGTAAGCACAGACTTTATTTCTGGTATTAAATGAAAAAATTCATATTATAGTCAGTTGTTAATGTAGTTTGTATTGCCGTAGCATTATCATGGAGATGACCCTAATGTATTTGAAGATTTGCTGGGATCAATTGTCGTTGCCAGTACACTAAATTTCTAACTTAAATCACCAACTGATGCCGGCAAATCTTTAAATACAATACTGTTATCTTCTAAATATTATATTCTAAGTATATGATTTGGAGTTTGACAAATTGTATACAACATGTTTAAACATAATCCTTTGTTACGTATCACAAATTTGAGGTCAAAAAGTGGATAATAAAATGATAGAAAATTAACTTTTTTTTTTACATTAAATCAAAATGTTTAGAGAAAACAGTATGGTAAACTGTTATCTTAAAGAAATATTCCAAGGGTCATAATTTCATAAAATATCATTGGAAGGGAACAAAATTCAAACTTGATCTGTAATCACAATGGTTGATATGCATACCAAATATCAAATAAAAATCTGCAACTGTTTAGAAAAAAGTCCGAAAACAGGTGTGTGATAGACTGCCAGAAAGACTGCATACCAATAGTCACCAATATCGGTGTTGGTAGGGGACTAAAAACAAATGAACTTACATTGAGACATTTTGACTAGTAACAAAAGAGTTACACAGCTGCATTGCATGTTAACTATATAATAAAAATAAAATTCAGACTGAAAATGTGGAATTTTGCTGTAATATGAAAAAATATTGTCTGTAAAGTTACTTCACAGGGCTAAATAACATAAAAGATTTAAAGTAGAAAGATATTTACAGATTGCAAACAGTGTTTTGAAGGAATAAAACTAGTTACAAATACCTTTAACAATATTTTCACGAGCATAGTCATAACAGTCTCCCTTTAAATGTAAAACAATTTTTGTTCCTCTATCAACAGATTCGGCCTCAGACAATTCATAAGAACCGGTCCTGTAAAATAAAAACAAGGATCCAGTTAATGTGGTCATATTAAAGAATCAGTCCTATAAAATTACAACAAGGAACCAGTTAATGTGGTCATATTAAAGAACCGGTCCTATAAAATTACAACAAGGATCCAGTTAATGTGGTCATAAGAATCAGTCCTATAAAATTAAAACTAGACAAAGTCGATCTAGCGATAACTAATACCCCCGCATTTTGTAAAAATTTTTTAACGTTTTTCGTGGACTGTGACCTTGAAATTTGATAGATTTCCACCAAAATCAATAGGCTTCTTACCAACCTAATATATAAAAATATCCCAAAGTTTCATTCAAATCACATGCAAACTTTTTGAGTTATTGTCCGGAAACAATTTTTTGTAAAAATTTCTAACGTTTTTGGTGGACTGTGACCTTGAAATTTAACCCATTTCCCCCAAAATCAAAAGACTTTTTACAAAACTGATATATAACAATATCCCAAAGTTTCATTCAAATTGAATGCAATCTTTTTGAGTTATTGTCTGGAAACAACTTTTTTGTTAAAATTTCCAACGTTTTTCGTGGACTGTGACCTTGAAATTTGACGGATTTCCCCCAAAATCAATAGGCTTCTTACCAACCTGATATATAACTATATCCTCAAGTTTCATTCAAATCGGATGTAAACTTTTTGAATTATCATTCGGAAACCAAATGTGGACGGACGAACGGACGGACGAACATGAGGACCACTATATACCCCTGACTCTGTCGAGCGGGGTATAAAAAGGATCTAGTTAATGTGGTCATAAAGAATCAGTCCTATAAAATTACAAGGATCTAGTTAATGTGGTCATAAGAATCAGTCCTATAATATTACAACAAGGAACCAGTTAATCTGGTCATAAGGATCAGTTCTATAAAATTACAACAAGGAACCAGTTAATGTGGTCATAAGAATCAGTCCTTTAAAATTACAACAAAGATCCATTAAATGTATGTGGTTTAGTAACTGTGCATTTTCATTAATCATGATCAATGCATGGTCCCTAATGTTTCAGATCTAAATAGGCCCTGTGTTCAATCTAGAATTTGGCCTAAGGGGGTAATGATGGCCCTAATAACTTACCATAGGGGGCCAGAATTTATAGCTAGGCGTCAATAAAACCAATATAGAGACATGACAACCGGACAAAAAGTGCATGTTTATCTCCAATGGGAGTAAAATATGAAGAAATACGCTTCATCTTGAAGCATGAACAACACGTTATAAAAAATCGATAATATATTGTATAAGTGAATTAGACATTTGCTTAATTGTAATTGTACATGATAAAAAGCGTACTTAAGACCAAGAATACAGTTAAATTTCCGGTATATTTTAAATGGACTTTCTCAAAGCTGTTGGCTATGGGGGAATTTCTCAAAGCAATGAAAAATTACGTTGCGCCAGTAATGACCCAGGAGGTTTTTTAAGCGCGTCAATTCAACAACTAGAGGCTCCCAGGAGCCTGTAATCGCTTACCTGGAATCCAAATGACTTAAACTATATTAAAATTTTTGAAATTAACAGTTTCAGTCTAGTTGTTATAGCTTTTAAATTACTGTGCAAAAACTAAACATTTCTTAAAAAAATTTGTTAAATACAATAACTCCTATAAGGTGCCATCGACAATTTCTGAAAATAAAATGGTTTTTGGGCTCTTTAGGGTACTTTAGAAATGTACAGTTTTACTCTACTAATAGGTGCGTTATAGACTAATTTATAATTAAAAAAAAAATTGTTATAATTAAAACTTCATTTGTCCAAATTCATAATGAAAGGGCAATAACTCCTATAAAGAGTCATCTTGCAATTTTGGACTACGCAATCATTTGTAGGGCTTCTATTGCTGATCATTTGTGCAATTTACAGTTTTAATCTAGCTACTATAGTTTTCAAGTTACGGGACAAAAATGGAAAATTTCATAACAAAATTGTCATTTAAGGGCAATAACCCCTATAAGGAGTCATCTGACAATTTCAGACCAATTAAATTAATTGTAGGGCTTTTTTTGCTGATCATTTTTGCACTTTATTATTTCACTCTAGCTGTTATGGTTTTTAAGTCACAGAACAAAAACGGAAAATTTCATAAAAAATTGTCATTTATGGGCAATAACTTATTTAAGGAGTTGTCTGACAATTTCAGACCAATCAAAAGAATTGTAGGGTCTTTGTTGCTGATCATTTGTGCAATTTACAGTTTCAATCTAGCTGCTATAGTTTTCCAGTTACAGGACAAAAACGGAAATTTCATAAAAAATTGCCATTTAAGGGCAATAACTCCTATTAGGAGTCATCTGACAATTTCAGACCAATTAAATGAATTGTAGGGCTTTTTTCTGCTGATCATTTTTGCAATTTATTATTTCACTCTAGCTGTTATGGTTTTTAAGCCACAGGACAAAAACGGAAAATTTCATAAAAAATTGTCATTTATGGGCAATAACTTATTTAAGGAGTTGTCTGACAATTTCAGACCAATCAAAAGAATTGTAGGGTCTTTATTTTTGATCATTTGTGCAATTTACAGTTTCAATCTAGCTGCTATAGTTTTCCAGGTACAGGACAAAAACGGAAAATTACACAACTTCGCACTAGTAGCAACTATTGTAGACCTTAATGTGCTGATCAATTTGAAGTAACGGTTTTCTCTATAGCTATTATAGTTTTTTAGATAATGATCAAAAACCTGTGTTGACCCCCCATGTTATATTTTTAGTAACAGCGCCATATTTGTCTGTTGATCAACACCCTGGGTACAAACTTGAAACTAGGACCCCTAAGGATGATTGTGGCCAAGTTTGAAAAAAATTGGCCCAGTGGTTTCAGAGGAGAAGATTTTTGAAAAATTTTACAACGGACAACGGACAACGGATGCCAAGTGATAGCAAAAGCTCACATGGACCTTCGGTCCAGGTGAGCTAAAAAAAGGGAATGGCGAAATGGCTCGCTCTAAATTGAACACAGTAGGCCCAGTGTGTGGTTTTTTTTGTATAGACCAACAAGCTAGTTTGGCTTTAATTTTATAATAAAACAGACAAAACACATTAATTTTGAAAATTTGTGATCCTGTAATGAGCAAGAGAGCAGAAACTACTGATGTTTGGGTTTTAAGTCTGTCCTGAGTGGGGAATAAATATTTTAGTTTTGCAGCAGAAGCAGCTCTTATTCAATATCTTGTATTTGTAAGTTACTAAAATACCTTCAATCAATGTTTTATTCAGACATAAAGCTTGTTTCGTCTGTGTTGGTGATTTTAATTACTTGGCGTTTCTGTGATACTTTTAACCTTTATTTCCTCCAGTTAAAATTCATGAGATACAATAAAACAAATTGGTTCTTCACAAATCTCATGTAATCCTAATTATGTTGATACTTTGTAAGTGTTCTCTGTGTCAGGTTTTTAGTAAGATTTATTTATGTTAACTTACTTTCATATTTACTACCATTCAAAGCTAAAGAATACTTTTCATTTCTTATCTAATTCAATTCTAACCAGAGTGTATTGTGTAATGAAGTACTTTACCCATCAGACGTCCATTTATAGGCAGGTGAGTTAGGTTTGTAGCATTTAGAATATACATCAACCTTTGATGAAACCATAAAAGATGAATAAAATCCCACTCCAAACTGACCAATGATATTATTGGCAATTTCTGAACCCGATGACTGATCCATTGATTCCAGGAACGCCTTTATAGGAAATTAAACATAATCAAAGTTAATAATCAAAACAATAATCATTTTCTTTATTTAGGCTCAGCACACATATGTTTGGAAAGAGAAAATTCTGAAATGAAAGAATTATTCATTCAAAAATTATCTTTACGAAACCAAACTCAAAGCTAAATTGAATTTTTGTACATACAAAACACAGACTCCTTTAATGCTGATCCTTTTTCAACAAGTTCCTATATATATATAATATGCCAAGAATATTGCCTTGTATAAAACAAAGAAATTAAGTAAATCAGGTAATCTAGAGTTAATACTTTTACAAAATCTTTCATTTATTCAAGTTATTAAGAAAACAAATGAACATGGTTTGAAATGTCACAAACGTCTGCTGTATAGATACTGACCTTTGATCCAGATCTAGCAATAGTACCCAGGTTGTCAATCATCTCCTCCTTGGTCATGCCTATTCCAGTGTCCTACAATAACACAATTGCATGCTGGGTAATGACATGATCAACTACGCATTTTAATGTACAGTACACCATGGAACCAAGCAAAACATTGTGGTGAGGGTGGCAATACATGTATATAAATGGATTGCTTTATATAAACTAGAGATTAATAAGATGGTATTTATCTCTGTGATCCCAGCAGACACATGACAGGACACATCACCTTGAAATGATATACCCACATGCCAAACATCAAACGCCTACCTCAAAAAAAAGAAAAAAAAAGTTATAGCCCGACTAAATTTGTTACAGGCAGACACATGGTTCATATCAGCTCCGAAATTTTTTTAAACTTCTTTTGCTTTAAACTGGTTTCTGGTATTATTTTGCTGCTGTGTAGTTTGTACATGGTAAAAGTCAGAGAGGAATCAGCTGACACTGTTTAATTATGCGCCATGTAAACATGATAAACACGGATTCTCAAAAATGTTAACAAAATTGAACGGTGAAAAGCCCACTAAAGGAAGCCATGAATAATATAGACCTCGATTGACTGTTCTTATGGTTTTCTTTTGGGATTTTTATCATAAAATGGGAAATAGTTACAAAAAATTTGGGAAATTTGCTCCAGGGGAAATTGAACAAATAATCTACCCTTGTTTTTTTTTTGCGAGGGTAAGAATTTAGTCCCTTTACTCGTAATGTAGCAGAGCGGAGTGAATCAATACCTGCACTTTGATGTTCAAAAGAAGTTGCATATACATCAGACGTGGTCGATCTTGATATATATATATCTTTTGACAGTTTCACAAGTTTTTTATCGGTTTCGTGTTTAAAATCAATCAATATTGACACGTGATGATAGTTATTGCTGTTTTTAATAACCCGTTGTGTCTTGTGTATTAATTGACATTCGTGTCTCTTTTTAATTACATTTACTACATGAAAAACAGTGAGAAACCAGTAATGAATGGCGTGTTGCATCTTGGGTAATACATTTCAGTGAGAAACCAGTAATGAATGGCGTGTTGCATCTTGGGATTTTTTATAAATATACCGAAATTAGAATTTTTTATTTGCTTCATTACGAGCAATAGGACTGAATTCTGCTGTTAATCCGACAAATCACAAAACTAACTTCGAATTATAACGGCTGTAAAATTCAGCCTACAAGGGAAACAGCCCAAATTCTGAGGCAAATTCAAGCTAACAAAATCACTGACGGTGTCCAATTTTATTGGGGGAGGAAGGCAGAGTACCAGGTGAAAAACCTCCAAAATTCAGAAGGAAAACTGACAATTCTTGTCAACTAAGATTGGAGTCAAGCACAAACCATCCTAAGTGAGACTTGAACCCACAACCTCAGTGTTGTCAGGCATGCGGATCTATCTCAATAATGTCTTGATCTGGAGTTTAGAAGAATACATCCTTTAGTTACATCCTACAGAAAATATTATACATATGTACAACAGCAAGAAGTTTCAGCATCAAACTATTGAATACCTGAATAGTAAATGTTTTCTTTTCATCGTCTGTGGCGATATGTATTTCCAGAGGTAAACCATCCGCTGATGCACCTTGGTCCAACATCTGTATATATCTAAGTTTCTCCAAGGCATCACTGGCATTGGAGATTAACTCCCTTATAAATACCTTTAAGTAAACAAATAAATGTTATAAAACTGAACAAATAATTATGATAACAACTTAAAGCCATTTTATTAAATAGTCTACAGTGGCATAGAAAAGAATTTGTTGTGGAAATAGGTTGTGGCATCTATTAGAAAAACAAAAACCATAAAAACAAGTCCTGTAATTTTCTGACTATAGATATTTTTTCTTTAGAGTCTTTGCTGTCCTAGTCTTCTAAGAGTGAAAGCTGATTCAGAAAAAGATACGTGAAACTAGAGACTACAGGCTGGAAAGACAAATGAGTTTTAGCTATCTTTAAATTTGTGTAATTTATATATTTTTACTTTATATTTTATTTATAGATACTAGTATTAAATTACTGGACAAAAACTCTTAATAAGAAGTCATCAGACAATTTCTGCAAAATCAGATTATTCAAAAGCCTTGTCCTCAAGTTAAATTTAGTTATTTACAGGTTTACTTTGTTGCAGGTTTAAATTTATAACACAAAAACAGATAGTTGTGCCTCTAATCAAAATTAAAGGGCTACAACTCCTATAAAGAATCATCTGACAGTTTTCAAGTGATTTGTAGGCCTTCCCTTGCTGATCATTTTTGCTATTTACAGTTTCACTCTAACTGTTATAGCTTTGAATGCTAGATGACTCATCCCCGTTCCCAACTCATCGCCATTTAAGGTTGGTGGACTTATCGCCTATTTTTTCATAACTAACTGCCAACCAGTTCAATTATCACCTTTTGATAATTATATGTAAGTGAATGTATTGTTTTCATTGTAATCAATATAATTAGTTCATTCAAAGTTGATTACAATTCGATCAAAGCAACTACCGCCCTGACACTTGCTCAAAATCTTAGGTGTGAAAATACATCAAGACTAATTAAATACTAACATAGTGTTTGTTTTTTTTAATTAGGCTGGGACGCTGCTGTTCTTAATTGGGTTAATTGGGTAGCATAAAATGGCAAGAAAATTTGATTTTGTATCATTTGCTGTCTCTTACACAATACATGCAACATGCCTTGCTTCAACCCTTGCTCATGCAGTTTGTGACAAGAGAGTGACAACCAGTCACTTGGCCATGCTTTGTGACCAGTGTTACTTGTGGTGTCATCTGACCTGCCAAAATGGGAGATCATTGGCATAGTACAGATCCTTGCCTGAGGAGTTCAACTGGCGCTGCCCTCCTTGTACACCACCTGTAGAAGAGCCTGTTCTAAGCGACCTAGACTCTCCGCTATTGAAATGCCTGGCCTACCCAACGCTAACTCCATGAGATTGTCAGAGGATTTTGAGGACAACTACGTGCAAAGCTGGTGTTAAAGAAGAGACTGGAACCTTCACTCAAGGAGTTCATTACACTGTCATCCACCCAGTGTTGGAGCTTTAACAGCTGCTAAAGTCAGAGCGGAGATCAGGACAAAGTCTAAAACAACCTTTTGCAGCAGCACAGAAGTTGGTGTAGGCGGCTGTTCGACAACATGTTTACCCACAAGAACCATGTGCTGCACTTTCTCAGCCAGCTGTGTTGGTGAGAGCAGCCAACCAATAGAGACAGAAGACTCACCCGCATCATCCAACCAGCTTAGATTTTGAAGTGAATGAGGAGGCTATCCGGAGAAAAGTTTTGTCCCCATCACCTACTGGCAACGGAGAAGCTATTGGCTTTGCTCACCAGTGGGAAACAGTGGTTCGTGGACGGAACGTTCAAACAAGTGCGAGAACCCTTCAAGCAGCTGTATAGTTTCCACACATTCATCAAGGTTGAAGGCCAACTGAAGAAAGGCCCTCTAGCATTTGTGGTGATGTCGGGGAAATTAGGACGAGATTATGAAGCTGTTTTGAAGGTGCTTCTAGAGCAGCTGCCAGCTCCACCCAAGGTCAAGACAATCACCCCTGACTTCAAGGCAGCTATTTGGCAAGCGGTTACACAAACCCTCCAAAGCTACGATGAGGCTGCAATTTCCATTTCACCCAGGCTGTTTGGAGGAAGCTACAAGAAGTTGGGCTCCAGAACGCTTTCTACAAGAAAGAAAAGACGTACAAGTTTTGCAAGACCCTCATGGCACTAGCCTTCCTGCCTGCTGCCCATATCAGAGCTCAGTTCAAGGACTTAGTTCAGCTGTGCCCTGCGGAGGGGAAGACCCGCGAGTTGGTGGACTACGTTGAACGTCAGTGGATGGACAATGCAGTCTTCCCGGTGGAGTCGTGGGGTGTCTTCATGAGACCCGTGGGCACAAACAATGATGTGCAAAGGTGGCACAACCAACTCAACCAGACAGGGAAGGTCAACCTGAATATCTACCAGCTGATCTCTTTGCTGCATGATGAAACCAAGGCTTTCCCCATGCAGATTAGGTTCTTGAGTGGAGGTGCTGTCCTGATACCAACGAAGCCAACATCGCTAGAGACAGCATGAAATTATCACAGCATGGGAGGACCTTAATACTGGCCGTTTGTCTGGTGCTCAGCTTTTATGGAAATGTGCAAAGCTGAATGATCCTGTGGTTCGGGAATAGTACAGAAAAGAAAACAAAGACTCTTTTTATAATTTTGTGATGCTATATATGCTATATGCTTTTTTTGCGATACTGTATTTCAACAATTGTATATGTATAAACTATGTTAAAATTGGCAATGAGTCTACCAGCTGATTTAAAATCGGTGATGAGTCGACAAGCGGATTAAAAAATGAGTCGACCAACCTCGATTGGAATTGAGTTGGTAGTGGCGAGGAGTCGTCCTGTTACCATAGCTTTAAGCTACAGGACAAAAACCGAACTTTATATAGAAAAATGTTCATTTTTGGGCAATAACTACTACAAGGAGTAGTCAGACACTTTGTGATTTGAAGGCAATGTTTTGCTGAACAATTTAGCAATTTACAATGTCAATCTGGCTCTTATAGTTTTCAATTCATATTGTAAAAATTGAAAATTTTGTCTTTAAATAGACTTAAGTCCAGGTGAACTAAAAAATCTTTCATGTACATGTACATTGTATGGATGATTTCAAATTTCACTTGTTGACTTCTAAAGAATTGTTGAAAGTTTTCATTAAGTTTATACTTCAGCATTACAAATTGGGTATTTAAAGAAAAAAAATGACATGTATACCTCTTTTTCTGAATACAGAGATCTAGCAACAATATCAAGTAGTTTTCTGGTCTCTGCTTGGAACTCATGTTTGTTGGCAGGTCCTATAACAGCAAAAGAAAATTTGATGTGTTTAAGTTAAAACATCAAACAAAACATAACAACAGATATTGAAAATGTGAACCTGTCTATAAAGAGCACTAAAGGGCCTCTTAATAAAGAGGTTCACACTTATGGAATGTTCACAATTCTGTGCTGTACAAACATATACAATAGGTATTTTAATTGTTTCCAGTATTTTATAGAATGTTGGTATGGTGGATGTACAAATAATTTTTTTATTTTAATTCAGACGGTAATCATTGACATAATTTTTTTTATAAATACATGTATTCTGTGCAATCTCCATATATCATTATTACATGATATGTTGCATGCAGAACCATATACACACTAAACATTATTGTTGTATGACGGTCTACATTGGCGTTTTGGATTTTGAGCAGTATTAAATTTAATATCATTTAAAATGACTGCTTTTCATTTTAGGACATTATCTATGTAGGATCGACTACTATTATTTGTTATGCAACTAGTCTGTTTGATAATTGTACATTTTTGGTTTTTCAATGGGCTGCTTTAAAGACAAAGCCATCTGTTTTGAAGGCATTTTAACCATAAACTGTATTCTTATTTCCAAATTTAAAAGGATTTAACAAAAGCAAGAACTTACATATACTGTAATAACTGAAGTTTTGTGGTGTCTGAACAAAGAATTAAATAAGTCACAATATTTTTGTATCTTAACAAATTAATTACTTTACAAAATCAAAACTGTGTTTAACCATGTCAGTTTTTTATATGTGAGATTATTTAGTAGTGATCTCGTGGGTTTTTTAACCCTAACCCCTGCATTTTCTGATTTTATCAGCAACTTCACATTTAATGTACAAAATGTACACATGTAACCTCGGCATGTCTAAGGCAACAGGCAAGATCAATATACTGATAATGATAACATAGGTCAATGTGACTAAAGGGAAAAAGAAAAAGGAAATATACTTTATAGATAATTTGTACCTTTTGCTCTTTCTGTGTTTTTTATTATTGAGTGGTAATCATCCTCTACTTCAGCCTTTTCTGACTGCTCCGCAGCGTAGTGCCTGGGTGAAGTATACATCGTGCGTGTCCATGGCCGACGTTGATTCACTTCATAGATTGGTACTGTGTTTTGACCTAGGACATTTAAATCTTTTTTTTTAAAAAGGAGTCATTTTCAAACAAATGATAAATTGACAACTACCACAGTGATGTCCTTAAAGATCCTACCCTGGTGTACTAGTATTATAGCAGATGAAAGTAATGTTCATACTGTATATATCATGTAATGATCAAGAATTCTTACTTTAAACTAGACAAAGTCGATCTAGCGTTTGTAAAAATTTGTAATGTTTTCGTGGAATCTGACCTTGAAATTTGACTGATTTCCCCTAAAATCGACAGGCTTCTTACATGTACCAACAAAATATATAACAATATCCCACAGTTTCATTCAAATCGGATGCAAACATTTTGAGTTATTGTCCAGAAAGAACTTTTCTTCTAAAAATTTGAAACCACCAGTTTATTAGCAACTCTTAATTTTAACTATAAAGAGTGTTCATCAACACGGACACATTTACTGTTTCATAAACATTCTAATTAAAGCATATTTGCCGCTGGAGCAGGGCTAATGCTCGGTCAAAGTTATAGGGAGAAGTCACTTCTCTTTTGGGTGGCTGACAGGGAGAAGTGGGTGGACAACAGGGAGAAGTTGCATTATATGTCGCGAAAGCATCCTGTTTTCTTTGGGTGTTTTTTTAAATAAGTGTTGGCATTTGCATTTTTATTGTTATATGGTTTTTAGCAGTTTAATTTATTGAGGATAAAGTATTAAAGATTTCATTGACTATTCAATAATTCTAATATGATTTGCATATTTAGAAATAGGTTTATTTGATTGGTCTAGATTACTTCCGGTTGAGGTTTTTAACGAAATATATTTTTTGATAAATTAAGTTGACTCCATTTATTTTAGGATAAACGAAGTTGACCGAACTATTTTTAGCGTAACCAATGTAAACATAAATGGCGGCTTTCATTATAGAAAGTAGCGATCAACTTACAAATTATTTAATGAATTATCATTAATGATTTGTTAAATTTAAAACTTTCCCTGTGTCGATACAGAAAATATGGTTACAGATTGATGTAAAACTAAAAATTGTGTTGATTAAAATCAGAAAATGGTTTATGGAAATAATCATACATTTAAAAATAAACAAAATATTCATCATCCTATGCTCTGTTCTGTCTGTCGAAAATGGCATACAGTATGCCCAGAATGCATGGTCACTCAAACACTCTACACAGTGTAGAGTGTTTCACGGTGTTACAACGATAATTTTGAGTGTAGACACTCAAAATCACTCACAGCTCATCTCTACCGGTCCCCAAATTGCAAAAAATAATTGTTTATTCAATTTGTTGTTAGTCACTCTTGCATTACCAACAGCTATAGACTGTCAATACGAAGAATTTAGAACTTTAAAATTTTAAATAATTTTCGTCAATAAATCGGAACTTGCACTAGAACCACAGGGGCTCGTAAAAATTGATTTACTTGCGCTTTTGATTGATACTGGGTCGGTTTTGTTATAGCGTGGGAGAAGGGAAGAAACAGAGTCTATACCCGCCAGCTTTCAAAATTTTTCTTAAAATATTACTTTACCTCTATCTACACGGGTTTGTAATTATTTCTGTTCCTAATTGAATTATCTTCATGAAAAAAACCTACCTTTATGTTTCTAATGTCATTCAAAACTCTCAAATTTTATTAATTTCCACCAGTTTGAAACGAAATGGACAATAACCCTGGACGGAAGTGTTGACTCTATCGTTTGTCGTCTTTGAGGCCTTTCGGTACTCACTTTCTCAGTAACGATAAAGTCCACTTCCGGACACAACTGTTTAACCACGCAATCATCAGAAAGTAATCGAGGTCAAATATACATTTACATCTTTAATGAACCAAAACCATGAAATAAAAACAGAAGTTTCATTTAAAAATCATTATCCGCATACACATTAAAAATGTCAATTTTTTTACACCGAATTTGACCCATATTAGAGATAAAAATAGATCGATTGGTTTATGTGCTAAGTAACTGTTACTGGTATAACGTTCTAGTTTCATTATGTTTTCACTGAAATAATATGCGAATTTAGTTTCGTTTGTCCAAAAAATTGACAATAGGCATACACTAGAAATATTTTTCTCCTTACTCTAGACTAAAGCCACGTGTAACATGTACCAGGGATCCTCGCAACGCGTCTAGATGCGTATTGTACGCGTCTTTTCAGTTCTGGACGCGCCTTTTCAACATCTAACGCGTCCGTGTCAGTTGTCAGACGCGTACAAATTTCCGTCATGTCAATTCCGTCTCCGATGCGTGATTACGTATCCTTACAAATGGCAATCGATGTTTACCTGTCGTCCGATTCTCAGCAGGTAGCAATCACTCGGGCGGCAAATATGCTTTAATTAAGATGTTTATTAAACAATAAACGTGCAGTGCTGATGGACACTCTTTATGGTTAAAATTAAGCGTTGATAATACACTCGTTTCAAATTTTAATACACGTTCGAATCCTTGCATTGCAGTTGCACTCCTTACGATTTTTTTAAAGAATTCTTGACCGGTACAAAGATATCTTCAATATGAGCATCAATTAGTTATCTTATAAACTTTTAATTTTTGTATATGTCAAAAAGATAATCTGCTATAGACTAGGATCTGAAAAGGGGGGGGGGGGTGGGTGAGTAATGAGTTGTTTGGAAGAAATATTAATGTCAGCATCTGTTTCAAGGTAAGACAAAAGTCTCTCTTTAATGGGCAAACATCAGCATGTTTCAAGTAATGAGTGCAGTTCAATTATACTCCAAAAGACTTCCAAACTCAGCTACTACTAATATAAAAAAGCATTGGATAAACATTCTGCAAGCCATATTATATCTTTTTATAAAAAGACATTTAATGGGTCGGTCATCAAAGAAAACGGTTGTATGCAAGCACAGCTGGACTCATCTGCGATATGTGGGACTCATGAAAATTTTTTGGGACTTGCCACTTTCAAAAGTGATGAGTCCAGGACTCACCATAAAAAAATCCTACAAGTATCACTGATGTACATAAATACAACTGACCTGTTAAACCGTGTGCTTTGCATAAAGTATAGTGTGGGATAAAAGCTTTACATTTAACTTCAGTATTGCCGAAATTAAAAAAAAAGTAAGTTCTGTTTGAAAAAAATTCTTATTCACGTAAAATAGTTTTGAAAATACAATGCTGACCGAAATAGAAATAAATAAAAATAGGTTTCCAGGCATGCGCACGATTTGCATAAATTCGCGAAGTGAAAGAAGCTGAACTGTGAATTGTACTAGCACAGCTCACTCTCCTCAACTTCCAAGATTGCAATAAATCAAATTGTTAACGTTGTTGAAACCCCTAAAGACGCTATATATTTATAATTTCTTTTTAAATATAGATAGACATATAAAGACCGACAAGTGCGCAAAAAAGAAAAATCGTGAAGTTCGAAGACTGAACACATTTTAATTTTGTAGTAATGAGAAAATCAAGACATTAGTTGGTTCTTTGCTTGCAATAAACAATCGATACAATATATTTTCTACACCCTGAAAATCCGAAAAACACAGTGCAACACCGTGTTACACCCGAAAGTCGCTACATCAAGGGGATTAATTTTAAGGTGGTGATAGATAACACTCTGAAACACTGTGATTTTCCGAGAAAATTTTGGTGATACACCCTGTAACACCGAGAAATTTCTCTTATTTGAGTGTTTGAGTGACCACACACTCTGGGAGTACTGTATATCGGAAAACTTGTATTTTCAGTGAAATATGTGTGATATGTCATAAGTACGCCCATTACATGGAAAGATTAGCAAAAACTTAAGTTAGGGTCCTTTCTCCAAGTACCTGTGATGGTTGCCCTATGATTATCTGCAAGTTCTTAATTACTGGATCTGTGGGGCAAAAAATTTAAGTTATTAGACTTCTGTAGCCGCCTCTCATTTAGGTTTGTATAGATATAACTTTTGTTTTGTGGGTTGTAACCGTGAAAAATAAAGACCCAATTTGCACCTTTTTGGATCTACAAAAGGAGCATAAGCTCAACCAAACGCGGTAAGCAGTTTTCAAACAAGACTGCTGACTTGAAAGTATAGGTAAATTGGACAAAAAATTCTGAGATAAGTGTTTGTGTCTGTGATTGTCTCATGGGCAAGAGACAATCAACTGTCGCTTTGTATATATATAGCTCTATTTAGTGGGTGTTGCACAAACTCTTTTAGTTTGTTTGTTTGATGGTGTTTAACACCACTTTCAGCAATTTTTCAGCTATATCATGGCGTCCAGTTTTTATTGGGGGAGTAAGCCGCAGTACTCAGAGAAAACCCCCCACCTGCCATAGGAAAACTGGCAATCCTTGTCAATTAAGATAGGAGTCGAGTACACCCTGCCTGCAGTGAGAATTGAACCCGCAAATCTCAGTGTTGACAGACCACGTGATCAATAGTAGACGACCACTCGGCCACCGAACTGTTTTAGTTGATGTTGGCCTAGATCCCATGTATGATATGGTGGTGGGTAAGTGGATTAGGAGCTATACATTTCACACCAGTATCCGGATTTAGCTAATATACAGAGGGGACAACGTGTTTTTTATAAAAAACACTAACCCACCATGGAAGTTAATCCTTTTCTCTATCACCCACCATGGTATATCCACGCCTACTATCGTGGTTAAGAATCTTCTCAGGTAATCTTACCACGGTGGATGCATATGAGGGAGTTCAGTCTACCATGGCATGTCGCCACAGGGGTCCGGCCACGATATCTCCGCGGTGGTACATGACAACATAAACGTTGTCATTTAATTGATTGCGGGTTTAAACATCGTTACCCGAATGAAAAGAGAACATTTTAAAACAGTGCTTAAGAATAATTTGTACATGCATTTTATTTGTTGATAATCAATAATGATTTAATGTGCCGGTAGACTTGAAGATCGAATATTTGTTCAACCGGATGCATGTGTTATGCATTAAATATTACCCTGAACAAGTTCGGTAAATTATCCGGATTTGAATTGTCACATTACGTTTTTGTGTATTACAACGCATAACGAATTGTCCTGAAGTTGTACGCGAACTCTCTTTAATCAATTATAAATCCTTTTCGACAGAAAACGGGCAGTTGAGCGGCGATCTTTTTCTTTATTTGGTATTTAAAACCAGAGTTGTTTTAACAAACGCGGACAAAAGTTTACATCACGTATAGTTATATAAAATTCGTTAACAGGATGGGATACAACAAATAAATTACTAAATTGAAGCCAACATGCAGCAAGATTAATAAATATGTGAAAAGTTTATAAACGAGAATCGCCACATAAAATATAGTTTAACTACGATATGGCACAGGCGCCTGTTTCACAAGGTTGAATGAAGTCTTACGTACGCACAATTCTAAATACACATTTACTTTGGACAATGGCGTTTTAAACGATAACAATTAATATAACAGGTTTATATATAAAAAGTAGTGATGTGCTTCTGAGCTAAATATACAAAACTGACAATTTTTCAAATGGAAGCAGACGTGTTATTTGTATAAAGTTCCCGTTAAAATTAACTCGCAGTTTCGGTGTTTTTGCATGACATAGTATTTATTGGGATTCTCGAGATCAGACCCCTTTTAGACTTGCCTTAGTTCTCTAAATACAAATACTTATTCTTAATATTTTGTTGTATCGTGGTACATTGATCAAACAATAAAATATGCATAGTTACTTTCGTCTGTTATAACATGAACAAAACAAATCGGAATAAAATTATTTTTGAAGACGAAAGAACTGATTTGTCCACACTCATATCAATATAAAATAATTGCCCGAATTTACTCAACAGTATGTAAGTTTGTTTTCTTTTGTTCTTTTTTGTTTTTTGTTGTTGTTGGGGTTTTTTTTGCGCGCCGATACGAATGTCTGTTTGCGGACATAGGGTCTTGTCGTAACATTATAGAAGTTATAAGGATGCTACTTAAGTCTTTTCTACAACAAAAGTTGATGATGTGTCAGGCTTTTAACACTGAAACGACTATTATGGTTGATTCTATATCAGGATTGTATTTTTTTAACACACGTGGTTCAACACCGACGAATCGAGTATAAAATCATTTGTGGAACAATATATTCTGCGACATTTATCAGGGCTCACGCTGGGTCAAAATTATAGGGAGAAGTCACTTCTCTTTTGGGTGGCTGACAGGGAGAAGTGAGGATAGAACAGGGAGAAGTGGGTGGAAAACAGGGAGAAGTTGCAGTATATGTCGCGAAAGCGTCCTGTTTTCCTTCTTTTTTTTTAAATTAGTGTTGGCATTTGCATTTTTATTATGTTTTTTTTTAGCAGTTTAATTTATTGAGGATAAAGTATCAAAGATTTGATTAACTATTCAGTATACTTATTTCACACATTTTCAAAAATACATGTATTAAACATAACAATAAAAAAAGAATCAACTGTCACAAAACTGTTCATTAAAATAAATGTTTCTTTGTCATTGATACACAATTTGATTGATTTATAATGAAGTACTATTAGAACTAGAAGAAGAAAATAATATATTATTTAAAATTGTAAAATTCACTATTAAAAGTATTTAAACATATTTAACTTAAATTTGTTTTAAGTAACTGCCAAAATACTATTTTTACTACGTGTCTATCATTGCATAACTCATTTCACCACTATCAGCGTAGTATATTTGCAATCTCCGGCACCAAATTCATATCCGGTCTGGAAATATTCACAAATTCTTGTGCTCTGAACTGGTTTTCGGTTATATTGTAAACCTACGCTTTATATTCCAAATAAAAGTGAAAAGGGTACCAGTTCAACTTTGGCGCGTAAACATAATAAACATGACGAGGTATCAAAAATATGAAGATTTCTTACCAAAAGGGGAATAAAATTTGAAAGGCGACATTAGGCGATTCTACAAAATGAAAGGGCGACTTCACTTCGCTTTTGAAGATGATCGACGGCGAAGTGAGACCACGATAAGGCGACTTCTTCGCCCGAGTCGCCCTCCAACGCGAGCCCTGATTTATATTAAGTAATAATTCAGAAAATTTGAAAATGTAGCATTTTAAGTCGTATATTGATTTTGATATATTTGACGTTTTTAAAACGAATTTCTTTACAAGTCTCGTATTTATTGTGTAATGTGCTTATTTCTTTACCGTTAAAAATGTGAAGCCGCGTGTTCACCTGTTAATTATAAAATTATACAATACACAAGTTTATTGAAATGTTTGAGAGCACGTGCTTGAAAAAATGATGACTGGACAATACTTAGATAATCGATCGATTTAAGGTGTGACACAATTTACATCCGGTAAAAGTTCAAACGGTTGGAACATTAATCAGAGGCGCTGACAGGGAAATTTTGACGATAGAATAGCAAAGATTTTGACAATTTTAAGGGCAAAATGCGGTGTTCTAACCTTTTAGAACACGTTAAGGGAATAATTGTCAATCAAATCAGTGACAATAAACTTTAAGGTATTCTGTATAATGAATAGATAAACAGAACGCAGATTAATTTTGTTGTCAAACAAACGTATTAAAACGGCATATTTTAACACAAATATCTAAATTAAATCGCAACATTTTAATTTTTTCACTGTGTAAGCATGAAAGGAAATTGAAAATCCACCGTGGTCAACACGGTGGGTCACGATATGTAGTGGACATAACACGATGTACCGCAGAATACCACCGTGGCGTATGGTGGTGAATTTCTTAATGAAAAAACCACGACCACGGTATATAGTGGGCAATATAAAAAACACGTTGTCACGTCTGTACCTCGGACCTGTGCCGTTTTATACTGGATTGCACTTAGGTTTACTGCATGTTATTTTAATGTTTTAGCCTGCACATGCACACCGTTGCTACTTGTATAATCAAAATTCAGTTGCTTATCCGCTTGTCACTCGTCAATAGTGAACGCTCCAGATAGTGGAGGATATACTCTATACGAAGAAGGTGACCCTATATACTATAGCCCAGGGCCTATGCATGACCACACATTTTAACAGAAAAAAAGAACAAATTTTACGAAATACAAAGTACCTATACCAAGAAGACTGTTTGTTGTTCCTATGACAGATGGATGTAATCGTGTACAACGACTGATATGCTTAATTTTGCGAAGGACACATGACCTTATGGAGGCTGCCATGATGAAATCCAAAAGCGGAAATAAAGCGTGGATTTTAAAAATCGCAACGGTCAATCTCCGGAATTACAGTCAATAACATATGATTGTACTAGAAAATAGTTAGCTCATCTTTAAACAAAATCGGTTGTAATAGTTGCCATTGCTAGTTTTTTAATTCATCACGCGCATAAAATTCTGGCTGAAATACCATTAAATAGACCAATTTAGATCTGAAAAAGTACACACAAGACATTTGTAAGAACATTTTAGGTTAAAAAAAAAAGCTTGAAAAATAGGAACAAAAACAGAACTTGGAAGACTGTCATTTTATAAACGCTCAAACAATTATATATTATAGTACAGATATATAAAGATGTAGATTTTTAAAAAGTAAAAATAAACCCAAATTAAAAGAGGCATAAAACGTTAATAAATGTCAACACTGAGGGAAACTATATATAATTGGTATACTACAGTGCAAAATTCTTTGCAGAACTCTAGACCTTAATAGACCAGAATACGAAGATTTTGATCTACCATTTTTAAAAACTAAAAAATAAGTTAAAGAAAACAATACAAGATTTTATTTCTGAATGCTATATAAGAATATAAAAGCTAAATTAAATAATTTAGATAACGAATCTTTACAGATTATTTAGTAAAATAAAAACAGACATTAAAATTGAATACTATTTAATAAATGACAATATAGTTTCATATATAGGCAAAAGGATAACAAAATTATGAGTGATTCAGTGGTCATTCATAAGACAGGGTAGGTATCTTCATATTCCCAGATGTCAACGAATCTGCTCTAAATGCCAAATTTTTGAAGACGAATAACATTTTCTTTTTCACTGTCAAATAAAAACCCACCCAAGAGATATTTTGCTTTCAAAAATTTCAAATATAGTCAATAGCCTTGCAAACTAAAACACCGAATAAAAAGTAAAATACGTCCAAAATCAGAACATTTAACATATATATCAAGGACTTTTTAAAGCGATCATTTGAAATGCGAAAATTGGGTCCACATAGTTTAAAATGTATTAGAAATAATAAATATTGTACTTTGATTATGTTTGTATATTTGTGTTCCGTAAGTATGTTTATGTTTGAAATGTTGCTTTGTCGCATACGGTTGTAGTTTGCAACTAATAAACACGATGCATGATATAACGAAATCATATATAAAGAACAAATTGATCTTGTTATTCTGGATTTCAGCAAGGCGTTTGACACTGTTCCACATCGTAAACTGCTCCATAAACTCTCACATTACGGAATAGGAGGAAATATAAATCTCTGGATAAGAAATTTTCTCACGCACCGACATCAGCGTTTTGTCATATCCTCATCTCCTTGTACAGTCAACTCTGGTGTCCCGCGGGGAACTGTGTTGGGCCTTCTTTTATTTTTATATCACATAAATGATCTCCCTAACAGTGTTAAATCCCAAGTCCGATTATTTGCGGATGATTGTTTATTATACAGAACTACAAAATCTTGGAATGATCACTTAAACCTACAACGCGACTTAGATTCACTGCAAAAATGGGCAAATACTTGGGAGATGAAGTTTAATGCAACAAAATGCTATGTCATGACAATCCATCGTAAAAAACAACCGTCAATATTTAAATACTCTTTAAACCATCATATTTTAGAACAGGTCGATGAAAATCCCTATCTAGGCGTAATAATTAATGTAAATCTCAAATGGAGCACACATATATCCAAAATCTGTAATCGAGCAAATAGCATCCTAGGCTTTATTCGTAGAAATCTTAAACACAGTAGTGTATCGTTTAAAAAAACGGCCTATACGTCTTTAGTTCGTTCGATACTTGAATACTCATGCACAGTATGGGACCCGTACCTTCAAAAAGATATCATTCTACTAGAAAGTGTGCAGCGTCGGGCCGCCAGACTTGTCAAAAATGATTATAACCATAAAAGTAGTGTCACCGAAATGATTAACAGCCTGGTTGGAAGCCTGGTTGTAGAAGAATTACGTCTCACTCTACTTTTAAGATCTTGAACAACCTGGTAGTGCTACCCACTGACCCACTTGATTTATATCTAAACCCACGTAAACAAAGGAAATCAAACTCAAAAGCATTGCATTATATATATTGTAACACTGATAATTTTAAAAATTCATTTGTACCGAGAACAATTATAGACTGGAACTCTTTGGCAGATCAGTGTGTTACAGCGAAATCTTTATCTCAGTTTAAATCAGAATTATATACTTTGAATCCAATATCTGCTCAGCGCGACTAACATCAGCGCACTCCCCTCCACTCAAAGATTAATGCTCATTAGTGTATTTGAGTATTATACAGTTTTGAGTATTATACAGATACAGACAGATGCAATAAAAAAATAACTAAACTTTCGTTCGCATGTGTTAGGTGCGGTCTTTATACTTTGTTGTGTATGTTAATATGTCATGCCGACTCTAAAATAAAGTTTTTCTTATCACCCCATCCTATCCCATCTTATTTTATACTATAACCACACGTTTTTCTAGCACTTTTTGTAGTTGTTTCAACGACAAAAGATTGTTATTAAATTATTTCGTTAAGAAAGCGATTGGATTTAATAAAATCCATTTGCGCAACTTGGCATATAAACCGTTGGTCTCGTTCGACTAATGCTATCTGCAACAATTGGTCGACCATTCATTAAAGTGGGGTGTATTGTTCAGATTTGTTTGATGAGGGATCTTTTTTCTCTTAAGAAATTAAGATAAGAATATCCACAGTAAACAATAGGACGAAAAGACAGTAAATGACTTTCGGAGGATGTGTTTTTCATCAATTAATCGGAATTATAATGGGTACAAATGGTGCCCCGCTCCTTGACGATTTATTCCTGTATTCGTATGAAATTAAATTTATTCAATGTCTTATTAAAGATAAGAAGAGAGCTAAAGCTAAGTCCTTTAATTTCACTTATAGATTTATTGATGTCCTTTCAATAAACAACACTCAATTTGCTGAGTGACCTTCGTTAATATATCCTGGAAATTAAAGAAACCACAGACAATAGCTTTATATATACATCATTATTAGACTTACACATCGAATATGACGCCACCAATTAGTCATCTCAGCACACGAATTTACCACAAACAAGACGGCAATATCCAAGCTTCTCCAGCATAGAGTGTCTATATTCCTTAATTCATCTGTAATCGTATAAGAGCTTGCAGAGAGTATACTGATGTTTAAAAAGTAAACAATTTCTTCGCATGGACGTATAAGCTAAGTTTACAACGGGAGAAAAAAGCCTCGTCCACGCAATTTCTATATAAGTTGATGATAAATATTCTATCTCGTGTAAAGATATATTGTCGATAGTTTTTCCAACTTTTAAATTCAGTACATAGTGATTATGCCGCGATGCTCATTGGATACACAGATTACTGTATGACACCCAACCCTTTTTATATCAACACATCAACTTACACACACACAGTAATAGAAGAGCGAGGGGTTTGGCGTTCCATAACACCAGGTCAAGTTTACCAACCAATTCCTTTGAAATGCCTGTACCCAATCAGAACCGCTGCTGTAGTTGCTTCATTTTAAGTTGTTAGTTCTTGAGTTTTCCGGTTTCTTGTACTTCTGTAGGTTGTCTTTAATTAAATTTTTTTTTTAAATTGTCTTGTCTTGTCTTTCATTCATTCATATAATATGTACGTAAACGTTCTCCACACCATTTATATATTTATATTCACACATTTTTGTGTCATTTGTGGTTAGTAAGCATACGCACGATCATTAATAAATTTACAAACATGATACATATGGCCTGATATAGCATATCTTATGAGGTAATTTATAATGAACTTGTCGGCAAGGTCATTTGTAATGAAGCTAATTTTTAAATTTAGCAATTACTCGACAACGCTTAATTCACTCAACCTAAGGAAAAATCGTTTGCCTGATTTTCTAGATACACTTGTGTCATGTTTGTAGCTGACTGATTAACAAAAGTTCATAAAGACGAATGTTCTGTCCCACATCTCTGCTACTGCACAATGCAAAAGTCATAAAATAGGCTGCAAATGTGAAGGTAAGTAATGGTAACTTTTTTTTATCGATTTCAAATAGAGTATGTTTAAACATTCAATATGACTATAGTAGCGGATATTGAAAATTAACAACATTCTCTGTCAACCTGCAGCAAAACTTAAAAGTTTTCTCTAAATTAAAGGTTCGACGCCATCTGCACTCAAACGATCTGGTGCAAAAATTTTAAACTGTGAACTGAATCCTGATTGTTTGCACTGATATTTTGTTTTTTTCTTCATCTTTGGTGTAGTAAATATTATAATTTGAGTACTGGTATCTTATATGAAATATTATTTTCAACGTTTTTTCGTCTTGAACTTGCATGACCGTCTGCAGTTCTCGGCAACAGGGTTTTTGGGGATCTAGAAACATAAGAAGGCTCCCTTTTTAGATCTTAAAAGGTTTTAAAAAATGGGACAGTTTTGTGAACTTCTGGCGCTTTCTGACTTTCTTACGTTTGGTGTGTTGATTTTGCATACTTGACAAGGCTGTCATCTGCATCCTACATACTTGACATGTTGTCGTCAGCATCCTACATACTTGACATGCTGTCGTCATCATCCTACATACTTGACACGCTGTCTTCTGCATCCTACATACTTGACCTGCTGTCGTCTGCATCCTACATACTTGACACGCTGTTGTCTGCATCCTACATACTTGACACGCTGTTGTCGGCATCCTACATACTTGACATGCTGTCGTCTGCATCCTACATACTTGACATGGTGTCGTCTGCATCCTTCATACTTGACACGCTGTTGTCTGCATCCTACATACTTGACACGCTGTTGTCTGCATCCTACATACTTGACATGCTGTCGTCTGCATCCTACATACTTGACATGGTGTCGTCTGCATCCTACATACTTGACACGCTGTTGTCTGCATCCTACATACTTGACATGCTGTTGTCTGCATCCTACATACTTGACATGCTGTCGTCTGCATATCCTACATACTCGACATGCTGCCGTCTGCATCCTACATACTTGACATGCTGTCGTCTGCATCCTACATACATGACATACTGTCGTCTGCATCCTACATACTTGACGTGCTGTCGTCTGCATCCTACATACTTGACATGCTGCTGTCTGCATCCTACATACTTGACATACTGTCGTCTGCAACATACATACATGACATACTGTCGTCTGCATCCTACATACTTGACCTGCTGTCGTCTGCATCCTACATACTTGACCTGCTGTCGTCTGCATATCCTACATACTTGACATGCTGCTGTCTGCATCCTACATACTTGACATACTGTCGTCTGCAACATACATACATGACATACTGTCGTCTGCATCCTACATACTTGACCTGCTGTCGTCTGCATCCTACATACTTGACCTGCTGTCGTCTGCATCCTACATACTTGACATGCTGCCGTCTGCATCCTACATACTTGACATGGTGTCGTCTGCATCCTACATACTTGACATGCTGTCGTCTGCATCCTACATACTTGACATGGTGTCGTCTGCATATCCTACATTCTTGACATGCTGCCGTCTGCATCCTACATACTTGACATACTGTCGTCTGCATCCTACATACATGACATACTATCGTCTGCATCCTACATACTTGACATGCTGTCGTCTGCATCCTATATACTTGACCTGCTGTCGTCTGCATCCTACATACTTGACATGCTGCCGTCTGCATCCTACATACTTGACATGGTGTCGTCTGCATCCTACATACTTGACATGATGTCGTCTGCATCCTATAAGTAGGAAGAATACATTTGGCTAAAAAACTTTATATCTACTTTTATGATTATTTTTATAAAATTCACCAAAAAATTAACCTGAACGAGACCTTATTTCTTCAACATAACTAGAACGCCGACTTTAATAGTGCTTGATCGTTTTCAAAAGGGGGGAGGGGTCGTCTTAACCCTTCGAACCCCGCCTGGCTACGGGTATGACATAACAATACCATTGTGTACAAGGGGTTCCTGCATACACCAATCCCAACCACCTCGGTGTCCTTTATATATACGAAAACAAAATACATACACCTAGTCGACTCAGAAAGCGCAGTAAGATTATAGATTTTGTGTAGTGAACAAAAAGTATTAGACTTGTAATTGGAAATTAATATGCAACTGAGCGTTAATAGACATAAAAACAGAAAATAATTGGAAATAAATGGGTATTATGGGAAATCAACATGAAACCAAATGCTATGTGGCACTTTTTGAACAAATGGAAATGTTTATGTTTATGTCATTATCACTGTAGGGTTTGTCCACGTACGAAATATCTTCATAATTCTTTTTTTTTCTTTCCACATCTTGTTTTATTCTGTTGCTCACATTTGTTACTCAATGACGTATTAATTGGCTACACATTCTAGATCATTCTAGTGTTGTTTAAGAATTCTCTTGTCTGTTTTCAATATATCTACATGACACGGGCGTAACTAGACTTATTATTGATTGAAGGCACTAGATATGCAGGGTGTGAGGGTGCTAAAGGTCAGGGGTCCAGGAGAAGGGGGCGAAGCCACCGAAGAAAACAAATCGGAAAATGAGTAAAAGACAGACAAAACTATACTATAAGCTCAGATATGCATGTTTTGTGTGTAGTAATTATGTTATGTCAATCGAACACGAACAATAATAAATAATTTTTAAAATTTTATGGACACCTTTGCGTGCATCGAGACTCAACAAACTTTAATCATTTAATATTAAGACCAGAGGCTCTTGTGGCAAACAAGGTAACGTTTCGGGAAGTTAAAAATAATATAGGACAAATATGAATGTATGAAGCCACGTCTTTGGCTCAGTGCTACGTTGACTTCAATTACAGGGGCCCCGTGCGGGATCCGGGTGGCTAAAAGAATAGACCACAGTCGCGCTAGCTTGTCGTAAAAGGCGACTAAATAGCGCCCAGTACCCTGACCGGCGTGTCAGGTCTGTTTGCCTAAAGACCGACTGCGATGTGTGCCCCAGGTGGTTGAATGGGGTACCCCTGGCAAGCTGGGGTTGTCACGCCATAATACGAAAAACCTGACCGCAAACCATATTAGTGCACCGTGTTGGGAAAAATGCCACGTTCCTCGCACGTTAAAGAACGCTGCTGTAGTATTCGCTGTGAGTAGGGATTTCGATCCCGCTACAGGAGGCTAAATTGCCCGACCATATCCATCCTCCCATTTGCCAGTGGCAATCTAAAATCCGTTACCCCTATTTCTCCTTGTGTCCCTTCCCATTTTCATTCATCATCATTTCATGTTCATTTTATCATCCATTTCATGTTCATCGCCTGAATATAGCTGAAATATTGCTGCTCGGGCGTTAAACACCATTAATCAATCAATCAATCAATTACAGGGAGGGATCTATATAGCGACAATTGTTAATAAAGACGGGGAGGGTTCCAGGGTCCGTTATCTGTAGCCTTTCGTCGAAATCGATCTTTCGTAAAAAAAATATAAAATAGTGTTATTTCCCCACTGGCAAATTCAGACGTTTATGTTATTAAAAAAAAACTATGTAAATTTGAGTTCACGCGTATTCGCCGCAATAAAATAATTCACCTGAAATCTATTTTCAAAACTTAACACATGACCTTCATTTATAGGCTCAACTCAGGTGAACGTTCACGCTTAGACGCGAAATTTGCTTGGATTTCTATAATAAAACGGATAATTAGTAAGAGTAAGGAACTTAATGGAATCAGCCTCCAGTAAAAGACAGTACAGGAACAACAAAGACAGTACAGGAATAACGACGTTTAAGGTCAAAGCCTTGGTCATGTGACATTTCTACATAAATTTAGACACTATTCGTCAGTGGGTTTCTGCTTCATTTCTTCTTGTTTTCAATCGTACACAAATATAACTTTATGTTTAGAAATTTTAAATTAATAAGTTTTTTTCAATATGCTTAGGACTGGAAATAGTATAACTAAGTGTTGATTTGAATATGTGTCTGAATTAGGCACCGGTCAATATTAATTCGATCGGGGTTGGAATCGGTGCATATCAAATTATCATGTTCAATCTCATTAAAATACAAAAAGTTGTTCTTCATCATGCACATCAGATGTATTTTTTTTAAAAGTGGATGTCCTATCTAGCGAAAATTTAATATGATAAGAATTCATTATTTTATGTTGGGTTTTTTTAAATCTAATTAAAATTAAATCTTTCACTTGCTCCCTCATTTTTGTTATTGGTCGATGCGTTGTAAGGAAATTCATTATTTTATGTTTTAAAAAATCTAATTAAAATTAAATATTTCACTTGCTCCCTCCTTTTTGTTATTGGTCGCTGCGTCATAAGCGACAATATAAAAAAGGGGGGAGCAAGAATAAATATAATTTTAATAATGGTTAAAAATATTTGCGATTACATTATGTTGGTTTTGAATTTAAACCTCAGAACAATTTTTCAGTTATTTTTTTTATTTTATTCTTTTTTAATTGATGATATAAGTTATGAAAAAATCTTGTCATATCAGTGCTGAAAATAATAAAACTTGTCCCATGTAAATACTGGCATAAAAAGTATGTGTCCTATTGCATTTTGCACCGGTCCCGAACCAACCGCCTCCAACCTAAATAAATATTTACCGGTTCCTTATTAACTGTTAAAAGGTCTCTTCGTTTATGAATTCGTAACTAATTTCATTGAAAAATATATTAAGTACATCTATGTCCTAAATTAACTTAAGAACGGGAGAAAATTAGAAAAAAAAAAAGAAAAAATACATTGTATGTCCTAAAATGTTTATGTGTTAGTTTTTGTTTTATAAACATGGAATGGAGATCAATTGAAATATATGGATATGTCTGGTTTAAAATTTAATTTATAATTACACGTCTCATTTGATTACATCCGAAAATATATGAATGGGGCGGTTTCAATCCCTGTCCGCATACCTGTACCTAAACGTCTAAAAGTACCCTTAGTTACAGCCCATCCCCGATAAGTTTCATGGAGGTTATGATGTCAATTTTATCAATGATTGATCTTAAAACCCCGTACACCCTATTGTGTCAGCTTATAAACGATTTCGAAATCCAAACTCTTGCGTACTAGAAGCTACAATATTGTTGCGTCTTCATTTTTATTTTGTCTGGGGTGAAATGAAAACAAAACTTCGAAGGAGCTACATTAGCTAGCGTACGAGACTTATCGAGAGAAAGTCCGGCGTGGGGATTTGGGGGGGGGGGGGGGTGACCTAATTTCTTTGATGTAATTTTATAGATATGACTTGTTTAAATTGTATCAGAAAAGACCGACACAAAGTTGATAAAATGTTAGTTTATGCTTTGTATGCGAAATCCTTTAACTATGCAATAAATAAAAAAAATAAAATACAATAATTCTATTCATGCTGTAATTTATTTATATTCAGTGCTTTGATTGGATAAAAACACTTAAATGGCGTCTTCTCAGATAATTTATATATCGATATTTCCTCTGAGCGGACTACTTTCAGTATCCAAGGTAAACAAGATGGCGTCCTCCTAGCGTATCGTCAGGAAGAGGGGATAATTTTTTCTCTGCCACAATGATTTTCAATGAAATCGATTGAGATTTCAAATAAATATATAATATAAATACAATTTGTTTCATTTTTTTTTCATATCAATATCTAAAGAACCGCGATTCCTTTGGTACTATGTTTTGCATATCCTTACGTTTTCCGGTCTAGGTACGTTTTGAGGTCTAGATAGGTTTCTGTAACTGTTTTTGCTGTTTTAAAAACCGCAACGATTATTTCACAGAATTATAAGGATTAAACACTGGGTTTTATGAAATTATAAATGTGTAAACTCCGGCGACTCCCTCACAAACTTGACATAAAGTCCTTCGGACTTTATTTAGTTTGTGAGTGAGTCGCCGGAGTTTACACATTGATAATTTCCTAAAACCCAGTGTTTAATCCTATAATATTTTTTGTCATGAATACTGTTTATTGATAGTGACGGATTACTATTCAGTATTAAGTTAATGGGATGAATTTTTCTTCAGCTTGAGTTCAGTAAAATGAAGATTGCATAATGTATATTTAATATTTCAATTAGTTACTAAGTAGAGTCACCGGTAGCCTCAATTTGGTGACTTCGTAATTCATTCAATATATCACATTAATTGTGACAATAAAACTATAGTCTGTTTTAGTGAGACAAAAATGTGATTAATTAATTTCTAGTTCTGGACTCCACAAGATAAGCACATGGGTGTAACATCATTCTGTAATCTGACATGCAACATTTCACTTGGACTATATAGGCTTCTTATTACAAGATTGTAGTTTTTGTTTGTTTGTTTATTTATTTATTTATTTATTTATTTATTTATTTATTTATTTATTTATTTATTTATTTATTTATTTATTTATTTATTTATTTATTTTTTTAATTTTTTTTTTGGGGGGGGGGGGGTGGGGGTTAGTGACTAAGACTGCTATGGAAACTTTTTTTATAATTCTTTATTTCCAATTATAGGGCACTATATACAGAGCATTAATGACAACCACTGAATTACATAACATTACAATGCAGATTTGTTTCAGTAGATTGTTGACTACAAACATTACAAAGAATAAAAAAAGAGAATATAACATAGATATAATATACTTATAGATATAATTTTATAGAAACGTCATACTAAACACTGGTGATAGGCCCAGTGTCGGTCATTGTCTTGTAATCCAGCTGTCAAAATTTCACAGGGAATTTTGTTGAATAAAGGACTTTTTTTTACTTCGCTTGTTTTTTCTTTTACTTTTCATTCTTTTTACTTTACATAAAACCCAGCTCAGTATATTTACGCACAAAAATTGGATAACAAGGGCCTCAGGCACGGATACGGTGTGTCAGTTTTTGTGTGCGCTTAAATTGTAAACATTCTATTTCTTCCGCATCCTCCCAAGTCAGGGGTTCTGAGTCCGCGTTCGCTCCATCATCACCCCTGACAACATACATATATATTTTTCGGGTCTGAAGTGTATTCTGGTACCCTGACGATGATATCCTCATGAGCCTAAGCGGCCTTCGGATATAACGTCAGGTCAGGAGCATTGGATTTCAACGGTGACAGCGTTGAAATTTGACGTTCGGGTATTCTCTAGACTGACCATTTAGTATTATAGATAAGTTCAAGTAGAACGAACGTATTATGACGTCATTCTCTTTGTGACGTTCAATGTTTACATTTCTCAGCTGAGTTTACATTATGATTTCATAATTTAAACGTAAAGGTAAAATATCATTTATATTTAAATTTTATAAAGAAAAGGTATTCCCAGATTTTAAAAAAGATTGCCATGTGCATGTGATATTAAATGGCGTCATATTATCAACCAATGAAAATGCTTATATCGGAGGTCCTGACCTGGTGTTATATTTGAAGTGAAGCTTGCGTCAATGAAAAATATTGCACCAGGAGACCAGGTTAGTCTGAAGTGAAGTTGCTTCTGACCTTGAGAAGTACCAATCAAAATCGTTTTTACAAAATCTGCATGTCGAACGTAAACAAACACACGAGGTTTAAAGCACATGTGAATACTTCGGTAATTTGATTTGAAATTGATAAAAATATATCATGTATCTTATATTTAAACGTGCGCCAACACAAAATAAGGTGTGTGACAGCTAATGATACGTTTTTTTTATTTTCTTCTCGAATATTTTGGACATTGTCAATTCCACGAAGACGAAGCTTATATTTGTTATGTTTGTACTATAAATCGTAAATAATATCAATCTTATATCCATATATGTAACTATGAGACATAAGCTATGTAAGCATGTGTCAGTATATGATCATGACTCTGTAGGGACCTACTACTTTTTGTAGAAAAGGGGGGGGTAGGATTTTTTTGGACACAATTAGTCCAGAAGAACCAGACAGTAAGTAATTCCCAACTGAGCAAAGAGAGCATATAGGGAGAAAGGAATTGTTCTTAGCAGTATTATATTTTTAGAACACACTTTATTTCCACCCCCCCCCCCCCCCCACAAGTCTGCATAAAGGATGTGTTTGGTTATTTATACATGTACTTTTTACAAATGTAAAAAAATCCAGAAATTAAAGATGTTAATGATGTACCCTTGAAATATTTCAACAAAAAATATTGACTTTTATACCAAAGCAGTACTTGTGTATACACTTACTGGGTACTTCTGCCTAGCTCCATCAAATAAAACCTGGATATCAGTATATAGCTAAAAAAATTACTGAAAGTGGCATAGAGTTCCAAACAAATTGTATGTGACTAATTGATAATTGTTATTTGCAAATGCATAATTCAGTGTCTGCTGATATGAATTGAGGGATCAGTGAACTGGGGCA
Organism: Limnoperna fortunei; assembly: GCA_944474755.1. NCBI lineage: Eukaryota > Metazoa > Mollusca > Bivalvia > Mytilida > Modiolidae > Limnoperna > Limnoperna fortunei. Next base: position 57,807,951 of record OX104115.1, read on the forward strand.
CTAGAAAGTTTAGCCTTTATTAGCATTCATAATTTTTTCATACATGCACTTAGTGGTGTACATGCTATTTTGTATTTGCCTGCATTACACCGATAGAATATTCCTTCGGTCACAAGCTTCAACAAGTTGCTTTTTTTTGCAGTTGCACATTTAGTTTGATTTTAGACCTTATGGGCCTGTACCATAACAAGTTAAACAACATCCCATACACTGTCATAACTAAGCTGCCTGCCATGTTGACTTTAAGCTGCATACACATACAAGAATCGCAGCTCATTTTAAACTAGAGGAGAACTACATAGTGTGCCATACTACATGTAGTTACTTATATATTATGACAAGCCCCAATATAGGACAGTTTGAGCTTGGTTTTAATTCTTTGTCTTGCATATTTATTGAATAATTAAAAACAAGTGCCATTGTCACAGTAAAAAAACTGCACTTGCAGCTTTTGCATTTATTCCTTTTAGGTAAGCAGTATTCAAGAAATTAAATAAATAAGATTTATGTGTTCATGTTCAATTCCAAAACATGACCATATACATGTTCACAAAATTACACTATTTTGATAGGACAAGTTATACCCCAATTTGGAGCCAAAAACTAAATGTATTTTTCAATTTAGTTAAGTTAGACTTGCAATCATATTTAACTTTCATTTCCCCCAAATAGGACACTTAAAGTCCATGATTTTGTTAATTGGGTCCTCTAGAACTTTAATAAACAGATCATCAACCTTAAATTATGGTCTAGTATTAAGCATACCAGTACTTATAAATTATTCTTAATACAATTTTGTAGCTCATGTGACAATTTATGATCTGCTAAGATGTCCCATTACCCTGAATGACTCAGCTGGTTGTGATTCAACACCCAGGGGTTTACAAATATTATCTGTTATTGAACTGTTTGCACTGTTTTATATATTTTTTTTTCTGCCACTTATTGTATACTTCTAGAACACCTTGTTGATAAACTTAACAATTCACTCATAACCATCCAGTCCTTTGCTTAAAAAAACATGGGTTTATTCTTTTAACTGGTCCAGCAGATAAGGTACATACAGTATATGTATACTAGTACCATACAAGTCTCATTCTTGCCATGAAACAAATGTACATGTACTAGTATATGAAAAATTATTTCACTTGGGGTAATTAAAATCACTCAGAGACTGAATATTATAAGACAGGGACTCGTTGGCAGAGTGGTTGAGGTAGTTAGTCATCTAATTTTGATCACTGTTAACACAGGGGTTGCAGGTTGGGCTTAGCTGCTGGCAGGGTGTGCTTGACTCCTATCTTAACTGACAAGAATTGCCAATTTTCCATGGTCTATACTCATTCTTTGTGTAAAAATTCCATGACTTGTCAAGAACTATGTGACCATTTTCCATGAATGATTCTAGCATGACAGTGTAATTGCATTGACACTTGCAATTTAACACAAAATATGAGATAAAGGCACAGTAGAAATTTTTCGCCTGGAACTTTGTTGTAATTTTTTTATACTGATAAATTCCATAACTTTTCCAGGATTTCTTGACCCGTTTTGACCTTGTGGAAAGTTAGGAGTTTTCTCCTGGCACACCAGCTTCCTCTCCAATTAAAAACTACATGTCATTATAAAGCTGAAAAATTTCTGAAAGTAGGATGAACACAACAAACAAATCAAAATAAGACAAAATGAAATGGAAATTAATGTGATAATCTGCAATAGGTTTTGAAACTATGAACATAATCCATATGCATGAACATGAATATATTTTATCTTTTATTCCAGTACACAATTTATAAATCAGTCAGAATAGGAAATTTGCTTTCATGTGATAAAAAGTTTGACTAGTGTGCTGCATGATTAATTTTTAATATCCCTCACATTCTTACAGGTACAGTAACCTGGTCTCCTGGTGCAATATTTTTCATTGACGCAAGCTTCACTTCAAATATAACACCAGGTCAGGACCTCCGATATAAGCATTTTCATTGGTTGATAATATGACGCCATTTAATATCACATGCACATGGCAATCTTTTTTAAAATCTGGGAATACCTTTTCTTTATAAAATTTAAATATAAATGATATTTTACCTTTACGTTTAAATTATGAAATCATAATGTAAACTCAGCTGAGAAATGTAAACATTGAACGTCACAAAGAGAATGACGTCATAATACGTTCGTTCTACTTGAACTTATCTATAATACTAAATGGTCAGTCTAGAGAATACCCGAACGTCAAATTTCAACGCTGTCACCGTTGAAATCCAATGCTCCTGACCTGACGTTATATCCGAAGGCCGCTTAGGCTCATGAGGATATCATCGTCAGGGTACCAGAATAACAGGTACAGTATATTATTAAACCATTATCCATGTCCATTTTTAAGTTGAATGATTTCCTCCTATATAATCAGTAGTTTTAACATGGTGCATAATACTGGTCAGTAAATTACTTGAGTCTTGAATGTGATGATGTGTTGAAGATTACATACAGGTGTATAATACATGTAAATGTAAACCTAAATGTCTTGTAAAAATTTAAATCACATATAATCCAATCAAATGAACAAATTTTGGTTGGAATATTTACAAATTGACATTCTTCTGTCACTGACAGATCTGTCCGTGTTAAAACAATCTCGTTTTGGGTTACTTCACCCACCTCTTTCTCAGTCCTTTTTCAGTTCCAATACGTCCGGATTACAGAAAATTTTAATTAAATCATTTACTACTGCTTTCACATACTGCACAGAACTCCATTTCATTCAGTCCACTACTTTATCAATATCACGTTCAACACGTGGAAGTATTCGTATGCAAATTTGTATATGCCATTGCAGTCGTCCACATTTCATTTGAAAAACAAATGGCACCAGCTGTCACCGCTCATACAGCTTCTTTTTGAGGTCCGGAGGGAATCTGTCCAACATATCGTTAAAACAATCCACGATACAGGGCGCAGACATTTTTTGTTTACATGTAAACATTAGGCGAAGGTTACGATAAATTTCATTGGCTGATGTTAACTCCGGTCACCGCCAGATGGCGACACTCAGACCCGAAAAATATATATGTATGTTGTCAGGGGTGATGATGGAGCGAACGCGGACTCAGAACCCCTGACTTGGGAGGATGTTTCTTCCGTAATTCAACCCTGTTTTCAATCTTAAAATAGAACACATTTTGCACACAGTTGGCGTACACGACATAATAAGTCATGTAAAGAAATAACTCACAATGTGCTTTCTATACCTTTTGTGTTATGTTTCATTTAATTAAATAATAAATTTTCCGTAAGAATGCATTGAAAAAATATAGGTGGCGCTTTTATGGAATGAACTGGTAACTGTCAAAACCAATAAGTTTGAAGCGTGATGCACAAAATGCACTTCCGTTGTGTGTTGTTTTGGTTGTGTGTATTTAGAACTGACAAACAAAATACTGGTCAAATCAACGATCAATGCCGACGGCGACTTTTGACAGATTTCACGAGATAACGTTAGGAAATCAATAACGAAATAAAATGTTATACGATGCTGCTTTAAAGCAAATTATAAACATTTTTAGACAGAAGACAATTAAACTGCTGCACTCTGTAGAAACGAAATGCATTAAAGATTGTCATCTGGACACAGTGTAGTGATGTGCATATCTTTGTAGGCGGATATACACGCAATCTGATCTTTGTTATCGCATTAATATTATTTATGGTGCAGCGCATGTGACGGAAACAAATGAATCCAAATTTATTACGAAATGGAAGATTTGTCAGTACCAAGATACTTTATGATTTGTGGTATGTATTTAAAAAAAAATAAAATTTCATACTTTTTATCTTTAAAGTCTCACAGTTTAGCCTTTAATTGACATTTTTTTGATATATAGATGCATGAAAACTATGGATTTATGATTTAAGTTTCGAAAATCTGCTTATCTTGATCAATACTATAAAAAAAGTTCTATTTCTGAATATTGTCTGCCGTTAGCCACAGTGGTTCATTGATTGATTGGATGTTTGCTTTATGTCCAGCGAGCAGTATCAGCTATATTAAGGACAAGAACAAGTTAAAAAAAAAACAATTAACGCGTAAAGGGGTGGGATATAGGGAATACAATTTGGACTGCTACTGGAAAAGTATAGAGTATTCACTTGAAGAAAAGTTAGCCTTTTAGCGACCACAATGAGCCGGCAACTCGTTTCGAAATCTACAAAAGAGGTCTTGACTTTATCGTGCAAGGTGCATGGCACTCTCCAATCACGTTACATGACTGTGTGGTCCACGGTTGACATTCCATTCCATTATAACCCTTAACGAGAGGATCTCTCCTAGCCGCCACCTTTGGATTCGGTAGGATTTATGTCTCATTGTGCGTTATATGTATTTTGTTTTGTACTTTCTAGCATGCTTGCATAAATTTATGGGCTTAGTGTGCTTAATGTATATATTGATGTATCATGTATGTTGTTTTTGTTTGTCGGTTAAAAGCTCTACAGAGCTTATGTTGTTTGTATGTATAACCCCACTTCAAATAAATTTTCTTTGTTCTATGTTACTCTTTTCGTCGTTAACTTACTTATTTACCACTGTTGTTCATCCATGTATCATTGAACTCATGGGTTAATGAGAAGTGAATATAAAGGAATAGGACGTTGGTTGCCGACGACGACTACTCATGGCTATGTAACGGACGTGGGTACTAATGGCTATGTAAAAAACGTGGGTTGCCGACGACGACTACTCATGGCTATGTAACGGACGTGGGTTGCCGACGATGACTGCTCATGGCTATGTAACATACGTAGTGTGCCGACGACGACTACTCATAGCTATATAAAGGACGTGGGTTGCCGACGACGACTACTCATGGCTATATAAAGGACGTGGGTTGCCGACGACGACTACTCATGGCTATGTAACAGACGTGGGTTGCCGACGACGACTACTCATGGCTATGTAACAGACGTGGGTTGCCTGACGACGATTATATATACTCATGGCTATATAACGGACGTGGGTTGCCGACGACGACTACTCATGGCTATGTAACGGACGTGAGTTGCCGACGACGACTACTCATGGCTATGTAACGGACGTGGGTTGCCGACGACGACTACTCATGGCTAAATAAATATCGTACACGCAGCACAATTTGAAAACACATTAGTAAGTGGTAAAATTTAAATTGTTTTCTCATAACACGGGGCGGTTTATAGTGAAAATATTTTAAAAATAAAAATGTTTAAGAATAAATTCACGGAGACTGTAGTTTTTTATTGTTTTACCAAGGATTGGCCATTTATGTGACATTATTTTATCCCGAGCGACAGATTTCATTAAATTTAGATTGTTACCAACGTAAACGTGCAATTTGTACATGTAATTGCATCTAAACCAGCATTATTAATTTGTATATTATATGCTATCCATATAATTTTATAAAACGCGGGCGGCTAATAACATACTGCTATAATCATATTCATTCTTTGGAAGTCATTCGTTTTTATCAATGGGTACATATGAGGATAACAGCTTTAAGTGTGTATTTTACTGGTAACGCATTGATTAATTCAATTAAATAGAAGAAAACATTGACACAGTTATTCCATTATAATTCTTACAATTTGTAAACCATGTTGTCGCTGTGGCTTTTCAACCTTTTTTGTTTTTATCCTAGGAATTTATTAAAATAACATAAATTGGCATTGAAAACACATTGTTTATAGTTAATGTTTGACGAAAAAAATTTCAGTTATTGGTTATTGACCAAATAGAACCCAGAAATTTTGAAAAAAAATATAGTGTCGCCAATTACACACTAAAATTTCTGAAGTTTGATTTTCTATTTATATTTTGTCCATGTTTAATTCAAAATATGTATAACTCGCTGAAAATTATCACAATTTTTTACCTTCCGTAACGATTTTTGGAAACATTGTCAGATTGTGGAATATTAAAATATGTTGTTTACAATGCCACTGTTGGTCTTTTGTACATAATATATGCTCATTCTAATAGCACTGAAGTAAATTTCGGCATATGATAAGCAACATTTTCAACATTTCAGCTTACCTGACCGAAAGGGTCAAGTAAGCCATTGTCATCACTTTGCATCCGTCGTCGGCGTCGGCGTCTTAAAACTTTTTACATTTTAATCTTCTTCTCCGAAACCACTTGGCTAATTGAAACCAAACTTGGCCATAATGTTCATTGTATGGAGGACCTTTACAAATTTTGTGTTTTTTATTTGGATTGGAAAACTAATATGGCCGCTACCGCAGGACTTAGATTACCATAGGACCCTATAGGAAAAAGTTTTAAGAGGCTTCTTCTCTGAAAACCGGTTAACCAACAAAAACAAAACTTACTAGCGATATTGTTTGGATGGTTATCTTTGAAGTATATATTTTTATACCAATAAGAAAATAAAAATGGCCGCCACCGCATGAATTAGTTAAACAAAGGTTCCTATGGGAAAACAAAAAAAATCTTTTTCTCTGAAACTAGTTAACCAATGGAAACAAAACTACCAGCAATATTTTTTGGATGGTCCTTTTTAAAATTTAATGAAAATTAGAGGACCTAGTATAACTTCAGGGAAATGCCATCTTCATTGCCTATAAAATCAAGTTAGCGAGATAGGCTCTTAAGAGCTTCATGTTTTAAAGTTATACACTGAAATCTTGTCCTATATATGAACCTAACCAATGAAACGGTGTTTGTTAAGAAGAAGCAGCTGTGTGGATGATTTTTACGTGTCAGTTGATTTATAAATATTCAACATACCAAGTATGTCGTTAACATAAAGAATAAAATATAATTAAACGTTTATCATAATTTTAAAATTAAGAAATTTCAAATGGTTACAACCACCGTTACACCTTATCTGCATAAGACAATATTAGAAAATGTAACTGTGACAGTATTTGAAGCATTGAGTTCTGCATCAGCTAAGACTTTTCCTCCGTGTAATATTATTCATATATTTTTATCACCATGCATAAATATTGGTTGACGTTTTCATTTTGGGTCAGTTATAGCCTTTATCGTCTTATTCAAAAATCACCAATATGTTATAGATTTAGATTGTCTATACAATTTATCTGACTGATAAGTCGTTTTCATGTTTTGTGTATAAGAACACAAAATTTTCCTTGAAAAAACACGTTTTACCTTTAAAATCAACCATTTTCACCTTTTTCTAACAGGGTTTTCAATACATGAATTGTATGCTTGGTCAGAAAGCCCAATGCATCCTCAACAGAATGGTACTATTCATTTGTGAAAATCTTATCATCTATACTATACAGACATAATATTGTAAGACCTACCTCAAGCCTGGTACGTTTTACTCTGACCGTGTTATACTGATCTTACCGTGTTTAACTTATCGCTATGATGGGTGTGACCAATAATGCTTCAATTTTTTTCTCGCCTGCGACGATAGTCGCTGGAGGTGAGACATATGTAAGGCAATTCGGCGGCGGCGGCGTAAACATTTGGACATATTACTTCATATCTTTGTAAGCCCAAGCCCTAGATCCATCAAATTTGGTCCAGTGGTAGCTTATGATGAGTACTTGCCAGTCAGTCACCTGTCACCTGACCTTGACCTCAATTTCACGGTCCAGCGACTACGTTAATGTTTTTGGGTTACGGCAGTTTCTCTGTAACCATGCATGGTAGGATGACAATATTTGGTATATAAGTTGCTGATGAGTAGTACATGACTGTCTGGTAGGTGTAACCTGACCTTGAACTTAATTTCAGGGTCCAGCGACTACGTTAAAGTTTTTGGATTAGGGCAATTCCTCTGTAACCATGCATGGTAGGATGACAGTATTTTGGTACATAGATTGCTAATGATTAGTAAATGAGTGTCTTGTAGTTTTCAACTGACCATGACCTCAATTTTATGGTCCAGTAACTAAGCTAAAGTTTTTGGATTAGGTCCGTTTCTCTGTAAACATACATTTTATATTTTAAATGATAACAATTTAATGCTATTTACGTAATGCTTATGACGTACTGATGCGGAATTCAGGCAAGACGTTTTTCTGAGTCCACACTTGTTATTGATAAATACATGTCCCTTTGGAAATAATTTTGTGTATCGTTCATATGCAAGACGGTTCAAATTTCCGTAACGGAGGTTAGAAAAATATGAACCAAATTTTATATTTGATTAAAAAAATACATTTTAAATAAAAAAGATCAAAATTATTTTTTAAATGATAATTAAATGCTAATTCAACAAGTAATGTGTGTTTTCTAATAGTATTTAAGAAAAATATTCTATAAACGGACCCACGCTCCTCTCAAAGTCTCAAAAAGCGTTGGACGGCACAGGATTCTCGGACTAGTCGAAAGGGTAACTTATAACACTTAATATATTTGAAATTTTAATAAGTTTTTTACGCTCTGCAACACAAAATAGCATTTACAATTAGCGTCTATCTTTACGAAGGGTTCTTGGGTTCTGTATTAGTAAGTGGTACATTGGTCAAATACAAGAAAGTTGACAAGGATGATGGCGTGCTATTTATTATGTCTGCTGATTTTCAAAATGACAAAAAGAACTCGACGAACTTTGATTAACAATTTGACATTTTATATGTTCTGGTGGAAGCACCACAAGACTTATGGATATTGAGATACAGGCGGATAGGAGATAATAGATATAGAATATGACAAAAACTACAAAACTATGTCTTAACTATGAAGTTCATTTGCACTCGGTAAGTGGTTGAATTATATGGGAATGACTATGACAACACTTAGCAAGATAGGATACATTCAATGACCTGTCACTTTTTCTGGATGACAGTTCGCGGAAATTCGTCAATATATTTAATAGTTACTTAATTAAAACTAACGCAATTTGTATTGCCTCTGGAAAACCGAGCTGTTTATATATTACATCAGCTAAATCAATCACACCCACTCGTATTCCTACAGTATTGACATTTTTGATTAATTCTATCTGTTTAAAATGCCTTATAGAGGATGATGCATCCTGTCATGGCAAGTCGAGCGGTTTGGGTAACCATAACTTCTTTGTTTACATGTAGGTCCTATTCTGTGGGTAAAATACAACTACTATTCCCGTTGAAGTAAACTTTTGAGCACTCCCTTGGACGTCAGCAGTTCTTGGCGAACGGGGGATGGGGTTGACGGTCAAATAAGGTCCCCTCCTAGATGTTACATTTTTTGAAATTGTGGCACAATTTTGAGTTTTCTGAATTAGGTTTGATAAGCTGATATGGTCTGCATCATATGATTATTGATGTTGAAACAATACGTCCGTTAATATTTCTATTCTCTGTAACATAAAAATACGTTTTTTTCTGTAAAAAGGGGGGGGGGCGATCTAATCCAACGCACACCCCTTCCGACGGTCATGGCTACTATAAATGTAACTTTTACCGTATTTGAATGTATGTACTATTATTCTTCTTAGAATTTAAAAGTTTACCTTCTATAAATAACATTTTGCAAATAACATTTGAAGTGAATACCTTCGACAAATGTTGCCGTTTTTCATTAGATTGTACATGGTGTACTACGAGGTTTAATGCTGAATTCATTGATTCAAACATGACACATTGGAGAGCCTTAACGCAGTATTGACATTTTTTTGTATCTACAAAGATGTTGCGAGTGACAATGCAGGACAATCTGTACTATACTATAATTTTCCTCCATAATATGAGCCTATATAAGCTAAATACAGCGAAACTAATTCAGACACATGCTGAACTTAGAACTCTGTAGAGTTTGTCAACTAAACATTTTCCCAAGTCAGGATCTGAGTCAACGTTCGCTCTACCATAAAGATGTAGCGAACGGGGAATCATAACCTCTGATTTAGGAGGATGTCAACTAAATCACAAGACACATGTTAATACGTTGGAAAATATATGTCATAGTTGTTGTCGGGATACTTATACAAACTTTCTTACAAGATAAATATCAAAGTAGAAATAATTGTTTGAAACCAATGTTAATGTTTAAATCACGAATGACGGATTTACACGATTAATAAATAACAATGGTTTTGTAAACAATTGGCATTTATTTCGCTAATGATACATGTTAATACACAGAAAGCACAATAATATAAAGCAAATGGTTAACGACTTTTTTGTATTGTTTGAATTAGTTTTCACAATGTAGTAATAACTCTGGGATGTCGTACTAATATTTGTATGATTTACACCCATTTCTGACATTGCTCAGCATTAACCATAGCTTGGAAATTCAAAAAACTTATTAAACATTAAAATGAAAACATGGTATGCCATATATAGATGTCACATTCCTAACTTGAAATGTTATATCATTAGTGTAAATTAGCTCAAAACTGCTTTAGTTAGGTACATTGTGAGTAGAGGGATCAATTTTATTCTAAATGATATCAGTTACATAATTATCAAATTCAATTTATACGGAAACATCAAGCGGGGACGCGTTTAATAGTAAGTAAATTACATTCATTAATTTTTTTGTGAAAATAGAAGTAAAAGATGTGATTTAATAAAACAGATGGAAATAAAATATTAATATCAGTAAGAGAGTAAAACATTAAACAAACCTAAATCGTTAATACAACTACATTATTGGTTTCAACGAAAAGTGCTGCGAAACGTCGTAAGTGGCTTTAGACCTGCTTAGGGTGCTTTCGAATAGCGCATGCGCCACCGCCTTTATTCATTTACTTGTGTTATGTCAATGTTGATGTGAAATAAATAAAGTGTTCTAATAGTTGTCGCATGTACCTTAGAATGACTTTCGAAAATTCATCAAAATCAATCCTTAACAAATATATTGAACCATGATATCTGAAGGCTCAGACGGTGGATTATTTTACATTAATATTGACAACATTATTGATAGATTTTCGTTTGATAAAAAATGTCCTAAAATTAAGATAGACTGTTTCCTTGGTGGTATATGGTATTTATCAGTATGTGTAAATATGTTATCGGCTATCGCGCTGATTCTAAAAACTTGTCCCCTTTTAATCAGTGACAAGGTCGGATTTAAAATTTATTTGTAGTTCTTCGAAGGATTTACGTTTGTAAGACGAGAATATAGACTTCATGTTCACGGAAACGGTATAGACTTAAAGTAATGTTTATATTCAAAATAGTGTTTGTTGCATGACAATTCGGAAGGTTTGATTGTATTTAAACTATACTCAAAAGCAGTGGAAACGACACAGGTAGAGTATAAAGCTACAATATAATGTTTTCCTGTCAAAATATTTCTGGAATATTTAATAATCATTAGCATCTAGAACCAATACATGACTAATAACATTTGATAAATTTACATGTTTCAAGAAACAGGTAGTTGCCCTGGAATAAGGTATAACCCCTGCAGGGAGTGTTTGGTCTAGTTTCACCTAGTTTATGTTGCAGGGCCAATTGCCAGCTGAGACGCAAACACGAAATTGTGTATTGCTTGACTTGTACTACATTATCTAGTATGTAAATTTATCAACGAACATACATATTTTAACACAATATGAACCATTTGCATAGAAATTCTAAAAAGTGCTAGATTTCCATAATCAGCAGTATATATTTGCATTTTGAGAACTTTATCTTTTAAATCTGGGACTAGTATAACTAGTTGATTGATAGGTTCTTGTTTAAATATAAACATTGAATGATTTTAGTGTTGTAAACGAAAGTTTAAAATTTATTGACATCTTTTACTTCTAAAAAATAAATCATTGACATTTGATAACATGACAAACCCTGGATTCATTGTTTGTCTGTGGACCTTACGAATTTTTTTAGATTGAGGGGAAACACATTTCGTGGGTTACATCAGTTCATCCAAGAAAAATACAAAAATATGTTTAAAAATTTGAGATTTATTGATGTTTTTTTGCCCATTTCTTTTTGGTTCTTCGAAATAGATTACAACAATTATTTGTTATATGTAAAAATAGCAGGTAAAACCGATCAAGCATCAAAAGCCGATTACAAATCCGAATTTGGAGAAACATGTTCAACACAAAACCAACACACAAAAACAGAACGTGATTAATGAGAACCCAATAGAAACCATGTGTGCACTCAAGTTCCCCGGACGAGTAAGCAGTTCTTGTCTCTAATTATGACTTGCCGAAAGTTTCTTATCGTATTTCCCAATATGATTAGTTAAATCATAGTGACGGCGATCGAACTTCTGACATGGCGCACAGCAAACCCGTCTTGAGTAGTCAACAGTATAGTGACGGCTCAAGAAAATCGGAATACCGGTCCCGCTTGATTTATCATAACGTATAGGCTTATTATGCCTAGAATCCTCTCCCGTCCAACCCTTTTTTTGTGGGGTCCTCACGCAAAAAAGCGTTGGAAGGCACAGGATTCTCGGACTTGGGCCGTATTTAGGTTGTGAAAATGTACAAAACATACGCCGGAGCTCTATTTGTTTGGTAAAAATAATCAAAGACAACAAGTTGATAAATTACGACACCCAATAATTGTTATAACAGATATTGATTGGAATATCAAACAGTTACGTCACTTAAGAACTTTTTACACCAAATTAGATATGCTAAATCCAAGTAAAGCCATCTAACCATGGGAACAGACAAACGTTAAAATTAAACACTAAATATGTAAGCTGTCAAGTAAATAAAAAAAAGACTATATTTGAATTGATTATTTATATGTATTGTCTTACTGAATTACTCACCTATCAAATATATTCTTTCTATTATATATTATTATCTGTAATGCAGGGTAAGGGTCACAAATAAATATAACAAATATATTTTCTAATAATATAATACCTTATATTAAAATGCTTGCCTTTGAATTGCCAATAGACAATGTATTTTGTATACAAATTTACTCATTTCTACCGATTTCATCATCGGGGCATTCGGCAAAAAATTACCCTCGTCTGGGTACCTATGACGTGGTATTTGTTAAAAAAAATAATCTCATCCAATTATTTTGGTATCCAATATAAACACGCAGTTGCAGACGTTTCGGCTGTAGGCGGTGTCGTATTATTACAGATCCGTGTCCACCCGGACCCGTAATGTTAACATTTTGGGTCCGCTTTCGATCGATTTTTTTCTATAATTATAGGTCCAGGGTGAAAAATAATATATATAAGTATTTCCAATGTAAACTCCCGTGTAGACTACTTTTCTTTTTAGCTCACCTGGACCGAAGGTCCATGTGAGCTTTTGCTATCACTTGGCGTCCGTCGTCCGTCGTCTGTCGTCCGTCGTAAACTTTTTCAAAAATCTTCTCCTCTGAAACCACTGGGCCAATTTTTTTCAAACTTGGCCACAATCATCCTTAGGGTTCCTAGTTTCAAGTTTGTACCCAAGGTGTTGATCAACAGACAAATATGGCCGCTGTTACTAAAAATAGAACATGGGGGTCAACACAGGTTTTTGATCATTATCTAAAAAATTATAATAGCTATAGAGAAAACCGTTACTTCAAATTGATCAGCACTTTAAGGTCTACAATAGTTGCTATTAGTGTGAAGTTGTGTATTGGCTTCTTGTAGGAGTTATTGCCCTTTATTGACGATTTTTGACAAAATTTTTGGTATTTACAATATAACCTGAAAACTATACGAGGTAGAGTGAAACTGTAAATGGCAAAAATGATCAGCAATAAAAGCCCTACAATTCACTTGATTGATCTGAAATTGTCAGATGACTCCTTATAGGAGTTATTGCCCTTAAATGGTAATTTTTTATGAAATTTTCCGTTTTTGTCCTGTAACTTTAAAACTATAACAGCTAGAGTAAAACTGTAAATAGCAAAAATGATCAACAATACAAGCCCTACAATTCACTGTATTAGTCTGAAATTGTCAGATGACTCCTTATAGGAGTTATTGCCCTTAAATGGCAATTTTTTATGAAATTTTCCGTTTTTGTCCTGTAACTTGAAAACTATAGCAGCTAGATTGAAACTGTAAATTGCACAAATGATCAGCAATAAAGGCCCTCCAATTCACTTGATTGGTCTGAAATTGTCAGACAACTCCTTAAATAAGTTATTGCCCATAAATGACAATTTTTTATGAAATTTTCCGTTTTTGTCCTGTAACTTAAAAACTGTAACAGCTAGAGTGAAACTGTTAATAGCAAAAATGATCAGCAATACAAGCAATACAAATTACTGTATAAGTCTGAAATTGTCAGATGACTCCTTATAGGAGTTATTGCCCTTAAATTGCAATTTTTTATGAAATTTTCCGTTTTTGTCCTGTAACTTAAAAACCATAACAGCTAGAGTGAAATAATAAATTGCAAAAATGATCAGCAATAAAAGCCCTACAATTCACTTTATTGGTCTGAAATTGTCAGATGACTCCTTATAGGGTTATTGCCCTTAAATGACAATTTTGTTATGAAATTTTCAATTTTTGTCCTGTAACTTGAAAACTATAGCAGCTAGATTAAAACTGTAAATTGCACAAATGATCAGCAATAGAAGCCCTACAAATGATTGCTTAGTCCAAAATTGCAAGATGACTCTATAGGAGTTATTGCCCTTTCATTATGAATTTTGACAAATGAACAGTTTTTAAATTATAAATTAGTCTATAACACACCTATTTGTAGAGTAAAACTGTAAATTTCTAAAGTACCCTAAAGGACAATGCCTAAAAACCATTTAATTTTCAGAAATTGTCTGATGGCACCTTATAGGAGTTATTGTATTTAACAAAAATTTTTGAAGAAATGTTTAGTTTTTGCACAGTAACTTAAAAGCCGCTATAACAACTAGACTGAAACTGTTAATTTCAAAAATTTTAAAATAGTTGAAGTCATTTGGATTCCAGGTGAGCGATTACAGGCTCCTGGGAGCCTCTAGTTTATTTGTTTGTTTGTGTTTGTCATCACTTTTGTTTTATCATTGTTTTGTTTGTCTTTGACTTGTCGCTTTGAATACTCCTCTGGATCTCTATTGATTTCTTCATACTCATCGGACTATTGAAATAAGAGCCGACTATCAACTACCTTACTAGGTCAGACACGAAATAGTACAATTGTTCAGTTGGGGGATGTTGTAAAGGTATATATATTTGTAAACTTTGTGTTGCAATATTTAATTGTGTATAAAAAAGGACGTGTGCTTATGACTACCTTTACATTAGTGCTATAAAACGAATAAAAGTACTTGTTATATATTTCTTTCAATTCCTTAAATAGAATAAAATTAATTGCATTTATTTATACAAAAACTTTCTCCTCGATCAAAATTTAATCAAAAGTGTGTTTATAAGATCTAGTCTATTCAAGGTCAAAAATTTACCTTGGGTTTTATATATATTTTCTCGTCATACATGTATGTGGTTTCTAGCTGTGTCCAGCTGTCGCATAGCGATAGATGACATACAAATTAAAAATTGCCAGTAGCCTAATTGTCTGATAATCAATTTTTCTTTTATTTAAAATAGTAATCATCGTTGAGGGTAAAAATTGTTATATTTTTTAATCAAGATGCTTTATGTGATAAATATAGTTAAGTGAGGAGCAACCCATCTTTTGGACAACCGTCGTTTTGCATTTGCATGGACGATAATCATTTTCTTCAGGGGTCATCAATGCATATTTAACTGTTATGTTAGATGCATTATTCTATAAATAAATTTTGCGATAATACTGACTTTTGATTGGCTGGAAAATATTTTCTGTCAGAGGATGGAAAACAAATTTGATCGTCATGGAGACACGCGCCATTTGACGTCATATATTACTCCACGGCAAACTAACAGTTTTTGTGTTGATCTCTTTTTTCAAAAATGTCCAGTTACAAAAATAATATTGTTGAGTTTATTCTAGTGTTTGAATTTATTTATAAGTATTATCTAAAAAATATATTTTCTCCATCGAGGGATAACAAAATTTGCGTTGCGCACATTTAATATAATTTTGATATTTGGAATGTGGGTAGATAATATCAAGGCGATCTGTCGCAAACAATGGTTGATGACCTTTTACGTTGACCTCAAGGTAGGCGGGCCCACAGAGATGGATACTATCTCACTGATATCAAGTTGAGCGTTATTCTTTTCTAAACATGTATGCAGTCCTTTCTGTTGGGGTTATATAGACTGTTTGACATCAATTTAATTAAAACTAAATCTTTCACTCACCCCCCTTTTGCTATGGTCGCTGCGTGTAGTGCAACGCAGCAACCATAGTAAAAAGGGGAGATGAAGTGAAAGATTTAATTTTAATAAGATTGGTTTGACATGAAATATACATTTTCTTAATGTAAATGTTAGGATAAAATGTCCTCTTTAGATGAGAATTTGTTTGAGAATTTGTCGTTTAACATTACAGTGCATTTCTACATATGCCTAATATATAATAGCATTTCTTTTGGACAAAACAAGTGGTGGCTTTTAGGGTAGAAATTCGTAAAAGTATTGGTTCCGGGACGACCTGGCCAACACCCAATAAGGCTTTGTTTGTTGTATAGGATAAAACTTCTCTTTCAGCATTTTTTTAGCTTTATTACGGCGTCCAGTTTTAAGTGTCGGGATAATACGAAGTACCCGTCGAAAACCACCGACCTTCTGCAGAAAAACTGGCAATTCTTGTTAGTTATGGTTGAAGTTTAATCCACATTGCCCACTGTAAGGGTCGCACCTTAACCTTAGTGCACGTGATCAACAGTAGATAACTAACTACTTATCCAATGGGCTACAGAGGCCCTAAAAATACAAGTATTTGATGAATTACTTGGAAATACTATTTTCTATATAACTTGTTTTACATTTTCTTGTTTTCGTTAATATTTGGATAAAAAGAAGAAGAAAAAAGGTAAACGCACATTTAGTCTTGATCTTGTACAATCTTAGGGGAACCGTTAAATTCTGATTGGTTTTTAAATAGAAATTTAAAATCTAATATGTACTTTGAAATTGCAAGGCGGAATGGATAGTTGCTATGATAGGAGGTCCTTTGAAAACATTCCTTATTCAAACCTTGGAACTAAAAGAAAAACTTCGAGCTAGAAAGAGAAATTTCTATGAAATGCCCAAATGTTACATCTTATTTACTTGTTATGCCTTTCAATAAAATTCTTATTCTCTAAATAAACTCAAAGGAAAATACAATCGATAACTACAAATTAGTTCCTGAAAGCTTCGCCTATTGTGAAACCATAGGACACTAGTAAACAGTTATTTATATTAACTTGATGCTTTGACATTTGAGTGAATCATCCTTTATATAAAGTAATAACAGTTAAATTACGCATCGGAAAAGGCAAATAAATCTCTCCAATTTGTTTTATCAGCACTTCAAATATATATAGACACAAGTCGGTGTTGCAATTTGTCTATTGCCTTTTGTATCAGCTATTGAACAACACAGCACATTCTTTTCTGTAAGTCTCTCTTGAAGTCAGTTCTAATATTTGTAGAAAGCAGTCAATTTGTATGTATTAAACACAATGCGTAATAATTTATATTGGAAAGTACAAATGATATAAAGATATACAACGGTGTCTACCCATTTATACAACGTTTGTAAATATGATATTTCCATTTATCCAACTTGTATTTTTATTACCTGTCGGGGGTGTTTAATTAACAATTATTATGTCTCATTTGTACAAAATTTAACTGCCATTTTAGAATTAGGTTTATAGTCACAGTAAGCCATTTTTGATATATCACTCGCTTTTTTGCCAAAGAGTAATAGTGCAAAATTTAAGATAACGATTTGACATTGTAAACTAGCCGAAAAGTCCTTTTTATGATCGAATGCCCCTTTGATTGTCATTATCCATGAGTCCCCGGATGTCGTTTGATTGTCAGTATCTGTGATTCCCGGATGCCCTTTGATTGTCAGTATCCGTGATTCCCCTGATTCCTTTTGATTGTCAGTATCTGTGATTCCCCGGATGCCCTTTGATTGTCAGTATCCATGATTCCCCGGATGACCTTTGATTGTCAGTAACCGTGATTCCCCGGATGCCCTTTCATTGTCAGTATCCGTGATTCCCCGGATGACCTTTGATTGCCAGTATGAATGATTCCCCTATTATTTTTCTCGCTAATGTTCACTAACATCAAAATGTAGTTTTCAAAGTAAACATATTTGAAACAGTACATCTTGGTAAAAACACAAGTATTTTGTTTATTGTTCAATGCTTTTACTCAAGACTCACAGCGCTATAAAATTTGGCAACATCACATGTTCACTCCAAGACAAGACAAATTCTGGCCGAACAAAAAATTCTATAGTGGCTCCAACCAGATAAGAAAATAAATAAAAACTCCACAACTGAACATCGAAGCATGTAGCTGGGTTCTAGTGATTGTTCTCAGGGCTCTACCCATAAAGCTACTGAGCTCGTCCCCAGGTAGCTGATAGTAAATGCTCTGTCGTTGAGGTTTTAAGTTAAAACTATTTAAGGACCATATATGGTGGATGCCGTGTTGAAGAATTCCGACGCCCCTTCGGTAGGTGTCGAAAAATCGTACGCTCACTATAATCTTCACACAAGCCAAATTGTTCACCACTATTCAACCTCACATGTTTTTCAGTGGCAGTAAACATTTTTAGTTTCTCGGTCGCCATTCCCCAGCTGTTTGCTCTTCACCGGCTTGTTCTTTTCTGAATATAGCTGCAATACAACTCGCTTGACGTTAATCAAGCAATGATATATGCACTCATCATAATTAACATATCTTTAATTATATATTTATTTTTCAGATTTTAAATGAAAAGGAATATGCGAACCATCTTTGTTCGATGGATCTTTCTGTGTATCGGCATATTGGCGATTAGCTTAGTTCTACTAGGAGTGCAGATGACGTCATCTAAGGACGATTCCAAGGCGGAATTTAAACGCAACATGTTTTCTGAACCTTTATGTCTTCTAAATCTAAAAGAAAAACTTGTAGAATTGTCAAAAGAAATTAAAAAAACTAGTGTTCATATTCGAGGAACAAAATCAAGGGAATCTTTAATTAAAGCCATGACAATTGTCAATAACCTATTAAAAATTACTAACACCAGTATAAATAGTGTAAAAAGAAAAACCAAACTATCAGAACATGTGTGTAATGAAACTTATAAAGGCACAACATACGGTTATCCGTTCTTCTATAAGGGCTTTGAAACGACTAACTGCACTTATGCGAAACCAATAGATGAATTAGTAACCGTTGTTCTTTTACATGACGATGATAATATATATAACTTAACAACAATTTTAAGGGGAATATCAAATTATAATAAACAATTAAAAGTTTTAATTGGAGCCAAAAACAAAATCGAGATAACGCAGTTCGATAACGTTAACGTTCTAGTACATTCCAAATCTGAAACTCATGGATCTATTTTCAATACATTGATTAAAAGTGTAAATACTGAATATGTGCTTATCCTCCGAAATATCACCATGTTTAACATTGATGCGCGTTTAGACCGTCTTGTTCGAGAAATCGAGAGCCTCGATATCACTGTTGTAGCTGGAGCGTCACGGGATGAAAATGGCCACTGGAAACTTGGCTGTTATCAAAGTGCTTATAAAAATTACTCGTTAGTTTATAGTGAAGGCTATGACGAGTCTCTACACGAATGCATCTTTTGTGATTATGTCGATGCTTCTTTTATCACTAAGACCAAAACTTTACTAAAGTATAGCTTAGATGAAAAAATGAATGGTGTAGCTCTTTTTCTTGATTTCTTTTTACGTCTTTCAGAAAAGAAACTCGAGTCTGTAGTCTGCGCAGATTCTATGTTTTACATGCATAAAGAAAAACTTTCAAATAATCTAGATGACTGGAATCAGTTTAGTAAAAAATGGGAACTATTTAAAATGAAATTTTCTGATGAAATCAGTTTGGAATTTAAGTGTAAAAAACCTTATTCATGTTTTAATGGATTAGGACATGCAGTTACGCCGTGCTGTCTGCAGGAATTAGCCGATATGGTCAAATTTATAATGAAAACTTGTGAAGACAATAACATTATTTGCGAACTTCAAGAAGGAACATTATTAGGGGCTGTTAAGTTGCACAAAGTTTTACCTTGGGAGAGAGATGCCGATTTGACATTCCTGACATCTAACTTCACTGCATTTACAAAACTTAAAAAATTCATAACGGAAAATTATTCTTATTCAGACGATGCCGGAAGTCTTTGGTGTTGTGTAGATAATAGAACAGCAGGTGGTAAGATCTCGGTGCACAGTAAAAACTGGCATATCGAATTGTACGGTCAACATATTATGGACTCAGAAATGCTATTGATTGAAGGTATTAAGCCAACGAAAGTACTTTTTGATGGCCAGTGGGTAGGTGTACCAAGAAATCCTGGTTGGCACGCAAGAAATCGATACGGTCACGAAATTTATGCACATGCGCAGCACTGGATGTCTATGGGAAAGGGTGATGGTTGGATAAATTATGAAACGAACATTTTCACGGCATGTGAAACTCCAGGAAGGAATGATTGTCTTGACAATTTTAACGCTGACGGAAATCTTCAGTTCGGACTTCCAATTCCTTAACATTTAAAATTTACTAAAATATTCTTACATAAACTAATTCACTGTTCTATCTGTACAACTAACATCCGAAGAACAGTTAATAGATAACTGTATTGTATTTGACGATTTGTGGGCATCAGATTGAGTTTACTTGCGACGCGCAAGCGGAGCCTTTGACGGATATTTCCCACCAAAAAAATCACCAACTGATGCTGGTCAATCATTAAAAGCATTACGGTTATCTCCATTCTAATGCTACGGCAATAAAAAAATTAATGATTAAAATCGGATTTTTTTTACCGGAAATAACGTTTGCGCTTGCGTTAACTTCTCACAGCATCAATTGTGAATTGATGCAATGAAATTATTCACGTTGTCCAATCAGAATTGACGTTACATCAGATTGCATTAGAATTACCGATATATTACAGACCATTCTACTAGTTTTGATCCCTGTTATGCCGATTGGATTTGAAACACGAATGTCATTGAACATCCTGCGTCTGGCGTAGCAAATTTGATAATCTGTTTTGAGAACATTTTATTTATTTGTAACCATTGGGTCAATGCCTCTGCTCACTCCTAGCTGATGGCATGAATATAAATGACCCATTACTACTGTAATTGAAGCTACTGTCCTGAATTTTCGGAAGTGTTTTGCATTCCAATGTTTTTCCAATGCCCATTGTGTGAATGCCATTCGATATGGATTTGACATAACTATTTGGAAACTAGTTAAACAAATTCTCTAAATGTATCTAAATTCTTGTTTCGTTTCTAAGGGTTTTCTATTCCCAAATACATCATACATTTGGTTTATTTATTTATAATCTTCGTATAAATTTGAAATTTGTTTCTTGAAACTGCAAGGCCATGTTTATTTGAACGTTTTCTGATAAAGAATAAAAGGTAGTGAATTTTTTCTCATTTTTGGCCTAACAAGTTTAAACACTACTGCTATGGGAAATCTTTGTTTCTTGTTGGTTTAAAAAAAATATTTCACATAAAAAATACACTGGAGGTTCTTGACAAAGGTTCTCATTTTCTGCTGATAGGACTTCAAACATGGACACCGAAAAATGCCTGAATAAGATTTTACACACCATTTAATCAACAGTACGTTAGTCCCATATATTTTTAAGGACATACGTTTAGCAACGGCAGCCATCTTTAATCGAGGATGTTTTAATGGGACCATCGTGTTTCAAGGGATTCAGTAATTTCATAGTTTTACAGGTGAAACGTCAAAATCAGTATACAGTCTAAGAGCCAATACAATTTTTGACGAACAAAATCAAAATTGTGTTTATTGACAGAATTTTCTATTACAGTTACGACGGATATCTGATACGGCGCTCCTGGATTTTAAAACGGTGACAAAGCCTTTAGATAAGAAAATTAAAAAGAGCATGTTTTAAAGAAAAATTAGTATTTTCAGTTGATGAATAATTTTTCAGATGGGGTTTCGACAAATTTGTTTTAATAACAATTTTAGTAATGTCAATCATCTTGTATGAAGCGTGGGGGGATTAAATCCATATTGCCGGATCGTCTAAGAAAAATTTATAAACAAATCAGGCAAAATTTAAGATGAAGTGGTAAGAGAAACGAAAAAAACCCTGGTATTTCAAAGCATAAATAATGGCAATAACAAAATGCCAAACATGGAGGAAACTGTCAAAAAAGACAATCCACAAATCGAAGTCTGGTAACCTGTAAACTCCAGAACCAACAACCAAAAATATAGCATGAAAGTAAATTCAGCAACGGTCCAGACATTTTAAAAGAAATGTTGGGTTATACCAGGTTGTATGGCATGCCTAACCTCTCGCTTCCATTACAGTAGTAAGTTGTATAAAATGGATTGGTATCATATACCACTAGTCACTAAAATGTGTATCCAACAATCATCGTAGCACATTCACTGTACATGTACACTTAATTCCACTGACTACAGTGTAAAAAAAATTGACTACCACACGATTCGTAGTACTAGATAGGATATATCTTCAAAACGCGTCTGATGGAAACTTTTCATGCAAGTTAGATTTGCAGGACTAAGCATCTACTTTATAATTCCTGACAACGTGACGTGGGTTACAAAGAAAAGAGCAAGTCATTATAAAATAATTGTTCTTATTTATTGTAGTTTTGTTCAAGACAAGCAAGAAAAACCGATAAACTCCAACAAACATACTACATGTAACATGTAAACAATAAATATGTATTAAGTACAGGTTTCACAAAATGTCATTACTGGTTTTGTTGAGCAAGGCAGAAATTTTAAACTTGGACAATGGCCATAAATCTTCCACTATCCAGAGGTTCACAAGCCCCTATATTCACTTAACTGAATAACAAGAAATTACACGAAAACCGAAGGTGAAAATACCATTATTAAAGTTTGAGTACATTTTTGATGTTTATATTTATATGCTGTTTGGTTCATAAAAGTGAAAGTAGAAACAAAAATAAAAATTTCACATTCACAATAATTATATGTTTTGGAACTTTTAATCAGGAAATACATTGTACTTTTTAAAGTTAAGACACTAGATGAAGCTCTTTTGATATATGCATTATTTTACTTCTAATAATGTTGGTCTGAGAGCCACTAACAAGTCTTGATAAGATCAAATAACCTTGGTATCATTGATGACATTTTATGTGACAAGAAATCTGCAAAGTAGTATACTTTGGACGGTTGTAATTGTAGATAAATGTTTTCCTCATTTGACTTAATTGGAAAACCTGAGCAAGTTTAGTCTACATGGGACACCAAGACAGATGTACTTTAAATAAAATAAAAGGTAGGACAGGAGGCAGATGTTATATGTTATCTGTTAAACATTCCACCCTTAAGCAATGGTATTAAAATAATAGGCTTAGCAAGTGGTACGGCTGGTACTGTTCGGACCGTACCACTTTGAATTAGTTGTAAGAAAAACTGTAACAGCTAGTTTTTTGTAAATTGAAAAAGAAAATGATAGAATTTTATTACAAATCTTTAATTTGTTAAAGTTCAACATAAATCTGATTTAAAAAAAATAACTTGCAATATAAAACAGCAACCGTTATGATCTTGTGCGCAATTTGGTAAGTGACAAATAATTGCAAATGGAAAACCCAGATCTATATTTACTCATTCCCGGTAAACGGGTTGTCGACTCTTAACCGACCTTATCACTATTTTTTTGGGTGCTTTGCCTATGTAAATTTGTCCAAATACAATACAAGTTTTATGATACTCAATACAAGAATTTATAAGGGAAAGATAGTACAACACTTTTATGAAGAGTTATGAAATTTTGCTTTATTTTTAAATTAAACAGTGAAGTAACTAACAACAAACAGCTTAAATTAAAAAAAAAAAATCTCCCAAACTCCCCCAAAACATGTTTTTCTTTGGGCTAATGCCCCCTAATGATACCCTGCTATGCAAGTTTGTAACAGTCAGTTATGTTATAGTATACTACATGGGAAATAATTTAACATCATTAAATAAATATAGGATCTTACATGGGTACGAGTGGATTATCGGATTTCTCCAATCGAGATGGTTAAATTATGGAATTTTAAGTCCGAGCTTGCCTTGGCTTGGACTTAAAATTCCATAATTTAACTATCTCGATTGGAGATATCAGATAATTCAAGAGTACTAATGTAAGATTCTGTTTCTCTAATTTTAAAAAGTAGTAAATTTGCAGAACGAAGTGCAAATTCTCCCAACCCCAATTTTTACGTTCATGACGTGAATACGCGGTAAATTGAAGGTGTTTTGTTTATGACGTCATGAGTTGTAATTGTGACGTTATTATTTTTAACCAATCAAATGCGGAGAACAACAAATTCACTAGTGACGAGAAATATTTTTTCCACACCGGTCAAGCGGTTGAAATATTACGTCAAAATTAGAGAATAATAATTACCATCTAGAAGGTATTGTTAGGTAGTCTTTCATAAAGTTTTATAAAAGAGTCAAACATGGTCAAATTAACACAGACTACACAAGAATAGTATTAAAATTCAGCGGTAAACATATTAAAAAGATCTCTAATCATTTCACTATATATTTTGCTACTGTTGAATAAATAAACTTAAGCTGAACCATCATGGCATTTAATCATTGAATTAAAAAAAAACAAATGTATTTTTATTATTATTAAGTAATTATTATCTTGTTATAAATAAAATCCAATGAACCACAAGCAAGACGCCTCCAATTATAGTGAAACAAAATGATACAACATAAAAAAAATTAACATCTTGTGTGTTTAAACATTCACATCTGGTTTTATAGGACAACACAATGTCTCTGGCACAAAATAATGTGGAGTAAAATTGAATGGGATTTTAAATGATAAACTATGAATCCTCACATCACTATCTTACATCCGATTCATCCACATACAATCCTGAAATATAATTAAAGTTCTCATTCTAATCCTAGTGCCCAATTTATTCCCTGTACTAACATAATAATAACTGGTTGCCAGGCAACTAAAAATCTAATCCAATCCAAAAGGTTTCCATATAATACATGTGGTCTTTCCCATCTGATTTCAAGTTGAGGAAAAGTTTTGTCAATAATGATTTATTTCAGCATTTTGAATAATTGTTATTTGATCAGTAAACCATCCAAATTTCAAAAATATATGATATAAATAAAGACCAATTCAATCAATGCATACCTTTGGCAACGTTTAATCAACTATCAATGCATAATGAACAAGGAACCAGTCATGTAGCTTGACCCATTCCAACACAATAGTTTAATATAAAGAGACAAGGGGAGCAACTGCCATATACATGTATTATGTTTTAGAACTCAAAATAAAATCCTATGCAGTTCTGGATGGATAGAGTGATTGTTGAAATGTAATGTACATGTATGCCATTACCCTACTTTGAATTATTACTCGCCTAAGACACTCTCCCCCATTTAAAATATTTCTTAAATACTTATGACAATGGAACAAAATGCATAAATCAGAGTAATTGTTTTAATGTTCTCAATGTAATCTAATTATATAAATTAAATAGAAAAAATTAGTTTCTTAATGTCATTTAAGGAAACAAAAATCCACAAGATATATTAATTTTACCACTAAACATGAAATTAAGATCAGCAGAGCCTCGCTTTTTTTCTTCCATTTTTTAAAGCTTTGTGATTGTTGAACAAATATTATATTTATAGTTGATGAAATACATGTATTATATATATGTACTACAATTGCTGGTGGACATAAATGTAAGCCGATTTAAACTTATATTAGATCAAACCTTCTATGTATCCTTTTTGCAAAGATGGATATTCTAAAGAGTCAACCTTTTAATTTCGAAAGATCTCCTCAATGTGTTACTAGTACATGGATGTGTAATTTGTGTTTCTTAAAACTGCAAAGTGTAACAAAAAATGGGTATCAATTTAAGCATCAAATTTTATGTGAAATACTTTTCATGCAATATTAACAAACTTTTAAAGACAGGTTTTGATAACAATGTACACGCTGCTAGGCTGGGGGATAGATTAGAGGAGAGGTAAGGGGAAACCTGAAATTTGTATAACATAATTGATGCTGGATACTTGATTCAACTGCCGTGACCAGACCAATAAAATCAACAACATACAAAGGGAGTACACTATTCAGGACGGCGTTGGTTGTCAATATGGGGTATAGGTCACAAACACAGAAATTACAAGCATTTATGGTTGTGACCACGAATAACATGAGGTTTGTCACTATTATAGCAGGATATGCTTCCCTTCCGGAACACCAGATATCACCCTTGGTTCACATCAGTTTGTGTAAATTGTTTACTGTATGTCTGTTGTACCATGAAGTTACATTGTTCAGTTCGCCGCCTGTACTTTTGTCCTTGGATTCTATTTTTCTGATTCATGTCTTGTTTTGTTTGTTTGAATAGTGTTTATTTAACACCACTTGTAGCAACCTTTCTGCTATATCATGGTGTCCACTGAAAACCAAAAACTTTGGCAAGAAAACTGTCAATTCTTGTCAATTAAGGTAGGAGTTGAGCAAACACTTACAAAAGTAAGGCTCGAACCGGCACTCTCAGTGTTGACATACACTCGATCAAGAGCAGACGGCTGTGTACCTAAACCATTTAGCCACTAAGCTACTATCTTTACCACTTGGTTACTGAGGTCCCTACAAAAACCACACGCCCACCAAGGCCCTAATTATGCCTTGATATCTACTGTATCAACTATGAACATTGGTTAACATTACAAAAGGATACGGACTAGGAAACATTCTCTTGAGATCTACTTTTTCTTTACAGTATGGACAGGTCTGTTTCTTTCCTACAATACACCACCCTCTAATACAAAATTCGTGGAATCTGGTGATATTGTTAAGGATCATTGCTGCAACTATTATTTTATACAAGCTAGGCTCAAAAATGAAAGTAAAAGATAAAAGCAGTTTAAATGCTAGACAAACTATCAATACATGACTAAATGAAACAAATCAGAATATTTTAATTTGCTTTAAATTCTCAATAGCTGAGCAATATTGTCCATTTTGTATAACCCAACTTGGTACTTCAGCATGTGACTGATTGTTGACGTCATAATTATACGTATTATTCTTCTGCCAACAACAAGTCACAAAACTAAAATTTGTGAATTGCAAATATTATTTGACACCTTGTTAAATATTGTTTTTGTTCTTTCTTTTCATAATATTGAATTTAAAATATAAGAATTGTTTTCAATTGTTGGTTAGATTATTGGATACAGACGACTTTGGGTGGGTTTACGCTGTACATAAAACATTTCGCAGTTTATTGTTGTAAATCAATCCAAATTCATCTATATCCAATAATCCAACCAGCAATTGAAAACACTACTTTAATAATATAGTTCAAGTGTTACCTTATGACAACAGATCTAGGATTCATAAGTCAAAAACAAATTTTGACATGAACATACTAGTATCTTTGTTATTTAAAGCTTGGGACAGGCAACAACAAACAACATCTACACTAAATTAATACATGTACAACTGGATTTCTATTCCCTTCTCTTGAAGTGTCTCTTTGATGTAAGAGGCTAGGAAGGGTCAAGTACATGCATACCACAATGTGTCAGTTTAGCTGTATAACAATATATGTATGTGTAGTTTGAAAATCCTTATAACATTCTCTTAAAGGCAATCTCAGAACAACCTTACATTAATTGATTAAAAGCTCCCCAAAAAATACAAAGTGTTTTAAATAGACATACAAGCAGGGATTTTTTTTAGGATTTTGAGGACTTTAGTCACTTTAGCGGATGATCCATATTAGCATTTGCTCAGAAGCATGCATTAATTGTACTGGTGAAATATCATAGTATAAAAAAACTATATTCTTTCAATTGCAGTATATAAATTTGTTTTAAAAAATGATTATCACAAAATGTTTATAAATTTTCAAAGAATTTTAATTTTAAAACTTATTTAAAAAGCGTTCATATATCAATCGGTTACAATTTTCATTAAGGGCCGTTGTGCTCTTCATTTTCTATGTAGTAGCCATCGGTAATTAGACGTATCTCGAATGTACACAAATGGTGCATAATCCATTTGAAACCAGCAAAACATACGAAAAATGAGTTAAATACGCAAAATCTTTGCAATTTTTATTTGCATTACATATTAAATCAAAAGGCAGAAGTCTGTGCGCATCAGTACGATCTACGACACTTTTGTTTGCCTATATTGACCAGGAGCATCACTTAATCATGTTAATCAGATTACCTGTAAAAACATCGATTAGGCGATTGACACCTGCTGTTTAAAACTATCGAAGTGAAATAATTAAATTTCCTGTTAATTGGCTTTGGGGTCATAAATGTCGTTTTACACTTGGTAGAATGAATTTGTAACGAAAAATTTAAGTACTTGTTGGAAAACAGGTGAAGAATTGATTTAGAAATCCATCGTCAATTTTCAAATGATTTCGTCAATGACGAAAGTGGCGAGCGCTAAAAAATTCCCTGTACAAGAGAATGTGATCCTAACAAATGTTAAACTGAGATGACATGTCATGTGCCTTTGTGATGTGACCTGCAGAACACATCAACTGAATATGAATAATGAAATAAGTCTAGGAATTCTCTTCTGTCAATTTTTTAGACTTTGTGAATCAGCAAGACACAGATATAAAAAAAACTTTATAACAAGAGAGTAACAAAACAGAAACAAGTACCTGTTATATAAATTGTAACAGGCTTATTTCAGTAGGAAATTTTTATTTCCTTTATTCAGTGAAGTCACCTTTATGTTGAGATACTTAAGTATAGAACTGTATTGTTGTATCATTTCCATTTCTATGCAATAGATATACAAACACCATCATCATTAAAAAACAGCCTTGAAAACACAAACACATTTTTTTTCACTCGGATATGTACACACACTTTTTAAAGGATACACATGATTACAATCTAATTTAAATGTTTCTTCTATGATAGCATCTTCATTATTCATACATAAAATCTGGTTCCCACATACACAACATACATTAGGATCTAACCTCTTCCCTGGTAAACCAGTTTCTGTATAATACTGAAAAGAAATAAAAACATATTTGAATTCCGAAAATTCTCACATGCACAACTATCAGCTTTTTCAAATTTTACCTAAATTCAACATTCTGCAAGAATAATTGCAAGATCCTCAGAGTACTGTTATAAAAAACGGGCATGAACTTTTATTAAAACCAAAAGGCTAGTTAAAAAGTCTCAGCTTTTTCATGGACCAATCCCCGCAAAAAATTAAACTACATTTCTATAAGAAATTTATTAATTGAAAATATCCGCGGCAATAACAAACTTTATGAACTGCAAAATATGTTGTTAATTGATGCTCATCTTACCAAACGATTTCTTTTAAAATTTTTGTAAATAATATGTTTTATTTGTACCCTAATTCCTCCACAAAAAATGAACTGTTGTAAATATCTCATATTTCTAATAAAACAATGCATTCAAAATATTGATTAAATATTATAAAATCAAATTATCATAACATAACTCTCCTCAATTACAAACATAACCAACTCTAAAATAACAGAATAACTGAAAAAATGGTTGTCATCAACAGACAGCTAAACTAAACCATAATGGGTAAACTTACCCCTATGTGAGCTGCCATTGAGTCTGTACAAACTTCTGCAAAATCTCTGCCAACTACACCAAAATAAAGTCCATAAAATAGACATAATAGTCCAAAGTCCATTGCTGTTTGTGGCTTGATTAGAAACAATAAATTTAGACCCAATAATGTTAACATGACAACCATATACCCTAAGATTCCAGTAAAATAACTGAGTTTGTAGATAAGAAGGAACCATTTGTACACCAATCTGAAATAGGAAAAAAAGGATTAAGGATTAATAATACTTTATTAAAAGTAATACATGTAATTATACATCACAATATACAAATAATAAAAAATGATTCTGATTTTAAATAATGGAAGGGAGACAACTCAAAAATCTTATGTCCATATTTAGTATTGTGTGTGATCTGAGAATGAAAATTTAAGAGCAAAAATTTCTTTGTACAGGTAAAATCATATAATGATGTGTGCTAGATGAATACATGTTGAACCTTTAAGTTACCACTGACAGCATTCGTTTTATTAATGAGGCTAAAATAATATTAAAAGCCACAATTAAACTTGCTTGGATGATATGATAGATGTGTCAGAGCACAATATTTTATCTATTTACATGTAGTTTGAAACCAGGCAACAGTGAACTCATAGGCAAAAAATATAGTGTCACAGAAAAAGGGTAGCATTACAATTAATGTTAGAAAATTCAATCTTAAAGCTCGTTACTTTATGACCATTTGTTTGAGCTTGTTAGATGGGATCATTAAATTGTAGATAGTGTGACCCTCCCCATATACTGAACCATGCAATTAGCTTCCACATCTGAGACAGTTCTGCATTTCTACATTCCCCACCACCAATGTAACAACTTCTGTCAGCAAACTGGATAAACAAGATTCTACTTCTCTAACTCCAGGGAAAAGTCTTGCACACATGTATATCATTTTTCCATAGTAATACAAAAGTGAGAAAATATGTAAAACATGTATGTTACATAGTCTTTATATAATTTTATTATGGATAAAACAAAATCATATTTAAAAAAATGAAGATTACTAGTAACATAATAGTGTTTGTAGCTTAAAAACATATCAACAAATATACTTTGTCACAAACCTTGGTGTAGTTCCTGGAAGAGGTTTTCTTGTAGATTTGAATGTAACAAATGCTGTTATGACAGAGAATATGGACCATATAACTATAAACCTGGTCCAACTATACTTTATACATATTGCTATTGGTATTACCCACATTCCCAGTAAAGTTGCTTTCTGAAATACAATATGATAGACTGTACAACATAAAACCGATTATCAGACATGTCCAATAACATTTAATTTTCTCATTCCCTGAATTTACTCTTTCAGAAGGGCTATATATTGTTTAAAGTGTATGACACTGTAGGAAGCAATTTGGAATGTTGCACCATCAATGGTTACAAGCCCATTTGATAAAGCAAAAATATTGCATAAAGCTAATTTGGTTGTGGGTCATTTTAGAATTGTCCTACCCTTTCACATACTGTTACACAGTCAACATAATAAAAATATTAAGTAGTTTCGACTATTAACTAGTGAAAGCTTTTATTTAACATGAAGCCACATGTTAGTTTACCCTCAAAACAATCCTATAAATTCATACTCAATACCTAGCCCTGTGACATTTGGAATACCTGTGTATTCATGCACCAACTTTTCAGAACCCACATCAAAACATGAGTATACTTGTTTGGTACATGTATGATAAAGATAAAAATACTAGTATATGTACTGTACATGTACTGTGAAAAAAAGAATTATGAGCTTTACGTATTGATATTATCAGAGAGATTTTACTTGGAAGATTGAATTGTTTTATCACTATATGGATGACTTATGCATGTTTTAGCTATCATAAACTCTTTGTGTGCCTGTGACATTAGATGACTTTGTTTGACAATAACTTTAAGTTACACAAAGTGACATCATATTCCACATGTTGAGCAGGAACTAATTATCCTTCTGACACACCTGACTTTATCCCTATTTTCTGTGAGTTTCCTGTTGCTTGTCATTAGCATTCTATATTTGGTCTACTTGGTTGTTGGTTATCTTTGTCTCCATTTTTCATTTTCATTCTTCATCGATTTATATTGATTAGTCAAAGCTTTGCCAAAAAGATTTCATTCTACACTGATTTACTTTGATTTGTCAAAGATTTGTCCATCAAAGTTTGGCATTTTCTTCTTTCAGTTTCATACTTGGTTATTGCTCACAAGAATATTTTTTACCTGGTATGATTTAAAATATCTTTGTCTCCATTGGACCAGTAATATCTGTGCTACCACAAGTGTGACTATCAAGATGAGGACCATTTCTGCATGCATGGTCTCATGACCCTTGTGTTTTTCATGTAACCGCTGGTGTTCTATCCTATAATAGTACATAAAAAATGTGAATTGATAAAATAGTTTTCCGTACCATAGATAGATTTAAGATACATGTATTTGTAACACGATGTTTTTTTTGCTTAAATTCTAGGGGTATGTTGTCACTGTTTTTTTTTTTTTTGTGTAGTGTATATTATGTTCATTTGATACAGATTTTTTAAAGATTTATAGGAAAATAAAATATTTGTAATGATAAAAATACAGAAATGTTGCAGCATTATACATGAATGATAAAACTTTAAGATAAAAACTAGCATCCTGATTAAATAGTTTTCAAAAACCCAGAACTTACTTGGACATACCAATGGTTTTTACCAAGTGTATGGATGTAATAGTTTCTAATGACCATTTTTGTTTCAGCCATACATGTATAGTAGCTACAAGTAGCATAGTCATCATTTTTAGAGAGGTAATTTGTATACTGGTATCTGAAAAATTCAGCCAAAATACCCTAATTTGGCTGTACTACTGTGCACTGCTGATTAGTTATGTTTTATGTCCCATTAGTGATGTCCTATTACCACTCCATTAAAATAGGACCTCTGATTGTCTCTGACTTATTGGTGTGCAAACTAAAAACACAGCAAGTCAATAAAAAAGACCAATGCTATATTATACAGATGTGTTTTTATAATTATTATTTACTGTGAAGTTCTGAATATAAGAACTACATCTATTAAGACTACTTATTCTTACCTCCATCTGTCTTTCTCTGACAACTTTGACAGATCTATAGACTGAAATAAAAATGTATTTAAGTATGGTATGTGATTGTAATTAAAAATGGTTACCACTAAGGGTTGCAATTTAAATTGTATCAAATTCTGTCTTTCTTTCATCTAATAGCAGATTTTTTTTAAAATTTATGTACTTCAATATTGATTTGTCTTCAACTTCATAAAAGAAAAATATTTGATATTAATTCCATTATATTAATTACCCTTGCTTTTTTTGTCAAGGATACAAATTTAGTCCCATTACTTGCAATGTAGCAGAGCAGGAGTGAATCACTCCAGGCACTTTGATGTCCAAAAGTAGTTGCATATATATACATGTAATTAGCCATGGTCAATTTTGATATCTTTCGACAGTGTCATCATTTTTTTCCAACATGCATTTCCAAAGACAAAAAAAGAAATTTTTCAATAAAGATCATTTCCCGTTAGTTGCACAATGTCTAAAGCGATATGTATATTATGTTTGAATTTTGTTTAAATAGATAAAAGTCACAATTTTTCGTTTGCTACATTACGAGCAATAGAACTTGATTCTGATCATGCTGATGTTAATCTGACAAATCACAAAACTAACATCAAATTATAATGGCAGTAAAATTCGGCCTACATTGTACATCCCTATGTGATGAGTGACTGATGTACATGTAGTTTTCTCAGTGAGTTTGTGATTGTTCTTACAGGCAGTGTCATTAATATTTTGTAGCAAAAATTACATGCAATGCATTGATTTCATATAAAGATTGCTTTGAATTGTGTACAAACTAAAGATACTGCTACCCAAACAACCTTAAACACCAACTGTCAGTAAATATTCTGACAATTCTGATTCTTATAAAGAAGGAAGTCCTGTCAGTCAATTTTCTGTACATAATCTATCACATGTACATGTACATCAGCTGTCACAAAGCTACTAGTATATATAAGTTTTGAAGTGGTTACCAGCTTGAAATTTAAGAAAATCCCAAAAATTGTAGAGCATTACAGGTATATCAGAAAAAGTTTCTGAAATCTGGAACCCATAAAATTCTGGAGAACTTGTACCCATACAATTGAATGTATGTTTATCTGGAAAGTATAATTAAATTATGTAAAATTCCACAAACATCTACAACTATATATTTAATATATATATCTGCATCTTGAACTCCAATGTACAAATCTGTACCCAATTCATGGTATGTTCTAGTATACTAGTACATGTATACTGTGTGGACAGTAGAAATAATGAAGCTCCTTTAACCACATTTGATCATTGGGGGAAAAGATCAATAATTCTAAAGATATATTATTATACTTCAGTGGCCAAAAATATTGAAACGCTTAACCCTATTCTCTTCAGTACATGTATGAGAAAACCTGCATTTTTTTTACAGTGAAGTTGTCATCAAGATAAAATATAGTTTAGTCTTGTTTTTAGGTTTCGTAAATCAATTGTGCATAATAAATGTTTTAAAAATGTGGGATTTGTTTATTAAACAGAAAATTCCTATCCCCACCATCCCTTAATATTATGCATATATATACCAATAGATTTTACACTAATCATGAACAACTGTAATCTGTAAGAATTACATGTTTATTATTTTAAAATTATACAATTCTTGGCTTAGTGAAAATATTTCTATCAAAATATGTTTTTATACAACATCAAGACAGTGTTTTTTAAATATAGATTTTCATGAAAAATTACTTATATTTCTACATGTATGAAGACCAATTCTTGTAGCTACTAATGTACATGTACTGTACTTAAATATATCAACATGTTAAAACCCCATGAATCACTACAGGGTATAAGCATACCAACAGAACCAAAAAAGAAACATGGTCACATAAAAAGTCATAACAGTAGTTGAAAGCAAAAAAAAGAAAAGACCATATAAGTTGCTTGTTTATGGTTTTAAGATCTATAATTATACATACTGATAATACAAGATCATGAGTAGGAATTCGCGAAGCTAAAGACATGCTAGATACTAGTAGTTTTGCCAGGGTATACATTAAGGTATACTTGTAAGTGCACATGAGAAAATATTCAGTATTTTTTATTGTATGGTTATACATGTACATGTATGATACTAGTATGTTATTGTTAATATACTACATAAAAACTTATAATTTAATAGAAGTAGGTACTAGTACATGTGTAACAGAAATTTTAACACAAAATTAACAGGTTTATAATACAAATACTTAGCATTTTTACAAAAAAATTATATGGAAAGAATTCTTTATAACTGAAAGCTGATCCAACTAGAGTAAACACAGGGTTGATTTGTTGGAAAAGATCAATGTGTTAACAAGAGAAATTTATAATATATCATAAATTAATTTCATAATCTGAAATGATTAATTTTTGCATTTACTATGCACTTCATAAAAATTTAATGTTGACAGAAATTAAGTCAATAGTTTACCATTCAAGCCTTTTATACACTCATTGTGTAATCAATTAGCTGATTGGATTTAGCAAACTATTCTAGATTAGTTAAGATTTTTTACCATTAACTGCCAAACACTACAAAGCAACCACATCACGAGTCATATAAAATGAAATACTTGTAATATTTTATTTATGCATGTTCAGGTACTTAGATATTTTGAACACTATTGAATAACAAATTTTTGTATCAGACTTAAACCAAGATGTCAATGCATATTTAACAATAGTAAAAGTAATCAGCTGATGGTCTTAAACAATAATGTATAAGTGATTTATTGGAAACATGTGCTATAAGTATTGATTAAGCCCCAAGGATGACACACCCACTACTGGGAGAATAAATAATGAGATACCTCCAAATCAATATAGAAATAGTGACTTCTGTCATAACGAGGAAATTTGGTTCTGTCTGGCATGCTTCAATATTGTAATTTTTATGTTATTTTCTCTGGTCAATCAGCTTTGCTGAAATATCTAATTAGGGAAATATAAAATGAAAATTATGTCACCATATGTTTAAAATGAACCAATAGTATTTCTGCAGTAATGCATAAGCTTCCATAATCACATCAGCTGCTTATGATTATAAAGTTATATTATGGCATACAACTATACTAAATTTAGAACCCTGTGTAATGCAGCTTTTTGCTTGCATTTTTTTATTATTCCACATTTTACCATATTTTAAGGAAAAAAAAAATCCAATAGAACCTTTTCAGTCAAAACACAAACTTGATGTGAGCATGACCCTTTAAATGAGCTTAAAGAATTCCATAAAAAATGTAATGATATTGTTGCTTTGACATACATCACAGAAACTTGCAATTACTAGTAACTGTAATAATTGACAATTAACATACAGAAATAACACTAATTTACATCCACATAACAAAACTACATCTTATTGTGATGATTTAATTTTTTAAAAGTTTCATCATGTTCATGGAAAATATATCTATACCATGTATACTAAAAGGGCTAAAATGCAATTAAAACATTTTTTACACAATTACACATCCGCCTTTGTTGTTGACATGTCCCAAATTGTTCTTGACATTTGCTACTGGAATTTTACATAGGAAGTCAGCCATTTTAGTTTCGAATGGGACCTTGCATTGTTATCGAAAAGAATGTCTGCTTTTATAATCCTTAATGGTATATATTCGGACAAACTGCCAGACTTTTCCGGTTTTAACTGATTTGACATTACCCGATAGATTTCAAATTGACGCTTCCAAACATACAATTTCGTTGTAATTTTGGTCTAAACTTACTATAGAAAACCCCTTTCAAAATGAAAAAATCTGCACTACAAAACGCTAATTGACAATAACAGTGGAAAATAATTGAATTCAATTTACACATTTCTGGATCTACAAAATAAGCATAAGCTGGACCAAACACAGTAAGCAGTTTTCAGCCAAAAAACCGCCGCAGAGACATGGCAAATTTTAGTATAATTAATATTGACCGGTATTTCCATGTTGCGGTAAATCGTAGTACTGTGATAATTACCAAACTGACTTAAAATTTGTTGCCCTTGCACAACTAAGACAGAGGTTTTATTTAAAGTCGGTACAATAACAACACATAACAAGCTCTAAAGAGCTTTTTAACCGACATAAAAACCGTCTATCACTAAAGTATAGGAATTTATGGAAATTTTGAATATGTTTTTTTTTTTAGAATATTTCTAAATTCTGTGATATAGTTTACAACTGCTTACCAAAAATAAATAAATAAAAACGATAAACATCGTCAACATAAAATATAAAGTGCAAAGTTTGAAGTCCAGACTGAACCTATGTGGAAATATAAAGCGTTAAATTTCGTAAATAAATTACACAAATAAATAAATATACAAGTTTGATAGAGATTTCAGTTCATGCTGTTCAGATTTCAATGCTTACGTCGTTTATGTCGACGTGCCGGTGATGATGATCGTCCATTCTAATTTAACTGGTAACTATGACTAAAATACACTAGGTATTATCATATGAATATTTAGAAAACCAGTTTACCGGAAGTACAATTTGACACAAGTACAACAAATAATGTGTAATAATCCCGGGTTACAGTTTCGAGTTATAAAAATGAAAAGATATAAATAATCTTACACGAGGTATGAACTATGTTTTTTAAACAAATTCTAGCCATATTGTGACTTTCTTTTACAACAACATAGTTTTCATATTTGAAGTGTCAAAATCTATTTCTAATTCATTCACTACCTCTTGAGAAAGTTTCTGCAATTGAAACATCATAACACGAATCAGTTTTGTCTTAAAGAAAATAGTCAGACATTTGAATAAAACCAGTACGTTAAATTTCTGATGCATTATCAATGGCCGAATTTTATATCTAAGTTGTAATGTAAGTCTTTAAAATATCGACTCTTGTTTCTTGTGCATGGTACCTTCTCTAGCACAACTGTTGATAAGCATGAATTATAAAAACTGTCAACAGGAGCACATGATATTGCAAGCAATCTTACCATCGTCGCCCAATCACATTGAATCATTCTCGTAATTTTGGGATTGTGACTGCAGAAAGGATGATAAGAAAGTCATACTATGGCCGAGGTGTCCCTAAAGCATACATAATGGGTTTTAAATTATGTATTTGTGCAAAGTTTGGTTTTATTTTCTCAAACAGTTAATTGACATGTGTACATTTCTCATTTACACTTTTCTTATCATCCTTTCTGCAGTACTCCTAGAAAAATATAATTAACGCATAATAGCCATTTAAAAATAGTTTATTTTAGCGCAACACCTCTTTGACTCTTTGAAAGGTTTCAACTATAGCCTTGTGTATATAAATTTATTGATATGAAGGGTTGATTTGCTCTAATATTTGTTTTCTCCGAAACATTTTTAATCGAACTGAACATAATGGTCATTTCGACTTCATCCAAGGAAACAATGGGGTTTGTTTTGTTTCAAATCTTGATGAAAAATTAATATTGTTAATGTTTTTTTAAGATCTTTCCAACACTGTCCACATAAATTACAAACACAGAGACGAAAAAAATAATATCCAAAATAATATCCAGTGTTTGCGGATAGCCAATATAATTCATTTAATGAATTTACCAGTAAGTACTTTCTTTGATAAAGTGTTTTGAAAGGTAGGAAACATATTAACTGCACGGATTGACATTTTCTAGTGCACGATTCTAACTTTTTGCGTGGTTCTGATTCCCTTTGTATAAAAAGCTTTATAATGTGAATTGTTTCTTCTAATATTATGGTTTTTATATGTTTAATGTACATAAGTGCTGACACTTTCATCCAGGTTCTGAAAGTTTCTGGGTTCCTTATCCAATAAATTTTAAAGACAATTTGAACATGCAGTCTCAGCTAGTACTCTTTTGTTTTTGTATCGAGATGTTTTGACATACTGCGATATTTATATCAAGTGTGCTTCACACTTTTTTTTTCATTTTTAGTTAATGATGAAATGGAGGCTTCATTTATATTTTGGACAAGTATACTTGGTTCTTAATTGGTCAATTGCTCGCTTCCTTCACACACGCACCGTTTTACATCTCTACAAAACTGATTCTCGCAACTGATTTTAATTTCCATTAAATATTCCATATTGTGTCAAATATTATTGGTCAAGGGTCAAAGTATGTTGAGTTCACCTCATATAATTCTCGGGGGTATGAAGTATTGACCATATTTATAATATACAACCTGATAAGAGTATGACAAATCGATATAAATAAACAATATTACCAACTTGCTACATCATATAAAAAAAGTCCAAGGTATAAATAAAACCTACAATTTAATAATATTTAACTTCGACATGTCGTGCATAATAAATGGTACGATGTTGTAGACATAAAAATATATATAAACCCTTACATCTCTAATTTTCAAAGTCATATGGGGTTTTAGGTTGAAACAAATTTTTGCGTTATTTCCAAATGAACGATGTTTGCAACAATAACATGCGATGAAGAAAAATGAACAATGCTTGCAACAAGAACATGCGAAGAAGAATACGAATATACTTTTTTTTGCTGAGCATTTCACATGATATGATATAAACATATATCTGAATTTTAGTAAGCATGACAATAATTCAACTATCAATAACCGATTTCCAAACTCTAACATTTGATCTTGTTCGTGGAAAACCCTATAAACATATCGAGTTGTCTATCGGAATAAAATGATGTCTGAAGTAAAGTTGGAAACACCCGAAAACACGACTGCAACGGAAAAGAAAACAAGACTAACTTAACTTACTGAATATCATTAAATGACGATTAAACTAACTCCACAATATCTTGATCTTTATACACTCTAGGTCGTTTTACATGTTTTGCCAATGAGAGTATAGGCCAGATAAAGATGTGTTTTGAATTGTGTACGTACCACCTAAGACAAACATATTAATTTGGTCAGTAATATAAATTTGAACTTTCAGATAGCTTTTCTAGTGAACAATGATTTGAAATCTCTTATGCACTTTTGTTTGCTAGAAAGATTGAACATTCTGTAATTTATCAGTCATATTACTGCGAATAGCTGCTTGGAGGAGGAAGCAGGAGCACACAATGAGAACCTCAGATCGTCGACATTGACACTTATATTTTTATTCAATATAGTTTAAGTTGAGAAAACACGCACGAGTTCAGGTTAGAAAATGTTTTTGATATTTGTATGACGCTAATAAAGTAACTGATGTTAATTTTGATTTACACTTACAGATTTGCATCTACATATTAATATTAAACGAAACAAATAAGCCGTCATCGTTAAATTATTCGTCGGAGTGAAAAAAAGCTTGTTAGATACAACACAATATATATTTCTAAAATAACCTTCAACATAAACTTCTATGAATACAGCATGACTTAATAAAAAAATACTCCCATAAGTGCAATTAATAAAAGGGAATGAATATGATTCTAGATTCTCTGTGCACATACATTTTGTACTATTATCTAAGAGTCTTTTGAGTTATATGTCCCATGCAAGCAATATTCAATTATATTTAAACAATGAATAAATTGTATTGTTTATACTGATTACTGTATGAAAACAAAGTAAATACAAGAGGGTTAGATCAGATTGATTTCTGTTGTAACAAATTATTTTGTTAGCACTGGTCTGATAATGATTCTAGAACCTTCTCTTGGCACTGTACTACGCCTCTTGCCATTAATGGTCCACCTTTGTGTAAAAATAACGCAGGCCAGACGAGATAATCTAATGCTTCACCATCTTTTGTATAAGGCTTAAAATAAGTTGGATCAACGTGCTGTGAAGGACAGTCAAATTGTAAGTATACAACTGGAGACTTTACAGCCATATAAAAACATAAAGTAACACAGCGTTGTAAATAGTATGTACAGACGTCTGCAACATGTTCCCCGTATCTTGTCACGACTTCCTGAAATATATATTTATCAAGTGTACTGATAAATTGTATACAACAATTTCTTACGTTATTTTTATTTTGCATCCCTTAAATAAAATTTGCCCCTATTTATTTCAGTTATACAAGACAATTACCTAAATATAATACATTTCCCAAATTGAGCTCGTTTAATTTTAAAAGAGAATGCAATTAAAATATAAATTAATTAATGCAACTTCTATCATACTCAATAGAAAGCAAAAATAAAATGAAAACATATTAAATGGCAGAACCTAACGGATCGATCAATTGTGATACAAATACAGGTAGTGCCAACAGAGGTGGAAGGATGCTACTGAAAAGTCTGTAATTCGTCGGAAGAATTATTAAAACTTTAAAAGCGCGACTGATTGGAATTTTAATAATTCATAAGGAAGCGACGAAAAGTCAGGCAGACGTGGTCATGATATGTTATCTAATTAATTTATTACAAAAGAAAGATTTGGAATACTCAATTTGTTGAATGCGAACTCGAGACGAATTTAGTAAAACCAACTTTGCTACGTCGCTAATTGTTTTTAATTATTTATACAGTGACTTGTATATACTTTAGTTTGATTTAAAATAAGTTCAGTCAACGTTTTATACCTTAAAGATTTCAGTCTCAATTACAGAGATCATCGAAGAGGCTATGGATACAACAAAATCCAAAATTTTGCTGTTCTCACATTTCTGAAAGTGTACAGATTGCAAATTAAATATATTTGACTAACAACGACAACTAAATATAGATTTAAAGTAAAAAAGTGCGATATATCGAATGTAAGTAATGTATTGTATTCTATGTAATGTGTGAACTATCGCATTGATGTCATGACAAGGATAATACCAGTATGTTGTACATTTTGCATCTTTGACTTACAATTTGGTTTGATTGCCTGTAGTAAGCCCTTACCCATTATTCAAACTCAGAATTGGCCAGTCATTGCACTACCTCTTAAAAATTGTGGTCCACCTTAAAAATACGAAGTAAAGCAAAGTGTGTTTTATTTGACCCTTTGGGAAATAAAACACAAAGAACACCCGATTTGTAATTTGAAAACTTTTGTATGGTCTTTTATCGTGGTTTTTTTAGTAGTATTGTAAAGAGGAAATAAAGTAGATGTTGATCAAATATATGTACATTACGTTTTTGGTCACTTGCATTTTTTCTAGGAAAAAAACAGCATAAAATAAAAGATATCTGCTCACCTTCTGGTCTTTGAACCAATCTTGAACTTGATCGGATCGTTTATGAACATGATTTAAACATCCATCATATGTTATCTAAAATTAAATATTTAAGATATATTTTATTGAATGTACATAAAAATATATGAATTTTACTTACTTTATTTAAGAAATTTATTGTTTGAGGGTTAACTTGATATTTATTTGTTTTCTACCACTCTTTCTTATCTGACAACTTTGTCTTAATGTTACAAAATAACGACATATAGATAACAGAAATGTACAACTTATCTAACCTTCAACAAATCTAATAGAATTTTGATTCTATCCGTTTCACTAACATCGGCCATCTCTGTCTGTAAATTGCCAAATGCATCTGTCCATTCGTTGTCATAAATCTCGTCCAACATGTCTGCCAGTTTCTGTGGTCTGTATTGATCATTTAGATTTGTGATCTGTGGGTTGTTTTCTTGTAGCTGTTTTCCCATTAACTCGCTCAATCTTAATACAATAATATAACACACCAAGTAGCTTCGTGATTGATTTTTTAATTCGCTATCCATTTTCTTGTTTCTGTATTCATATTGATATTAGCTTTTCGTTATTCATTTTGATATTCGTTTTTCACTATTCATTTTTCGTTATTCGTTTGTCAGTCGTTTTTTCGGAACAAGTAACAAACGAATAACATACAGGGAATCAGGAATAACAAAATGAATGAGGAAAAACAAAATAATGCTTGTCTTTAGAAATACTCC
The DNA here is from genome assembly GCA_944474755.1 of Limnoperna fortunei. Classification (NCBI taxonomy): domain Eukaryota; kingdom Metazoa; phylum Mollusca; class Bivalvia; order Mytilida; family Modiolidae; genus Limnoperna; species Limnoperna fortunei. The sequence continues at coordinate 57,850,568 of OX104115.1, forward strand.
AGATTTACACCGATTCTTATATGATGGAGTTGTTAACTTACCATACTTATTAACATTTTCATATTACATGTATTCTCTATTTATACTTTACATTATTATAAAGGTTTAAAACAATTATCCTACTAGAGTAGTTGTGGCTGTCTAGCTTTCCTTATTGTGTCTAAAAATGTCAACTATATATATTTATACAGATCGTCTCCTTATTGCAAGAAACGTTATTAACATATTTGTATCATTGCCATATCAACGACCATCATTATGTACTAAACTACGAAATACCAATGGGGCCTCGTTGGCCGAGTGGTTAAGGTAGTTCATGTTCTATCGATCACGTGGTCTTTCAACACTGAGATTGCGGGTTCGAGTATCACTGAGGGCAGGGTGCAATCGACTCCTATCTTAATTGACAAGGATGACAATGGTTCTCCGTCTTCCTCCCCAATAAAAACTGGACGCCATGATATAGATGAAAAATTGCTTTAAGTGGCGTTAAACAACATTCAATCAAACAAACAATCGAAATACCAATAATATTTTCTTCAACACGGACACAAACAATAGCACTTTACCTAGAGACAAGTATTTCCTTTTGTTGTTGACATTCTTTTAATTCAAGTTGGCAAGTTTCGAGTTCACTCTTTGAACTAAGCAAAAAAGATAAAAATGGGCAGATGATTATTTTTTTGACGTTGTTTTTATTACACAGAAACTCATTTATAACGAATTTCGTCCCAAAATTTATACTAATAAATCGATTTGTCTTTACCCATAACAAAGAGCCAATTATTTTCGCTTTTAGAATTAAAACTGTACAATTTTCTCTTGTTAAACCTTGTGTCATGTACATTTCAGATTAGACTCTAATGCAATAAGGTCACATACATATATTAAAATGAACACTTTTGTGTTTACTTGCCCCAGTTATCGTTTGCTAATTTTTATAATGAAGCAGGTTAGAGAACACAACCAAGGTCTATTCCTATTTGATTGATAAAGTATTTATATAATTTGAATTTATTAAATTTTTAAAATACTTTCAATGTAACTACAGTATAATTAACATACAATGAATTGTGAGTTTATTCCTTATAGAAATCAAAAATACAATAAAGTTCCAGGCAATAAATTTTGCTACATCTGACGCGCGTTTCGTCTATTCAAGACTCATCAGAGGCGCTCTTCCCAAAAATGGAAAATGCCAAACACTATATGAATATGAAGGGCATAGAACAATAAAACCAAAATATGCCAGACTGGAAACCAAATTATGACTAAGATCAACCTATACCTGGGGTAGGAGGAAGAACCTTACAGGTTTTGACAATTCCGTAACAAATCAAATGAATTGGAAACTGTTTTTATGGTTTTGCGCGTTTGGACATGTGGAATTTACAATGCATAATATTGACAGTAAGAATCGCATATAAAAGATATACACTATTTCTACTCGGATGGACCCTTACGTGCCATTCGTTGTTTCCATTCGTCTTTGCCTTGTTACATTTTATACTCCTGATGGTTGCCATTTCCTATTTTATGGAGTTGTTGTAATTTAACCATGTTAACATAATTATTGAAATGTTCAACTGATTATAATATCCTTAATATTTTACACTATAATGAACCTTCAAAACAGGTACCAATTTAGTTCTTCTATAAAAGTATTGTATCTCGTAAGGTCATCTATATAATTTATACAGACCTCAACCCTCAAATCGTCATTCATTTGTATAATTGCCCTATGGACGACCATCAATCGCCGACAAAATGTCAAGTATATCTGCTTCTATACTTACACACGCAAAACACTTTACCTTAAGATAAGATTTTCCGTTTCTTGTTGACATTTGGTACGTTCAATTTTGAATGCTTCGAGTTCACTCTTTAAACTAAACAAAAAATATAAAGCGATAAAAAAGGCTACGAGGTAATGATTAGCATACAGGTGTTTTATATTATGAAATAGTTGTTTAAATTTTATTCCGAAAGTGAAAAAATTTCAAAAAGTGACTTATGAAAATGCAGGAAATACAGCGAGGATTACCGTGCGAGCATTACGAGTTTTCTGTAAAGATGCAAATCAATAATATAAAAAGGAGGCTTATTTAATATTTTTAGATAACATAATTTGTGGAATGTGGACTTGACTGTTATTCCTGTCATAATTAATAATATACTAAAGTTGTGAAACGATTTCTTAAAACAGTTTCCCATTAGATTATCTGTATCTTCGTAGGTATAGCAAGTGGGGCGTTCACTTTTGTAGTTTAAAGTATCAATTATTAAAATTTCTACAGATCTTAAACCTTATTGCTATGAAGATGTGCGCTAATTTATTATTGTTAAATTAGTATATTTTTATCATTCCTGCAATGTAAACCATGTAAAAAATTGCCTTGTGCATTCTTTGTTTATTTTCGGATTTGTTATTGTTGAGTGACTTCGGCACCTGTTGTTCGGTCGATTTCCTTGCTATTGTTTTAAAATAAAATTCATTAATATATATAACGAATTGCATAAGGAATGGTTTATATTGACTTTCGTAATTATTGCAAATTCTTTAGATGTCATTTAGTGCCATTTCAAAGATTGTATCTCCTGAATATATGTTGATTATTAAAAGTACATCTAACTCTTGTATATAGCTAATTACTTTAATTATCACCTGTTCATAAACTACTATTTCATTTAATCAGCTTAAAAAGCAATACAATGACGCCTTTGAGTATTTGAACTGAATAAGTTTATTATTATTATTATAAATGACTTATAATCTTGTACTTATTCAATATAAAATATATTAAACACAATTTTAAGAATAGATGTTTAGTAATTAAATATTTTCATGTTTTTCAGCTTCAAACTGGACACTGCTCAGTATGTTTTAACAAGTTATTTCAGACAAAAGTAAATGAAACAGAACTGATAATTGTTTGTTTGGGGTTTAACCGCAATTATAGAAATATTTTATCTATAAAGTGATTTTCGTTGGAAGAGGATACAGGAAGGGTTCCAGGTGAAAAACCCATGTAGATGACTATTTTGACCTTACGGCCAAGGAGGTAACATTAGCAAGTATAACTGATTATGTTTCACCGCGTTATGTTCCTAAATTTAAGTGATTGTGGCAGTCATTTTAAATGTCGTTTTAGCATAAATTATAAATTCAAAATACTTGCATGTATACCGTAATTCTGCAAAGCGTCGTTATATATATATGTGTGTGTGTGTTTGTGGGATATCTTATTGATATTTACATGGCATTGGATTTCCTTTGAAGCATTTAAATTCATAAATAGGTCCTATGTTGGTAATATGGTATTAAATATTTATATATTACATTGTATTCTGAGGGCGAGTAAATGACAATTGGTGAGATGCACACATTAAAAGTGCGGTCATGACGATACAACATTTAAAATGCGAGGAATTAACATGCCATATAAAACGACTCTTTTAGAAACTCCACAAAAAGACTGAGTCGTTAATATACCCCATCAAAACATTTTTATTTCTGTCCAAGACAAATAACGATATCAGTTATTAACACTTCACAATCGACGTACTAAAAAGAGGTTTACTTACATTTTAATATGGAACATTAGTTCTTCTCGACCTGAACATAGCTGAAATATTGCTTGCTGGACTTAAAACAATCAATTAATCAATCATTGTAATGCGGAACAAAAATGTTCATTTATTATATTCCACCTCAATGTTATTTTGATACCTGTGGCATTACATGTATTGAAAAGTTATAGATACATTTGTTATCAGATACAAAATCTATGTTGATGAAGTGCGCTTTAAATACCTTTCCAATGTCTGCTGAAGATTTGAATTCTCACTGTGGTCTTCTATGCCATGAGAGTGTCTGAATAAAGACAAATGAGCTTTTGACAACAAGATAAGGAGATTATTATGCAATATTATCTAATTATTACAGCTTTTTGTCGCTTGTTTACTATTATCGTTTATCTAGTTTGTTCAGATTTAAAGTATTATTCTTGATAAGACAAAACCAAAGTCTATTGTATTTTATAACCTTTCTCTAAATACGAATATATTCATTTGAAATCTCCACATGTTTAATTTTTTCTGCCATTTATGCAACATATATATTTTTCTGAATAAAAAGATAATGTTATGATCGGGATATATAGACTACTTCAATAATCTGTTGAGAAAATAAAAAAAGAGAGTCCTAAAAGTTTTCACTTGGCTGTATTCATGAATAGGTTTCTTAATAGATGAGATGTGCAGCACCTGTAATTTGACGAAGCCCCTCTCGTATCTTGTTGGACCGGCTCGTTAGTTTTATTCTTCGTTCTACAATATAAAAAGCACTTTATGTGTAATAAAATTGTAATAGATGTTCACATAAATGTCTTGAGTTTGTGTAAGTGTTCAAAAAATGTTGACTGTTGCTTAGTACAGAGTTTTATTCAACATAATTTACGAATAAATGGCGTAAAATATAGCGATCTTAAAAACTGCAGGAATACCGAAAATTAATGTTAAAAGCATATACAAAAATGTATACATAAATTTTTGCAGAATGATCATTGAGAACAGAAAGTGCTGTAGCGTATTGTATTGACATATGGGAAATCGGTCTCTCATTTGATGGTAGTTTTTTTTGTCACGTTTTGAAATCTGCTTTGGATAGAAATAGAGACGAAAACATGGGTACATTGAATAATCACGTAAATTTTACCTTCAAGGAAATAAATAATAAAATACAAATTAAAAGCTCAAAATTAAATAGTCACTAAAAATTAACAGTGTTCCTTTCACAATTTTCTATATCACTTATTGACACCTACACATTGCGTCCTGAAGCTTTACAATTGTATCTGTCATTGAGTAATGAAAATATAAATTCTTGTCTTTTAAAAAAACCAAAATCTCCTGAACCAACTTTACTTACAGAAAAAGTGAACAACAACCACACGTTGTCTCGTCGGAATCGAATTGGCTATAATTCTCTCCATTTATTATATATTTTTTCTTCATTCCTAGTCTAGGAAAAATAGAATGTGTGGTTGATGGAATAACAGTAAAGCCTAAATATACATTTTTTTGCAGTAACAAGTTGTGTCTTCTTAGCATATTTCTGTCACATCATTGTCAAAGTGTTAGGATTGCTACGTTCTAATGAGTTGTACAGTTACCACCTCTTTTTAAAAATATTTTATTAACAGAAGTAAGCCCAAATTATTTTATAAACACTATTAGTTTTTAACAGTTATATATATGTTTACCTCACAAAAATGGTAAGGATCATATTTTCTTAATTGTTAAATTTTATTTAAAAATTAACAATAATTTTCATAGAATGTCTTAACAATTAAAGATGATTAACGAAGAAATTTTGACCGTGCTAATGAAAAAACATTAGGTATTAAGTTGAGTCAGAATGATAAAACACGCATAATGAGAGAAAAATTTCAGTTTATCCATCTGACACTCCTTTTATGTTTTTAATAAGCAATATAAACACCAAGGGTCTGAAATATCGCAGGACAGTTCCTCTGAATGCTATGTCTTTTAGAAGATTTGAGGAAATTTCTTCTATACTTCTATCAATGCAGCAGTAAAATCCTTTCGGTTTGCTGGAGATATTGGAAGCACAGAAATGACATTCTGTAGATTGTCCGAGGCATGTTTAAAAGGATTCAAGTCTGTTGATTGACCTGGCTATTTAATCTGATCAATTGTGTTATTTTCGAGGAACTCAGTAACTATATGAGCTCTGTAACGGTATTAAAACAAAGTCATTATCAACAGCACTAGAATAATATCAAACAATCGGGTTCAATATGTCATCGAGTCTTACTGCAGGCAGAATAATTTTAATAACAAGGAATTTCGAGTTTTTTACCAAAGGTCGAAGGATTTTCAGGGTAATTCGGTTTACTACCCCAATAAAATATAGTCGTCACGATTTCGCTGACAAATTACTGAAAGTGGCGATAAACACCATTAAAATATTCCATCTATTATCTGATAGTTGTGATATTTCCTGCGGTCACATTCAAATCAGTGTATTTTACTATACTGATTCAAGTCCAAACCATCACAGAACCACCTCTCAAACTGTAGAGTTTAGCAACACAGCAGTCCACGCTTGCTGCCATTATGAAGGTCTATAGAAATACGTGACTTGTCTGTTAAAACAGTAATTAAATGATGCAGTTGCCAATGCGCATGGGAGCACTGTAGTCGAGCAGTTAAATGTCTTACGGTCCATTGAGGCAAATTGATGGTCTGCTTCTCACTGTATGTGATGACACACGCAGTCCTATCGGTGTACAGAAGTCGACATTCACCATAACAGCAAACTGGACCATTTGCCGCTTTGCCATATTTGATATATAACGTTCCAGTACGTCCATGGTTGACTCAGAAGACCTTATCTAATGCTCTCTATAACATTACCAGTCTGTTAAAATCTGTTCCAAATGACACTTAGGTAGACATTAAAGTGCACGGCCACAGTACTTTGAATTAAACCCGACTGGATTATACATACAGCTTGCGCAGCTTCGACAGCAGTTAAATGACGAATTCTTTGAAGTCATTAAGAAGTCAGAAAATATTGAAAACTTTACAAACGTCGTTCATAAACAGTATTGTCATTTCTGTGTGTACAGTCTGAACTTAAGGCCACACTGTCAGTCAGATCCTACCGTTAACATAGTGGTAAATATCATATGAAAAAAATTCAAGCACAAAAGTACAAATCTATGGCTTCAGGTACAAATCTATGGCTTAAAAACTCACAAACACAAACGCAACATACATATTGAAGATATGAACATCCTTTATATAATTGGTAGGGGAAAAATTGTTTTCAGCGAATTTCACAGAAATAGGTATCTATTTTGTGTAATCAACTCTGCCTAACAGACTGCACACATATTGAGGTTGTGCAATTGCTATTATGGAATTGTCGTCAACTGTCTTGGAAATATTTCAGCAAATTTTAGAAAAGTTATTTTATGAATTCAATACGCACTTCCTACAGTTTTTTTACACCGACTCTGAACTTCTACCAACTGCATTGTTAATCATTCCTTATTTATTAAGGCACTTGGTTTACAATACGCTATTTTCTACGTTTGTGATTTTGTAGACTTTAAATTCAATTATGAGAAGTGTAGCTTGTACATAAGTTTGACATTTTGTAAAACGAAAGTTATTATTGCACACCTTTATCCATGTCAAGCAAGTAGATGCATACGTTTTGTGCTTTTGCATGTGTACTTTTTTGTATTGTTGGATTGTCAGAATCGCTACGGTATTATAATACACACTAGTGTATTAATTAACTTACGTTCTTAGTTTTCTTATTACAAGGAAGTATTTTGTTCTAAGGTGGCAAAGACACTAATAGCTATTAATAACACACACTTTTGTTTAAATGTATATTGTTATGCGAGTTTTACTTTTGTATCGATCGCCATGCTAAATGTTTATGGGTCAAGCAGATTTTCCTTATACTGAACTGAAATGATAGATTCATCGGCTTGATTTAAATGTAAAGTAAAGTCATCTAGCATGTTTTTTATTTTAGGATTTGATAAGTACAAATAATTAATTATTTAGGCTATATGTTGATAAGAAAGGTTTTCACTATGTGTAAAAAAATGTTCTTTGTATCCACTACAATACGTCTAATCTTTTACGACTAATCATTTGTCATTTTATAATTATTGCTGAAATTATTGTTTATATGTATTCAGGATTGTCATTATGGGACAGAATTTAATAGAGCATTTGATCTGCGTGAATAAATATAATTTTTATATAGCAGTTGAAGAAAATATTATCTAGTTCAAAACAATAACATCTCGAAAGTCATCATAGTTTATATAGATGCTGTCAAATGTTAGACATTTTAAGTGGCAACAAATGTTTTGTGTTTTGAAGGATGCGCGTTTCAACCGACGTCGACAATCGACATGTCGTATCGACAAGCCTCTCATGCCTGACCCGTTTTTTGTACGCTTTCGTAGATAATATCCTTGATGGTCTACTATGCATGAGCTGACTATAAGGTTATTCAAACATTGTTTTGTTGTACTTAATTTGCTGTATTTTCTTTCTGACGTTCTTATGTCTTTTCCATGACATAATATTTTTATTTCCTTTAAATATTCAACAGTTGAGCAACATTGTCCATTTCGTATAACCTAACTTGCTATATCAGCACGTGACTGATTGTTGACGTCATAATTACAAGTATTGATGACGTTGACAAAACATGGATTCTTCCGCAAGCAGCAAGTGACGACACTAAAAATTGTGAATTGCAAATATTAATTTACTACTTGTAAAATATTGTTTTTGTTATTTCTTTTCATAGTATTGAAGTTAAAATATAAGAATTGTTTTCAATTGTTGGTTAGATTATAGGATATAGACGACTTTGGGTGGGTTACGCTGAGCATAAACCGCTTCGCGGTTTATTGGCGTAAACCGACCCAAAGTCGTCTATATCCAATAATCTAACCAGCAATTGAAAACAATCCTTAAAAAAATAACGAAACCAATTCTGTAAATGGTGATTTTATCTGACGTTCTTGAGTGATTTTCATGATTTAATTCATAATTCTGTAAATATAATTTTTTTCTGAGTAAATCAGTTGTCCTGGATTAGACCTTATACTAGATAATAAACATAAATAATATGTTCTGCTTAATCTTCTTGATCAATCCATTGTGGGCATCCACGATCTTAATTGGGTTCTGATAACATAGTCATAATTACATTTTTACGTTTGTGATTTGTACAAATTTTGTTTGCTTGTTTGTTTCAATAGAGCTTGACACCATTTTCAGTCATTTCCTTCGAGAAATGGTATCCTTTGTGAGACTAGAACTAGAAAACCTCAGTCTTGCCAGGCATGTGATCAACAGTTGATGACTGACTACCATAACCATCAGGCAATCAGTATGATATGTGTAGTTTATCAACAGCGTATATGTATATAGGTATAGAACAGTCCAATCATTTTTGCTCATATAGTTAACAGAGCAGTTAAGATCTTATGTGCATTCAGAACCCCCAAAAGTATTTTTAAGGTTAAAACTTTAAACTTTTTTGTAGCAAATACAAATATAGGTATTTTGTTTGGCAAACATGACTGGATATCGCGATTCCAATTATCAGCACCCTCCCCAAAAGAAGTTTGATTTATAAAAACGTAATATAATATATTTTCAATCAATATTGTTTAATATTTTAAATTTTATCATTTTCAGACCCCCAACGTCTAATCAGTTACCGAATGAAATTTATGCTGTATACTATCTTGGAGTAAATACTTTCCTGTTCATTGAACACAAATAATTATGATATTGTAAGATAAAAACATTAACATTTGTTAATATGTAAAATAATCTGTAATATCATCATAATATTGTCTGCTTAATTGGAAAAATCTGCCATCATATTTTCAAAAGAGATAGAATATAAGATAGACGAATAAGGTTTTTCTGTCACCTTGTGGATAGATTGGACCTTTTGGAAAATATTGACCTCTCCTAGACAATCATAAGCTTTCCAAAGTCACTTACAACTGTTGTTCTTGGTTTAATATTGTCTTTAATTTTTTAATAAAGTATTATAACTTCTGTCTTCGACTGTGAAGAAGAAACACTTTTTACTGTCTCTCTCAATACCACTGAAACCTACTGACGTTCTACATGAAGTCCTTGTGATATTGTCCTTCCAAAGTTTGTTTTCATCTATTTCAACAACAACTCTTTCTCCACCTTTTTGCACTATCAATTTCTAAAGTTACAGTTACACAAACCTCAAGAAAATAGTTGCACCACTCCACTAAAACTTGGTTGCTGATGGATAGTTCGTATTTGATAAATTCCTGCTCTTTTTGTAACTCCAAATGTAAATAATGCATATAATTGTCTCTAGTGTCAAATTATGCCCTTCAAACCAATGTCCCTTTCTTTTTGATACTTTGTTACTGCATTTTGATTGTTGCTGCATTGAAAAATCGTCACTTGAAAAAGTACTATCTTTCCTAAAACCAAAGTGTCCATGGTTACAATCTTTACACATTTTTCCAGCTAAATAAAACAATTAATATAATTCTCATGCCCCACTAAATTATTTTGTCATTACTTTTTCACAACATGAATTAATCTTTCAATTTTAATGGCATAAACACGTTTGAATATTTACAAATACGACACAGTCGAGTTTACGGTTAGCTGCTCATTACGTCATACGATAACGCTAATTTATGAAAGTCATATACTGACCACATGACATAACAACCTTAGGAACTCAAATTGTGTTTTATTTGCTTTAATTTCAGCACAATTACCTTGATTTTTGGATTCTAAGTTTAAGCTTGTTTTTAAAGCATAGTTGTAGACGAGGAACTCGAAAAGTTTTGCCATTTACTTATTTTTAATTTATTTTTCTTTTTGGCGGGATTGTTCTATATTTACTGCACTATACTATATTTTTAGGTTCTCTTTGCACTGTTGTTCCACATCAGGAGGTACTTATTAACCCAATATAATAAACAATCAAATGTTTTACTTGCTCCTTTTGTTCTATTTTTGCTGCGTGGATGATCTAATGTAATCCCGTTCGGATCATACAATTTTGACTTGAGATCATTTGATTTAAACTACCAACAAAATAGTGACTTCCAGGAACTTGGATGGTCGTTTACCTAATCTAAACAAAATATTTGCGTGCATCCAAATTTTCCATGGTAAATTCTTAAAATGGAATCCAAGTACGGAAAGTTTCCGCTTAATCGTTAAAGGAACGGAAACTTAGTAACTTAGTTTGATCTTTAGAAATATCCTGTTACAAAAATTGGCGATAGTTTTGATTGTGTAAAACTAGTTTTACAATAATTTTATTATGGTATGACAACTATTTGAAATAAGATTTTCTTCAAAATTTATCATTTTGGAATCGACTGCACTACGGTAGATTAATGTTGATTATAAAAAGTTTATGACCACACAATTCCGATCGTCTGCATGATCATGTTTATATACTACAATAACAGAACTACAGTTTGATTTTTTAAATGTCTTAACATTCATTTGCATAAGATTTATTTTGTTTGCATAAAGGTTTTCTCAGTGTGACATGAGCATTTATTATTATTTACCAAGTTTTAAGTGCGGCACTTTTTAAGTTATAGTCTGGAAAAAACTAATCAATTAATTAATGTTTTATATGTCCAAAATATTTATCCGAACTTCTAGTTTGAAGTATATATGTCAAACGATTTTGGAGAAATGATCCATACAAAACTATAACGGACTCGAGGAAAATACTGCGGCTTTATGGTCTTAAGAAAAAAAACCATTTTGAATATTAATGCGATATTGACCAGACATCTCGTTAAATGTCAAAAGTTAAAAAAAAATAGTGTCAAAAAGAGGCTTAAATAACATCCATTGTTTGCTGATAGAAGATTTCCAATTCATCCAGTGCATTTATATATTCATATCTAATGATTTTTGACAGCATTTTCAGTGGTTACACATTGGAAAAAGTTTTACTGAAATGAATATCATTTTTTTCTACATGCGTTTTTCGTCCTGCCGATTATAATGTATTGTAACAGTTGTATCTTCCAATAATCTTGTTGCCTTACACATGTTTAATATAATTTAGTACTGACAGTTCCATCTATGTTTTTTCTGGGGTCATTAGCGCATGTCATATCTGTCAAAATGATTGATGTCAAATAATGTTACTTCTGCTAAATAATTTGTATTGTGTCAAATATTATTGGTCCAAAGTCTTAATGTAACATTTATAGCATTTATAGGTCACATTATATTATTTTCTGTGAGCTGCGATGTACAACATTAGTTATAGGAAAGAAGAAGCAAACTTTACGAACTATACTCAAAATGATCATTTACGCTATTTTACACTATATACATTGAATCTAGGTCATCTGAACAGGCTGCCAAATCCAATTAAAACAAAACAACGCTCTTGTTTAGCGTTCTGTTATGCAATTCAGGTTATATAGGATACTAATGTAATCTCACAGAAACTGTTAAAATTAGGATGCAGTCTCAGCTCACTGCAACTGATATTTATTTTCATCAAATAAGCCATACTGTGTTCAAATATTATTGGTCCACGGTCTAAGTGGCATCTATAGTCACCTCATATTTGTGTTGGAGATATTTATAGTGTACACAACACAATATAATAAGACCATTATAATATAACAACTTTACATTTAACTAGTCTTAATAAATTCCAAAGTATAAGAACACCCAAGATAAGACGGCATTTTATTCAACATAGCGTAGTTAATAAATGGTATGATAACAAATATATGCCTGAAATGGAAAAGAATATCTCAAACTGTTAGTCATATTGCCTATCAGAGTTAACGTTTGTTTTTTTTTAAACTAAACAATGAATACAGAATAAAAGGAACTTTTAAGTCTGAAAACTTTTAAGTTGATATGCATTTCATGAGATATTGACTGATTGCTGAAATTTAAGCAAGACATTAGCAAGATCATCAATCATCTTATAATCCTCATTAAAGTAAACCACTAAACGTAATTGAATTGCGTTAACTTTAGGCTTGAATTCAGCTTCAATCTGTCTCGAAAAAACACAATACGATATTTTATAAACGACAAAACGGATAAACAGACTGTGAAAACGAAAGTTTTTGGTTTTTGTGTTGCGTTTGTCTATATCCGGAATTGTGTAACTGTCCCTTGACATTTGGCTCTTGTTGTTTGGTTTGTTTTCTTTGCAGTTTTTCTTAATTTGCATTTGTATACGCTTTAGGTCGTATTACAACTGTTTGTTTAATCTATGATTTATTTAAATTAGATAATTTTTTGTTTTAATTTTAAACGACCTATAATGAATAAGTAGTATTTATTTAGTAGACAATATGCCTTAAATCTGTGAAATACATTTCTGCTCAATAATGATTAAAATTGTCTATGATTTATTTTGTTTTGCAGATTGATGTGGCACAAAACGGCCTCTTTATTATTTGTGTAGCTATTAACATTTTTTGCTCTGACTTAGGCACCAAGTTTTGTTGAGTAATGAGAGGCCCCTCAAAACGGAGCGAAATAATTTTAGCTATATCACATTATATGTTCGGGGTGTCATGTCAGATAAAAATTTTCGCAAATATAGAAACCCGGAAGTGTACTCAAGGAAACTCACAAACACCCATAAAATAGTCCATAAATGGGCTTTGCACAATCAGCTGAAAAATAACCAATACATTTAACAAATTATATAAATAAATTTATTCTGTATGAAAATGCTTTTAAAATACAGCTCTAATATCAAAATAATTCCATTGAATAATAAATCCACTGTCCATGCTAACTAATTTCCTCTCGCTCAATCAAAGGTCATTTACAAAGCCGTTGTCAAATAAAGCTGTAGTACAATATGATAGCCATAGATCGTCGAATGGAAAACTCGCAATATTATATATTCATATTGATGTCGACAACACCAGCACAAGGTCAGGGTCAGGTTCGAAATTACCTTTTTTTGCATAACGCTAATAAATGACACACATTAATTTGACTAATACGTTTAGATGTACAGATGTACATAAACAACACAGTTTATACGTTGTCGTTCAATTATTCGATGGAATTCATATGACAACTAACGAGCAGAAAAATGTAAACATTCCACTTATGTTAACCTTTATCAGTCCAGTATGAAGTTTAACTTAAACAAAAAAATTAAAAAATTGTCATAAGTGCTAGTAATAAAAGTATTGAAGTGAATCTAGGAATTGTAGTAAGCAATGTCCCATTCAAGAAACTCATTTATTGTGTAAACACTGAATAACAAAACTGTTTATGTAGCTTTCTGAATGTCTAGTTATACAAAGAAAATAGGACAAAGTTGATTAAATCAAATTACTTTCTGTTCTAACCAACTACGCGGTTAGCAGGGATCTGACAATGATTTCACATTCTTATCCCGAAATTGCACAACTCCTTTTGCCATTAATGGTCCACCTTTGTATAAGAATAACGCAGGCCAGACGATATAATCTAATGCTTCACCATCTCTTGTATAAGGCTTAAACGAATATTTATCAATCTGCTCCGGAAGACAGTCAAATTGCAGATATGCCACAGGAGACTTTACAGCCATATAAAAACATACTGTTACACAGCACTGGGAATATTCTTTACAAATGGTAGCAACACGCTCTCCGTATTTTTCCATAACAGCCTGTAAGTTGATAAACAGAAACTTGGACAGACATTTGTCAAGACACTCAAACACTGTAAACATCAATTATTTATATAACTTTTTTCAACTTCATGAAAAAAGGAATTAGTGATATTTTGTTTGTATCATTTTATAGTCTCTGCTGGTAGACTTTTAGTCCCGGTGAGTATTACAAGCCCAGTAGTTACACTTCAGTTCTGACAAAAATTTCACTGATAGTTTTCTGTTATATCCTATTATATACATTTACTGCTCTGAAATTTGATAAAATAATTGAAATTCAAAGGGTTTTCTATTCGAAGGTGTAGATGACCTAAGCCATATGTAATATTATTTACGAAATTTTGATGATGAAAGTTCTACAACCTCTTAATTATTTTCGGGTGAGTGAAACTGATGGGTTTTGTTTAAGCGTACAGAATAGCACATTTTGTAGCCTTGGTATTTTTAATGACATTTTGTTATATAATTACAATTATTATTAATGAAATAATTTTTCATCTTAATGAAATCGTTCTAATTCACAGAGAATGCAAATATTATTATATATGTAAACCAGTATTACAGTAGCAAACTAACACTGGTGTATCAATGATTACAAACGCAATATTTGTATAAGATATCATCGTTGTTATATATAAAAAATGCAGCGATGCAAAATTGTTATGTTTTAGTTTACAAAGATTATGCGCAGCTCATAGCATTTATTTGACACGAATGCGTCCTTTGATTGGAGACACATAGTCCCCGAGGTTATCAACATCCATATTGTCACAATTCAGTACTGACACACATTTATTATTAATCCAGTAAGATAGTCGTTGTCGTATATTTTCTGTCTTAAAACTTCGAAAATGGCTTAAAGTCTACGGTTTTGCATTTTGCAAGGTTTGATTGATCTTAGCAGGATTTGGTAAAGGTTTTAAAATTTGACGATTGAAGCTCTTGAATACCTATATTGTTTGGTATTTGAATGCTTTTTTTAAACGTCTCTAAGGCGACTTGAAGGGACGAAACGCACGTCTGGTTATTAGATTTTATAATTTTAGATTTTTGGCATTTTTTGTAAACACTGGTTCGATGCTTTTGCCGTTAATCTGCGAGGTATCAACAACACTTTATTCAAATAATTTCATTTAGTAATAAACTCGTTATCTAGTCTTCTGCCCAGAAATTTTGAAAATGCTTGAAATTAAATGTGTTAATTGAAATTTTTAGAATAAGCGTTATTTGTATTTTCTTGAAAAACAGAAAAGGATGCGATGTTCAGCATTTTTATATTTAATCATTTTTAATAAAGATAGCATCTTGCATAACACATAATACCTCGATTATTTTTTTTCTGTTTATACATTCTATAGACTAGATACTGTCTACACTATGCGAATGAAAACATGAAAAATCAACAATTTATACCTTATTGACTTCAGTATTAATTACAGAGGTCATCGAAGATGCTATGGATTCAAAAAAATCTAATATTCGGTTCTTCTCACATTTCTGAAAAAATGATAAATTTACTCAACATATTTTATTAACAACAACTCAAAATGTATTTTAAGATGAGAAGTCTGATATATCGACTGTAATTAATGTATTATATTATATGTAATATGAGTGATATTGTATTGACATCATGAGAAGGGAAAGGTCTGTATGTTGTGCATGTCCACATATTAGTTCTTTGTAATATACCCAAAAACCATTTTTTGAGTGGCAGTTGTGATGACCCGGTGGTAGATTGAACTCACAATGCTTATATTGTTTGTAACCAGATTCATAGAGAAAAACATCTTTATGCTTTTAAGGGGTTAGAATTATAAAATTTTAAATGTAAAGAAGAAATCAAGCAGTCGTCTATCGAGAGTGTTAATACTATCAATGTTTTGGATAACGACAGTTGATTGTGCATGTTAATAATACCTGATTTTAAAACACACATGTGCTTACCTCATTGTCTTTAAACCAATTTTGAATATATTCAATCAATATCTGAACATGATTCAAACATCCATCATATGTTATCTAAAATTATTTGAAGTATTACAAATATTGTTTTGTTAAAAACATATTACAAAAATGAAAATTGTATTGCTTATTTGCTACATTTTTTATTAATAAGATTAGTTTGACAACATTATATTTTATGTATACATATTGTACTAATCTTGCATTCATCTCAAACACTTCGTCTAAATGTAAAACATTACTCGGAAATAGATCAAAACAATTTACAACTAAACTCACTTTCAATAAATCAAATAGGATTTCGATATATTCCCTGTCCCCAATATTTGCCACTTCTTTCTGCAGATTACTAAACGCATCAGTCCATTCGTTGTCATAAATATTGCCCAATACTTCTGCCAATTTCTGCGGTCTGTTTGGATCATTTAGGTTTGTGATGTCTGGATTGTTTTCTTGCAGTTGTTTTCCCATTAATTCGCTCAATCTTCATAGAGTCATATAATAAATATATATTAATTGATTTTTACACTACTTCAACTTTTATATTCATATACAAAACCAATTTATTATATATTATTTCATGTTAATTACAATGCAGTAATTTGACATTAGGGCATTATCACGCCGTGATAACGCCCACTGACGTGATCACTTCGCGGTAATGCCATCTCCAGTAACAAGCAGCAGAAAAATTGAGGCCCACATTCAAATCAGACAACAAGAAGCTACAAATACAATAATATAGTCTCAAACAAATGGTTGCTTAATTTTTTAATGACATAAATTATCAATGTTTCGCGCAGTACCACTATCCTTTGTTTAGTCAAGATATCTTGACAATGACATCTATATAAGGAACTATTGTATCATTAGTCCAAGACAAACAGAAAAATGAAATATATCCCCCACCTCAAACCTTATTTTCACATTTCAAATGGAAATGATAGATACAAAATACCTAAATAAGATTAATTAAAGTGCAGCTAATGTAGCCAAATTTCACGTGAGTGATTGTTCTTTATTGTTTGTTTGTTTGAATGTTGTTTAACGCCACTTTCAGCTATGTTTCAGCTATATCATAGTGTCCACTATTTGTAGTGAATAGGAAGCCGGAGTATCAAAAGAAAACCCCGACCTTTTGTAAGGAAACTTGTAGTTCTTGTCAATTAGGATTAGAGTCGAGTATATCCTGCCCACCTCAGTAGTGATAGACAACGCGATCAATGGTAGACGAACTACTTTAACTACTCGACCGTCGAGCCCCTCCTCCGTTTGTTCTTTATGGCAAAGTGAAACAATATGTGCTAATACTTGATTTATATACTCAAACTTGTGGTCTTCAACAGAACAGGTTAGACCCAAACAGAAATTCAACAACAGCCAAATAACTACTTACCTAGTAGGTGTTAATGCATAATGTCGATATTCTAACTAATAATTCAGTAACACCCTTAGTGATAAAGGTAACGCCATTACTGATAAATATTGGAATTGTAGCTTGTGTTCTTAAATACACGTTTAATATGGAAGTACAAAATGAATAGTAGTTGGGAGAGCATATAACATTTTACCACCCTCTTCATGTGATGTGCCCCAAACTTTGTTAGTCGTCAATTGTCAAATTGTTGACTTTATATACAGTTAATCTGTTTATATTTTACATTACAATGAAGGCTTGCAACAATTATCAAACCAGGTACCAATTGAGTTCAACTAAAGAAAGTATTGCATTAATTTGTATCATGTACTACAATCAATTATGGTATTTATCAATGAAATATAGAATATATTATATTATATATATATGTATTATATATCAAATACTGACACAAAACAACTTTACCTTGAGAGAAGAGATTTATTCTTTTCTTCAGATAATACACATTTATTTTTGTAGATTTCTAGTTCTCTCCTCAAACTAAGCAAAGTAGATAAAAAGGTTACAACGTCATACGTATGTTTTTGTTGTTGACATTAACTAGTAACTAGTTAACTAATAACAAATTTCGCAATAAGATCTGTGCAAATAATTTCTGTCATGAGAAGCTGTTCTATATACAGAACAAAGAGCTTAATATTTCCTCTTTTAAAATCGTTATTATATTAAATTTGCTCTTCTTCAATATTGTGTCATGGTCATCGTAAACATAAGCTTAAACATTAGAGCAAAAAGCTCACATTTGCGTTTCTTACACCCCAATATCTATTATTTATAGTGATGCAGAAATTTCACTCTTCTTAGGTGACAGAAAACGAAACAAGTTATTTGTCGATTAGTTGTTAGTTTAGCTATCTGGCCCCAGCGCCATAAAACCATTTTGAGTAAAACAAATTTGCTCAGAATAAGAATTTTCTCAATTACGATGACAAAAAGGGAAAGAACTCGTCATCAGAATTATACCTTAATATTGTGCTTTTGGTATGTTAGTTTTAATTACCTTTCATTTTCCTGCTGGAGGTTAGTTTTTACACTGTGCTCTTCTATGCCAGAACACACATTTAATGGTTTTACATTTCTAAATTGAAGACACGTTTAAAGGTATCAACATGTAACAAACTCAATTACAATAAATACATTTTCTTCTCATAAAGTAAACGCAATCATATCCACTTATTATATGATAACGTTTATGTAAAATGTAAGTTGTTTCTGTGGCGGTATACCTTACTGATGTAATAGTTTATTTCAAAAGTGATTGATTGATTGATTGATTGACTGATTGAATGGTTTTCAGCCATATGTGAACAACAAAATGCACTAAAACCAGATGGGCGAAATGGGAAGGTCACTTTCATTTTCTCTATAATTAAAGTATAGAAAGGCGGTTGAGGCGGATAATTAGGTCTTTGAAGCAGTATTAATGCGCTTAGTCTTTTTCGCTACAAAAAAGCAAAGCTAATATAGTCGAGATAACTCGTAATGCAGTAAGTTACAGGATATACGGAAATACGTTGAGTGCACTTCATATATTTCCATATCCCTAAATATTAAAGTGTCAGAGGCATGACACTCTCTAATCTCGGATAAAAGGCTTAACTCTCTTTCCATATCTAAATCTTTGCAATGGGCAGTTAAAATTAAGTGAACATTGAGCCATTTTATGTCTGCTATTGCTTTAGTGGTGTTAACTGTTTGTCCCGAAATGCCGTTTGGTGACCATTTAATCATTCTTTTACCCGACGTCATGATACATATTTATATACACTGTTTTTAAAGATCATAACTAGTCATAATTAAGTTTGATTTAAAATCTAATTGGTACAATATATTTAACATTACATCTGTAATTTAAGCATCTAGGTTCATTAAAAATTCCAACACTGTAAACTTTCATAACGGTAAGAGATGATAGAATTATTTTCGTCAACAAAACACCTTTTTGGAAAACGAAAGCATTCTTTAAAGTAATGTGTGTTTATATTTCATTTAGTTTTATGATTCATATATTTGTATGGCAATAGATGGCATGTTCATTACCTTTTAGTTGACGAATTTATTTCGGAATCTTGATCAACCGAATTAGTACTTTTCCTCTTGCTACTACAAAATGGTAAAAAGGCCATATCTCAATATCTGTAAGATTCCTGTCACCAATACTCTATATTAATATTGTGCTAACTACTGGCATTCGAATAGTTATAAATTGTGCTAATATTTTCGCCGACTTGTTTTTTTACTCGAATATGGCAGAACACATCGCTCAAATGTCCATTGCAGAAAAATAGGTCAAGACCATGTCCAGATAATGTCTTTCCACTCTAAGTTTGACGACCCTTTTAACCTATCAAAGCAACCTTGAGGATGGGCACTACTGATACGACTAAATCGGCATCATACAAAAAATTTCTTCTTGAAAGATGAAACTAAACTTAACTACGACAAGCGTGATGCCATAAAATTATATAACGTCTCGTTCAATGATGGCAATATTGCATGAGCTCCGGCACATGGTGTTTACAATTCACAATCCTTACTTTACCCAAGATTTTACGATCAGCATTCAGGCTGCCTAATCGCAACGATGTTGTATACCTTTATATTACCCAAATATCTTTTCCATTGTAAGGTCATACTTTACACTGACTTAGTTGACCGTATGGCAACATTATATCTATATCTCTTCTAAGATAAAACATTTGTATATACTGCAGGTAGGTTTTCATCTTACTGACTTTCCCGGATTAGACTAGTGTCTAATTATATACTGGCACTGTTTACAAATCAGAAGCATCTGAGAGCAGCAGCGTGAACTGACCCGAAGACCGAAATATTTCATAATCCAAAATTCAATATTCAACAGCACTTTTTAAAGTATTTAACAAAAAACATACATTTTATATTAATACATCTTTCTTAAACTGTATGCATCATTGAGTTATTATTTTCAGGATTTAAAACAAGATCTTTTTCTGCAATTATTTCACTTACCTCGAAAATAAAGTACAACAGCACGCTAAGTTCTCATCTTCAAGGGATGAATCTGAATTGTGATATTCTTTATAGCCTGTTTTATCTAAACTATATGATCTCGCTTTGCCCATTCTGATAATAAATATAAAAACGTAAAATAGAATGAGTTACTTTATCTTTTCAATATTCATTGTTTTCCAGCATATACGTTGTTGTATAACCTTACTACTTTGTGATATAGTTACTTTCTTATTATTAGCGTTAGCGTTGTTAAATACGACGTCTTTATACGATGTTTAAAAATTAAGTGTTCAACTAAAGGGTTGCTAGAAGTGGTAATTTAGTAACTCTCACAATTGAGCCTCAATTTTGTGATCATGCACAATAGCTGTAAAATATCGCATGTGTATTTCTTTTGAATCTTAACTAAAAACGTCTTAAATTGCTTGAATCCTTTTACATTGTTTATGTTAGTATATATATATAGTTATATAACATTGCATAGTACTAATGCCTGAAAAGTGGGATACAAAATCCCTCTCTTAATAGATGTAAAAATCCATACAAAGGGCACATATAGAGAATAGTAAGATAATGAGTTCAAAACAATATTTAAAACATACAGCATTCAGCTTTAAACAATAGGAAGGAGAAGGAGATGGATGGCGGGAATGCAAAAATATTGACGAGCTGGCATTAAAGCTTTGTTTATGTTTTGGTCAGAAATCTAATTATATATTCCACCAATCAAAATGCAATACGTTATAAATTTAGCAGAGTGGAGGGAAATGCAAAATGCAGAAATACATTCGTCAGCATAAAACATGCTATTTACATAGCTCTATATACCAGCTAAAATTTAGTCAAATGTTTTCTCTTTTTATCTTTTCAAATGTTCAAGCCTAACATTTTTTAAAAAAGCAAATACATGAAGACTAACTGTGATTTCTTCTTAAAAGTTGTTTGTGCCAATCAAACACAACAGCTTGGTGAGAACGGTGAAACCACGTAATAGTAGAATAATTGCTTTAGAGTGTGAATTTTTCTGTTGAAGTCCGCTATTATACTAATTAATTATATATATTCATGTAAAAATCTAAAGGATTACTACATGCAAAATGATCAATACTTTCATATTATGTCGTCTAATTGTTTATTCTTATACAATTAATTACTTTTAATATAGGTTGTTATCAGGATTTATCAGCCAGGAAAAATGTCATATTCACCGAGCCGCTGAGCGAAATGAATATACATTTTGGAGGGCTGAGAAATCATGATAGCAACCGTATATCAAAGTCAGTAATTGTTTTATTACATAGACAAAATCACCATCTTCATTCATCAGAAAAAAGAGGATGCTTACATTTTGTAACTGTTGTAATTCTGGTTACCCTTAATATGTTCTATGAATACTGCATTTTGATATTGATTTGCTGATAATCCGGAAATTCTATTCAAATATCGAAAAGGGTACAAAAAGTCAACTTTTCTTTCATAACATTTGTTAATAGTATATTTTATAATTAAAGATCTTTCAATGACCACTAAATTTTAAGTCTATAGTTATTTTGGAACAGTTATGAAAAACAGGCTTAAACTGATAAAAACCAGGTAAATATTGATTCCACTGAACAATTGTCAAGCGGAATTCAATATTGACCTGGTTTTGACTAGTGTTAGCCTGTTTTTATGAAATTTTAGTACTGTTGCAATTTATCGTAATTTTTTTTTTCGATCAATCAAAAACATGTAAAATTCTATTCATTTAATAATAATCCATATTTCATTGTGTTTAAAGTGCATTTCAGTGGTAACTTCGGTTCTATTACAAAAAAATTGTAAGATTTGTTATACTTACATACGAAAATGGTGTAACATGAATTTAACTTCTAATAAAACCTGTGGTACACAAAAAGATGCTATTACCTTTGAAATAAAGATATTACATAATATACGAACATTAGAATACTATATAAATACACAATACACATATACAATTTCAATATGCATGATCCGAAATCAACATTTGACCTTAATTAACAAAGATTGCTAGTTTTTTTTTTACAGAATTGTCTGGGGTTATCTGGGGTTTAGATATGGTGTCAAAATTGCTAATTGTTGATTTTATTTCGAAATAAACGTACCTTTTCTCGTGCCAATACACTATATGGGTTTTCACCCTTCAGATCATATTTTTACAATTTATTCTAATTGTTGTCATAATTAATATTCTTCATTGTTATATTATTTTTCTATTTTTCTATCTTAACACTTAATAAATGTTATATAATCTTATGATCTAAACCGTAACGGGTCTACATATGTGCATATAATTTTTAATGTTGTTTAAAGATCTGGATTCTTTTCGATTCTGAGGACCACTTCATTCGTTTACCCTCTGTCACTGTTACTGTTATAATTTATCTTTTTTATTTTCTTTAAATCTTTACTACCCATCAGAATGATGGTCTTGTGTTAGTATTAACGTAGTTTTTGCAGTTTTTAAATTTATTGTCGTGTATGTTGGTTTTAGATATGCATGCTTTATGCAATATACTTCTGCATGTTAGTTGTTAGGGAATACAAGTAAAAAGGGGTGGGTAAAACCTTTTTAGTCTCTTCAACCCTTCACACTTAAATACATATCTGGTTGTATGACCTCCGTTTTTGTTTGCCTTATATTGCATGTATTTGCCTTGTTTTGATTTTTTTGTTACGTTTTTTTAAATGTGATTTAATCGTAGTACGGGTTTCTTCTCTATTTTATATGTGCATATATCGACAATAGCTGTAAATGACTTCTATAATGTGAATTGAAATCTGGACATATGTATCCCGTTCTTTCTTTTAAAATTGCGAACGTGCTAATAAATACAACAGAATGGTCACATTTTGTCTATACTTAAAGTCAAACACAAGTTTTTGTTACATATATTCTATAGTGCACTTTTCTATTACGAAAGTCCGATGGAAAAAAATATTATCATTGTATTTACACCTCTGAAATCGTCCTGGATCATTGATTCATGAACTTTATATTGTAAGTCAGCTGCCATATTAGGCTTCTAAAGGGATCTGATGTTGTTTGCAAAGGTTCGTGTTATTTTGTAATTATTTGCATCTACAATAGTTATATAAACACGAAGACTTTTATCATAAAATAATCTCATACTGAGCAATAGTTCGAACGTAAACACGGTTTCTGCGAATTTTTAAGGATTATAATTACAAACCAAAACAAGTTTACACATAATTTCGACAATTTCAGTTTATATATATAATGAAATGTCTTCTTTTTGTTAGCAGAAAGGGTAGACTTTATTTAAGATATGTTTACATGGAATGTCTAGAATAGTTTAAAGAAACATCGAATAGGCTTGTTAGTAGGGTAGATATTGAAAATATTTTTCATCAAAATAAACCAAAGCGATGTCTGGCAATGACAATCTTGGAATAAAACATCCTTAGTCTATAAAAAATTTTCACTATACAAGGGAAGTAAATTTAAACAATTTAAACAATCACTGTATCAGTTAATGGATCAATAATAGTAACTTCAGCACCGATGAATGTGATGTAAAGAACAAAAACGTGGTGTTAAAATTTATAGAGGTTAGTAAAAAAGTACTTCATGCACAGCAAGGAAAACACCTATAGTAAATGGGTGTTTGCCTGACAAAATAGAAAACTGCAACCGCGTTTGGTCGAGTTTATGATCCTTTTTGTAAATCTCCGAATACACTTTTTGAAATCAACAATTATTTTCCACAGTTAATAGGCGTTCTGAAATGCGGTTGAATTTTCATTTTTGATGCATCGATTTTCCATACTAAAGTTTGACCTTGTTTTGAATGGAAGTGTACGTTAGGAAAATTCTATTGTTGTCTATTCGAAATCCTTCGGGTAATGTCGTCTGCAGTTGAGGCGGGAAAAGTATCGCGGTTTGTCCGAATACCATTGTACGTTACGAAAGCAGACAAACGTTTGTAAACAACATCAGACCCCTTTAGAAACAAAACGACTGATTTCCTATGGAAATTCGATTTATCAAAATGAAAATCCAGCCGCATTTCACAACGCCGTTTAGCTGTGGAAAATAATTGTTGATTTCAAAAAGTGTAATATGAGATTAACAAAAGGACCATAAACTCGACCAAACGCGGTAGCAGTTTTTAATTTTGTCAGGCAAAATCCTGTTGGACAGACACGGTAAAGTTTACTATAATGTTTTTATTTAGAGTCATTCTCCTCATTTTAATACCTATCATGTGTATATATAAACTCGTCGTTTCCTGTTTATCATGTCATGTATCCTTATAAAATTAATTTACCAAGAGAAAACAATGTGTACTAAATTAATTCACTTACGTTTTTGTGGTGGTGGATACCAGGAAGTAATTTGCGCTATATATAGCGACAGGTGAATAACAAAACAAGATAACACTAATCTACTCGGATATGACTAATACACATGTAGGAAAGACTGTGATAACGTGACAAAGATATTTATTTATGTTTATTTTATTTACATTTTGGTGTCATTATTCAAGTTTATCGGTAATTTGTTACAATTTCCTTTGATCTTTACTACCAATAAAATTAGTATCAACGCTCAGAAGAACAACGACTAGTGATACTAGAAATTATCAGCTGTTGGTCATTTGTCATGCGCGAACACACTGCGGAAGAATCTGCCTTACTTTTTGACCAATCGCGCATCACTGACCAAAGCTCATTAATAATATGAATGAAGGCGCAGCCTTAATGCGAGCATCACACATTGTTCATGTCGTTACTTCAGAGCCCCCTAACAGTGCCTCTACATTCCATTGATGACGTGACGTCGTATCTAATGTGTTGGTGACGTCACAAAACTCAATTTCAAATACAGCGTTTCAGATTGAAAAAAAATTGTCTGGCATTTTTGTAGTTATTTAAAAAATAAACACTTTAATTTTATCGATGTCAAAATTATTTTTGTCTACTTTTAAATTATATATTTTTTCGTTCGTCTACAATATTTTCTTCGGATAGCTCAGCTACCATCTGAAATGGATTTGTTCATATGGATCACGTGACTTTTTTTACACACACGCATGTAACCGTATAGCTCGCATCTGCGATGCTCGCTATTAAGGAAAACAAACATCACGAAAAAAAACAATACATATATGCTACAATTAATCAGACCTGTCCAGACACTAAGAAGTGTTACAAAATATAAAACGCAACACACAATCAGTATCTAGAGAGTATCTTATTCATCTCCTGAAATAAGAATAACGAACAATGTACATACAATACCCCCTTTTTATATGGCAGTACGCTCGAATTTCGGCGATAAACGTGTCTTGAAAGTGTAGATAGGCTATAGCCCTTTATACTATAGGCAACTAATTATTTGGTGTTACACATGCAGCAATTTTCATTACATATTTAGGGGGTAAGAAATCAATATGGATTGATTTATCAACATCGGTAGCCCCATAAACGGAATAACTGACATGCACACGGCCAAGCCGGTCAGTGAAAGAAATCATTTTCAGAATCATTTTCTTCTGTGAAGAAACATTAATATAGTTTTCAAACATGATAACCTACCTCTTTAAACTTTTTCTTAACGCTGAAAATGGTTTCATATTGACATTTCCTCTCCATTCAATTCCCTCCGTCTCCGTGCGTACAATCGCTTTAACAGTTTTTGAATGAATGAGGTAGAAGTGACGTCATGTCAGACCGCATTACGCATAACAATTGTACAAAAGAAGTAGTGCACAGATTCTTACCGTAAAAACGGCACTATTACAAAGCAAAATAACATCAAATGTGTCAAAAAAAACGAAAACAAATAAAAAAGATGTATTTAAATTGAGAAATTACCGTTAAAAAAATTATTAGTTTTTTTTTTCGCTTGACAAGGATTATCAGGTCCATATCAGATTCGCTCTACGAGCTCATCTGATATAGACCTGATAATCCTTGTCTCGCGAAAAAAATACTAATAATTAATATGTATTTTAACTATACTAATGATATTTCTTGCAAGCTGTACAAACTGACTGAGAAGAAAAAATATTGAATAAATAGATATAGTTGTGCGTGCAGATAAATTTGCCTATTTAACTCACGTGATTTAGCTACTTCTTTAAAATGGCCCAAAAGGAATATTTATCGTTGATAATAAAAACACTTAATAATTACCACTACGGCAGTCGATACGTTTTTTCATGTAACCTCAAAACCCGCTAATTTTTTGCTGATTTAAATGATTTGGTTAAGATCATGAGAATTTTAGTGTTATTTTGTCAACTGACGAATTGAAGAGTTCGTCACTATATTGTTACTTAGGCTCTAATGCAGTAACCTTAGCGGGTGGGTGGATGAGGGTTTACTATGCTACTTATTGTCAAATTTCTTAATTTCCCCTTTAAAAAGGGAGTTCACAATCTTCTTACAACAGCGCGAACATAAACGTCTGTTTCATAAATAAAGCTAAAGTAAACGTCGCCCGTTTTGGGTGAGATTTTTTCCTGACAAATAAAAACTGCTTTCCGCGTATGAACGAGCTTATGCTCCTTTTGTAGATCCCAAAACTTATATTTTGAAATCAACAATTATGTCCTCAAAATATTCAGCGTTTTGAAATGCAGCGGTTTTTTTTCATATTAATAGAGCGATTTTCCATCTACAAAAGAGCACGTTTTTAGTGTTTGTTTCTATTTGAGTTCGTAAGCGCAAACATAAACGTCAATGACATAAAAAAACAATTATTATTGTAAAAGTCATCGTGTTTTGGTGCAGGTTTTTTGCCTGACAAATAAAAGCTGCTTACCGCGTATGGTAGAGCCTATGCTCCTTTTGTAGATCCCAAAAATAATATTTTGAAATCTACAAAAGGAGCATTAGTATTTTGAAACTTGTAAAATATTGGAATTTGTTAATCTAATCTCATCTCATTTCTTTACAATAAGCATTGTGTCTACGTCTACAACAAGCTTATAAAGGGTATTACTGCCACTATTTTGTGAACCAATAACATTCGTTATTTAGATATGCTCTTCTTTGATTGCGATTCTGTTTAATGGTTTGATATTTACATACGATTTGTTTACCTAAAAGCTGATCCATTATTTATATATTTATGTGTGTGTGTGTTGTTTTTAATTCGACACGTAATTGAAACACTTCTATGTTTCTTATTTCTTCCTAGTTTATTTGTGGCATCAATAGTGTATATCTTTCTGTTGTTTCCTTATCTTTGTTGTTTTAATAATTGTTGTATTGCCTCTTGAAGCGCTGTTTCCAGAGTTAATACTTCAGGAATCACCTCACAATTTTTGGTCATAAAAATTGTCTTTTGACTCATCTAAAAGTGATAAAATCGCGCCGATATGACACCAACAGTGACACTGCTTACATAATAAAAAACTGCTTCTTATCAAGAGATGCAAACAGACTTAAATATAAACATAACAAACTATTTTTAAATAATAAATAAACTATATTACATAACGTTGTTTTAAATCACATGTAAATATGTGATAAATAGATTATTACATCTCGAATTCCATATCTGCCTTGATATCTTCCCTCGATCTATATCTGCGCTCGGCTGACGCCTCGGGCAGATATTGGAGTCTCGGGAAGATATCAAGGCAGATATGGAATTCGACATGTAATAATCTACACTTATCTCTTTCACGATTTGTAATATAAACAAATTATAATATCTCAATATTGTCAGCAGTCTAATCATTTGTTGGTGAACGAATTCTCTCCATACGCATTATTATCAATCATTTTATTAATCATTCGGCTTTTATAACAAAAAAAAAAATAAAAATGAAATTGATAAAATAAAAATTTATTTCATGCAAAACTGGTTAGTTATGTGTTCTTGTTTTCTTCTGTTATTCTCCATACAATACAATACTCCACACAAATAATCTACTGAGCTTTCTTAAGACAAATGCTAGTTTGATTAGCTTCTTAGGTTGACCGAATGGATTCTTAACTTCCAGCACTCAGTATTTTACTTATATTCAGGAAAAGAAGAAATTAACTAATATAAAATCAATTCACGCCTTGGATGCACACGATGGCAGCAAGACTGTCACTAAATATACAGGCGTAGTGTATTGGGTAAGGGCAGTAAATTTCGTCTTCTGTAACGGCTACGACACATATTCAATTTTTCTTAAACTAGAGATGGGTCTTTCTCGTAGAATTAGTCTAGCGCTTACTAAACACGTTAACTTGTAGCAGACATTACCTAGTATATAACGCCAATTGGGCCAAAATCTCAAATAGACGATCAGTTTGTGTTGGTTACAAAATAACCTTTTGCAACCAACAATCACTTTCAGGTATACAGTTATTTTTACCTCTTTCTATTATTTTTCAATTATTTAGTCGATACCACGATTCCAATAGTTTACAATTGAATTAACGAGGTGGAAACCGCACGTGTCTCCTTCCGGAAAATAATAATATCAGATGCAAAGATGTAACTCACGAATAAAAACGATTGTAACAAAAAAAACTGTGTTCTAACTGTAATAAAGGAAATCGATATGATAGTTTTCGCATCTTAGTCGCCTTTATATGTCTGCAATGTGTACACAATATATGGCATGCTAATCTCTAAATCTCTAAATTATGAATAGTGTTGCAACTTTTGTAAACATCGATCTGTCTGAGGGGGACACGAATGAACAAACTCTTTCGACGGTCACAATCCAACAAGTTAAAATTGAGGCTTGATTTTCTTGATATTGACACTCTTCAGATTTGTATACCTCTATTTATCGCTTTTCATGCATTTATAAGAAAAACAAAAAACAAGCCAGAAATTACATTAGACAAACGTATACAACGCAAAACAAAAGCACAAAACAGAAAGACAGTAACGCGAACCCAATAAAAAACCAAGGTGTTTCGGACTAGTAAGCTGTGCCAGCCTCTAATTAGACACTCGTCGGGTTAGTCATTGTCATATCTAGTTAAAGGGTCAATGCCATGAATTGGAAAGTCTACCAAGGACTCTGCTAAAATATCCGAACGTATTGGATAGATGAATTTCCCATAACGATCAATCAAGTCATGATGTTAACATCAGCCTAGGTACTACAAATCCTGTTTTGAGTAGCTTGGTAGTCAACAGCAGTACAGATCGCAAGATCTAGAATAACTTAAAAGTCGTGAAATGTACACACCATGCGCTAGAACTGCTCGAATGTTGCTATCGATGAACGAAATTGACAGTCGGAAAGTTGAGGTCATCAAGTATGTCGTAGAGTCTAGTTTGTAATAAATATTTATTCTTCTTAACAAGATTCAGCAATGTACCATATATCATTGCTTCTTATTTTTATGAGCAGCAAGATTAGCCTATGTACAGAAAATGTATAAAATTCAGTCATATGTCCAATACAAAAAAGCTACATATATTCCTTTTTATTGGTTAAGCCTGGTATATAATATATTCTTTATACAGAGTTTTGTATGAATGATTTCACAGACAAAATTTCTACAGATTTTTGTATTAATGATTTCACAGACAAAATTATATTAAAATTGCTCTCTGTTGTAACTAAGTACTGGAAGAAAAGGGTCTTATGATTTCAGAACCTATCTCCGACACTGCACTATTCCACTTGTGATTAGTCGTCCATCTTGGAATAGGGCTGGTCAGACGATATAATCTAATGCTTCACCATCTCTTGTATAAGGTTTAAAATTAGATTTATTAACAAGCTGTGGACATTCAAATCCTAGGTATATCTCTGGAGACATTAGAGCCAAATAAAAGCATGTAGTGATAGCGCTGTGCAAATATTGTGTACAGACGGTTGCAACATCCTTTCCCAATATTTCTACGACTTCCTGAAAGTTGACCAGAAGAAACGTATTCAGATATTTTTATCTGGTGTACTCAAAAATAGTATACAACAATTTTTAACTCATTAATTTTTTTTATCACAAAAACGAAACTTGTGATTTTTAATTTATACAAGACAATTATCCTAAAATAATCTAATTTTGATCAAAATGACCTAACATTTCAGAAGTGAATGCAAATAAAAATATATATGTAACTAAATATTATAATTGCAAAACTGACAGTGATATAACATTGAACAAACACTAAAACAAATATTTTGAAAAGTCATAATATAATAACAATTCCTTTAAGCGCTGAGATGTAGGCAACTGATGATATTATATCTGCTGGTGGACTGCTAGTTCACGAGGCTGTTACCAGCCAAGTATTCACACTTCAATGCTGACACAAGTATCATTGATTCATGGATTGATGCGGTAAATTTACTTTTTTACCGCTTTAACTTAGAATATATATGCCTTTGATTGAGTTTTGTGTAACGTTTTAAAATTTTGACGATAAAATTATAGTTAAGAGAGATTGTGATGCGGATTTCTTTGCTGCATGTTTTGTTTGTTTGTCCCTTGTCGAGTTGAGTTTTTTTGTCAAACCTTATAATTTGATACTTAAATTTTGTTGTGTTGTATTCCTATTTATTTTATCTGCTTTTCAAATCGTATAGTTCATACTCACTTTGCACTTAATTGACAACTAATTCAAGGTATTGTCAGTGTAAATAATTTGGTATCCTGTCTACATAGATCAACAGATAAAATACTTTAAAATGGAATGATCACATTGCAAATTTATCTGTGTATTACGGAAAACCACATTTTTTAAAAATCTTAAACATGTGCGAGCTATGTTTTCTTGACGCTTTAGTTCAATTAATGCTCCCAAAAATGGTACGATTTCTGGCATTTTTGCTAATTTTGCTAACGAAAGCATCGTGCAAAGGATTGCCAGTATGATTTCTAATTGTGTCAGTGAGAGAGGATATTTCTGATATTTCTATCATGTGTAGGAAATATACTCACTCAATAAAAGAAACGCAACATCGGATACATTTTTTTACATCTTTTTTTTGCGGACAAATAACCTATAAATATTCAAATATATATATAAACAACATCATAATTGCACCTTAATTAAAAGTTACTAGGTGAAAACATTTAAGTTCATCCACGCGTTAGCGACTGTGGTCGAAATCTAAAACACACTATGAATTACGCATTGCTAAAATCAGGATCGACTTTCACGTTCTAATCATGGATACATTTGTATTTTTTTAACTCAGACAACCAGTATATAAACCCTCTATTTCTTTTCTTTATTACTGCATTAGTAAAATAAAATTTTGATTAGCTGACGCTATGCAAACGCTATGCTGCCCGGAATGTCGGTCGAATCGAGGCCGGGGAATCACAGAATGCTGTTGCCAGCACGTACAATGTTCATCGTAGCACAATTTCAAGTCTTTGGAGCAGCTTGGTACTACGACTGACCGACAACGTTCAGGGCGTTCGCGTGTAACAACTCGGGCGCAGGATCGTAACATTAGATTATTCCATCTACCCAACAGGACTATTGCTGCAACAGAAACAGCTGTAAACGTCCCTGGGTTGCGTCATATATCACCACAGACAGTGCGCAACCGGTTACGCTCTAATGGATTGCGGGCAAAAAGACATTACGTCGGAGCAACCCTGAAACGCCAACACCGCCGAGCAAGGGTAAGATAGTGAACTACCGTTCGTGTATGGAATTTACAGAACTGGAGAAGAATGTGGTTCAGCGATGATCGCATACGAGTGTACAGGCGCAGAAATGAACGTTTTGTGCAAAAATGTGTTGTAGAAAGAGACAATTTTGGCGGAGGCAGTGTTATGGTGTAGACGTCTATCTCTTACGCCATGAACACACTGCTGATACATATACAAGGCAATCTGAACGCTATTAAGTATAGAGACGAAATTATACGGCCGCATTTATTGAAGGTAATTGACATTAAAGATAAATTTTTAAATACGACAATGCCCGAACACATACAACACGTGTAACTGTGAATTGTTTAGAGCAACAGAATGTCAGTGTGATCCGTTGGCTATCACGATAGCCGGATCTTAATCCAATTTAACATCTGTGGGATGAACTGAATCAGCGCGTGCGCTGACGACAACCACTGCCGCAAAATCTGCAACAATTAGAGCAGGCACTTTAGTATGAGTTGCAAAGGATGCCACGTGTTCGTACTCAACGTTAAATTGAATCCATGCCAAGAAGAGTAAGGGCTGTGTTACAAGCAAATGGTGGGAACAACAGATACTGACATTGTTGCATAGTTTATTAACAATATGCGATAATAATGTTATATTCCATGGTAAAAGAACTCATAAACAAGAAGGGTGCCACTTTTTACATTTCTGTATCAATTATTTACATGATAAATTGCTAAAAAAATATATGAAGTTAAATTACCATTGTTTGTATGTTGCGTTTTTTTTTTGAGTGAGTATATGTCATTATAAGTTTTAACTGCTTTTAAAAAAAGGCTCCAGGTTTAATTTAAAAAAATTGTCGCCGCCATTTTATACAAAAGTTTTAAGTAATAAAGATCATCTTGTTGGAGGGCGCGGCTGATTGGAATTTAGAATTGAACTATCTATGCAGCCTACAAAACGTAAGAGAGATATTTTTTTTAAATAACTATCCACTACATTTCACTATCTTAATTTATTAAGATAAAATAAAATGAGTGAAAATTTCAAAAATCAGACTAGGCGTTTTACAGGTATGACATTAATCTTAACCCTTTTTATGACCCAAGTCGTCAATAATTTTTTCGAGCTTTCCGTGGTTTTTACAATGAATATTCTCAATTGCGACTGCTAATTTAGTTCGAATTTTTGAGAAATCGAAGCAATTTAGCATTGGTTATATAGGGGAACGTTCCGTACTTTTATAGGTGTTCGACAAATCCCGGATATCCGAGCGATCGAGTTGGAGTAACTAAAGTTCGAATGTATTATAGTTGCTGACAGCAAGCTTGAGATATACCCCGCATCCAATTGTGTTTAATTGTTATACAGTCTGTGTAATATTTTAATACATTAATTTCAAAAACGATCAGTCATTGAATACCTTATTGATTTTAGCCTCAATTTTGGAGATCATCGAAGATGCTGCGGATTCAATAAAATTATCTAAAATTTGACTGTCCTCACATTTCTGAAAAAAATAGAATATCAGTTATCGTAATATACTCAGTATATTTCATGAACAACAAAGCTAATATTTAAGTATTGTATGTTGTTTAATGTCATTAGAGTACATTTGAATTAACGTCATAGCAAGGACACGAACCGCATGTAGTTTGACTTTGTACTTGAGCGATACTGTGAAGAAGATGTACATATTAAAACAGTCTATCTAAATCGGAATCGACCAGTCATTGCGCTACCTCTCGAATGTTGTGGTCCCAGTGTAAAAGTACAAAGTAAAATGAAGGGGTTGATGAGAAATTGTACTCAAGTGTGCTAATAACGTCTCAAACTGGATGCGTATTTTAGATACTTCTTTATGTTCTTTTATCGTGGTTATAATTATTGTACTATAAATGTAAAGAAGATATGAAGTAGTCGTTCTTTGTTTACATAACATTCTCTGTTCCGACAGTAAATTTTTTCTATGTAGAAG
This sequence comes from Limnoperna fortunei, assembly GCA_944474755.1. Classification (NCBI taxonomy): domain Eukaryota; kingdom Metazoa; phylum Mollusca; class Bivalvia; order Mytilida; family Modiolidae; genus Limnoperna; species Limnoperna fortunei. Next base: position 57,884,795 of record OX104115.1, read on the forward strand.
TACATACAAATAAAATACATGCCCTCACCTCATTGTCGTTTAACCAATCTTGAACAAAGTCGGAAAGTTTATGAACATGATTCAAACTTTCTTCGTATGTTATCTAAACTTTATTGAATATTTAAAATAATTATAATGAATGAATATTACGATATATATATTTTACTTAGTTTGTTTGATAAATTGGTTCTTAACTGGGTTAGTTCAATATTTAATTAGTTTATACTACCCTACGTTCTATGGTATATATCCAAAAAATTCCTTCTAATTTTAAAAAAACGTGCATATAGATAACAAAAGTATACAAGTAATCTAACCTTTAACAAATTAAGTAGAATTTCTATTCCAACTCTTTCATTATCGTTGTCCAGCTCATCAAGTGCATCCTTCCATTCTTTGTCATAAATATCTTTCAACTTTTCTGCCAATTTTGGTCGTATTTTCAATCTTAATACAAAAGCGTAACAAATGTTTTAATTGATCTAAATCGTATTTCAATTACATTGTTTTTGAAGTTCCGTGTCCAGAAAACGACGTGTTAAAACTGTCGGAGCAATCGATTCTACTCCTGATTTGTATAGGATTTCATGCATTTTTAGTTGACTTTTTCTAATGGATGTTTTGTTTGTCTTTCATATTGTTAGTACCTGTCTTATTCATGTTATTTGTCTTTTATATCACATGTACTTTGATCTTAGTGTTATCTCTTTGTATTATATTTCTACATGAAAACTTGAATTAGTAAATTATTCAAATATCGGATATTTTGAAATGAAATAATGTTCGACGATCAACGTTCAATAACTGCAACGAAAGTTCGTGCGAGTGTGTAGCCGCTAATGCCAAGTTAGGCATGTTTCCCACTTGGACATATTATCCTCCTGTATGTCCAGTCCTTGGTTCAACTCCTTAATGTGTGGGTGCTTTGCGAAGAAACAGCACTTTTAAAGTCGTTTATTGTCATTAAACTGGATCGAAGGGACGCTTCCCCTTAGTACTCTAAGTAATATTAAACAACGTCAATAGTCACGTAACGTCTTATTACGAATGTAATATTACTTAACATAATTTAATTACTATGAATAGCATCCTCCATTGATGCATTTAAGCTGATTTTTATAGAACGTTGATATGGAAGTATAAATGAATAATGGTGAAGGTTAGGATTGCATATTACATTTAAACTCCAATGATTCTATCATTCTATCATAAACCCTTTAGTTTGCATTCGTTGATAGTTTTTGAGTTGATTGCATTTATAGTTTATATTTTTCGCCGATGCCAATTCTATGGAGCTTTGATTATACGTAATTGCTGATATGTTCACTTATTTTATTTTATACCAATTGACAAATTACCTAAACAGTTATCAGTTGAGTTTATCTATTTGTATCTTGACGTTTAACATACGCAGATATACAGATTGTAACCTTTATGGTTAGAAATCCATATGTAGCATATTTTTGTATCATTTCCCTATGAACGACCGTCAATTCTGTACTCAATTAAGAATGCCAATGAAATCTTAGAAGTGAAGCAAAGAATTACTTTTTTACCTTGAGATAAACATTTCCTTCACTTCATCGTTGTGTTCAGTATTGCACGTGACGAGTCCACTGTCGCAACTAAACACAATATATAATTAAAGGCTATAAGTTAATGAATATATTTCTGGTGTTAATCTTATGACACAGAAAGTAATAATTTCCGATTAATGCATTTCACAATGAACACGATTTGTTCTAAATTGTTTTATATGCCTTTAATTTAAAGGAAAAGCTATTTGTTTGCCCTTTAAAGCAAAATGGTCACATGTATTCATCAAATAAACACATTTGTGCTTACGTGGCCGTCACTATCATCTATTAATGTTTATAATAAAACAGACATGTCAAAGTCAACATGTTTTCAATTGTCAGAAAACGGCACGAAGCTTATTTCTAGATTGAGTGTTATTGTTTATGTAAACTTCATATAATTGCTTAAAACGTGAAATTAATTGAATAATGATTTTAAGAATTTATGTTATATGAAAGATCTTATTAAAGAATCACGCATAATAAACAGCAGACGGCAACCATGTAACCTGAAAAACTATTAACTAAAGCTAGATTTGTCTCAAAGGAAGATGTCAAACGTGTTACAAAATGTGGAACGTGCGATTACATAGATGAATGAACAAACATAACATTTAAATCCTGCGATATTTTTTTTATTAACGAAAACATGGACTGCACAAGCAAAATCTGAATTGTGCAACATGTCTAACCTGTAAATAAAATTATATTGGACAAACTTGGGCTGATTGAGCGCGTAAGGGTGCATAAACAACAAATACGAGACTCGTGTTTCGGAATAAACCCTGAAGTGAACATTTCGATAATTGCGGAGGTAAGACTTAGAATTTTCCCGTTCTTTAAAATTCACTTAAACAGTAAGGCCTTCCGATTAGCCAAAGAACAATATTTTATAGACAAATTTAAGCCGAAACTTAATCAAAAGTGAGTGTACAACTGCCCGAGTACTATGACGTTACATTTATAATACTTTGACGTTACGTAACTATATAACAAATACATAACAACAGCGTCAACTTCTGTCTGAAGAGCCGACATATCCGCGAAAGCGCTAACAATTTGAATTATCTTGACAATTTGTGTAATTCTATGTTTTTTTCTAATATATTTTCTGTCAATTCTTTATCCAGCTCTTCATACCTTTCTAATGTCAGTTATTATTTTATGTTCATTAGTATATTCCATTTTCAGTTGACCTATTGTTTGTCAAACTGTTATGGCTGAAAATACCTTGCTAGATATTAAACAAACATTCAATCAAGCAGCCTTCCACGGTGTGCATGTTGCTGATTTCAACTACACACATTTTGTTCTATTTTTTTGTGTTTGAATGTGGTTTAATGCCACATTAAGTAACATCACCGCATATAAGCATTTTATTACGGGGAAAAAGCCAGAGCACGAGGATAAACTCGACATTCGTCAGGAAACTTGGCACAACTGCCCAGGTAATGCTCGATTTCGCAACATCAATGTCGACATAACGTAATAAATTATAAATGATTAGGTACCTTAACCACTTGTCATATGAAGTTGTCACTGGCCACTGTTGGACGGAGTTTTCTGTCTTAAGTTCAGTGACTTGTGACAGACAGTTCTTATTGTAATTATAATGTCTTGATATATGCAAGTTATAAAATTCACTACGCTGGGCGAGCGCTTCGCTAATTAAGACCCTTCAATGGCGCGAAAATTGACACAAATATTTATAATCAAAATGATTCAAATGTTCAAGAGCTTTTATTACCAAAATTCTTAAAATTTTATACCACATCTGGCTAAGAGCAACTGCGCTTGCGAATAGGAAAACCTTTTAAATTTATTTTCGAAATTTAGGGCAGTAAATTTTGATGCTCTATTACTGACAAAAAATCAATAATATTCTTGTCAGCGCCGACGTGGGACTACCAGTGGCTAGTGATATCTTGTGGAACTAACGGTATCGACAAAGTGGTTGCAAATGAAACCAAGGTTAATAATTTTCTGCGTCAGACGCACCTTTGGTCCAATCAAAACTTATCAGTGCCACCTATTCACAAAATATTTAAAACCCACGTGATTCAGATATTGAAAACATGTATTACCAACATACCAAAAACTGTAAAGCATAGGCATAAACGCAGCAAAAATGATGTCAAAGATAATCAGATAAGAATATTTTTACTACTCCAGATACGAGTTTCGCATAATCTAGACTCATCAGTGACTCGCAAATCGAAAAATTTATTAAATCGGAATAATTCAGGGCATTAAATTTAGACTATATAACTAAAAAACATGGTAATCTTGTCAGCACCGAAGTTTGACTTTTAGACCGATTATAGTAACATTTATTTACACTTCTGACTCCTTGTACTGAAAACCCGCAGATAAAGCTGATTTGTTGTATAATTCAAATTATTCACCTGTTCCATCTCTGCAGAAAGCTTGTATTCATACTTTCGTCTGCTGTGCCAGGAGAATTTCTAAAGTTAAGACAAATTACAATTACAAGTTAAGACAAATTACAAGTTCGAATTATCAGAGTATTTCGATGCTGAGAACCTTTTTTATTATTATCCCTATAATTTGATAGCATTAGTTTTACAATATTCACAATATATGTTAGCTATTATCTGCAACTCATGAATATATATATCTATTCCCGAATTACAGGAAATATGTTAAGATAGGAATATATTGAACCCTTTGGAAATCTTTTAAAGAAATATACAGTCTTAATATTTTTACTCGGTCAATTTCATGAATAGATTTCTTTAAAACTGACATGTGGAGTACCTGTAATTTGACGAAGCCTCTATCATTTTTTGTTGGACGGGTTCGTTAGTTTTGTTCTTGGCACTACAACATAAAAATCCGATTGCAAAAATTATATTGCAATAAATGCTCAAATAAATAATTTTTCAAGATCTCTTTGGCTGTATGTCAGGCGTTCAGTATAAATTTTGAACTAGGTTATATTTATATAACATAATTTACGACTGAATAGCGCTTAATAAAGTTATAATAAAGAAAACATTTGAAACATGAATCGCTACATGATATACCAAAATATACATAAAATATTGCTCAATCAATAAAAACGGAAATTGCTGTAACTAAGTACTAGTGGTTCAAACACAAGATTTCCAGTATCTCTATTCCATATTGTTGTGTGATTTGTCAATCACGTCATTGAATCTGAGTATTAAGAGAAACAGAGAAGGGAATGGAGTCTTGGTACAATAAATGAGCCAATTAATAATAGGACCAGGATGAGACCTACTACATAATGAAAATTAAAGTTGAACAGACTCAACGAACTAAGTATTTAACATTTTAATTTAATACTTTCTAAAAAAGAAGTAATGTACATTCTTGTGCCAGTTTTTGAGAAAAACAATTATTTGGTACCAACTTTACTTACTGACAACTTAGAAAGCAACAGGTTGTCTCGTCAGAATCCGACTCAACTGGCTGATGAGACATTTTTCCAATATTATATATATATTTTTTTCTATTCAAGTTCTGGTGAAAATAAAAATGTTAGGTTGGTCAAGTCTCTGTGAATCCTACTTGATTCTTTTTTCAGCAATAAAAATTGGTGTTGCCTTGCAATGTCAGTGTCAAAATGTTAGTGTTGCTGCGCGAACATATTTAAGTGTTTAATAACCACATGTTAAATAGTTTTTTTCAGAAGTACAAAACCAGCCATACTGTGGTCCAACATTTGTAATGGTAAAAATAACTTTTCACGGATAAATATGATATGTCTTCTGATATCATTGCAACAAGTCTATTTCTGGCTTCAATAACTGTTTGTGTTCTTTTAGCATTAGTTAGACTAACAATCGACCAGGAAATGATGAGTCTGTATTACCTATCGCAATTTTCCTTGATAGAAGTTGTCTGCTGGCAGGAAAGTTTTACACTCGAAATCATGACTTATTTCAATTTGTGATATCGGAGTTGATATGACCTCGGCTCCGGAGATTGGACTTGTTTGACCCTTTCAGAATATTTGTATCACAAATTAGCAATTATTTTTTCCGTTTGTCGTTGCCATTTTTCCTCATTCTTATGACTCTTGATGGGACTAAATTTCAAAACTTTAACCTCACTGACACGACGGGTGCCAAGCGTAGAAAAGAAATGGCTTAACAATCCGGAGCAAATGTACTCACGCTTGGAGGTGGGGGATTGGTTCGTATAACACAGTTTTGGTTGTAGTGTTGTATGTCTTTTTGTTTTGTTGTCCCCTCTTTTGTTTGACCAATGTTTTTCCTCCTCGATATCTTTGATTCGTTTTACTTACCACGTTTGAAACTATTCAATTATAATGAGGCATGTAAAGTTTGTTTAAAGTATGTGCAAAAGTGCTAAACAGATTTTAACACAGGCAAATATGCAATGTACACGACATTTTTGCGGGCAAGTTATATCCTATAGTTGTGAACATCGTATATGCAATTCTGATTGCATAATTGCTCTGCTGTCACATCTGAACGTTTTTCGTTGCGAAATTACAGAGTGACCTTTTTTGTTTGATAGTGAGAATCTGAAGGATAAAGAGCGCCGTTCGTAAGACACGTTTATTCATTAATGTTGAATGAGAAGTGTATCAATTTTTCGGATTCTCACTATCAAACTATGTTTAATCTTGTTCGATGGAAGTTAGGAAAAATATATAATGATTAAATGAGGAGTAACATGCAGTAGTGAAAAAAACATTACGTTTATATGATAACATATTATTCATGATTGATAGTACTGTGGATAGCACTGCAATATATATAGCTGTCCCTAAAAATAAGAAATATCTTGCTTGTTCAATAATAACAGAACCATATTCTGAAATATTCGTTAAACCTGCTCTAAAACCTGTAAGTCCAGCTGTTGATTATAAACTTCTGATTAGTTTCAAATTGATGTAAATGTTTGTATAGACTTTGAAATGAGCAAAATATACAAAATCGAATGCGCCTTTTAAATTTAAGTATGGTTAGAACCATGTATACATTGTTATTTTTATTTTTAGATTATTTCACCGCAAACTTGTTATCAAATCTTCCTACAGTTCTCTACACCTACTTATTTTTGCTGCATTTGAAATCCCGGCTTTTATTTTATAGAATTAAATTTACAATATAACAAGTGCAGTTTGCATGAAATTCTGACGTCATTTAAAATCGTCACAGTTTATCATAAACATACACATACCAAACATGTTTATGCCCATGCAGTAGTGATAAGTAGTATATTATCACAAGTCCAAATTGCGTGTTTACTTTTTAGATTTCGTGGAAATCTTTATTAGAATGAATATCAAAACCTATAGGGTGAATATATTACATCTTTACATTTAGCTAAACATTTTAAATTTATACTTTTAGAAGCTATTCCAGTATCACAAGACTCAAATCACACACTTTTTGTAACAGTTTTATCTAAAAATAAGTTACAATTACACCCTATTACCAATCTGAAAGCTTTATACGCTGCCTATGGCTTTAACTTGTACTTTTCATATGGCATAGTACAAGTGTTCATTTCAGATTGCAAGGGTCGCGAATGAATTCGTAGAAAATTAATCTAAGAATTATTTCAAAATAATTTGGTGGTAGTATATAATAAATGTTAGTAACAAATTCAAATAATGGAATGGACACCAAATGTTTTGACAGCTAATATGTGAGTTGTACGTTTAAGGAAAATATAACGAAGAATACACCATTTAATCTGCGCGCAGTTTTTAAATGTTGAGTTTACGACAAGGCTGATTACTTGAGATATGCAATTAAACGCAGTTATTATCATTTTGCTAATTAGGTACGATCTAAAGAAAACAAAAAGTAAGATTAAGATATGTGAAATCTTCTATGCAATTATACGCAAAAGTGAATAAATTAACTTACGTTTTTAAGGTTGATCCAATGAAGTAAAATAAGTATACAAGTGCATAAGACACAAGATAAGATATGACTACCTCTTAAGTGGGGTTGATTTTATCAGCCGTAGTATGCATATTGTAAATGAGAAGATATCTATCTACATTTATGCAATTTACATGTTGGTTTAGATAGTCAAGATAAATAGTTTAAATAATTTCACATTTCGTACTTCTGAAAAGGGTTTGCATCTACAGTTGGCTTTTTGTCACTCTCCGGCACAGAGAACATAACTGGTTCCCAGATATATATAACCTCTGCCACACGTCATCCTCCATTTACTGCGGGACTACATATGTCGTCTGCCCGTGACGTTTGTAAACAAAGAACGATGTTTGTAAAAATAATACACGAGATCTTATTTATTTTTATATAGTCTTTTTAAACACTTTTGATACATTGAAATTACTTTGTTTATACTCGAAGCTTATCCTCCATGAGAGATATCTCTCACATGTCAACCAATGGTATGGCAGAGGTGATTGTGGTTGACGTAGGATACCCAGAATCCTTTGCGTGGAGATTGGCTTTTTGTGTCCATACACATATAGCAGAAACATTCATACATCAACATATAAGTTTGACGGTAATTTGTACATTTCCTTGTATGTTGTCAACCGATATTTTCTTGTAACTCGTACATGAGAAGATAATCTAAAATATCAGTAAATACATTGTTACGTCACAATCCTTTCTTCTACAGTCATCAATGAAATCGACATGTTTTATGTAGGTTATAGTTGTGTGGTTTTTAAATTTAACTAAATTATGAGGTACATTAAGTAAATAAAAGCTTTGATCAAATTACCGATGAATAGAATAATTTTTGCTTTCGATTTTCTAACTGACAATAATATCACGTGAAATATTTAAACTCGCGCTAACAGCTCGTCAAGATATTTCACGCGAAATTGTCAGTTTCAGTAGTAACTATAATTCTATATATCATTTATATATTACTCTAAGATTATGTGTAATAGATTTTTCGACAATATTATGCATTTTGTGTTTAAATGAATTTATTAATATGAAAGCTCCTTCGAATGTTAAAACAAGTAATACAATTCGAATGAAGAAGAAAATTGAACATTAGTAAACGATGGGCGTTTAATAGTTTTTAAATTAACTACATTTTTGAAAAAAATAAAGGATGTTAGAGATCGTGCTTACACTAATATTTTGTCTAAAGTTATTTAGGCATTGGCTACCAGGGAATGGTATGATCAGTGACTTTGTATATCAACAACATACTGTCTATATTTAATGTTTCAGCGCAATTACATGATATATTAAATACTCGCGTAACCTTTCTGGTTAAAACAAATGTTTATTACAAACATTAATTAGAACCCGCATAATTGCGGAACATTTTTTCTAAAAACATATATTTCAACATCTGTTTAAAATAGACCTTGAAAGTTAGTAACGGTTTTGTTCAATCAATGTAAATAGACTCGTCAGATAAGTCAGATTCGTCTCAATTATTAATCTAAATTGACAATCAGCATTTATCGTTTTAAATAATCTAAGCGGATAACAATAACAATAAAGACAAAAATGTATCCAACACAAATTACGAAATTCCCACATAAAACGATGTTACTGGTTTTGCAATTCTTATTGATTTCTTTAAAAGTTGCTCATTAAAAGCCAGAAAAAAGCATTTTGTTGCTTCCGACAGTCTAGTTTGAGCTCGTTCCTATGCACATTTATGGTCAACATCATGACTTTTTGTATCGTTGTGGCGTATATTTTTCAAATAACTAACATACCTTTCCTTTTGTTACTGATCTAACAACCATTCGGACAATAAGTAACACTGCCAGAATTACTAGCCAAACATCATGCTTTCGAGCTTACGGAACACTTGTTATTACTCCTTTGTTCAGAAGGATTTTGGATGGCTTATTTGTTTCTTGTGTGTGTTGAGAGTTAAGATCTTATTGTGTTGATGATTTTTGATAGACATGGCTATATATTTTCGTACTTTTCGATTTGTTTTTTGACAACGTTTGTATCTTCTGATTTACTTGGCATAAATACGTCAGAGAGTTCTTGAACAAGTTAAAACCGTTTGTTTTCGTCGTGAATTTAGCATTTTGTATTTTTTCTTTTCTGTACTGAGGTGGAGGACTTACATCATGTTAGATGCATGTCCCGGAATTCTCCGTTAGTGGCGTCAATAGTCGATTTATGTCGCTTTTTCTTCGTTTCATTGGTTTTAATCTTTTTGTCTTGTTTCCGTTGTTGACACTTATGTTATTACATCAGTACCTATTACAAGAATTTTGAAATGATTTGGCAACGTTTTTGTCGTCATAAATTATTGTCTTATCGTTGAAAGTGCTTACATTACCCCAGATGTGGTGGTTCCTAATTTCATTTTAAGTGTGTACAGCTGCTATAAAACTGGCTGTAAAGATATAGTGACACTTTCTATCTCAGAAGTTACTAAACAATTTTAACACTTGCAAATAGTCAATTACTCTTGACATTTCTAAGACGAGTGGAGAAAATCGTTTATATGTATATGCAATAAATTGCATGATTTCCTTGTCCTCACATCCAAACGTTTTCAATTATGAATATGAAATGATCGATTAAGGAGTTACCTGCATTAATAAAAAAGAAACTTTTAATAACTTTTATAACCATTGCTGTCCGTCGACATAAGAAACAGTTAAACTTCAAATAGATGTTATAGTTTGTATGGACTTTGACACAAGAACAAAATATGCAAACATTTATTTCCGTTTTTAAATATAAATGACTGGAATAAAATAGTTCTCGAAGTTTAACAAATAAACAATAGAACAGGTTACTGACCTCCAGCTAAAGTTATAAATAATAATTTGTAATACTAAAGGTTAGAAAAAAATTCAAATTTTGAAATGAAAAAAAAACTACTTCCTTATTACATTAATGGATAATATCACGAGCAATTATACAAATGGATTAATTAACTAGCTTTTTACGTTAATACAAGGAAGTATTTCAAAATAATTATAAATAAAAAATACACTAGAGATAAAATCTATCAAATGTTATTTGTTTTAATTTACAACAAACGTTTTTATGTTTCGGAAGACGTATTTTGCAAACGACTATATGCATTTTGTATGTCGTAATTGTGCGCATCTTCCTGCCAACCAGTTTTTGTACTCATTGAGTTCTTTTATGGCCTTACACTTAAAACTGAAAATCTACTAAAAGTGGCGTTGAAACCATTCAAACAAACAAATATGACAATCAATAGGGAATTATTCTTTTAATTTCAGATAACGATCAGACCTTTTCTCTCCGAGTCATAGGTAGTCTTCCTACTAACTTGGATACGACAAAAAATAACTAGAAGGATCACATAATAGAATCAGTCACAGCTTACTCTTCTGGAGTCCCTTAGTGCATCAAGGGATTTAATTAGGTTTTTGAATAGGTCAACTAAAAAATCAAATATTATGACATTGTTAAATTTTTTACAAGCTAAAGTAATTAATTACGGATTCACTAGAGCTAAATATTAGTCATATTCGAATATGATTTCATTGTTTGTTTTGGAGTAACAAAGGTCAACACATTCTGTGGTTAGCCTAACGTTAGGATATTAATGGGAAATAATGTCTCTCTATAGGAAGAAAACTATGGATTACAAAAAGAAAGTATGAGGCTCAACTTTAAGTTTCTTTCTACTTTTCAAGTAAATTACATTCTATATACGGGAACGTTTAGAACATTGGTAACTGCATCTTTAAACAACACTTTATAGAGAGTCTGATAATATTGTTTCATTTCTTAACTTGGAACATCATTGTATAAGTATCAACGTCCGCATCGCTCTTGTTCGCCGAATCATTACTATTTTGTAAACCCTTATAATTTGTCATTTGCATATACACTTCTTCCGTGGCTAGTTTGTCTAGTGTGTTTTTATTTACACGCGGCTTTGTTTTACTGTCGATTGACCTGCTATTTTCGTATGGGTTAGTGTCACTCTCGAATTCGACACTTGATTGAAGCAGTCTTCCGTCTTTTGCCATTTGTTTTTCTTCTTCGTTTCTACACCGCATCGTTTTGGGTATTGGTGGAGGAGTTAACATCATGTAGATACCAGTCTCGGTATTCGCCGTTGGTGGCGTCAATAGTGTATACATGTCTATCTTTTTGCTTGTCACTGCTGTATCATTCGTTGTTGTATTGCTGCTCAAAGGAGCTGTTTCCATAGTTGTTACTCTAGGTATATCCATTATCACATCATACGGTGTGTTTTCAATTTCACGATAACCATCATTACCTATGGTGTAAGAACTTGGACAAGAACTTTGAAATTCTTTCGTTACGTTTTTCCTATCATCTAAATTGTCTTTTTTAATGTTGAAAGTACTTAAACTGTCCGCAGATGTGACACCATAGTCTTTGAAGTCTTTATCGTCGATAAAGTCGTTCTCCTGATTAAGGATTTCTTCATATGTTTCCATTTGCCCATGAGCATTAATATTTTCGAAAGTATCTGATGTTCTTTTACTTGTAGGTCGTCTATGATATAAACTGCAAAATAATAATATGGTTTTCTCTTTCACGAACATTCAATCAATCAACCACAGAATACTAAAGACAAATAACATTCAGAAGATAAAAGTAACTAAATAAATGTTCTTAGAAATAAATGCAGGTTAAACTTAATACAACTGATTTGATAGATTAATGCCTTTTGTACGTCCAGCAAGCAGTACTTAATTACGAAAATTACTTACAAACAATAAATCGATGAAGTGAGTGGTAGAAGATATTTGATTAGACTACTCTTTCTTAAAACATAAAAGCTGTCTTAATCATGCAGGTAGCGTGGCGTTCTCCAAACACGATTTATGATCAGGTTTTCCTTATTTTAATCCGGCATCAAAACAAATTGAGGGTATCAAGGAACAGTGAACGCTTCCCAATATCTAGCTTACTAAAACCCCAAACTAAGACTAATATACCAGAATATGAAATATTTTATTAAGTCTGCTGAAGAAAGAACTAGTAGCACACTAGTCAGTAGAGTTTTACCAGTTTAAATGAACCAAACACCTTCGATATTTACCAACTTATAGTTATCTTTCCTGCTATACATATAACGGTTACTGTCACAGCCACGCTTACAGATATTATTAAAACTGTGTCCGTTCCAATGGAAACTGTAAAATAATACAGATTAAATGATAAGATACAATGAGATACATAACATGAACATTAGTTTTTATATGTCATTAAATTGTTGGTCATATACACATTTAAATTAGAAATAACTTAGAATTTAAGGCATTACTGCAATGTCAGGACCGGATTTTGTTACAAATATCAATATCAACGTTTTTGAATAGAAATGGGGAAAACACAGGAATTAATTAAACATAGTGCTATTTAGGATCTATATATTTTAATAAACTAAGCTTAACTTTTACAAAGATACATAAATTGATAAAGCATACCATGACTACTTCCCATGTTTTGAATATTGCTTCTTGTTGTTATTGTACTTGATATTATGCTGGCAGTTATATTGTAGATCCAAGTAACGGGCGCCTCTGTGGTTAAATAGATCATTGTCGTATTTTCTAACGATGGCGTCAATGAAATGGCATTTAATGTATCAGTAGTATTTGTTGAATAATTTTGTACAGTCACAGGCTCTTGTGTTTCAGAATCATTAATTATGGTTGTTATTTTCGTTGTTTTTGCTGGGTCTAATGTAGTACTATTCAGAATGTTTTCTTCTGAAATACTTGTCAAAACTGTACTGTTTTGATATCTAGTTGTCACCATGGTGGTCGTAACTGTTGACTCTGATGTAGTGAACGTGTAAAATTCTTCTGTTGTCGTTTTTCTTTTGTCTTCTGTTGTTTGGAAGGTTCCTGTCAATAATTGTTGTTGACTATCGGTTGTTGTTTGAAATGTCGACGAGATCGCAGATTCTGTATAAATAAACAGAAAGATAATGAGGTAAACCAATCATACCCTTCAGATTTTATCCGTCAGAGAAATGGCAAGTAATCAATAAAAAGGGGAAAACAACCAAATAAACAAAACCCTAAAAGCCAACACAAATTTAAATCCAAACACAAATACATGTCATATTTAAAGGGTAAAAACAATTTTCCTCGAATTATGGTTATATAATTTAAGTGAGTAAACTAGTAATACAATAACATGAAGTCACAAACAAAGTTCGTATTGGACCTTGTTGACAACATGTCGTCAACTGAACGGAAAAATAAATATCGTTGGTAGTAAGTACATTAGTAGAAATGATATTTATTCGTAAATTAACCGGGAAAATCGAAAATACATTTATGAACCTTTATTGTAGAGCAAATGTGATGCTTGAAATGTAAATATTACATTGATTATTTTATGTTATGTTAAATAAGATTTAAACAAAATAAATAAATAAATAAATAAATAAATAAATAAATAAATAAATAAATAAATAAATAAATAAATAAATAAATAAATAAATAAAAATAAAAACCGGAAATAATTTCTATTAATCCATTTAAACAAAAATAAGCCAGAAATAGCTCTAAGAAGGTGTTTAAGCCAATTTCAGCAAGCAATTTGTTAGCTTTAACATGAGTATCCGGATAATATTTAATTCTTCATTATGGCATAAGTCTGGTCACAGTGTCTTCAAACGTACAATAATTAATTACATTTGTGTTCCAAAACTAAAGTATATAGATACACTAACCGTTATAAACAGTAGTTGTCTGAAGAACAGAGGTAGTAGTCTCATCAGGAATGTCACCTATAAAAATGTAACAAGAAAAGTATAAAAAGTATGGGTCTCAAACTACTCCAGATTACTGTACAGGAAACAAAGATTAAACACTAACACATTTCGTTCCTCACTACATCACCAAGAATTTAATCAACCCAAAATCTTCGCTGTCATTGATATTTAATAAGATCTGATTGATAGTACAGGAGCCGATTGCTGACCTTCCATTCTTTGTTTTTGGTGAATTGTAGTTGCAGCGAGAGAAAGCGCACACATATCGTTTTTGCTCCGAGCTAAAAACTAGAAAGAGGATCTTATAACAGCTAATGTCATAGGTTGGATATATATAGGACACATTTATAACACAATAATACTCGGTGTAGTCGTTTGGGAGATATATAATATGAACATGATCGTACCCCATAACAAATACAACAATACATCTGGGACTAGATTGAAACTGGGTTGCTAAAATGCTAATTAAACTTACCAAAACAGTATGCCGACTGTGAAGGAACAGAAGGAGCGTTATAAAAATAGTTAACACGATACTGCCCACAGTTCTTTATCGTCACACGATATTGATAGCTGCAGCAGCCAAAAACGTTTGACAAGCAAACTGTTCTATTAGCTTCTCCTTCATTCTCCTCCGGTAATGTTCCTGTGGAAATTAGTGGAAATAATAGCTATGGAATCAATAAATCAAACATAAAAATAGGTAAATAATATGTCTAATAATGCCAAGACGCGGTCTTATTGGTCCAGGAGAAATAAATCCGATATATAATCCACTCTTACCAATATAAAATGTTATATGTATACAGTAAAATACTACATTAAGGTGTCCTTAAAAGGGGGGTTAAATTTAATTTTAAATTAAATAGCCTTAGTTTGTTGTCCTGACACCGCAAGAGGTATAGGTCATATGCACAGAATAATTTTTCAATGGATTTGTCTTAAAGCTCGCCATGCACCAGTGTTCTTAACTCAAATTAAAACATAGTTGTGACTAAGCTTATTTTCTGAGGGACTGAGCACCAAAATTGCAAATTCTCTTAAAGATTGTACAGGGATGAAACTAAAACAAAACACTACAGTAATTGGTTTACAAAATTCTGTAAACTGAAATTTTCTAAGTTGATATGGTATTATATGTATAAATCTTTCATAATCAATTCCAGTTGTTTGGAATTTAAAGTAAGTAATGAAAGTAATTAAATATGTATTTACCACAAATGTAATATTCTTATATTTTCAGAAAAGAAGTGTGGATGGTTTCCCGATATCTCTCGTTTGTTTCCGCCAACCAAAATATTATGATACTAGTAGTTACAGCTTTTTATTACGTATAATTAATTGACATACCATTTAGCCAGATCGGATTTAAGGTTCCACATCGCAAGATTCCAGGACATTTTCGAGTGAGATCTTTGCCTGCAGATATATTTACTCGGTACCACACCGTAGTATTTAATCGGTCATCAGAAATGGCTGTTTCTGTTGCAAGGAGGACATTCAGAGGGGATCGTCTTTCTTCGGTTGGTCCCTGAAGAGTTCGATAATTGCTGCATGGTTCAACTAAACAAATATCAAGGTGGCATTATTATAATTTTTAAGTGCAAAAACATAGCCGCAATGTAGCAAACATACACATTTGACTCCGTATCTACATTGTACATTTTGATTAATTAAATTAAATTAAATAAGCTTAATATACATCTTATTGCAAAACCAGAACGGCATTATGCGATATTGTGAACTTTATTGATTTATTTATCGCAATAGTACAAAGTTGACAATATAATAATCGTTACTTCAACAGCTTTTAAATATACAGACAGTTTGAGTAATTGACAAACAAAAATTAGCAAACCCTCTGGTTATTCAAAGTGTCCCGTTGCAAATATCTAATTTGTTTACATTGAGTGTGAAAAATGAATCACATGGAAACATTTTTTTGTTGTAAAATAGGTCCACACAAAAATGTTACCATGACTGTCTGCACTGACGGGAATTAGATGAAGATTTTTATTTTTTTAACACCATTTACTGTAAGTTGAACTTCTAATTAATGAGTCTACTTACGCAACACTTCTGATATTATTCCATAAAACAAAAAGCTAAATGGAAAATACATTATTGCAAAAAGTCTCTTTCTGTTAAAAAATGAGATTACACTTTTGTGTAAATCAAACACTTCCTTCTTTCCCACATTATGTCAAAATGTTTAACAAAAAAACTGTAATGTCTTTTATTGTTCTCAAATGAGACGGAAAAGTTGATCACATTGTGTTATTGTAATAAATTCTATGGAATACTGAAAAAAAATTCTTGTGAATATTTTCCTCCTTCCTATTAATGTTTAATTTTAATAAATCTAGTCTTTGATTAATAAAAAATATTAATGCGTCTTTTTGTGCAAAACCAACTAAATTACTAATTTGGTATTTATAATAATATTTTAATTTCAAAGTACATACTGAAGGTAATATTATGCAGGACATTTGTGATATATGAATGAAATTGTCCTTTATTTAGGACATTTTTTACGCGTTTTGCAGTTAGTTTTATTAGTCAACTATATAAAGGTAACAAGAACGATGTTGAAGACAAGAGAACACTTTCTCGTTAATGCAACCTTTTCTGGTATAAATTCGTACAGATGTGAAAAATTATGGCATGTCTTATCTATATTTATTCAAAGTGATGATCTCATTTACTTTATAATTTACCTTCAGTTGAAGAAGTTTTCATTCCTTAAATTCAATCTTAGGATCCATATTCTGAAAATCTTTGTTTTCCGATTAACTTTCGGTCATTGACGGAAAAGGCCGATCGTGGCGTCCGTATTATGACGTTAACGTCTATCGTGTCCATGGAAATCGTCAGTTGACTTCTAGTCTTCATAAGACGTTCGCCTGCATTAGTAATAATGACAGCATATGATTTATTTGATCCGGATTCCAGCGAATTCCGTAAAAGACAGTAGGTGCTATAATGAACATGCTAATTCTTTTAAACATGTTGATCGTTTTTTTATTATTATTAAAGACGACAGACATTGCTAACCTTACCCAATTGCATGTTTAATAATTTTATGCAAGCCGTTATATCTTTAATACATATTCAAGATAATTTACACATTTCATTTTGTGTACTATTTTCGTGTACAAAACACGTTATTAAGTGAATTAAATCAGATACCTACTACACTGCGTTAGCTACAGGATTCTTTTTAAAAAAATAACACTGTATCCATTACTAATGATTAAATAGTGGCCGCGGTGGTCGAGTGGTTAGGGTAGTTATTCATTTACTATTTATCAAGTGTTTGTCAACACTGAGCCGCACTGCTGGCAGTGTGTGCTCGACTCCAATCTTGATTGTCAAGATTTGTCGGTTTTCGTACCGGGTACTCTATAAAAACTGGACGCAACGATAAAGCTAAAATTTGCTGAAAGTGGCGTTAAAGTCCATTCAAACAAAAAAAAAAATACGTATAAGGGGTTTTATTTGATTTAGTTTGTAGTGTCGTAAACTTTTTTGAGTTTCAGAGAAAACATATACACTATACAATTTGTTAGCGGATAAAACAGTGCAGATAATATAACTTATTCCATTTTTCTGATAAAATGTGTATAAAACAGTTTTGAGTCGCAAATAAAGCCACATACAAAATTCATTTAAGATAAACATTTTACAAATCAATAACTTTTATAAGTATCATTTTCAAAAGATACGAAACTACATGTGGTTGAACACTTTGGCTTCTTATGTAAAATACATATTTTATATTTGGTTGAATTTCGCTGTCTTTGAAATCAGATTTTGGTCATGTTTATTCGTTCTAATTGTGTATGAACAGACATCGGAAGGTTAAAAACTTAGGTATTGCAAATGACTTTATCAAATGAATAGATGACAATTTTAGAGAGCACGCAGAAAATTGCATAATATTCACTTCTCATTTTTGCATCTTCACAACATCTAGTCTAATTCGTGTTTCTATTCTTTAGTCTGACAGACATTGCTTTTTGGAAGCAGTATGCTGATGAAAAAGCCGAGTTCCATGATTCGTTCTGCAAAAAATCATTGAGACTCGTTCATGAATTCAGGAGAAGATTGGCGAAAATTGATGGATACAAAGGTAAAAATGATACTGTAAATTGTCTTTTAATTCATGTTGCAAATTGATCGCTTTTCGGTCAAACTACTCGTATGGCACGTTAAATTCATACCGACGTTTACTTTTTTACTGAGATTGTTCTTAAACTGCTGTAAAAATACTGGAAAATAATGCATAATATTTTTTTTTACAGATATTCCATTCTTGAAATCATTTGAATCGTCTTTAAATCACGACGAAAGTGAGGCTGAAAGAATGCTCTCTATCGCTACAACATACACCGATCTTTCTAAAGATTTACAGAGGTAAAAGATCGTTTAAGATGTGGTAAAATTAAATAATTTTATATGCAAAGAATAAGGCACAAATACATTTTTGCAATATTAAATGAATTAAATAGAGAAATTTATTTTATTTGTTATTTAAAAGGGGGTAAGAAAAACATTTTAATTCATTCATATTGAATCAATTTAATTGAACTCTTCAGTTTGTTAAGTTTATTACTCGCGTGTTTGAGTTAATAAACAGCATATTACAAAAAGATGCATTCAACTTGCAACCTATCGTTATGTTTCCCATTTACGTATTCTTTCGGGGAGGGGGTGTTTATTTCCACTACGTCTTCGCTGGTCTTGATGTACATGTAAATGAAAAAATCGAAACGTGTTTAACTAAATATTATCTCTGCTATTATTTACAAAGATTTACGTATAATTCTAAAATATTTACGTCTTGTAGCGAGTTGGAGAAACAATGCACATCAGAATATGAGAAAGAAGCTATCCGATACAGAAAGTTAGAAAAACTTCATAGCAAGACTATAAAGGAAGTGGAAATTGATAAAGATGTGAGTATTACTGTCAATCTTACATGTACTAAATGATTAAAAAACCTATAAAAATTTATAGCCAATATAAATTACGTCTTAATCGTAGGTCCCTATTCTGATCATGACAGAGCTGATATGCATTATACTTTGTTTAAAACAAAGCTTAAAGTACCAAGAATATGCAAATACAACAACGAACTAGTGCTGGCTGTGTTGGGGAATGCCCAACACAAAATGTCTCCCAAACGAACACATATTTGAGGTCGTCTTATGATAAGCGACATCTTTGAAAATGGCGGCCATCTTGAAAATTTTTGATAGATTTGATGTCGCCTTATGCTATTCTATACATATATACCAAGTTTCATGCAAATCGGTTAACTTTTTTCAAATTTTTCCAATTTTCGGTGGCGGCCATTTTGAAAATGGCGGCCATCTTGAAATTTTTTTTCGCCTATCAACTATACTCCAATTTTGTCAAAATAAGTCCAAATTTCGTCGAAATCCGTCCTGTAGTTCCGGAGATAATTTTGGGGTACCCCAATGTGATGGTGGCCATTTTGAAAATGGCGGCAATCTTGAATTTTTTTTTTTCGCCTATCAAGTTCACTCCAATTTTGTCAAAATAAGAACAAATTTCGTCGAAATCCGTCCAGAAGTTCCCGAGATAATTTTGAAAATAGCTTGTGCACACCTTCAATAACCTATCTACCACAATACAAAGTTTCGTACTAATTCGTTGAGGCGTTTCCGAGAAAAGTACTGGGACAAGTTCATGAGGCGGAGAAAGAAGAAAAAAATAAATAATAAGAAACAGAGTAAAACAATAAGTTCCAAACTTCGTTTGGGAAACATAAATAATATATAATCAAACAGCCAACCACAACTCGGGTCTTGTTATAGATCGTTTAGTTTTTAGTATCAAACAATTGCAATTACTATTAACATTCATTACAGAAAATAAAGAAAACTGCATTTAAGATGGAAAGACTACACACGAACAACGATAATGGTGAAAAATATCATCACTACAAACAAATATTGGATGAATTGGTCGCGCGCTATCATAGCAACAAGGACGGAGAATTACTTATCCGAGCGAAAATTATTTCGGTGAGTTAGGAACCAATTTTGTATACATGTATATAACTTGTCATCTCAAGTCGGGGGTTGTAGGTATATTCGTGCTGTCTCAGAAACTTCGACTTGGGAGGACGAAAAACCAAATGTTTTTACACTTTTCAAAAATGTGATATACATGTTTTTTTGTAACTTATTTTTATATTTTGCCTGCTTTGACGTGTCAGGGAATCAAAAGATGCGAGGAATAACATAGGAAATAAAAATCGATTTTTTTACAACTATTCTATTAAACAAATTCAATAGATAAACATAAAGGGTCCAAATGCACACGGTAAGCCCAGAACTAATGTAATACGGAAAATTCCTGTATTATTATAATTACTGTTATGATTTGTTTTACGGCATCCCCAAAGTAAACTTGGGGGCGTCGGTGGCCGAGTGGTCAAGGTAGTTCGTCTACTATTGATCACGCTGTCAACACTGAAATTGCGGGTTCGATTCTCACTGAAGGCACGGTGTACTCGACTTCAATCTTTATTGACAAGGATTACCAGTTTTCCAACTGCAGTTCGAGGGATCTCTCCGGGTACTCCGGCTTCCTCT
This sequence comes from Limnoperna fortunei, assembly GCA_944474755.1. NCBI lineage: Eukaryota > Metazoa > Mollusca > Bivalvia > Mytilida > Modiolidae > Limnoperna > Limnoperna fortunei. The sequence goes on from OX104115.1 coordinate 57,905,700, forward strand.
CCCAGAAAAAACTGGACGCCATGATATAGCTGAAAAATTGCTGAAAGTGACGTTAAACACCATCAAACAAACAAAGTAAACTTTTGTTTATCCAAAATGTCCAATAAATATTTCTACAAACTTTTATATACGTATCACAATTTCCAAAACAAGTTGTCACTCACATTTGACATGCCGCTACTTGTCAATTAGTTATAATAACAGTACTTTGAACTACATTTAAACCGAAAGAAACAATTAATTAAGTCTATAATTATAATAGTGGTAATTAAGACCATAATCCAATTATTGGTAAGATAATTAGAAAGTCCAACGCGCAAATACAAAGAACTGCAATCTTGGATTTGTTTTATTATCTTTGAAATAAGCATTTTACCACATGACATTTCAGAAATCCGAAGAAATTCGAAAACTCTGGGTAGAAGAGGAGACACAGAGATTAGAGATTTTAAAAGAAGGGTGGAAAGTATGTCATAAAGCTGAAAACTGCACACAACACACGCTTGGTGAGAGCGGAAAAAGCAAAGCATTTAAGCATATAGAGAACATAGATATTGAAGAAATTGTAGGCAAAACATCCGGAATGAGAATGAAACTTCACAAATACAAAGACTTTGAGGTGAGTATTTAATATAGCTCGCATCTAGCTTAATTTCCGAATTTCAAAATCGTTGTTGTAGAATAAGCCTTTATTCGTCAATATAGTTTAAATGAAAACGAAACATGTCCGTTTTATAACAAAGGAAATAAAGCAATTTATTTGATTGAATTAACAAAATTGTAATTTACCGCATCGCTCTTGAGGAAAGAATCGAGAAAGTAAAAATATAGTTACATAAAAAAAACTATTTTTTTAGTTGTTTTAACGCCTTTTTCAGTGCTTTAGCTATATCATGGCGTCCAGTTCATATTCGGGAAGGAATTTGAGCCGGAGTACACGGAGAATACCCCGACCCTTTGGTAGGAAAACTGGCAATCCATATCAATTAAGGTTGGAGTAGAGCACACCCTGCCCTCAGCTACACCCGAGCACGTAACCTCAGTGCTGATCAACAGTAAAAGACTTACTACTTACCACAATGCCAAAAACTATTTCGTAAAATTCAAATGTTTGTTTTTTAATGACAAAGTATAGGATAAATAAGTTTTTCTGATAAATACTTTAAAACAGATTGCATTTATTACAGGACAGCGAAGAGTTAATTGAAACGACAGCTGAACACATGATTCCTTTTGGCGATAAAAGCGAAGACAAAAACGGTTCGCCTTGTGACCATGAATTAAACGAGCATGTTGATAAAACTAAGTGGCAATCAGCCAAGGCGATTTTCAAAATAAAAAACAAACTTTCAAATTGTCGTGTTGACCCTTTTTCACTGCCAAATGACACAGACAAAAATAAAAAGCGCCGTTCCAGAAGAATTAACAATGAGGATGATAGATGCACTATACTCGATGACAAAGAAAAAACCCAGGCCACAGGTCAAACCAACGATCAAATAGGTAGCTTTCGAAAAAATAAAAGCAACCAGACGCTGGTTCAATGCATTTCCAGAAAATCCGATTCCAGAAATAACGATAACGCTACTAAAGTCAATTGTTTCGATGCATTGGATGATAAACTGGATAAGTCTTCAAATGAAGAATCAAGCTGGAATGATGAAGTTGAAGAAATACAGTTAATTCCTACAGAATCTGAATTTAATCGGAAGTCTCGTCACGGAAAACAATTACGTGGCAGTTCAGCAACAGGTATATAGAAATTCTACTTTGTTGGCTACTTACTATAGTTAAGGTAGCTAAGGATAAAGAATGAAAGATACCGAGAAGTAAACGTTGTCATGTACACACAAAACAGTGGTAAAACAAGAGCACAACCAACAATATACATAAACCAAAAAACCGATTGACAAACCCCACTTGAAACCGGAAGTGAATCCACGTGCTGCGGAAGGGTAGCAACTTCTGCTCCACGCATGGCACCGGTCCAAACCGTCAGGTTATATTCGGGTAATTGGTTATATCCGGGGGGTATTCGTAATACAGGATGGAAAGTGGTTACGACAAACATTGATCACGTGTCTGACAACACATAGGTAGCGATTTTAAGTCTCCTTCAGTCAGGTGTGTTCGACTCCATTCTTATCCACGATTATCGTAAAAACCCAATAAAACCAACCAAATTATAGTACATGTAGTATTTTGAATCCAGTCGTAGAAAAAACAACACACAGAAAGAAAAGTGTCGTTTCAGCTCTTACAACATTTCCAAACGAGACATAAATATCAACTACGCCCATTTAACACAAGTCTTGGAAGTTATTGGGTATTGCTAGCGGCTAACATATATTGAGCTATATCGCCTTAAAAGCTAGTTCGAGAATCCCCTGTCGTCCATCGCTTTTTTACTTTAATTGGATCGTCGAAAATCCTCTATCGTAGAGGATTCTCGAACTACTTTCTTGCCAAACATATATTTGTACATGGTTTCAGCCTGTACTTTTGTAATACTTAATAAATAATCTCTATATATTTTAGATGAATTCAAAGAAAATATGAGAAGTTCTTCAAACAAAAGTATCCGCCAGAAGCCTCAAGCTCATGTTGTTCCTGTAATGAAAAGTACGGTCAACTTGGATGATACTGGCAGCGATTCCGAAACATCAGAAGGTTAGGTTTAATTCATCTGTAATCAGTCATTGCGACTTTAGATTGTTTTAAAAAGGTTTACAACATTTTTTTCAAGACATTTGATACTTCCCTTCAACTACTGTTAACAAGACTGGCCAAACCATTAACGTAAGTGCGTATGGCTTAAATGAATTATAAATTTAATTAGTTTTTATCTAAATTTTAGACTCTTCAGATTCAGACGAAAGTGCCTTGGTTAGAAATGAAAAATATTCAACCCATAGGCAAGTCAAGAATGAAGCTGTTTGGTCAGCATTGCGTAATACAGATGGACTACTGGTACCTGCTCAAACAAACGCACAAGACACCATGTATTTTTGTGCTGAAGAAGTATTGAAGCTCCGACAAACGCCACAGAGACGCTTGAATACACATATTAAATTAGTAGCAGTTAGAAATTACAAAAGCAACAAACAGGACAACACATTTTCTCTCAAGGAAGGCAAGTGCATTAATTTCGCAATAAAGTCGACACAAGGCCAATACATCTTTTTCATTTTGTAGAAGCATATAAATTAAAAATTATGATGAATTACATTGAACCAATAAATGATTTATAAGATTGAAAGGTTGTTTGTTATATGGGCAATGTGAACTGAAGAAGTCATAATTGGCTAATATCTCCAAATTGAATTATTATAAGACTGTATGTTATTTCTCTCAAGATATTTTTAAAATTACCTGCCATATACAAGCATGTATTTATATTCTTCTTAGGGTTTTCTCTCGATCTGCCTGGGGAAAAATCACTAAATGTGCAGGTTTAGATATTTAAAATGGCCAAATTAACGTCAGAGCTTGTTAGTTTGTTACATAATTGCTAGAGTTCACTGCCCTTTACAGCTCCATAAAAAAATGTTGCAACTGCTTTGCAAATGTCATGCTTTCAATTTAATTAAGTTGTCTCCTGCCTCTGATGGCAACAATATCAATCGTTCCAAACATGTTTAGCTGAAATCACTTATAAAAACCCATCTGATTAAATAAAATAGTTAAATGTCTGACAAAAACTTCTACAGATATTTATGATTTTTACACTTCTAATAACAGGGGAATCTGTTGTGATGACATCCACACCTACTGATGATGGTTTTGCATTTGGATGGAAGAAAATACGATTAAATATGAAGAGAAAGTATGGTCTATTTCCTGTTGAATATGTGAAGATTGATACCAGAGTTGGTCAAAATCTACAGAAAGTACTGAGAAGAGATAAATAAACACTTGTTATGTTTATAAAATTGTTATGTATATAAAATAAGTTATATTTTTGTTTTACAGGTATTTATTTGTTATTGTGAACATACACTATTAAAAAAATTGTTTTTGTTTCGTTTTGTTTGATGTTTCATGCCACTTTCAGCAATTTTTTAGCTGTATCATGGCATCCACTTTTTATTGGAGGAAGAGCTGGAGTACCCAGAAAAAACCTCCAACCAAGAACAGGAAAACTGGAAATCCTTGACAAATCATTTGTTTAGTTAACTTTTTAGCTCTTTTGTGGAAGCTGGTTTTAATAATATTTGAAGATGAAAACAAGTAACTGCCAGTGGAACTGCTGTTAACCATTATGGTATATCATATGGCGGTAATGAAGTTATTGTTGTCAGCAAATGCACTCCCAATACAATTATCGTTTGCTTGCTCAAATGATGTTAAACGCTACTTTCAGCAATTTTTCAGCTATATCATGACATCCAGTTTGTATTGCGGAGGAAGACGGAGTACATGTACCGACTTTCAGCCGTAAAACTGGCAATCCTTGTCAATTAAAATTAGTCAAGCACAAAATCTCTGCACATAAGATGAAAAGATATGGAGATAATGGGTCCCCTTGTCTGCATCCACGCTGAATTTGGAAGAAGTTAGTAAGATTGCCCCCTTGAATGACTGCAGAGCTAATATTTGCATATAAAACATTAACCCAATTTATAAATGAATTACCAAAATTAAAAAAGTGTAGTACACTTCTAAGAAAATTCCAAGATATTGAATCAAAAGCTTTTTTCAAAATCTATTAAAAGCAACAAACCAGGGATATCTTTTTCTTCAGTATATTGTAAAATATCATAAATTTGTCTAATATTATCTCCAATATATCTCCCACTTATAAAACCTGTTTGATCTAAATGGATAAGTTTGTTTAAAACCTTCTTTACTCTTCCTGCAATTACCCCAGACCCAATTTTGTACACGGTATTAAGGAGTGAAATAGGTCGCCAATTTTTGAGAAACTGTCTTGGTTTGTCATCTTTTGGTAAACAAGTAATTATTCCTTGCTTCTGAGTCACAGAAAGTTCACCAACATTAAAACCATAATTTAAAGAATCAACTACAAAATGTTTTAAGTCATTCCAAAAGAATTTGAAAAATTCAGTAAAAAATCCGTCAGACCCAGGTGTTTTGTTATTTTTCATGTTTTTCAATATATAGCCAGCTTCCTCAATTGTTATCTCCCCTTCAAGATCTAATTTTTGTTGATCTGTAAGTCTATTAAAGTCATGTAATCTCAATGAGTTTTCTAAATCATCTACAGTACAGATAGAATTAGTTTCTCTGTATAAATTTTCATAGAAAGTCTTGGCTTCATTCAAAATGTTAAATTGTTTTGTTATTATTTTACCATCCTCTTTTTCAACTCGAGGTATAATTTTACTTGTGAAATTTTTGGATTCTAATCCACAAAATACTTTGAGGGTTTCTCACCCTCTTCTAACCACTGTATTCTTGATCTGACCAATTTTCCTTTCATTTTTTGTGCTCTCAAAGACTCTAATTCTTGCTTTTTACTTTCTAAAATGATAATTTTTTCATTATTTACGGAGCATTCCAACAACTCTATTTCATTTTGCAAATCTTTTTCCCTCTTATTTTGTTCCTTTTTCTTATAACTTGAAAAAGAAATGGTCTTCCCCCTAATTTCCATCAATAATGTTTCTAAGAACAACTGTTTATTGATGGTAAGATGCAAATTATTATTATCAATAGCTCCAATATGGTTAAAATCATAAACAAGAGCAGAATACTGTTTCTTAACATCCAAAATTTTTTCCTTCACAGTATTCACATAGTCAATGTCACTCAGTAAAGAATTGTTAAATTTCCACAATCCTTTACCTCTAATAAAAGGGTTAAATACTAGTTCTAAAATTACCATAGAATGATCAGAACGATAACTTGACTCAATTCTGCAACTACTTAAAGGGAACGCAAGGTCAAAAATTATTTTTTGGCATATAAAAGATTGAATCTATTAATATACACATATGCAATCCATTTATTCATACTAAATCTAATTATCATTTAATCAGTGATTATTATATCTTAATTGCACTTTCCTGGAGGCAGACATATTGTAAATATATTTATCTCCCTTATCAGAGATTTCCCAACAGCCACAGCTGTTTATGACGTATGATAGTCAATTCCTGTATCATTGGCATTATCAGAGACATATATAATTATATGTCTCTGGCTTTATCAACAGCTAATAAATTCAATGCTACTTAAATAGATTACTTGATGGTAGAAAAGGTAGATCTAAGGAATGCCTGTCCAGCTGGAACTGTTATCTAATTCATTATGTGATATAATTAATCTTTGGAGAGATCAGAAATGGGTCAAGCTGTTAATTGTAGTGTATTTACCTATGAAATGTTAAAGATAATAAGTATTTATTATCTTTTTTAATTAGATCAAGTTATATTCCAAAAAGTATGACTATGCTTTAATATTACTCAATACATTTGATTTGTAAAAAAGATAAAAAATACATATATCATGATATTTACTTGCATATCTTCCTTGAAACAACTGGGCGCAAAATGTTTCTCACAAACTATCATGTTAAAGGAATGTTCAAAAGTTTTAATGTCTAATTTAGCATTTCCAAGATTATGTAACCATCTGACACATCCTTCATATTCCTTTGTGGGGTCTGGGATGTGAAATCCCTTGACATCTTACAACTGTACAAAATTTTGCTTGGCACTCAGGCATTTTTACTATTGAGTGTGTATAAGATTAACAGCTGCATCAACAGGAATTGACTATCATACGTCATATCTCTACTTCCGCTAGATATGATAATTAGTCTCTCCATAGTGCAATAATTTGATTAGAAAAACAGCTGTGTAATTAATATCTGATGAGATATTTATTTAGATGGATCATTTTTCACATAAGTAAAAGTGTACAATTAACATATCAAAAAAATTTTTTAGCCCTTACATTCCCTTTAAATTTGTTTGCATGCTCTCAGTCAAAAGAAAAAAATCAAGCCTTGCTTGTTTAAAAGGGTTTTTCTTTCTCCATGTATACCTTTGAAGAGTAGGAAAAAGCTCTCTAAATGGATCAATTAAACAATATTCATCAATAATATCTAACAGTTTGTTTCTTGCATTAGGATTATTCACATTTCTATAATTACAACTATCTATATGTTGATATAGTACAATATTAAAATCACCACAAATAACAAAATTTTCATTTCCAAAATCTTCAATCATACCCAGGATTTGAGTATAAAACAGAGGTGTATCAGCATTTGGACCATATAATGTAACTAGTGTTAACTTCTCATTCCCAATTTTTAAATCTAATATCAAGAAATTCCCATTAAGATCTTTTTTCTCCTTCAAAACTTTGAATTCAAAGGTGTTATTGAAACAAATTGCAACCCCTCTAGAATTTGAGGCAAAAGATGAGAAATAAACTTCATATCCCCACATAGATCTCACTTGGTTTTCAATTTCACTTGTAAAATGTGTGTCTTGAATACAATAAATATCACATTTTTTTGCTTTTAAATAATCAAATACATCATTTCTTTTAATTCTATCACCCAAACCTTGGGTGTTGACAGTCAAAATTTTTAAGGAGTCCATAATGAAAGTGGACACATATGCATACATATTATAGCACAATAAATTGTACAATAATAAACACAAACCATCATCAGACTGATGCAATTGACAAATGGAAAATATTGGATTTTTAAGAAAAAGTAATTAAAATGTTGTAGAGAAAGTGAAAGACAGAGAAAAACCAGTAAAGTTAAAACAACATGAGTAATCAACATGGCTAGCATCATTTTCTTTCAATGCTAGAGTTTTTGTAAAATTTCTGCCAGCTTGTCAATAATAACTAAATATTTTCATTCATTTTGAGATTTGAGTTACTTCCCTTACATTGTGTTAACTTCTCATAATGTAGCATACTGGATTGATAGAGTTGGGGTACCACAACAACAGAGGTCTATGACATGTGCTGTGATAACCCAACACTAGCAGCAATCCAGCGAGATACAAAATGCACACATACCAAAGGCAGATTATTATTATTGATATATATTATAATAATTATTATTATTAATGTATATTACATTAATCCAATATTAAGACATTTCCTTAATTAAAGATATGAATTCAAAAAATTTAATTGTATCAAAAATATTCATACAAATATTCTGTGAAATTTTTAGAATTTGAGTTATCTCCCTTCTGCCTCTCTCAGTCTTTGGTTTATATCATCATAAAGTCCGTATTTCAGCTGGAGTCCTTGTTCAGTCCTTGCATAAATCTTACAATTAAAATACCACACTTGTTCAAATTTACCACTATCTTCAAGTCTCTTGATAAGTCCCATGTTTCTAGGGGTCACATCATCAACAAATTTTATTTTGTTCTTGAGTTCTTTTCGTAACCGCATAAGACTTCGCTTCACATCAGTATTAAAGCATTTAACAATAAGCGGACGGGGCTCATTTTTGGCTGGTAATCTGTGGATAGCAACAATATCTCGTTCTACAAGAGTTATACCAAAATCATTTTTCACCATATCGATGAACTCTTTTCTAAGGTTTTGATTGTCTTTTTTGGGAAAGTTATATACTTTAATGTTATTTTTTCTGCTATATTGTTCATTGTAATTACTACTCAGATCAGCTGATTGCGCTATTTTTGTTGTATAAGAAAGTTCCTGTCTGAGTGTTGTGTTTTGTGAAAAGCATCTACTTTTTCTTTAATTTCATTTTCCCTCTGATCAATTTCACTGTTTATCTTAGTAATCTTTTCATTTAATTTCTTTTCAAGGCTAGACTCAAATTTGCTGAACAGTTTTCTCACAATACCAGTGACCATATCTTCCAGATCAGAAGTTTTTACAAGGTCCTTAGTGACTTTATCCAGATCATATTTTGTGGTCACATCCCTCAGGCTAAATTTTATTTCATCAAGGTCTTTCTGAAAGTTAATTAGACCTGAAATGTCCATACTAGTGTTTGAATCACTTGAGACTTCTGAGTGAGTTCTTTTTGATGGTTTACTACTAATTTTATCCTTTTTTGCAGTGAGCAAAGTTTGCACAGAAGGTTTTTGTTTCAAAGGATTAGGTACTTTACCTTGATTGTTTCCTTTGGATGAACTCATATTCCTTATTGTTAGATATTTCCTACAGGCATTTAACACTTAATGTAAATTAAGTCTATTGTATAAAGTCCAATTCATATTACTATATTACATGTACTATTTTAAATGCATCACAACAATTAATTCTGCAATAACTTTTGAAGTCCTTTCTCATTTTTAAACATACTTATATCACAGGATTCCTCACATCATGCACTTTTTCCCATATCAAAATTACTCCATTTCATTCAAAGAACATTAGTTAAATTTTACAAAAACTAGGAGCTGAATTTTACAGTGTGAACAGCTCAGTGGCCATCTTGAAATATCAGAGATTTTGGCAATTAAGATCAGAGGTAACAAGGATATAAGTGGTATTAACATCACTCATATAGAGCACAAACTGTCACAGTTTGCAGATGATACATCTATGATTTTAGATGGAAGTGAAAAATCTTTGAGAGAGACTTTTTCAGAATTAGATTGGTATGCAAATCTATCAGGATTGAAAATAAATTTTTCCAAAACCCATGTTATTTGGATTGGAAGCAAAAAATATAGTAGTGACATATTGTGTCCAGATAGAAATCTGTCATGGGGAAGTACTACTTTTAGACTTCTTGGAGTCAATTTTGATGTCAATTTAGAAAATATGTTACAACTCAATTATTATGGCAGATTAAGCCAGATAAAGAAACTAATATGTACTTGGTCAAAGAGAAACTTGACAGTTATTGGTAGAATAACAGTTGTTAAGACTCTTATTCTTCCAGTTCTAAACCATCTTTTCTTAAACTTGCCAAATCCACATAAGGATATGGTTAAATCCATTGATGACATCATTTATTCCTTTATTTGGAATTCCCCTAATCATAGGGTTAGAAAGGATGTTTTGCAAAAGAGTTACAGTGATGGAGGTCTGAAAATGATCAATTTATCAGCTTTTATTGTAGCACTAAAATCTACCTGGATTAGAAAGTTGTATAAACAAGATTGCAAATGGAGTAATATATTATTTGCTAATACTTATATTGATAGAGAAAAACTGTTTAATTTAGGAGCGGGCTATATAAGCAATATTAACCCGAAGGTAAAAAATATATTCTGGAGAGATGTCTTTAATGCTTGGAATGTTGTAATAGATAATGAAAAGAATAACAATTGGGAATACTTTTTATGCAGTCCAATATGGTATAATAAAAATATAATGATTGGAAATAAACCTGTCCTTTACAATGATTGGTTTAAAAAAGGTATTATCTATGTAAATGATATTATGGATGATAACGGAAAGTTTCTCTCATTTGAAGTCTTAAAACAAAAGTTCCATATTTCAGGAAGTGTCATGAGATATAACAGTATTTTATCATCTTTAAAACACACAGGGAAACAATTTTTATCTGAGGAGTATAAGCTAGACGCCCCTTTTGTTCCATCATTTATTAGAACTATTTTGAAGAGTGCAAAAGGTACGTGTGATATGTACAATATTCTGACTAAGAATGATGTAGTTCCCACAGGACAAAGAAAATGGAGCACAATTTTAGACATTAAGGAGGAAAAATGGAGAGAGATTTTCAGCCTACCATTCATAGTATCAAAAAATACAAAATTACAGTGGTTACAGTTTAGAATTAATCATCGTATTATAACCACAAATAAATATCTCCATAAAATAAACATCATAAATGATCCAAATTGTACTTTTTGTAATGAGGATATAGAAACACTTATTTTGGAATTGTGAAAAAATACAAACTTTTTTAGAAAATATAGATAACTGGTTTTTATCAAATGGTATTAGTATTCCTTTCATTAGGCAGAACTTTATTTTTGGAGATACATCAAAACTTTTCAGAGGAGAAGCTACAAATCTTATTTTCCTATGTATAAAACAATATATTTACAATGCAAGATGTTTTAAGTCGAATCTTTTACTTCATGTTGTACTAAAGAAAATTAAAGATCTTTATAAAATTGAGAAATCTATGGCAGTAAAAAATAAGTGTATGGATATTTTTAATAAAAATTGGAGTGCATATACTTTTTTGGATGATTTTTTATATGAAGGCACATTTTTGACATTATAAATTACATGTATATCTGGATATTAAAGAATGCAAAGGCTACTGTTCACACTTTCATCAGACACACATTGAAAAACTACTTCTAATTAAATTTTTCCATCAGTTTAATATTACTCTTATTTATTTTTTTCATATTATTTTCTATTATTATTATTTTTTTTTCTTTTTTTTGTGGACTCACCCTTTTTATATTTAAAAAATAACTGAAAATCTGTATGTTTGTTGGAATCACTTAAAAATATTATATGATTGGTCTTTAATCTATAAGAAGTGTTGATTTTTTGGGAATTTCCTTGAATGTTCTATATATCAGTAAGAAACAGGGAACTGCTTCTTTGCTTTTTCACATTTTTTATATTACATTATATTATGTATTGTACACACTAATAAATACTAACATCTGTATATAAATATGCTACTAATGTTAACGAGGCCGGGATAAGGTACCGGTACTTTATGTATCAACTAACAAATGTACAGATTTCAATAAAATAAAAAAAAAAAAAAAAATTAGTCAAGCACACCCTGCCTGCAGTGCTAACCGGACCCCCAACCTCAGTATTCAAAGACACATGGATCAATTGTAACCGACTAACTACATGTACATTAACCACTCTTATTGCTGAGGCCCCCATACACAATTATAAAGTGAAAACATAACTGTATGGTACAAAGTGACACATAATTTGGAAATGGTTAGTTGGCAATTCTTTTTCAGCTCTACTTAGTACATTTATTATAGCAAATGAAGGTATCGGGAACACAATTGACCATAGCTAGTGTCCCAGATGTCCATTGAATTTAATGAAATATACCTCGGTAATGTTTTGCAAATGTCTAAAAATACTATTTGAGTTACTACCTTTTTTTTACTCAAAACATTGAGTTAAAGTAAAACAATATATTTAATTTGTATAATTAATTAGCAATACATTGATTTATTAAAGCTGTATTTCTTGGTCAAAAAATAAAATTAAATGGCAACTTCAATTATGGTTTGGATACCTTAATACAAAAAAACACTTGGACACAATCAAAAGTACAAAATCTAAGGGTAAAATTGCTTACAGAAGCAAGCATGACAGACGTTAATATACATGTACAACAAACAACATATAAACAAAGAGGTGATGCCAGGTGTTCCAGCGATGGGCAAGATTAATAAAATAAGTCCTGCAAACACATGTCTCATTTTCTCATATAAGAAGTGGTACAGCTGTTTTGGGACCATCAAATTTCTTAATGAAGAAAAGAACTGGGATTTCAAGTAAGACACAGTAAAATTTTACCCAAGTTAACGAAGTGTTTGTCAGAGAGGGATTTTGACGAAATAGAAAATTCTTATTGCCAGAGCTAAGATAAATTAATTTCCAAGTTTTGTCACATATATCAAGAATCAAGGGGGATCAAATCAAAAATATTTGAAGACAAAATATTTTACATGTAAATGGATCATGTCGATAGCTTACTGTAGCTCTTTAAAAACCTTGATAACCATATCAATGTGACTTTTTCCTATTTAGTATTTGTAATAATAATACCAAAAAAGCTAACTTTGAGACTAATTTATAATTCAAACTTTTTAATTGAATTAAAATGACACATTTTTTCAATACCATGATTTTCGTTTGCCACCCATACTTTTATCTCCAAAATATCTATATTCTTTTCCATCTTGGTTATGTTTATAGACATAGTCTGTAGTAAAATATTCAGAGTTTAAGTCCCAATTGTCTAACTTTTTCCTTGAATGTGTTTTAAGTTCTCCCATGTCCATTGCCCAAACATTCTCCTTTGGTTCCTTATCTACTGGTATATTGTCTTCAGAAACAGGTTCAATTTTCTTTTTAACAATAAATTCACCATTATCTTGTAATACACAGTGTTCAAAGTCCTCTGCTGATTCCGGTAAGCCGTAAGGAAAAGTCACAGGTATGACCTTGACAAGATGAGCCACTGACTTCAGGTCTTCATTGACACTTGGTATATTTTTTACTACAACTCGTTTATGAAGCTAGAAATGGAAAGAAAAGCTACTCTGTGACTACATGTGCATAACATTAGTATAAATTTTAACAAACATGTATATCTGAAGAATTTATTTGTATCTATATGACTGATGTTTATAACCACTGCTGACAATGCTATATGCTATCTTAATTGGTACATTTATACATTTGCCTTTAAAGCAACACGGTGTTTGTTTTAATAATATATATACTTTTACTACTAAAACTTACAATAAAATGTTAAAATTCTGTTAGGTGTCACCCAGGACAGTTGAATGGCATGAATTATACAATACCTCAGTAGTTGTGCAAAGGTTACAGAAAATCTGTTTTTTTTTTAAATACAAAGTTCATGAATTTGTGTTAATTTTTCATCTTCTATCAGACATTTGTATTGCACATACTAGTATATTAATTAAAAGATTTTTAGGGTAAACAATATGAATAATATTTGAACATATGATGACAAGCCAGATTCATCGTGCTCCGACTTGTATGTAATTGTTAATACATAAAAGCAATTGAAATAAGAGCCCTATATTACAGATATAGATGTACATGTATGTTTGCATTGATCAAATGATGCACTGAATTTTGTTACTCCTAAATTTCCATTGATGGCGGAAGCATCCATTTGAAAAAAATTTGTAAAAATGTAACGTTTCAAACTATTTCTAAGCAATCAAAAGAACTTCTCAGGAGAAATTTCCAAAAAGATATAATCAGCAGTATGTGACGGAAGTGTCAGACAAGTAGAGTGTTTTTGTATTTTACCTCTTTCTATGACTACTTAGTAGTATATACCCTTGGTTCTTGAAAATATTCTTTACTTGCCAATCTACTAGTAACACATATTTGAAATCCACAATTTCGACATGCTTAATTATTTAAAATGTACTAACCTTGTCAAGTCCATACTTATCACAAACATCTTTTTCCCACCAAGGTCTGCCTCTTAGTGGTTTTATTCTGCTAACCATATGCAACTTTGAAATTTCTTTCTCTTTTGGAAGTCTTCCTTCTTTCTTAGCAACATGTTTCTGCAGAATTGGAGCTGCCCATGAAAAATCTTCATCGATTTCCCTCTGCCAAATCTTTCTGAACCTTACATGTCTTATATTAGGTCTATACAAACTTTGAAGTAATGAAGATATCTGAAGAAACAAGAATTGTTACGACAACTATTATAGATAGAAAATTTAACACTTGATTTCAGCAAAGCAGTCACGAAAAATTCTAGAAAAGAATAAAAATGACATACATGTATAATATAAGTGAGGCTGAGTCTTCAGGCAAGCATCTGTTAATGACACATGAAATATAACACTTGAAACTATCGACACTAGAAAATTATAAACAAGTGTGGACACAGAAAAACGTCTCGCCTGCATTCCGCATCAGTAACGAAAATAAATTTCGTCATAAGCATTACGTAAATAGCATTAAATATCAGCAGCGGCCTGTATACAAAATATTGTCACTATACCCTGCATAGTTACAGGGGAACAGCCGTAACCCAAAAACTTTAACGTAGTCACTGGACCGTGAAATTGAGGTCAAGGTCAGGTGGAACCTACCAGACAGTCATGTGCTATTAATCAGCAACCTATATACCAAATATTGTCACCCTACCATGCGTAGTTACAGAGGAACTATTGTAACCCAAAAACTTTAACGCAGTCGCTGGACCGTGAAATTGAGGTCAAGGTCAGGTGACACCTACCAGACAGTCATGTACTAGTCATCAGCAACCTATACACCAAATATTGTCATCCTACCATGCGTAGTTACAGAGGAACTGTCGTAACCCCAAAACTTTAAAGTAGTCGCTGGACCGTGAAATTGAGGTCAAGGTCAGGTGACACCTACCAGACAGTCATGTACTAGTCATCAGCAACCTATACACCTAATATTGTCATCCTACCATGCATAGTTACAGAGGAACTGTCGTAACCCTAAAACTTTAACGTAGTCGCTGGACCGTGAAATTGAGGTCAAGGTCAGGTGACACCTACCAGACAGTCATGTACTAGTCATCAGCAACCTATACACCAAATATTGTCATCCTACCATGCGTAGTTACAGAGGAACTGTCGTAACCCCAAAACTTTAACGTAGTCGCTGGACCGTGAAATTGAGGTCAAGGTCAGGTGACACCTACCAGACAGTCATGTACTAGTCATCAGCAACCTATACACCAAATATTGTCATCCTACCATACGTAGTTACAGAGGAACTGTCGTAACCCAAAAACTCTAACGTAGTCGCTGGACCGTGAAATTGAGGTCAAGGTCAGGTGACACCTACCAGACAGTCATGTACTAGTCATCAGCAACCTATACACCAAATATTGTCATCCTACCATGCGTAGTTACAGAGGAACTGTCGTAACCCAAAAACTTTAACGTAGTCGCTGGACCGTGAAATTGAGGTCAAGGTCAGGTGACACCTACCAGACAGTCATGTACTAGTCATCAGCAACCTATACACCAAATATTGTCATCCTACCATGCATAGTTACAGAGGAACTGTCGTAACCCAAAAACTTTAACGTAGTCACTGGACCGTGAAATTGAGGTCAAGGTCAGGTGACAGGTGACTGACTGGCAAGTACTCATCATAAGCTACCTCTGGACCAAATTTGATGGACCTAGGGCTTGGGCTTACAAAGATATGAAGCAAGATGTCAAGTGTTTACGCCGCCGCCGCCGCCGGATTCCCATACATATGTCTCGCCTCCAGCGACTTTCGTCGCAGGCGAGACAATAAAATACATGTCGTACTTACTAATGTGCCATGTTAGAAGTTGCAAATATTCTTTTACTACGGGTAATTTTGTGCACCCTCTTAAATGTTTAAAAAAAAATCAAGTAGATTCGATAATGCCTAAGCATGTGTATTTTCATAAGTTTTGTATGTATATATACCGAACAGTCACCTCTCAAGGCACATGTTTCTGTTTAGTTTGCATCTTGTGGTGCTCGCTATAACTAAACAAATATGAATCATTATTTTTCAACTTAACTGTACAAGAAGGTATATACATTATTTGTTTAATTATAACCCAATAGACGACTTTCCAATTTAAAAAACACCAACCACCTAGTGTCAACTTCCAGTCCTAAAAAACTAAGGCTATAGCCACAGTTTGCCCTGTTGAAAACTTTTGAAATGGACAATTGTGTCTTTGATAAATTTTCATGCTTCAGGCGAATTGTGTTAATATCTGTTTGTTTGTTTGTTTGTTTTGACCCCCTGCTGTGTAAACATGATCATTAATTAACTAGAAGGGAGGTTTATTCCCCCATTTACCTGATGCTAATTTGAGGTAGAACCCCAACTGTTTTATAGCTTTGTTAAACAAGCTTAAAAGGGACATCCATGATCGATTCAAACTCATCTGTTGCCAATGGCTACATAGTAAAAATTGCTATGTGTAATAATGAGGTTAATTTAGAAAGAATTTTAATTGGCATAGACAACAAAACAAAAACAAGCAAAATCTTTATTTCAGTATTATAGTCCTGGGGGAATTTTTTAGGACTTTGAGGGCTTTAGTCACTTTAGCGGATGAGCTGTATAAGCATCTGCTCAGAAGCATGCATTCATTGTACTCAGGTGAAATATAATTGATAGTATCAAATAAACACTATATTCTTTCAATTGCAGTGTATAAATTTGTTTAAAAAAATAATTATAACAAAATGTTTATAAATTTTCAAAGAATTTTAATTTTAAAACTTATTTAAAAAGCGTTTGTATATCAATCAGTTACAATTTTTAATTAAGGGCCGTTTTACTCTTCATTTTCTAAGTGGTAACCATCGGCAATTAGACATATCTCAGATGTAAACAAATGGCGTGTAATCCATTTGAAACCAGCAAAACATACGAAAAATGAGTTAAATACTCAAAATCTTTGCAATTTTTATTTGCATTACATTTACATATTGAATAAAAAGGTGGAAGTCTGCGTGCATCAGTACGATCTATGACACTTGTTTGCATATATTGACCAGGAGCAACACTAAATCATGTTGATTACTTGTAAAAAAAATCGATTCGACAATTGGATTTGGGGTCATAAATATGTAGTTTTACACTTGACTTGGTACAATGAGTTTGTAACGAAAAATTTTAATACTTGTTGGAAATTAGGTGACAAAATTGATTAAGAAATCTATCGTCAATTTTCAAATGATTTCGTCAATGAGGAAAGTGGAGAGAGCTAAAAAATTCAGTGATAGTCTTTAAGTGATGATAGATCGGTGATGACTGCCATAGTTTTTTTAACCTGAAGTAAAATGGGAGATAAATCATGCAAAACTGGAAATCGGTCAATTAGAACTGCCAGTGCTGCAACAGTGATTGTACTAATTCCACCTACCTGTATCGTTGCTGTGAAAATGAAGTCAGCAACTCCTTGAACAGCATTCTTATATTTATCACCTAATAAACACTTAAAACTATGCGCTGTGTTGTATGTTAGGTTAATTAAATTATCTCAAATTCCAATTGACCCATTTCCAGTTTAACCTGATTTATCTCCCCTTTTACATTCCGGTTAAAAAAACTATGGTTGTCATCAATAAAAGACTATGATATTGAAATAAAGATTTTGCATTGTTTGTCTATGCCAATTAAATTTTCATCTTATTAACCTCACGAGTAGATGTTACTATAGCCATAGGCAACAGGTGAGTTTGAATACAACACGGATGTCACTGGTAAGCTTGTTTATTTAAGCTATAAAACAGCTGGGGTTCTACCTCCAATTAGCATCAGGTAAATTGACGACTTTCCAATTTAAAAAACGCCACCTAGCGTCCACTTCCGGTACTAAAAACTGTGGCTACAGCCGCAGTTTGTCCTGTTGAAACCTTTTGAAATGGACAATTGTTTGTGATTAATTTTCACGCTTCAGTTGAATGATTGGTGTCAATATCTGAGTGAGAAAGGTTATTAAAACCGCCTGCTGTGTAAACGTGATCGTTAATTAATTAACCAATGTTCATTACTCTAGTTACCTGATGCTAATTGGAGGTAGAACCCCTGTTGTTTTATAGCTTGAATAAACATATTTACCAGTGACATCCATGTTGTATTCAAACTTACCTGTTGCCTATGGCTATAGTAACATCTACTTAAAAGGTTAATTAGATGAAAAATTTAATTGGCAGAGACAGACAATATAAAAACAATCCAAAATCTGTATTTCAATATCATAGTCATTTAGTAATGATAGCTGTAGTTTTTTTAACAGGAAGTAAAAGGGGAGATAAATCATGTAAAACTGGAAATGGGTCAATAGGGTAATAAACATCGGTTAATTAATTAACGATCATGTTTACACAGCAGGCCTAGGCTTGTTAAATTACCTTCCTCACTCAGATATTCACACCTGTCATTCAACTGAAGCGTGAAAAGCCGCAGTTTTTAGTACCAGAAGTGGACACTAGGTTGCGTTTTTTTTAAATTGGAAAGTCGTCAATTTTCCACATAACTGATAACTTTTAAATATCGATATATCTTTACTGATGCAGTTTCCGTTTACTTTTCCATAAGTATGCTACACGTAAAGAAAATGAAGGGAGATGCTGTGTTATATTGTATTTTGTTTTTTGTGTGTGGTTTTTTTTGGGGGGGGTCTCCGCTGACTACCTGTTCGGCTGTTGAAATGTTGTTGAACTGAGCCGCGGAGTATCGGGAAAGCTTCCACGTCTACTTGTTTATTACCATGCTTCTATCACATACAACTGTACTTCCGTACCTTGCGTTATCTTATACAGTAGCATAGGACTCGTAACATTTAACACAAAAAACTTGCCTTTGAAATATTTGACATGCTGATCGCTCCGTCCTCTTTCCGGAAATATGCAATGTATAACTAATTTCGGACCAAATGAGGAACATCTCTGTATTTATCATTTGCTTCAGGATCAAGTGATCAGATAAACATTATATGTGTTTGTGCTTTCCTCATTGCAATAGATAGTTTTACTAATGTAGGATTTAAATAACAGCAAACTCTGCTTTAAAATAACAGGAATTTTGATTATTACCAATTCTAGTACAACTTTTACATATAGCTGAGTATATTCATGTTGTTGGTATGTTGATTACAAGATGAGAACACCTGTCTCATTAAGTAGGATTCTTGGTAGTTTTAATGTAATTAGATTAGTGAGGTAAGAGTTAAAAGGTAATGTACCACAATATTAGTACCTTATGAACTTCTTTGTAGATTTAATATATATACACCTCACCATAACTAAGTAAGCAGCACCCTACTATTTTCCAGGGATTCATTTAAGATTTTATATATTTTAATATTTTTTAAAGAAATGACAATTTATTTAAAATGTTTATCTGATCACTTGATCAGCAAATGATAAATTAATAAACATTAATGAAACATACAAACAACATGTTTACAGTCGCTTTACTTATTGTTTGACGAAAAAATGTTCAAAGCAAAGATATAAAAAAAACAGTGCAAATATAACTTTCATTAGTCAAAAAATAAGTTTGATTGCATACTTCAATTTCATGAACTTTAAGTAAACACATCATCACAGGTCAACGTTCAGGGAAAGAAAAGTAACTTTGAAATGTGTTAAACACAAAAATAATCATGTAACCATCGAGCTTCCAGTACATTTCATAAACTCCTCCTCATGCTGTTGACTAAATGACGAAGTGTAGCATGTGGTAAATTCCACCATTCATTTTTTATGGTAACACATAGTTCTTGGACATTTAGACAAGCAGGTGCTCTGTTATTGATTTTATGGCCAATGATATCCCACAAATTTTCAATTGGATTTATATTGGGTGACATGGATGGCCATGGAAGATGCTCAATAGCTTCCCTTTCGATATTATCACGTACAATTGCAGCTTGGTGAGGTCTTGCGTTGTCATCCATAAAGATGGGTCTGTTACCAAGTGCATGATTGTCAAAATGTGGTGAAATAAAAGCGTTAATGACGTCATTTCGATATTTCTGCCCTGTCATTGTCCCATCAACCACATACAGATTCAGTTTACAGTAGTATGAGAAGCCTCCCCACACTGTAACACCACCACCGCCAAACACTAGTGCCTAGGATGTTGTTCTAATTGTAAGCAGTGCCTCGTCTCCAAACGTGCATGTGCCCATCAATATGACAAAGCAGGAATCTGCTTTCGTCGGTCCAGTGTACTCTTCGCCAGCTTCAATATTCCAATGGCGGTGATATCGTGCCCACTCTAACTGTGCTTGGCAATGTCTCTGTGTCAACAGTGGACATTTCAAGGTTCTCAACAATGCATTTTTAGGCACCTCTTAACTGTTTGAATGACGACTCTGGTTGCAATACTCCAATCGTCACAAAGATATGTTGCAGTGGTAAATGGTTGGCGTTTGGCTACACGGACGAGTGCTTTATCCTCCCTTTCAGATGTTTTTGGTGGTCAACCTGACCTAGGACAAGAAATTTCAAGTAATCTATTAAATAAAAACATTTTTGACAATTTTTTAAGTTCCTTGATAGTTCCATCATCTCGATGAGGTTTCAGTAGCAGGGATACAATACTAAAGGGAATGCCAAAGTGTAGTGCTATCTGACGTAAGCTCTGTCCACTACTACGCATTCCAACGATCTGCCACTTCTCGGCTTCACTTAATGTCTGTCTAGGCATTGTAAAAATATAAAGATGAAGTGGAAAAAGACCAGAAGATGAACACTAAATCATTAAGGAAAATAAGGCTTTTAGGGGTGCTCAACTATCGTATAACAAACTGGTTTTGCTATTTAAAGATTTACCTGAGGAGTTAACTAAAGTAACTTTCCCTTGCTTGAATGATGGCTTTAGTACATAAATAACACAAAGTTAATATTCATTCAGATTTTTGAAATTATAAAAAAAAAATGTAGGTGTTGCTTAACTAATGGTGAGGTGTATTGAAATAGTACTCAAATAACCGCAAAATACTTACACTGCTTAAAAATAAAGACTTATATAGGATATGTTTGTTTTGTATTTGACTCCAATCGACAAGGATTGCTTTTTTAAGTTTCATAACAAATGTCCATCTGCTCACAATAAAGAGCTTTGTAATGTAAAATATATGTTTATCAACATGATCAAGTCAACATTAAACATTAAAATACTAGTATACATTTATGAGCTCTGTACTTTGGAAAAAAAAACCAAGAACTGTGTTTATTTCTATTCTTTAATGTTTACACAACTTAAATAATTTGTCTGATATAGTGAAAACAGTTTTTTTGTAAGAGGAAATTAAGCATCATACACAAACTATTTCTGCATTAAACACACATTTTCTCTTCAAATATCTTGTATTCTTTTATTAATGTAAATAGTAATGTTGTGTTGTTGCTAATATATGTACATTCAAACTTTTGACTGGTTATAGATGTATATAAAAACCACATATATAAAATTGATACATATTTAGTCAAGTTTATGACAATGAATATTATTAACCCAAGCCTTTAATTAACATTTAAGGGTTGACTTATTATATTTGGTCAGATAAATATTTGGTTAGTGGAGCAATTACATTATTTATGGAAGAAAGTCAATATAATAAAAAATAATTTTAAAAAGATGCACCAAATTTACTTATACACTAAAAAAAACACAGCCAGAAGTAATTAAAAGAAGCATTATTTGATTCAGTATTTTCTTTCACACAATTTCCTGAATGAATAGTAGCAGACATGTTTCCAAGTTCATTTTGTCATTAAACTACCGGTATAGACCTATTTAACAATTAAAAAGCAGTAGTATCTAAACATTTACATTTTATGATAATACATATGTAAATCACTGATGTACATGCAAGTTATTTGATTTATTGAATTGTTTCATTTACTGAATGGGGCCTCTGTGGCCGATTGGTCAAAGTAGTTTGTCTACTATTGATCACGTTGTCTGTCAACACTGAGATTGCGGGTTCGATTTTCTCACTGCAGGCAGGGTGTACTCGACTCCAATCTTAATTGACAAGGATTGCCAGTTTTCCTACCGCAGGTCGGGGGTTTTCTCCGGGTACTCCGGTTTCCTCCCCCAATAAAAACATGATGCCATAACATAGCTGAAAAATTGCTGAAAGTGGCGTTAAACACCATCAAACAAACAAACAAACATTTACTGAATTGTCATGTGTAAACAGCATTCTGTCTATTAATCATCCACATTTGAAAACATTTTTGTTTCCTACGCCATAATTGTCACTTTAAACTTTGAGTATATAGGTTTTCTGTTACTTTTAATTATCAATTTAATGTAATTTAAAATACATATACAATAATACATATAAGATAATATGCAATAATTGTTCACAGCTGATAATAACAACAGTTACTCACAAAGCGCAGAAAGGGCTATGACAAATATTTGTTTAGAGGGCATTTGCAAAAATCTAACTCAAATATTTACTTAACATTACTATATGATAATAAACAGAATGTTTAAAGGTATGGAACATTTCAAGCTAATTAAAATTAAATATTTCACTTGCCCCCACCCCCCTGTTTGTTATTGTCGCTTCATATTGACAATAACAAAAAGGGGGAGCAAGCTTTTAGTTATAATGGGGAACACTTTGAATTAGTACAATACCACCATTTCTGCTAACGTTGACACTGCCTATTTTTGTGGTGGCCTTGTATATAATTATAGTACTTTTTTTTGTTGGCCACTGACAATTGTTAGTTTATTATTTTAATTTTCTAATACTAAGAATATTATGCTATAATCATGTTTATTGTATTAATTCTTTATTTATTGGGTCAGCATCTGCTCAATCTACTAATAATTTACTAGTATCAAGTGTTTTAGCATGCATCATTGTGATTTCAGCAGTTTCTGTAAAATTTTTATTAATAGATTTTCTACCAGCTGTGTTCAGAAAATAAAATGGAGTTACTCACATGGACCAAGTGACACACCTTTGTTAGGAGTGACTATAGGGCAAGCTTTGGAGCAACGAGTTGGTATTCATCCTGATAAAGAGGCAGTCATATTTTCACAAGGAAATGTTAGGAAGACATTTAGTCAACTGTTGGATAAGGTAATTAACTACTGTAAGATTGTTTGTTTCTTTAAATAAAGCGTCAACAACATTTTCAATTTTTTAAGCCTTTGGTTTGGGCATATTCAATGCTTTGGGCAATAGCACTCTCCCTTGTGCAGTCAAGATATATTACAATGCCCTCTATATTTGTATAATTAATTTTTCCAACGCAGTCGGTACTATATTTTCTAATTGTGACCTTTGAACTAAAAGATGCTTACCCATGGTAACATACTATAATTGAAGATAAACTTGCATTCTGATTGGACAAAAATAGTAAAAAATTCTGCACTCTGAAAAGTATCCCTATTTGCATTTCTCAATTATTATTCCAGCAGACTGGTGTTTTAAAACAGTTGGTAGTCATAATTCAACTTTAGAAAATGATTTTTATGCCAAAGAATGGCATTTAGAACTGATAAACAATAATTAAATGATAAAACCATACGTCGTGTAATTTTTGCACATTTCTTCTGAGATAGAATTATATTTGCTTTGTTGACCATTCTGTAAACAATAATCAGGTCGGTGATGTATTTATAATTACTCCATATTTTCCTGATTTGACTGGCTGACACACACACACTCTCTCTCTCTCTCTATCGTGAAATTATTGTCATACAAATGATCCTACATACAAGTAATCAGGCCATTGACAATTGTCAGAATGCCAAATGACTTACTCGAGACACAGTGTTTTGATAACACATTTTGTTTATTATACACGCACAGCCCATAGAATTGAGGGTAAAATTCACTGATGGTTTCCTTGCAATTATTTATCTGCCCTCTCAATTTTTTGGAATAGCATACACATTACAGATTTCAATTCACAAGTTAACATTGAATCAAATGACTTCACCTCCAATCTTTATTGACAAGGATTGCCAGTTTTCCTACCGAAGTTCTGGGTTTTTTTTCGGGTACTCCAGCCTCCTCCTGCAATAAAAACTGGACACCATGATAAAGCTAAAAAAATTGCTGAAATGGCATTAAACATCATTCAAACAAACAAAGAAACAATTTGTAAATTACATAATTTGATAGTTCACTTTATTTTTTAATCTCAATTAAGCTTTTACTACTTTTGAGATTACCTGTATGCACATGTGTCATTTGAGAAGTTAGGCATCAGTTGCTTTAAATAGGGTGGCAAAATATCACATGTGAAACTTTATTGATACTCTATAGGAAATAGAAGAAATTTACAACATCAATACAGAAAACAGATTACAGAAAAAGATATAAGAACCATTTTGTTCAAATGAAGTGTCATTTGTCTTTTTATTTCAGTCTGACCAGCTGGCAGCAGGTTTGTTGGAGCTTGGACTTAAGAAGGGGGATAGAGTTGGAATGTGGGGTCCAAATTCTATTGAGTGGATATTGACACAGTATGCTACAGCTAGGGCAGGAATGATTCTGGTATGTACATGTATACACACATTTCTTGTTACTGTATACTACTAGTATTTCATGTTTAAAGCTACAGTGTACAATACAGTAGGGGATCAATAAACATTTTTTAAATAGAATACACCATACCAGTAAGCAAGGCAAATACCTCTTCTTTATTTACAAACATCATGGGCAGAGGGCATATTTAGTCCAGCAGTAAATGAGGGATGACACGTGGCAGAGGTTATATCTGGTAACCAGTTATATATGTTCTCTGTGCCGAAGAGTGGTTTGGTAGATCAGCCAAAACTTCTGTGCCATTTATGCATAAATGGGGTTGTTGCATGATTTGTGTTCAAGTTGGAGTTTTCTGTCAAACTGATTTTATAAAAATTTAAAAATAAGTAAATTTAAATCTATATACAGGGCAGATAAATTGTATACATTACAAACCTCAGTTTCCCTTATTAATAATAGACACACAAAAACACACAAAACAAATATAAAGTTTAATTACCATGATTCAACTATAAACTATGTGCAGTTAACTGAAAAATACAAAAGCGTTTATACAAGGATGACCTGATAAATTTGACAAAATACAAATACTAAAGAAATTTTAGGTAAACTAAAAGGAAAATGATAAAAACAGAGCTAAAGACAGAAAATCTTCATGTGAAAGTTTATTAAAAAAAATTAATATGGGAGATAACTGTATTTATTTTAACCCTTATGAAATGTTACATTGTAAAAGGTAAGTATAAAGAAAGTGATTTCATTTGGGCCCTGCTTTGTGGCGGACGCCCTATAGTGATCAGTCTGTCCGTCCGTCCTTCCGAAGTAATTGTGTATGGGCTGTAACTTTTTTATCTTTTGAGGTAGGCTTTTGATATTTTGAATGTGGGTAGATAATATCAAGGTGATGTGTCACATACCGAGGTTGAATATTTTTGACCTTGAACTTTGACCTTAAGGTCACATTATTGCTTTCTGAATGACAAATTCATTTCAGAGTTGTAACTTTTTTATCTTTTGAAGTAGGCTTTTGATATTTGGAATGTGGGTTGATAATATCAAGGCGATGTGTTGCATACCATGGTTGATGACCTTTGACCTTTACCAAGTGGTTACAGTAGTTTGCCTACAATTAATCATGTGCCTGTCATCACTGAGGTTGCGGGTTCGAGTTTCACCGAGTTCACTGTGGGCAGGGTGAACTCAACTCCAATCTTAGTTGACAAGAATTGCATGTTTTCCAACTAAAGGATGGCAGTTTTTTTGCCTACCTTGGCTTCCTCCCCCAACTATAAAATGAATTCAATAATATAGCTGAAGAAATTATGAAAGTGGCATTAAACACCATTCAAACAAAACAAACATACATTTATTTTAAAAAAGGCAGAATACAGTATATACATGATATAAAAAAGGTCTACAAAAATGTTTCATAAACTAATTCATGAATAAAGAGTATTTATTAAACATGTTAAAGCCATTTATTTACTTTTTATGAACAATACAAGTGGTAAAGTAGTCCCAAGATCTAAGCCTGATTTAATTTATATGTCTGTAAACAGTTGTATATTTTGTGTGTGCAAAGAATGGTTAAACATTTTAAAAGTCACTTCAATTGCAGTTGGCTCCTCTGTGGCCGTGTTGTTAAGGTAGTACTATTGATCACGTGGTGTGTCAAAACTGAGGTTGCGGGTTCGAGTCTCACTGTGACATGGTGTGCCAGACTCTAATCTTAATTGACAAGAATTGCCAGTTTTCCTACTGAAGGTCGGGGGGATGGTGGCTTTCATCAGTACTCTGGCTTCCTTCCCTAATAAAAACTGAATGCCATGATACAGCTGAAAAATTGCTGAAAGTGGCATTAAATACCATTAAAAAAATCAATTGCAGTTTCTTTTATTATTATTTTAGGTCAATATAAACCCGCTATACAGACCAAATGAATTAGAATATACTTTGAGGAAGGTAATCATACAGAGATATCTACATGATAAAAAGTTGCCAAATTGTACAAGAAATATGGATATGTTGTTTTCTGTTTCAAATTCCCATAATTCATTGCTATACCTTGAACAAGTGCATATTTAAAGAAAGGGCAGAAAAAAATTGACTCATTGACTCCATTTCTGATCTGCCATTGTTATGGAAAATCCAATGTAAAACCTTGGTGCTATTAAGATAAATAAACTGGGACCTGCTGAAAAGAATAATTACCCTTAACGAAAAAGGTTATAAACATGTTGACTGTATGTAGAAAAAAAAATGACGGTTTTAAATTTTACAATATTAATTAGATATTCAAGTTAAGTTTTAAGATTCTATATTCACATTAAGTTTAGAGATTCTATAATTGTTTGTATTAATTTGGTTTCTCTGTAGAAATGACATTTTCTTTGGAAAAACAGGTTGGTTGTAAAGCCCTAATAATGGCAGAAGAGTTCAAAGGTCAAAACTACTATGATATTGTTTTTCAACTTGTTCCTGAATTAGCAAGACAACAATTAGGAGGTTCCATTAAAAGTCATCTGTAAGTTTAATTGTTATGGTATTAGGTTATGGGAATCTTACCCATACACAAAATTCTTAAAATTAATGTGCATATATATATACATTTTATATTGCTACAGGATAAAATCTTTTAAACAATTGATTGCTGATGCCTATATGTACAAAATGTAAATTTGATTTAACATTAAAACTATTGAACTTATTAAACGGAAGTTCAAATTGTCTCCCTTTGGTGCTACAATTTGTTTTGGTTTGTAAATTGGTAAAAAACTGAAGGGCTTAATAATGAACCTTCTTTGTAACAACATTCATAACAACATAATATTCATTGTAACATTAGCACCTGATTTAATCATGCATTATAGAAATTTTTATAATGGCAAATTTAGTTTAATTTCATTATTGAATGTAAAGAAACATTTTATAATGACATTTTAAACTGAAAAGAGTGTGTCCATTGTAGATTATTATTTAATATGTTGAGTCATTAGAAAAAGTGTGTAAAATTGTTGTCTGAAACAGTTACTACAACTTAAAAATGACTGGAGGGGTTATTAGGAGATACCTTTTTAAAGTTGTTTTATCTGACAATGGCCTCCACTGGAGGTGGTGACCACCATAGGCACAAGTTAAGATGGCATCTGACGGATCATTTAAATTGATCTGGAAAATCAATAACCCTTTATGTCAATTTAGGTTGTTAGCAAAACTAAAAATAGTATACACATAAACGTCTGGTTTTATTTATATAACAATTAACACTTTAACTTTAATTTAAAAACCAAACAAATTTTAAATGAAACCATTGGTCCAATATAGACTGAATAATATCTGCATTTGTGCTAAGGTGATATGTTTCACAATTTAGTTGAAATATCCAAGATATCTGCCATCATGGAACATTAGCGTATGCTCTAAAGGAAATATGCATACAAAAATAGCCCTTCAGTTCACTTTTGCTCAATACTATTTATAGCCTTCACTCTGGTAATTGCATAAAAAATTATTTTGTACTTTTGGGAGCTTGTACATTTTTTAAAGGTATTCTATATCCCCAATCTAGTTTTGCTTACTTTTAGACTACCTGACCTTCGTACTGTGATAATGCTTGGAGATAAGAAGAAACAGTGAGTAAATGTTTGTCATATATAATCAAGAATATTATCAATTTAACTTGCTGTTATGGTGCTGTTCAATAAAACTCTTTATTGACCTTCTTTACAGGTTGCAAGCATGAAACAATTTTTAATATGTGAATATATGCATCATACATCCATTTCAGTGATACTCCATTAATTTTGAAGCTGTAAGTTAGTATTTTATAACATACAGATAACACATTAGAGGGGAAGATTACCATGGAAACCCTTTCCATCCAGTTTTAACATAGATTATATTTAACTATATTCTGATTATGAGAAAATTTCAATGTTCCTTTAGAACAATATGAAAATATAAGTTTGGTTTCCCCATTTGTTTATTAATTGTGAGTTTTAATAAATTTCTGGTAGGGCTTTTGGAAAGAGGTTAAAATGTAGGTACTTAATAATGATACATATAAGTCCATTGTGTTGTAAGAACATATTTTGTTTCTATCAATGACATTGTCTGCAAAATATGAGACAGCATAACCCTAAAACTTTAACTGTCTAAAGACAGCTATTTAAATATCTTATTATAAGATGACTGTTTTCAATGGGTATTTTAGCTTTCTCCTCAATAAAATCTTAATTCTGCTATGTTGCTGACAATTGTTGAAAATGGCATAAAACACCAGTAAAACAAACAAACAAACAATAAAAACCTAATTTTAAATGTCTTAAAATGGCTTGAAATTTCTTTTGGTCAATATAGAGGGACCCTTAAGTTTTCTGATGTAGTAGAAGCAGGTACCAGTAAACGTAGAACAGAGATTCTTGACTTGCAGGACAAGTTACAGTTTGATGATGCAATCAATATACAGTTTACGTCAGTAAGTCAATATTTACATAAACAATATAATTATTCAATATTGTGACAGATTTTAATTGGAAATAGTAAAAAAAGCTCTTTTGGGATTTTGTTTTATTCTCTGAAAAAGGAAAAATAAGGAAGCAATTTATCAGCTTACAATGCATCCGATATCAGTAGTAAAATAATTATAGCCTTTTAGCTTTTTCTTATGTATACCTGTGTTATAACATTTGTATTTGAAAGATAGTATAAATTTAGTCCATACAGATATTAAAAATTATAATGTGACTATGCATAGGATTGATTTAAAAAAATAGAAATTTAATATTAATATTTAACAGAATAATTATTATTACCATTATTATTTAATTAATATTTATGCAGAATGTAATAATAATGATTATAAACTTATAGTATATATTTTTCATATGAAGTAATTTCGTATGGTTTCATTCATTTTTTTTCCAAAATGACGTCAGCGTGTAACAGTTAATTGTTTCACTCCTTCCGGAACGACTGTTCCATGCCCGAGAACGATGCACAGTGTAAAGCGCACAGACTACCATCTCATTCATGTCATTTGAAGATTGTCACTAATAATGAACGAAAGAGAACCTGAAAGATTTGCTAGCATATCACAAATCACAGTCAAAACTATTGTTTAATGGTGCTAGAGATTATTTAGGTTAAATTTCTCATGCTAGGAATTTATTTGCTAAGATCGAGGATTTGATCAACCAATGGCATCCAAAAGTTTAAACATGGCCAACCAAGATCTTTAATGTGATCACTCTCTCTGTAAATTCTAGTTAATAAAACAGTTATTTAATGCCTGTTCATGGAGCAGTCAAACTATTATGCCCTCGGTGCTCAGGAGATGATTAAGGAACTGTTGCCTTCGGCCTGCGGCCTCGGGCAATAGTTCCTGAATCATCTCCAGCACCTCGGGATAATAGTTTTGACTGTAATTTTTGCATTGTCTTCACACAGAGTATAACTGCAATATTTTATAAATATATAACCAGGCTTATGGTTAGTTTCATTGGCTTGCATACAAATGTCATTGCAGGGTACAACAGGAACCCCAAAAGGAGCAACACTATCCCATCATAATATCCTAAACAACAGCTACTTCACTGGACGTAATCTGGGTTACCATGAAATGGTAAATATTAAATACAACTGTAAAGAGATGTCCATGCAGACTAGTTTTGGGCCAATGATAGATTATAACTGAAGATAATTTGTTAAGCTTAATTGATTCTCATTGTATAAATCCATACTATTGTTCTATAATTGATGACCATGGGTACATATAATTGATTAATCCAGAAGAAGAGTATTGAAAGTCAGTTAAGATTTTTAATGATTGCACAATACTAGTGCTGTTTACACTCGTGTGTGTCATTATTGTAAGTATAAAATCTAAACTTACTGCACTTCAAGGAAATGACTGTGGGGTGCTACGAAATGGTAAGTGTTATCATTATACCCCCTGCAAACTTGTTTGGGGGGGGTATATAGGAATCACCCTGTCTGTCTGTCCACATCCCTGTATCCCTTGTAAGCACAACTCCTCCTAAACCACTTGATGAAAATGAATGAAACTTAGCATAAAGGAAGTACATTATATGTAGATGTGCATGAAGGATTTTTATTGACCTCGGATATCATTAAGGGGAGATAATTGGACTTGAAATCGAAGCGGGTGGTATCCCTTTGTGAGCATGCTCACAGTCCACACTTGTTAAATTCTATTATAAAAATCAACAGAAACGTCATTGTTTAACAGATACTTCGGTGTTATACACCAAACATCTAAAATAATTACATATGTATTTCGGGGTATCAAGTACAAAATCCAAATTCTTCATTGTTTTAATTTTGAGGAGCAACTCTGTGCATATTGATTAAATACAGTATTCGAGTTTATTTTTGTTGATCAGATGATTAAGTTACTCAAGTGCTGCACAACAGACTCCTGGAATATATATACATAAAACTTTCCTTAAAAACATACTTATTCATGGATAATTTTTTAACTGTTGATTAAATATATAATTAATGGACTTCATAAAGCGTACTCTTGCAATTATACATTTAGTACCTATTACAGAATTATTTTCTAGATTAAAAAGATAATTATATAGCCCGATTGAAAAGGGGGGATATATAGTTATAGGGATGTCCGTTGGTCATTAGTTCGTCCGTTCAATTATTCATCTCTTATCCACAACTCTACCCAAACCACTGAATAGAAATTGAATGAAATTTCACCTTTGTCACCTGTGTCATTTGCGTCTGATATTTTACATTTTGATCAGAATTATATTTGAAGTGGGAAGCAGGGGAAATGAATTAGTAAGCATTCCTCAGTTTTTCGAGGACTTCAAAAGACAGGTTGATGATGTGCTGGTCATAGAACGACAAAAGGACAGAAAATATATTAATATTATAATACTACACAGGTGATAGGATCACTACAAATTGAATGCTGTTCAAATCGATTGTGAAGTATCATTGACAGATACACATACATACATTTATAATAAAAGTAGTAGCTTTTAAATCTGTTTGCATTTCAGGAAACCAGAATATGTGTACCCGTTCCTTTATACCACTGTTTTGGGATGGTAATAGGAAGTTTACAGATGGTTACACATGGGGCAACATGTGTATTTCCATCACCCAGTTTTGACAGTGGATTAGCTCTTAAAGCTGTCAGTAAAGAAAGGTTAGTTTTACCTTATATCTTCTTTATCCACTGAGATAGTGTTGATTGCCTGGGTGGCACTATTTTAGTTGTGTATGGAAATTAGAAAATTGTTTAGAATATCAGTTAGATATTGGGACAACAAGTCTAAAATAATAATGCACAAAATATAAAAGACAAAGTCCGTAAAAGTTGTGAGAAGATGCATATCAATAAGTTAGGCATCTTTGTAGTAATAGCTGCATTCGTCTTATATGCATGTTTTATGAAGACGGGTCCATGTGGCTTAATCTAAAGACAAACAAATGAAATATTTACTGTTTTGTGATATTAAAATTGTGTAGTGATTTACCTCTATATTAAGTTTATTATAGTACGACTTCAAAAAAATAAATAATAAAATAAAATTGAAAGATTATTACATATACACAGTATAAAGACCTTTTTATGACAAAAAAAAAGTATTGTCATAACCAACAGATTAAATATAGTCATTCAAAAGGTGAAAGGAAAAAATATTTTTAAAACTAGAAGGCATTACTATATAATTGGAAAGGCAGATCCAGAGATATAATTGGAGAGTTGACAACATATTTGAAAAATTTTTGTTGGATAATTTTGGAACTTTGTATCCCATTCCAATATATCACATCAGTATTATGGGTATGGATATTGTTTTATACCCGAGCTACTTGGCATTCTTGTCAGGTTTCAAATACAAAGTTTTAAGGTTATTTTTCTGTTATATTTTATCAAATTTACTGTTTTGCTTGTACACAGCATCATCAAGGCATATTTTGTATCATTATTTGCATATTCATACTGAGAAAACTTCTAACAACAGTGCATAGACTTTCCTCAAATAATATTAAAGGCAAGATATTAAAATTGTATTTGCAGTTTCTCCGAATATTATATAGGTAAAGTCTAGTTGATTAGGCTTTTGTTTAAAATTTATTTGCACTCTGTGTAGCATATGATTTCAGTGTTGAATTTTTATTTATTTTGGTAGTTTCCCTACTTTATCTTTTATCCATTACTATTAGACTGACTGGTGTTTTGACGTGTACCATAAACATTATACGACAAAGTGTTAACCTAATATGTAAGCAATTTAAAAAGGCAAATATAAATCCATGATTGATAATTATAGACATGTTCATAGAAACAATTTGCAATAGTAAATTCTGTCACGTCGTTTTTGACATGCTAGAAAATAAAGTGACCCAGTTCTTGGTGGTCATATCTACACTTATCAAAAGCCTGACAATACTGTTTCTGTTAGTTAATCCAGACTTGACTTGATCCTTTCATGGTTTCACAGGAATTTTCAGGTTTCTCTGCAGAACGTCCAGCGCCATCCCTTATAAACACTGATGCCATGATAAAGCAGAAAAACAACTTCAATGGCATAAAACCTATTTCTAAAAAGCAAACAGTATATGCAAACTGTCTAGTCTTTCTCTGATAATAAGATATTTTTATTTACTTTTAATATGTATTGTTACTTTTTTGCCAAATGTATTTTGGAAGACTTCTACAAATAATGGGTTAACCTGGTTTGATCGTTCAGAGCAAATTATGCCGTTAGGCATACAGTAATATAGATCATATAATCTAAGCTTCATTAAACACAAATGATCACAAATACTGTTCCAGGAAAACTATTAGAGAACAAAGGTTGACTTAGGAGGTCAGTGTATTTTGTTCAACTTCGGAAAAAATAAGTGATTGATACAATCTGGGTGAAACAAAACTTTGTATCATCTATATAGCAGATAAAATGTACTTTTTAAAATCATAATGAATGGTAAAACACAAGATTCTATGTATGTGTTGGGAATAACTTTTATTACATTAATGAAATGTGACATAATGGACTATTTTTTGGAAAAATGGAACATGACATTTTTATTTTTAAACATTCAGTTTTATTCTGCAATTTGATACTTTTTTATTTTAGATAAATTTATTACATACATTTAAGTGTAGGTACAACTACATGTACCTGTATCGCGTCTCGACAGTTGTTTGTGTACATTCCAAATCCATAATATATGTAATGATGTAATAATCTTTATCGCTGTTTTGCAGTATTTTCCTTTGATCATTGTTTGCGATATTATTCCATCTCACTCTACTAGTGTCAGATAGGCCCATCTAAGCTCGCTGTCAAGACGTCATTATGTAAACACTGTGACGTCACAAAACAGCGATAAACAGATTATTTAGGTTTTATGAAACTCTATGCATTTTCTCGTCATCTTGTATGGACGAGAAAACGCATCTCGTTTCAAAAAACGTAAATAATCTATAATTATTGAGTTTCCTTGTATTTTATACTAGTATTGTATGTGCATTTGCCAGTTTATAGATCATTTACTAATGCTCATACCTAATTTAATAGCTTCACAGCTCTAAATTTGTATTTTCTGTGACATAGAACACTTTTAGTATTAATTGATCCATGTAAAATATACACTGTCTTATGGTATGCCACTGCAAATTACAAACCATGCAAATCGGGGTATTAATATATACGGTTATTCATCAAACAGTATATTTCTTTTCATTCATTTTTATTCTCTTCAGCCTGATGTTCTGTTGTAACTTTGACTATTACTTTGTGTGTGCAATGTGATATTCTTTCCGTTTGTCTTGACATGTTTTACATTAGAATTTTCTCCTCGGAAACCAGTGTGCCACTTTTAATCAAAGCTGTTTGTAACGATGCGATTCCCAAAACTTGAATCCAAATGATTAAAATACACAATGCTTTAACTGGTTAATTACTAGTACTACAAAAAAAAGGTTCTCTTAATTGCTAATAGCAATTCTTTTGTAGGCAAAATCGGCTAGGATATCATCTCTATCTGCATCTTTATGCAAACTCTGTTTTCTAGTATCTATTATGAAATGTAACTGAAAACGTGGGCTTATAAGTAATAGCAGAGACATATATGTCTCTGGTAAAAGCAACTTCTAGTTTAAAGCATGATTTTTCCAAACAATATAAAAATCACTGCAGATGGTAGTGGAGGAAAAAAACGAACTTCTGACATTGCACGATTAGTGATATTAGTGATGAATTTAAAGTGTAGTCAAAAATACGAATTATCCAGAAATAAATATCAAAAATAAAACATTTTGGTCTCATATATAATTTTGAGTTAGAAGACAAATTGTGCCCTTTAAATTAGCAAACATGGTAGAAATGTAGTATGCGAAATTTCAAGATACTCATTTAAATAATTTAAAAAATATTTACTCTCTGATGTTCAGAGGTTTCAATTCAATTTGATAACCTGATTAAATAAATTTGTTCCATTTGTAAAACATGGTTGGTGGTTCGATTTTTCAAGATATTCTCTACACAGCATAAACATACTATAATTATGTTTAAGATGTACATCATTGTATGGAGTACCAACAATGTTCATAGATATGTTGAACCGTCATGATTTTGACCGGTTTGATTTGACATCATTGTACACAGGTATTATGGGAGCATCTCCATGTCCTATTGAAACAATGACAGTGTTCTCCCCAGAAATTTTGGATAGCATCACATTTAGCATGCATCATCGGTCGACCCAATTATGCGTTGTTTTTGTGTTTTTTTTTTATATATGCATGTTGTTATACATGTTGGTGTATATATTTTGTTACTTATTTTTATTTTTGAGATACCTAATATATACATGAAGATATGTGTAATAAAGGAGTATTAAAAAAACTTCATTCTTTATTTATTTATAATTCATGTTAAACACAATGTCATAGCCACTCAAATCAATGAGAATAGTTCCAAAAGCACAAATGTTACAAAATAACAAAGGCAATCATCACACTATCGTTAGCCCTTTTTCTGTGCAAAAGCAGTAGTTAATTCTATCGCCGGTCGATTGTGCTTCTCAGTTCGTGGCACTGAAAGTTTGCTCACAATCAATCTTGTCAAATTCATCAGCTATGAAAATCGCATTTTCCAGGCTACGTCACTGTCCGAAGCAAACGATTTGCTATATATTGGTCGTGTTCATTACCGTCTATACATAGTCAAATGACGATCAGTCTTCGGAGTAAATGACTCTCTGTTACTTGATTGGGTGGTTAACTAAATCTATAAATATTTTTCTCATTTCATTGGTTTACGTCAGGATCGCACTAGTATGTGTACTGAAATTTCGATATATTCTTAGGTCGAATCGGGGTTGTAATCAGTATTTTAGTGTAGTAAAGTAACGTTCCACATATTGACTTCTATTTCATTCAATGCATTGGTCAGTGATCAATTATAAGGTAAACATTGTACCAAAATCTCACTACTTTATAAAGCTGTTTTGGAAAAAATTATATGTTCTATATCTTATTTTCGTTGATCAGTATTTTATTGTAGTAATGTTACGTTCCACATATTGACTTCTATTTCATTCAATGCATTCAGTCGGAAAGCATTTCCCTGATTTGACCGTTAAAACCGCGATTTTCTTGACAGAGAAACAAGTGGAGATAATAACAAATTTAACGGCCGCTAGATGGCGCAAAACAAATGTTTTTTTCTATCGTTTTCATGACCTTGCGGAAAATGCATGAAATTATAATAAATATTGAAAAGAAAAATATAGAAACATGTGAAATATAATTTTAAAACTATTTTAGCTGTATTTGTTATGTTATGATATGCTTTAATGCAAATTAAATATATAAAAATCGAGGTTAACTTTGGTTGTGCGTAGTGACCGGAAGATGGCGGCGACTACTGTTTACAATTTTAAAGCTCGGAATAATCTGACACAATTGCGTATTAGGTACTGAATATTCATTATGACTGGTTACTTTTAAACTAGATGATATGAAGAACCGACGATAAAGGTAAGAAACAGCTTCTTATTGTCGTTACTGCGCAGTCGTCATTCATTTCGGGGGTCCCCAAAAGCACATGGTAGCTTGAAAAATTCTCGTTATTTGTAGTATTTTTGCCGATTAGTAGTCAAAATAGCCACCTATACTATGATAAAGGGATCTGATTTTGTTAAATTATTTAATTTTCTCATAAAATATTATTATTCTATTCATGAAAAAGTAAAATTTGACCCAAACCAGTTGTAAATTTGACGGACTTGCAAAGTCGTTGTTATACAAGGAGATCAGAGCTGTCTAAGGTTTGTGATAATTGCTAATTTTACGCCGGAAACTTTGGTATTATAACTCTTTAGATAAAATTATGAATTATAGTGACATAAAATTCTAGACCGTAGTATTTATAGTACAGTACTGCCTTACAAAGGAACATCTATACCCATCTACTACATACATATCACTATTAGTTATAACATGAGGAAAATTTCAGAATTTTTTGCAATATAAAATTATTTGAAGATTTGTCAACTTACACACTGATCTGATATGATGTTAACAGAGACAACTGTAATTATGTCTCTGATGTTAATTACAATTTTGAAGTAGGTGCATATTTGCAATATATTTTCTGCTGCTTGCAGCTGAAATGAAATTCTTATAAACAAAAATTTTCTAAAAAGAACAACATAATGTTCTGAAAAACTGTTGTCTAGTTAGAAACATATGGAATTAAAAACTTTAGAAGTGCAATGCAGATTTGTGTTTCAGTTCTAATTGAAATACAAGATTTTATAACACCCAATAAATATTACTCATCTTAAGTGAGTATTGTATACTTGTAAGTAATGAACTTTCAAATTTTACTACATTTTGTTAAATTAGTTATCCATAATTTCTGTTTTATATTAAAATTAATATTTGATGAAACTTTTCTTTAACAAAGTGTGACTTGATTTATTTCTACATTTTGTGGACTTGTTTATAAATAAAAACAACCTTTTTACATTCTGCCAATTGCTTTTGGTTCTAACTGGGACTAGTATAGCTAATTGATTTATATGTTCCTGGTTCTAGTTGACATGTATGATGAAATATATTTTTATTGAGGTATTAAAAAAACTAAAATATAAGAATAAGTTAGTTAATCAACAAATATATACTGACCTATAGACTTGCCACAAGTCCCTTTGATTTTTTTATAGTAAAAAGATAATTTATTATGAACAATTTCTATGCTATCCACTTGTGTACAAACATTGATAATAAAAATGTAATTCTCCAACAGCAAAAAAATATTTAAAAAATCAAAGGGACATGTGGAAAGTCTAACTGATATATGATGAATCATAATAATTTTGTTGTTAACAAGCCTATCCATTTCTTGTCTATTTATATTACAAACAGGGAATTGAAGGAATCTATGATCAATTTTAAATATAGACAATTTTTTTTCTATTATGAAAACTAACCCACCTTATTAGAATTTAGCCATACATGTATAGCTAACCCTTTTATATAAGACAGTTTAGTATGAAATAAATTTACTATTCCAAATTGTTTTAAATTTACAAATAATTCCAACCAAAGCCTCATACATTCAATTTTAAAGGTGTCAGTAAACAGTTATAATTAATTTTTATTTCAAAATTTAATTAAGTTACTTAAAATTTCTGTAAATAAAGCTAAATGGAGAGTAAAACATGACAGAATGAAAAACAAATTATATATTTCCGATTAAAAAATCGTTTCCAATCCGTCATTTCGAATTATCTCCCTTTAAAAACGCCAACTTTTGAGCGAACAATCTGACACAATTGCGTATTAGAACTGCTAAAAATCAAATGATGGGTGCAAAATGTAGCGTATGTTTAATTCTAATATTCTTTTCATTATCTAGGCGCTTCCACATCGTTTCGATTTGTGGTGCAATTTTTTAAATCGACGAATTTCACTTCCGCCATTTCTTCGTCGTCATTTTTCAGTGAAATTCTTCAAAATTTTACACAGTATGTCATATTTGATTTAAAAAATATGAAAATCAGATATAAGAGGATCAAAATATTGTCAGAATATGTCAATACCACAATTTTTATATGCGTACGAGTCCGTTTTGCAAGCTAACCTATCGTGAAATAAAAACGTCAAATTTTCAAATCGAAAATCACGTGACCTTGTCAAGAAATTGGAAGCCATTATGAGAAATGCTTTCCGACTGATTGGTCAGTGAACAATTAAAAGGTAAACATTGTACCAAAATCTCCCTACTTTTTAAAGCTGTTTGGGTTAGGAAAAAAATATATGTTCTGTATCTTTATTTTCGTTCTGATATTGATGCAAATTTAACAAAACATATTTTTACCGCTAATTTTGAACATTTAGGGAGTCAACTTTTGTTTAATTATTTTATAAAAAGCACGTGTGAAGTGACGACAGGCATTTAAATCTCTCAAGCACCGTTGGATAATAGGTTAGCGTAAACAATGTCCTTACAAGGTACATGTATACTAGTACACCCGAATTTCGGCGATGAAAGTGTGCCGGTTTCACGGACATTACTTTCGTTGAAACGCACTATATTTTATTATTTAGAAGTCATTTGGTTAGAGCAATAATTGCACGAGATTTTGAAAGTAATTTAGCCTTGGGTTCATTGTTTACATTGCTGAATGAAAGAAAATCGCCGAATTTCGAGTATGGACGAAATTCGAGTGTGTGACCATACATTGTTTACATACCTTACATATAAATTACAAAAAAACAGATACTTTAATAAATCCATAAAATTGTAATGCAGCTAAGAGACGGTTAGCTTTTTAGAAAAGCTAAACTTGTTGTATTAACTGTTATATCGACGGAGGTCCTTGCAAGGGTCCTTGAATCGTTACCGATACTGGCGATAGTCGTTGGCGATTCTTATCTCGGGAACATTAAAGGCGAACATAATATGATAATGTCCCTGTCGATCTCCAGTGCTCGGTAGCGGTAAATCACGGCCTCTGTTCAAAACGTCGATGTGGATGGTATAATTTTCGACATTTGGCTTTCGAAATTCCTTCTGAAGCCATTTTAGCTTGGATCACGTGTTGATCACATGGTTTTGTAAATGTCATAAGTGTCAGCTTGGGATCACCAAACCTGAATAGTTATCATCAAAACGGACAATTAACACCTATTTAATTACTTTATTAGCTTTGATATTAAATTACAGGTGATCAAAGAAAATTTATTAGAAATGTTTATTTTTCTTTGTTGTTATAAGCGGCCGATTGTTTTCAAACAATGGCGCGAGTTACCGATGTTAAAAATTATAGCATCTCGGCAGCGACGGATAGCATCTCGGCGATTTCGATAGCGTCTCGGTGCCGAGATGCTAAAACGGCCTGGGGAGAACACTGAATGAGACAGGTTATACAGCAAATGAAAATGTCATGTATTACTGTAAGTTTTTATCTTTTTTAACCCATGTAATTTACCATTTGTTTTATTACTGTAAACCAATAGTGGCTATAATGGGACAAGAAGATAAAAGACAAATAATCAAGAAAGATAACTAATTTTTATAAACTGGATGTTGTCATTGTGAAAACTTAATTTAGTATTTCCAAATAAGATTTTCACACAAATTTGGTATTTTACTCGGCGTTGGGATTGTGTCATTCCTCATCATTCATTGTCCCTGACTTTTTAACGAATATAAACTTGCGCGATTGTAACCTCCTCAAGAAAGCAGCTAAAGTTTATATCACGTGAAATTTTTATTGTTTACAGAATTCAGATAATTTCCTCTGCAGTCACTTTGGTCCATCTGAGTAACATTTATTAATAAGGATATTTATAGATATGGCATGAAATGCGCACCAAATTAAAGTGGTCTTGTTTTGTAACCTCCATAGAGCCTATGGTTACACTTGGTTACATGGTTACATATATGGCATATATTTTTTTTTAGAATCGATAGATACATGCATTGACAAATTCATGTCTCAAGGGCTTACAATGGTAACATCCATAGATAATCAAAGTTACATGGGTAACATGTATGTAGAATCCAGGTTACATTGGTTACATATATATGTAGAATCTAGGTTACATGGGTTACATGTATGTAGAATCCAGGTTACATGGGTTACATGCATGTAGAATACAGGTTACATGGGTTACATGCATGTAGAATACAAGTTACATCGGTTACATACATGTAGAATCCAGGTTACATGGGTTACATGCATGTAGAATCCAGGTTACATGGGTTACATGCACGTAGAATACAGGTTACAATGGTTACATACATGTACAACAAAGGTTACATTGGTTACATACTTGTAGAATCCAGGTAACATGGGTTACATGTACGTAGAATCCAGGTTACATGGGTTACATACATGTAGAATCCAGGTTACATGGGTTACATGTATGTAGAATACAAGTTACATGGGTAACATACATGTAGAATCCAGGTTACATGGGTTACATGCATGTAGAATACAAGTTACACCAGTTACATACTTGTAGAATCCAGGTAACATGGGTTACATGTACGTAGAATCCAGGTTACAT
Source organism: Limnoperna fortunei (assembly GCA_944474755.1). Classification (NCBI taxonomy): domain Eukaryota; kingdom Metazoa; phylum Mollusca; class Bivalvia; order Mytilida; family Modiolidae; genus Limnoperna; species Limnoperna fortunei. The sequence continues at coordinate 57,946,982 of OX104115.1, forward strand.
GGGTTACATACATGTAGAATCCAGGTTACATGGGTTACATGTATGTAGAATACAAGTTACATGGGTTACATACATGTAGAATCCAGGTTACATGGGTTACATGCATGTAGAATACAAGTTACACCGGTTACATACTTGTAGAATCCAGGTAACATGGGTTACATGTACGTAGAATCCAGGTTACATGGGTTACATACATGGAAGAATCCAGGTTACATGGGTTACATGTATGTAGAATACAAGTTACATGGGTTACATACATGTAGAATCCAGGTTACATGGGTTACATGTACGTAGAATCCAGGTTACATGGGTTACATACATGTAGAATCCAGGTTACATGGGTTACATGTATGTAGAATACAGGTTACATGGTTTACATGTATGTAGAATCCAGGTTACATGGGTTACATGTATGTAGATTCCAGGTTACATGGGTTACATACATGAAGAATCCAGGTTACATGGGTTACATGCATGTAGAATCCAGGTTACAATGGTTACATGTATGTAGATTCCAGGTTACATGTACGTCGAATCCAGGTTACAATGGTTACATGCATGTAGAATAGAGGTTACATGGGTTACATTCATGTAGAATCCAGGTTACATGGGTTACATGAATGTAGAATCCAGGTTACAATGGTTACATACATGTAGAATAGAGGTTACATGGGTTACATGCATGTAGAAACCAGGTTACATAGGTTACATGCATGGAGAATGCAGGTTACAATAGTTACATACATGCAGAATCCAAGTTACAATGGTTACATGCATGTAAATTGCAGGTTACATGGGTTACGTGTATGTAAAATACAGGTTACATGGGTTACATGCATGGAGAATCCAGGTTACAATGGTTACATGCATGGAAAATCCAGGTTACATGGGTAACATGCATGGAGAATCCAGGTTACATGTATGTAGAATCCAGGTTACATGTATGTAGAATCCAGGTTACAATGGTTACATGCATGTAGAATAGATGTTACATGGGTTACATGCAATAAGAATCCAGGTTACATAGGTAACATGCATGGAGAATCCAGGTTACATGTATGTAGAATCCAGGTTACATGTATGTAGAATCCAGGTTACAATGGTTACATGCATGTAGAATAGATGTTACATGGGTTACATGCAATAAGAATCCAGGTTACATAGGTTACATGCATGGAGAATCCAGGTTACAATAGTTACATGCATGCAGAATCCAAGTTACAATGGTTACATGCATGTAAATTGCAGGTTACATGGGTTACGTGTATGTTAAATACAGGTTACATAGGTAACATGCATGGAGAATCCAGGTTACAATGGTTACATTCATGTAGAATCCAGGTTACAATGGTTACATGCATGTAAAATCCAGGTTACAATGGTTACATGCATGTAAAATCCAGGTTACATGGGTAACATGCATGGAGAATCCAGGTTACAATGGTTACATTCATGTAGAATCCAGGTTACATGTGTTACATGTATGGAGAATCCAGGTTACGTGGGTTAAATGTATGTAGAATCCAGGTTACATGTATGTAGAATCCAGGTTACAATGGTTACATGCATGTAGAATAGATGTTACATGGGTTACATGCATGTAGAAACCAGGTTACAATGGTTACATGCATGTAGAATAGATGTTACATGGGTTACATGCATGTAGAAACCAGGTTACATAGGTTACATGCATGGAGAATCCAGGTTACAATAGTTACATGCATGCAGAATCCAGGTTACAATGGTTACATGCATATAAATTGCAGGTTACATGGGTTACGTGTATGTTACTAGTAAATACAGGTTACATAGGTTACATGCATGGAGAATCCAGGTTACAATGGTTACATTCATGTAGAATCCAGGTTACAATGGTTTCATGCATGGAAAATCCAGGTTACATGGGTAACATGCATGGAGAATCCAGGTTACGTGTATGTAGAATCCAGGTTACAATGGTTACATGCATGTAGAATAGATGTTACATGGGTTACATGCATGTAGAAACCAGGTTACAATGGTTACATGCATGTAGAATAGATGTTACATGGGTTACATGCATGTAGAAACCAGGTTACATAGGTTACATGCATGGAGAATCCAGGTTACAATAGTTACATGCATGCAGAATCCAGGTTACAATGGTTACATGCATGTAAATTGCAGGTTACATGGGTTACGTGTATGTTAAATACAGGTTACATAGGTTACATGCATGCATGGAGAATCCAGGTTACAATTGTTACATTCATGTAGAATCCAGGTTACAATGGTTACATGCATGTAAAATCCAGGTTACATGGGTAACATGCATGGAGAATCCAGGTAACACGGGTTACATGCATGTAGAACCCAGACTACATTGGTTACATGCATGTAAATTATTAATATTTCCCATTTTTAGATTTGCTTAATACAGATGTGTAAATCTCACTAAATGCATAGTGAGAAACAAAAGCATGGTTTCTTGTAAAAAAAACCAGCTGACAGTAACAAGCAGAGACCATATGCAACTATTACTGTCATAATTAGGTTCGATAACTCTGTTTATCAACGAACGACTGTTGTGTATCATTAACACTAAAATTTTATTATATTTCAAACTGCTATTATTATTAATAAAATTATTGTATGTTTTTTATCATATTAATATTCGACAATTTTTTCCATTTTATATATATATACAATTTATCTTTATCATTTATGGAGTTCCCTGTGGCATCATTATTTTTTTTATACTCAAAAACTACTACTATAGTTCATAGTTTAATACAATTATAAATGAATAATGGTTACCTAATAAACATTTGTGACAGATGTGTTAATTAGAACACCTTTAATGTATTGAAATTTAACCCATGCTGTGTCTTCTTGATAAAGCTTGTACAGCCATAAACTTGTATTCTATGTACAGGATGTTTATTGAACATCTTTTTCCTTAAAACTTGAATTTTGACTACCTTTATGACTGAGAAAAATGCGACCAAAATGGGGATATTTTTGTAATTATCTTTTAAATAAATACTTCATAAATGTTTATCGCAGAGTTCATTACCACATTTTCAATTCAAGACAATACAATTGCGGTTAGTTGTTTTTAATGACAGTATTTTGGAAGTCAAAATTTTTAAAATTATTTAAGTTAAACCTGCTACAAATTTTTTAGATATATAAGACCATAAAAATGACATACAACCCTGTCCCTTGTCTGAACAACCTGGTCTGAACTCTGCCATGTTAAAAATTGTGAAATGGGCAAATTTCAAATGAAATTGGAAGTATGAAGATAAGAAATTAAAGTGTTAAAAATGTGAAATTTTTCTTGGGTGTTCTTGGGTATTCTGGGGTATTCTTGGGTGTTCCTGGGTATTCTTGGGTATGTCTATGGACCCTTGGTCAATGCTAAACTGTTCATAATCAAACTTAAACAACTTTGATCGTGATGACTTAGGTACATCTAGTTGAAAAACATTTAATTTTCACTTTACAGAATGTATGGTGCATCTGCGTGATGCCATTGTAAAGTAGTAAAACAGTTTGAACAACCTCTATTTAAACTTTTAGAGTTATGTTTATTCTGTTGTGCACTGGCCATACTGACCATAAATTATTCTAAAACTTGTTCAAAGGATTTGAGCATCTTGTTTGGTAAAGTTATCCAGGCAACCAATCTGATTGGTCACAAACTTTGACCTATCAATCTAAGCAAAAAGTAGAAAACTCTTATTTTTTAATCACTTTTTTGATGAAACCACTAAAACCTAATAATTTATGGGTTATATTAAATCAAGCTATGTTTGATGTTGTATTTAACAAACATATGGAAACATTACTAAATAAAAAATTTAATCAAACTGAATCATTGAGTTTGTATAAAAGATGGTGTGAAATTATATTCAAAACCACATATTTATAACCGGTTCATGTCCTCCCTCCTTAATTATTGGCATATCTGTTCAAAAACAAAAAGAACAGAATGACTGATGGAAAAAATGAATTTGATTAGTCAATTTAATTGGAATGTAGGAAAAGTAATTGCGAACTAAATGTAACCTCTTAATATTATAATTATTATTATTATTAAATTACTCTTTTATATTATTCAATTATAATATTACAAATTTACAATAATAATAAATTCAGAAAAGAAAATTTGTCCATAAATGATTTTTAAATGTGTAAGTAGATTGCTGTTGTATTTTATTAAATTTTATGTTCAGTACCATTTTAATTTGAAACTTTAAGTGCAAGTCTTCAGGAATTAACTATTTTATTTGTGCAACATAAAAATAAACAGTGTCTAGAGTACTACTGCAAAATGCAAATTATGATCAATATTAATTGCAATATACACTTGAAAGGCTACATTTGTACGATTCTTCTTTCAACTTTAAATGTCTTATTCGATTTTTATTGTCTGTTTCATTGTTTCAATTTATCTGTAGTGATCATAACATATAAAGAGTTATCCTTTCTAACAGTTTCTTCCCAATTATTTGTTTAATGCACATGTCATGAAATTTTCATATTAAATGCTTATGCTTTGATGTCTATTGCCCATCTAATTATAAGTGTTCAATATAATGCCCAGAATATATTTTATTTTATGCATACCTTTATGCTTTGATCTTTATTGATCTGATAATCATATACTGATTCATATATTTCACAGAATATATTTTGTTATATACATACCCTTTTTATCTTTACTGTCCAAGTTAAGTAACTATTTACTTTTTGTCTCGCCTGCGACGAAAGTCGCTGGAGGCGAGACATATGTATGGGAATCCGGCGGCGGCGGCGTAAACACTTGACATCTTGCTTCATATCTTTGTAAGCCCAAGCCCTAGGTCCATCATATTTGGTCCAGAGGTAGCTTATGATGAGTACTTGCCAGTCAGTCACCTGTCACCTGACCTTGACCTCAATTTCACGGTCCAGTGACTACGTTAAAGTTTTTGGGTTACGACAGTTCCTCTGTAACTACGCATGGTAGGATGACAATATTTGGTGTATAGGTTGCTGATGACTAGTACATGACTGTCTGGTAGGTGTCACCTGACCTTGACCTCAATTTCACGGTCCAGTGACTACGTTAAAGTTTTTGGGTTACGACAGTTCCTCTGTAACTACGCATGGTAGGATGACAATATTTGGTGTATAGGTTGCTGATGACTAGTACATGACTGTCTGGTAGGTGTCACCTGACCTTGACCTCAATTTCACGGTCCAGTGACTACGTTAAAGTTTTTGGGTTACGACAGTTCCTCTGTAACTACGCATGGTAGGATGACAATATTTGGTGTATAGGTTGCTGATGACTAGTACATGACTGTCTGGTAGGTGTCACCTGACCTTGACCTCAATTTCACCGTCCAGCGACTACGTTAAAGTTTTTGGGTTACGACAGTTCCTCTGTAACTATGCATGGTAGGATGACAATATTTGGTGTATAGGTTGCTGATGACTAGTACATGACTGTCTGGTAGGTGTCACCTGACCTTGACCTCAATTTCACGGTCCAGCGACTACGTTAAAGTTTTTGGGTTACGACAGTTCCTCTGTAACTACGCATGGTAGGATGACAATATTTGGTGTATAGGTTGCTGATGACTAGTACATGACTGTCTGGTAGGTGTCACCTGACCTTGACCTCAATTTCACGGTCCAGCAACTATGTTAAAGTTTTTGGGTTACGACAGTTCCTCTGTAACTACGCATGGTAGGATGACAATATTTGGTGTATAGGTTGCTGATGACTAGTACATGACTGTCTGGTAGGTGTCACCTGACCTTGACCTCAATTTCACGGTCCAGCGACTACGTTAAAGTTTTGGGGTTACGACAGTTCCTCTGTAACTACGCATGGTAGGATGACAATATTTGGTGTATAGGTTGCTGATGACTAGTACATGACTGTCTGGTAGGTGTCACCTGACCTTGACCTCAATTTCACGGTCCAGCGACTACGTTAAAAGTTTTTGGGTTACGGCTGTTTCCCTGTAACTATGCAGGATATGGTGACAATATTTTGTATACAGGCTGCTGCTGATATTTAATGCTATTTACGTAATGCTTATGACAAAATTTATTTTCGTTACTGATGCGGAATGCAGGCGAGACGTTTTTCTGTGTCCACACTTGTTTATAGAATACACAGAAAATATATTTTGATATTCTTTTATACCTTTATTGTTTGATCTTTTTTGCCCTGCTAGCTATAACCTGTTTTAGATATTGCACAGAATATAAGTACATTGCAATATTCATATCTGTTATTGAAATTAATTACCCTGCTAATTATTTACTGCTTGATATGTTGCACTGGATATATCTTGTTTTACTAATCTGTTTCATCAGATAAGTAAAATTGATGCACACACAATTATTAAGTGTTTCTTTAAATCTCCATTATATGGTATGTTATATTATGATACAAAGTAAAAACTAGCTAATGTTAAATTGCCCCTAAATTGTAGCTTAGATTCTAAATACATGTAGCCATATTTTCTAATGTGGATTCTCAATTGTAACATAAATTTTCCATACATATAACCATTGTAACTTGGAATCTACATGCATGTAACCATTGTAACCTGGATTCTTCATGCATGTAACCCATGTAACCTGGATTCTACATGCATGTTACCATTGTAACCTGAATTGTCAATGCATGTAACCATTGTAACCTGGATTCTACATGCATGTAACCATTGTAACCTGGATTCTACATGTATGTAACCCATGTAACCTGGATTCTACATGCATATAACCATTGTAATCTGGATTCTACATGCATGTAACCCATGTAACCAGGATTTTCCATGCATGTAACCATTGTAACCTGGATTCTACATGAATGTAACCATTGTAACCTGGATTCTACATGAATTTAACCATTGTAACCTGGATTCTACATGCATGTAACCATTGTAACCTGGATTCTTCATGCATGTAACCCATGTAACCTGGATTCTACATGCATGTTACCATTGTAACCTGAATTGTCAATGCATGTAACCATTGTAACCTGAATTGTCAATGCATGTAACCATTGTAACCTGGATTCTACATGCATGTAACCATTGTAACCTGGATTCTACATGTATGTAACCCATGTAACCTGGATTCCACATGCATATAACCATTGTAATCTGGATTCTACATGCATGTAACCCATGTAACCAGGATTTTCCATGCATGTAACCATTGTAACCTGGATTCTACATGAATGTAACCATTGTAACCTGGATTCTACATGAATGTAACCATTGTAACCTGGATTCTACATGCATGTAACCATTGTAATCTGAATTCTACATGCATGTAACCATTGTAACCTGGATTCTACATGCATGTAACCATTCATGTAACCATTGTAACCTGGATTCTACATGCATGTAACCATTGTAATCTGAATTTTCCATGCATGTAACCATTGTAACCTGATTCTACATGCATGTAACCATTGTAACCTGGATTCTACATGTATGTAACCCATGTAACCTGGTTCTACATGCATGTAACCATTGTAACCTGGATTCTACATGCATGTAACCATTGTAACCAGGATTCTACATGCATGTAACCATTGTAACCTGATTCTACATGCATGTAACCATTGTAACCTGGATTCTACATGCATGTAACCATTGTAACCTGGATTCTACATGCATGTAACTATTGTAACATGGATTCTACATGCATGTAACCATTGTAACCTGGATTCTACATGCATGTAACCATTGTAATCTGAATTTTCCATGCATGTAACCATTGTAACCTGGATTCTACATGCATGTAACCATTGTAACCTGATTCTACATGCATGTAACCATTGTAACCTGGATTCTACATGCATGTAACCATTGTAATCTGGATTCTACATGCATGTAACTATTGTAACCTGGATTCTATATGCATGTAACCAGTGTAATCTGAATTTTCCATGCATGTAACCTTTGTAACCTGGATTCTACATGCATGTAACCATTGTAACCTGGATTCTACATGCATGTAACCATTGTAACCTGGATTCTACATGCATGTAACCATTGTAATCTGAATTTTCCATGCATGTAACCATTGTAACCTGGATTCTACATGCATGTAACCATTGTAACCTGGATTCTACATGCATGTAACCATTGCAACCTGGATTCTACATGCATTTAACCATTTATCTTAACATTGTATATATGGCATGTTGTTGCCATGGTTACTTAAATTAAAACATATTTCATAAGATTAGCCCTATCATGTGTAACCAATGTAACCATATATAAACGTTATGTATATGAAAATACAACTGAATTGTCCTTTAAAGATATTGATGCAACAGTATTTTCATGATAACTCCATGCATGTAACCAATGTAACCCTATGTAACCATTGGGGAAATGTAAGTTACAAAACATAATACATTGAATTTGGTGCATATTTTGTGCCTTATATGGATATTTAATAATGCACATAGTAATCATAATCATAAAAAATGTCATTGAATTCATTAATGAAATATGTCTTTATTCAAAGGTAAATTTGCTGAAACTGTACCTTATCATATTTTTTAATGTAAAAGCCTACGTTCTGCGCTTTGCAAAATTAGAATGCTGTTTCTCGAATTTGGCTTTTTCACTCTCAAATATGTTTCCATGTCACTAATCTGTCTCATCATAGTATAAAGTCTTCCTTCCAAAATTACTTATGTATACAGGCTGTCAGATAATTGAAATTGCAGTATTTTGTGCTGTTTATCAATGATATTTAAAATATAATGAACTGTGTTAGCCATGAGTATATTATTGTTTATCAACAGAATAATTACATGTAAATCATATCACTTATGTAACTCTTGTTATGGCTCTATAACAGATTTTATCTTACAATTTACAGATCAAACCGATGTCGTTATGCTTAGTTGCACCACCTATAGCACTGATACTCAATAGTTTTAACGATAATAGCATTAAAGTAATGTCTGGTTTAACCGATAATAGCATTAAAGTAATGTCTGGTTTAACCGATAATAGCATTAACATAATTTTCTCGTTTTACCGACATGATCGATAATAGCATTAAAGTAATGTCTAGTTTTACTGATAATAACATTAAAGTAATGTCTAGTTTTACCTATAATAGCATTAATGTTATGTCTAGTGTAACAATTTGTTTGCTCACTTTTAACTCTGACATCATCAAGTTTTACTACTCATACCATTAATCTGTGCTGTGATGGATATTTGAAGTGCTGATGTAAATTTTAGAAAAAATGAAAACTGCTCCCTCATTTCATATTGTATAATAATGACTAGATCATATAGAAATCAATACACATTTGATTATTATATTGTTATAACATCTTGAAAGTATGTGTAAATGCTTGTAATTTCCTTACAAGTTTTATGGCAATGGAAAACATAAGTTATTTCTCTGTGTGAATTTCTTTGATAATTTCTTTTGCACGTTAAATGACTGTTCTTCTGATATAGAAATGATCTCCAAAACTGGTGTTGTCTCCTTTTTTCTGTGATAAGATAATAGAGCTTAAAAAAGACCCTAACTTGGTGGAAATTGTGCTGGTTATCTAATTCTTGCCATCAAAAACAGCTTTATTAAGATAGAAGCTGGGCGTCTGGTTATAGTTTTAGGAGAAAGTGGGAGTACTGTGTGAGAAAAATAGACATTGGTCACAATAACTATCAGTCCATGTCAAGTAAAGTAAACCATACCCCATATCAGACCTGTACTTACAATCAAAGTGTTGAGCCAGTGGTTAATCATAGACCACAGAGGCCTAGTTTAAAGTAGTGTGCAATTTAATAGATATTACCATCTCTCTGGGCAAAGTAATTCCAAAAGGGAGCCCTTTGTAGAAATGTAGGAGCACTAAACTTGTTGATATGCACGCTTCTGAAATCCGTTGTTTTAACAAACATAAATATCATTATGTGTGGAGCTAAAGAGGGTCACTGAAAGGCAACATTAAAATATTTGAACGGTTTGATAAAATACAAAGAACACAAATAATCGTTAATAATGATATTTCCTTCTTGTAATTCCTTATTAGAGCTTATCTGCTGAAAATACAATACTCAAGATTCACCCGATATTCTCAAACGGATTTAGTTAGGCATATTAACGTATAACATTCTATCTAAACTTAACAAAGTTTATAGATTCGAAGAATATTATCAAATCCAAACAATCTGACATAACACATTACAAGCATCCTTTCAAATGTTAAGAAGTTGTATATTTCAGTAACTAGTATTGAAACGTATCGAAGTCAATATTTATATAAGTAAATGGAGCATCTTCTTAACTTTTTTTGCAGGTCTCTTAACTTCGAGAATGATTCTAAACCCCCATAACCTTTACATTGTTCAAATTAAAGAAAAATTAGTTAGCGTTGCTTGACAATTTCCTTGTTTTCAAAACTATATTACTGTAGAAAAGAAGAGATACAAATTTATGAGATATACTGTTCAAATTCTTCCCTTCAACACAAAGTAAAAATATCCCCTGAAAGGATGGCAATGTTTTTACGTACAACCATTTGAATAATACAATCGAGATTCACAGGCATTCATTTTAAGTAGTTTAAATAACATACATCTAAGGACACATCGTTATGATTGAACGAACACTTACCCATTTTAAGTAGTTTAAATAACATACATTTAAGGACACATTGTTATGATTGAACGAACTCTTGCCCATTTTAAGTAGTTTAAATAACATACACCTGATTTACTACTGAGTATAAATAAACTTAATGTAAATAAATCAGCAGGATCTGATTGTATTGGTCCAAAGTTACTCAAACTAAGTGCACCATTTATTGTGTCTTCTTTAACTTATATATTCAATAAAATGATTGAAAAGGGTATTTTTCCTGATATTTTAAAAAATGCAAAAGTATCACCAATATTTAAATCAGGAGATAAAGATTTAACTTCAAACTATAGGCCAATTTCAGTTCTCCCCACTTTAACAAAACTTATTGAATACCATGTTCAAAAAAATTTCTACAGTTATTTGTCAAATCTAAATTTACATCATCCAGCACAATCAGGATTTAGACCAAATCATTCATGTCAAACCGCTCTAACTAATATTATTGATCATTTTCTTGAACAAATGAATGAAGGGAACATAAACATTGCAATCCTTCTGGACCTAAGAAAAGCTTTTGATGTAGTTGACCATGATATATTATGCAAAAAATTAAATATATATGGATGTAATACAAAAACAGTTTGTTTAATTTTTCAGGTCATATTTGAACAATCGAACACAACAAGTCCAAATAGGAAATAATAAATCTGATCCAATGAAAATCAAGTATGGTGTCCCCCAAGGTTCAATACTTGGACCTCTTCTCTTTATATTATATATTAATGATTTTCCCCTTCATGTTAAACATTCCCTTACTGATCTATATGCAGATGACTCAACAATTCATTTATCTGGTAAAAATGTAGATGTTCTGCAACCCAAAATTCAAGAAGACATACTTGAAATTGAAAAAGGTGTCAAGAAAATAAAATGTTTATAAATTGTGGTAAAACAAAGTGTATGGTTATTGGAACTAAGCAAAAGCTTGTTACACAAAATAAAAATTTTAATCTCTGTCTAAAATCAATACCATTGGAGATTTCAAATTGTGAAAAAATTCGAGGAATTAAAATTGACTCTAATCTACACTGGACTGAACAAGTTGACAGTGTTTGTTCAAAAATTTCAAGTCGAATCTATTTGTTGTCAAAGATTAAAAGGTATCTAACTCTTGATTCAATGAAACTGTTTTATAATGGTTATATTTTGCCTTTAATTGACTATTGTATCACTATTTGGGGAAATTGTAGTGCAGTAAACTTGAATCATATTGCAAAACTCCAAAAAAGAGTTGTCAGACTTATTTTAGATGCTGACTTTTTAGCCCCATCTGCTCCTCTTTTCAAAAAATTAGAATTTTTGACAGTTGAAAATAGAATTCTGTATCATAAATGTATTTTAGTTCATAAATGCATTAATAATGAAGCCCCACAATATCTTACAAGAAAGATAAATTACATCTCTAATGAAAATCCTTATCAATTACGAAATGCAACAAATGAAGATTTGTGTATTCCAAAACCAAAAACAGAACTTTTTAAACAATCCTTTTTCTATTCTGGACCTTTTCTCTGGAATAGACTTCCAATCACTGTACGTTCCTCTAAATCTCTAGATACTTTTAAGATTAAATTAAAATCATTTTTATTGAATACACAAAATCAAGAGATAATTTAGACAATTTATAATGTTATACTTTGTATACAATATGGACCTTAACATTTACATGTTTAATGTTTCTTGTTCATCAGTTTTGATAATATGTATTTGTATGCTTCATTATTTTAATTGTAATGTGAACTTTCATTTTATATTTTTTTCCTTTTCTTTTTTTGTAATTGTGTAATACATGTATTATGTTATCTCTTGTATTCATGTAACTTTGTATGATGAACTTTATGAGGGCCTCAGGGAAGATTAGTTTTTAACTAACTGAGTTACCCTCTTTAAATAAAGCATTTATTATTATTATTATTATTAAGGACACATTGTTCAATGATTGAATGAACACTTACCTATTTTAAGTAGTTTAAATAACATACATCTAAGGACACATTGTTGTGATGGAACGAACACTTGCCGGGTCATTTTAAGTAGTTTAAATAACATACATCTAAGGACACATTGTTATGATTGAACGAACACTTGTCCAATACCATTTAAAAATGGTTGTTAATTGTTTAATATTTAAAAATGTATTTATGAGACTTGGTAGAAATCCCGATGACAAAAAGCAAAACCATGGCGAATATCCAACCATTGTTTAAAAATTGATTTTTGTTTAAGATGTACCTCCTTGTATGGAGTACCAACAATGTTCATAGATATGTTGAACCATCATGATTTTGACAAGTTTGATTTAACATCATTATACACGGGCGTTATGGCAGGATCTCCATGTCCTATAGAAACAATGAGACAAGTTATACAGAGAATGAATATGCCTTGCGTCACTGTAAGTTTTTCTCTTCATTTTTCATGATTTGTAAAAATTGAATAAAACGTAAATAGTGTCAATTAGAGAGATAAGTTCTTAATCATCTAAATTTCTGATGGTATAATTTTAAGTTATTCATTTAAAAATTGACAACTTCATAATCACCTCATGTAAATGAAACGCATTTAGAGGTTGAGCAGTAATACTGTGAAAAATCTTTTGGAAGTTAGAGCTGACGAAATACACAGTACATACATGTGATATGATGAATATTACTGGATAAAGTACTGTAGTCATTCTTGTATACTACTAATAGAAAAGTACGTTGATTTAATTCACACAAAAATACTGCAATTTCAAGTCTGACAAGAAACCTTGCTTGTTACATTGTATTTCTACATATAATTTTTCTACTGAAAAAGTAAAAGTATCTTTGTCTGTGTATGACATTATAAACTCGAAGGTATGCAAAAAGACTCGTTGAAAAACTATAAAATAATACAATAAAAACTCAGAAGTGTGGCAAAATTTGCATTAGTAAAGTCATTCCATTGATACATATATGGTTATGTACTTCTATACAGAAAGCAACTATCGTACTATGTATTCAATTATGTCTATTTGTATACAAGCAAGCAGTGTTAGACTTGACAATTTTGGTCTATACTGGTATTTGCCAGGCAACAATAAAATGCTTGAACAGTTTTGACAAAATATAAAGAACGCAAATAATAGTTTATAATGATATTTCGTTCATGTAATTCCTTATTAAAGCTTTTCTGCTGAAAATTACATTAAAACGTTTTAGAGTATCATCTGAATGGATTTGCTTATACAAACAAGGTTTTTGGAATTCATATTTTTCTTTTTCCCCACCCAAATGTCAAAATGGCATCCTTTGTAAAACGATTTTGTTACAATAAAAAATATAATCTAATTCTTAAAATTATAAATAAATTATTATTTGTATTTTTTTAGTACGTGTTTGTTTGATAATACATTGTGTGTGTGTGTTAATAGCATGTAAACTATCACTTACAGATATCCTTACCACCAAATTAACAAGAATATCTTTTAAAATTTATTGTATATTAGGTATATTTATGCCTTGTCAGGTAATACATGCTGTTCAATCATTATAAAATCTGTGTTTTGCCGAACTAAACTGAGCATTGATATCTTTTTCACAAAGTCTTTTGAGGACAGGTATAAAGTTTGTTATTTTGCTGGTGGATACCTATTGATAAAAGTCACTTAACCCACTTAAGCAAAAACATAGCCTTTACCAGAAATAGGTCATATTTAATTTTAAAAATTCTGGTATTATTGAATCCACTGGAGGTACAACATGTGTATCTAGGCAGATAATTATTATTTTTCTTTTTGCTTTCACCTGGTAACTCTGCTTATTTTATTATGAATAAGTCCTATATTTTAACAATGGTTTTTGTCTCGCCTGCGACGAAAGTCGCTGGAGGCGAGACAAATGTATAGGAATCTGGCGGCGGCGGCGTAAACACTTGACATCTTGCTTCATATCTTTGTAAGCCCAAGCCCTAGGTCCATCAAATTTGGTCCAGAGGTAGCTTATGATGAGTACTTGCCAGTCAGTCACCTGTCACCTGACCTTGACCTCAATTTCACGGTCCAGCGACTACATTAAAGTTTTTGGGTTACGACAGTTCCTCTGTAACTACGCATGGTAGGATGACAATATTTGGTGTATAGGTTGCTGATGACTAGTACATGACTGTCTGGTAGGTGTCACCTGACCTTGACCTCAATTTCACGGTCCAGCGACTACGTTAAAGTTTTTGGGTTACGACAGTTCCTCTGTAACTACGCATGGTAGGATGACAATATTTGGTGTATAGGTTGCTGATGACTAGTACATGACTGTCTGGTAGGTGTCACCTGACCTTGACCTCAATTTCACGGTCCAGCGACTACGTTAAAGTTTTTGGGTTACGACAGTTCCTCTGTAACTACGCATGGTAGGATGACAATATTTGGTGTATAGGTTGCTGATGACTAGTACATGACTGTCTGGTAGGTGTCACCTGACCTTGACCTCAATTTCACGGTCCAGCGACTACGTTAAAGTTTTTGGGTTACGACAGTTCCTCTGTAACTACGCATGGTAGGATGACAATATTTGGTGTATAGGTTGCTGATGACTAGTACATGACTGTCTGGTAGGTGTCACCTGACCTTGACCTCAATTTCACGGTCCAGCGACTACGTTAAAGTTTTTGGGTTACGACAGTTCCTCTGTAACTACGCATGGTAGGATGACAATATTTGGTGTATAGGATGCTGATGACTAGTACATGACTGTCTGGTAGGTGTCACCTGACCTTGACCTCACTTTCACGGTCCAGCGACTACATTAAAGTTTTTGGGTTACGACAGTTCCTCTGTAACTACACATGGTAGAATGACAATATTTGGTGTATAGGTTGCTGATGACTAGTACATGACTGTCTGGTAGGTGTCACCTGACCTTGACCTCAATTTCACGGTCCAGCGACTACGTTAAAGTTTTTGGGTTACGATAGTTCCTCTGTAACTACGCATGGTAGGATGACAATATTTGGTATATAGGTTGCTGATAAATAGTACATGACTGTCTGGTAGGTTCCACCTGACCTTGACCTCAATTTCACGGTCCAGCGACTACCTTTAAGTTTTTGGGTTATGGCTGTTCCCCTGTAACTATGCAGGGTATGGTGACAATATTTTGTATACAGGCCGCTGCTGATATTTTATGCTATTTACGTAATGCTTATGACGAAATTTATTTTCGTTACTGATGCGGAATGCAGGCGAGACGTTTTTCTGTGTCCACACTTGTGATTCCTCTGTAGAAGTGTCCAGATTTATATTTACTCATAATTAGAATGGAAATTATATTATTGTCAATAAATGTGTCATACATATTCGGTAAAATTCACATAGAGAATTATTTCTAAGGCTTGTGCAAAATACTTTCTAAATTTCCAAAGCCACACTCTGACTTTCATCTAGGTATGTTATGGGACAACGGAAAACAGTCCAGTTACTTTTCAAAGTTACAGAGATGATCCATTGGAGAAAAAAGTTTCAACAGTGGGAAGACCACACCCTCATGTAGAGGTAAATTGAAATAAAATATGATTTTCATAATCATTTGGCCAGAAGGCTGTAAATAAGTAAAATAAATCATTATCCTCTTACTTTCAGATAGAAAATCATATAGGCTTTTCTTGTAGTATTTATTAACAATAAAAATTTTGATAATTTGACTGCAAAAAATATTTTCTCCATCGAGAGATAACGAAAATTCCTGTTGTGCACATATAATATAATCCGCTGCACAGATTATACAATGTGCAAAATGTAAATTATGTTATCCCTTGATGGAGAAAATATTTTTTGTATACGTATAGTTAATCCTTAAATGCAGATGAAACTAATTATAAAACGTATAGTTAATCCTTAAATGCAGATGAAACTAATTATAAAATCAAAACTGATACACCCCAAAAATATAATATGTATTATTATTATTTAGTTATTGAACGGAGTAAAGAAATAATTCAAATGCTTGCAGCAGAAATCTAACCTGAATTAAGTGCTTCCAATAGTTGATTTATATAATACAAACTAGTAGTGAAGTTTACGGTGTACATGTTCCAACCATCAAGCCGTTGAAGGTAATAAATTGGCATTGTACAGAATGTGATATCTTACTGATTTGTAGGCTAAAGTTGTTGATGAACATGGAAATATTTTGCCAACAGGAACAAAAGGAGAGTTATGTACAAGAGGGTACATGACCATGTTGGGCTACTGGGATGATTCATCTAAAACCAATGAAGTGATTAAGCAGGATAGATGGTACTGGACAGGGTAATTACTATGTACTTACATATTTTGTAGTAAGGATGTTTTCTCATAGTTATGAAAATTACTTGAGCAACTGTAAAGGTTAGATGGTTGATACTAGTATATATATTGTGAATTAGTATCACAAGTATCACTATAATTTTATTTTATTCAATATTTGATAAATTTATTGTTTAAAATACCACTTGTTCAAAGAAGACAAATATTAAAATTTAGAAAAATTATGAAAGCTGTAGTGCAGCATTATCAATTATTTACGAAATTCTATGCAGAAGTCAAATTTACAGAAAGGTTTTGCAATGTTTGATTTAAAAACAAATTCCCTTTAAAGGATTCTTATATCTAATCATAAACTGCACTTATGTTTTATAACTTTTATTTTCAACAGTGATCTAGCAGTTATGGATGAAGATGGGTTCTGTCAGATTGTCGGGAGAAGTAAGGACATGATCATTAGGGGCGGTGAGAATGTTTATCCACTTGAGATTGAGCAGATTCTATATAAACATCCTGATATTAAGGATGTGCAGGTTTGTGTATCCCATTTTTCTACACCATTTATGTAGTATGTGTATTATTAATGTCAATTGTCATTCTTAATCATATTCGCCTTCGTCTCTTCGAAGTAATTACATAGCTTTAGTTCTCTATGAGCATTGAAGCGTTACAGTATAATCTCCGTTAAAAGAAAAAGACTATAGAATACCTATAGTCTGTAAGCATCCTAAATACTGACCTGACATATAGTGACCTCGTATATAAACCCATTTCTCGTGCAGCACAATCATTCTTTCTCTGGAGCGTTGTAGTGTACGTTTGGCTTGTACACCACAATTTAAATTTCCGTTTTTCAAGTGAGTAGTTTTTAGAATATTTCACTGACATTTTCTAAATTTGTTTATCACCGTTTAATGCTATGGACTTTCGATGTTTTATCGTCTTGTTCTTGTTAGAATTTATTAACTTGTCTACGTAGTACGACAAGAAATTTTGAAATAAAATTTGTTTTACTCTCTACGTGGTACGAGAGTTTATTGTTTACATTTTATTGGTCGTTTTTCGAACACCACTCAGTGTATCTGCGTGTGGTTAAATTATAATTGTTTATTTGATCAATAATTCTGTTTTACACACCTGTTTGTCGTTTTTTGAGGTGTGCTGTTGAAATATAGAAATATTATGTCTGATGACCAGTCTGATGTGTTGTTATTAGATGACGGTAATGATTTGAATGTGTCTGTTAATAGTATGGATGAACATGAGGTGTCTAAATTGATTGAAGATGACCCTCAAGTTGTCAGAACTAAAACTAGAAAAGGCAAAGCTTCTGTTGGTAGAGTTATAAAGGGCTCTGCATTAGTTGATAAGGGTTTAAAAAGAAAAGCCATTAAATCAGCAGGGGATAGGCCTGCAAAAGTAATTAAATCTTCTTTTTCACATAATGAAATTCAGGAGCTAAAACAGAAAATGGGTATTGACTCAATGGCTAAATCTTTGGATAGTATTGATAAAGTATTACAAAAATTGATGAATCCACAGTCATCTAGTACTGTTACAAGGGCATCTAGTGCTGCTGCAAGGCCCACTTGTTATACCCCCGCTCGACAGTCGGGGGTATATAGTGGTCCTCATGTCCGTCCGTCGCGCCGTCCCTCCGTTCGTCCGTCCACATTTGGTTTCCGGATGATAATTCAAAAAGTTTACATCCGATTTGAATGAAACTTTGGGATATTGTTATATATCAGGTTGGTAAGAAGCCTATCGATTTTGGGGGAAATCCATCAAATTTCAAGGTCACAGTCCACGAAAAACGTTAGAAATTTTAACAAAAAAGTTGTTTCCGGACAATAACTCAAAAAGTTTACATCCGATTTGAATGAAACTTTGGAATATTGTTATATATCAGGTTGGTAAGAAGCCTATCGATTTTGGGGGAAATCCGTCAAATTTCAAGGTCACAGTCCACGAAAAACGTTAGAAATTTTAACATAAAAGTTGTTTCCGGACAATAACTCAAAAAGTTTGCATGTGATTTGAATGAAACTTTGGGATATTGTTATATATCAGGTTGGTAAAAAGCCTTTTGATTTTGGGGGAAATCCATCAAATTTCAAGGTCGCAGTTCAACGAAAAACGTTAGAAATTTTACAAAAAAGTTGTTTCCGGATGATAACTCAAAAAGTTTGCATGTGATTTGAATGAAACTTTGGGATATTGTTATATATCAGGTTGGTAAGAAGCCTTTTGATTTTGGGGGAAATCTGTCAAATTTCAAGGTCACAGTCCACGAAAAATGTTAGAAATTTTTACAAAAAGTTGTTTCCAGAAAATAACTCAAAAAGTTTTCGTCCGATTTTAATGAAACTGTAAAATATTCTTATATATTTTGTTGGTAAGAAGCCTATTGATTTTGGTGGAAATCCATCCAATTTCAAGGTCACAATCCACGAAAAACGTTAGAAATTTTCACAAAAGCGGGGGTATCAGCGATCGCTAGATCGACTTTGTCTAGTATTAATTCTGAAGTGCCAAGAATGGCTCAAAATTCTTACAAGCCTATTCTTTCATTAGAGCCAAATTTAGATTCAGATGATGTTGTTAACAATTTTGATACAAATTATTTAGGTAATTCACCTGTATCTAGTTCTTTAGCTAGTGCTAGTCCTGCTACTGTTAATGCTAGTTCATTTGATCCTGCCAGTGGTTTTGCTGTGGCTTTCCATGATCAATATATTCAGCAGGTACAACCTGACAATACGCCTGTTTCTACATGTGATGTACAGGCCCAGAGTAATGGTATATGTAGTACTTTTTCTAGTGCTGTACATGTAGCTTCGGCTGTTCATGACACGAGTTGTAATGTTCTGTGTAATACTGATGGAATTGATTTATGGGAAATTCCACAATTAAGGTCAGAAGAACAAACTGGTCCTTCAATAAATGTTGGTCTGGCAAAAGCTGTTAATGCTGCGGTTACAATAAAACCCAATGTTGATAGTATTAAAATAATAGAAGATAAGTATCTCAGACCACAAAACTGTGACAATTTGTGCTGTCCTAGAGTTAATAAGGAAATTTGGGCAGCTCTTCCCAAACCTGCACAAAATGCAGATTCTAAATTACAGGAGGTTCAAAGGTACATGGCAAAAGGTATGATCCCACTTGTTCAGTTGGCTGATCTTTGTGCTAAAACTGAGCCTCTAGACCCTGTTAAAACAAGGGCTATGCTGACAGACTCGTTATGTCTTTTGGGTACTGCATTTCGTAGTTTTTCTCAGAGACGTAGGTCTATTATGAGACCAAACTTTAATGAAAGGTTTAAGCCTATCTGTAATAATGATGTTCCAGTTGATAATTTGTTGTTTGGGACTGATGGTATGAAGAAATTGAAGGAGTTGGGAGATTTTACCAAAATGCCTATGACAATTAAGTCTAAATATCTAGGTAAATCTAAGGTTTATGGTTCTGGTTTCAATTACTATAACAGTAACCATGGAAATTTAAACTACAAGGGCCCTGTCATGGGACAGGGCAACAGATTTCCAACTCCTCAGAGAGGCAGGAGCAGAGGGTCTTACAGAGGAACCCCAAGAGCTGCCAGGGGCAATTACAACCGTTATTAAAACCTTCTGTTGAAAAGGTGAGAAATCTTAATAGTTCTGAGTGGTATAAAATTACTTCAGATCTATGGATTTTAGATACTGTAAAAAATGGCTATCAGATAGAATTTGAAATCTTGCCGAAGATTTCATCAGTAATGAGGGAAATTAATTTCTCCACTGATAAAGCTAAGGTTGTCACTGATGAGGTTAATAAACTGCTAGCAAAAGGAGCTATTTTAAAGGTTGATCCTGTTGAAGGGCAATTCATATCAAATATATTTCTTGTTCCCAAGAATGATGGAACTTTGCGCCCAGTTATTAATTTAAAAAATCTGAATACGTTTGTCAAATATCAACATTTCAAACAGGAGAACATTTCTTTTGCATTAGATCTGATTAATAGAAATGATTTTCTAACATCCATAGATCTTACTGATGCATATTTTAGTTTAGGTATACACAAGGATTTTAAGAAATACTTGCGTTTTTCTTGGAATAACAATTTATATGAATTTCAAGTTTTGTGTTTTGGTCTGGCATCAGCACCTAGAGTTTTTACCAAAGTATTAAAACCTGTTTATGCTTTCTTTAGAAAACTTGGCATTAGATGTATTTATTACATTGATGATTCTCTTTGTGTGGATAGTAATTTTGATGATTGTCAGCAAAAAACTGTATTTATGACAAATCAATTAGATAAATTGGGTTACAGAGTCAATTTTAAAAAGTCTGTTCTTGTACCTACAAAACGAATAGTTTTCTTTGGTTTAATTATTGATACAGTTGTCTTCAAAGTCTTTTTGACTGAAGAAAAAAATTGATAAAATTGTCTCCCTTGGTAAATTGTTGTTAAACAAAGAAAGGGTTTTAATACGCTGTTTAGCTTCTTTTATTGGATTAGTAGTTCATGCCTTCAATGCGGTGACTGTTGGTCCTTTGCATTATAGATCTTTGGAACGTGACAAAATCTCAGATTGTCTAGTTCTAATGGTGATTTTGATACTGAGACAAATTTATCTGAAATTGCAAGAAAGGATATTTTATGGTGGGTTTCCAATTTGAAAAAATTCAATGGAAAGTTAATTAGACCAAATACTGTTGATTTTTGGATTGAGTGTGATGCCTCAATAGAGGGTTGGGGCACAAAATTTGGTGATAAATTGGTTGGTGGTAGATGGAACAAAGAGGAAACACAAAATCATATAAATTTTTTGGAATTGATGGCTATTTTTTATTCCCTTCAATCTTTTTTCTCCAAAGAGAAATCACTGCATATAGGCATTTGCTCAGACAACACAACAGCAGTGGCTTATATCAATGAAATGGGTGGAATGGCATCACCCTTGTTGGACGAGTTATCTTCTAAAATTTGTTCTTGGTGTTTTGACAGGGACATTTTTACATCAGCTCAACATATTCCTGGTTCGCATAACTTTGATGCAGACCATATGTCGAGAAATTTTACTGAGGCCACAGAATGGAAGTTAAAACCTGAAATTTTTACAAGAATATGCAGGCATTTCTTTGAGCCTGATATTGATCTCTTTGCATCTCATTTAAATGCTCAGCTAGAAACATTTGTCTCATGGTCATATGACCCACAGTCCTCATATACAGATGCATTTTCTATTTCATGGTCTGATTTCAATCCTTATATATTTCCTCCTTTTAGTTTGATAGGAAAGATAATAAATAAGATTGTGCATGATAATGTTAGAAATGCAATTTTAGTTATGCCTTTTTGGCCTTGTCAAAGTTGGTATTCATTATTGTTATCAGTGTTAATTTCTTTGCCAGTTAGGTTGCCAAGACACCAGGATCTAGTGACCATGCCTCACTCAGGACAGTGTCATCCTTTTTTGAAAAGACTGAATTTAATCGTTTGTCTTGTATCAGGACAGCACTCCTTAGTAAAGGATTTTCCGAAAGATCTATTGAAGTTATCACTGCCTCTTGGAGACAGACAACTAATAGACAATATGAGTATGCTTGGAGGAAATACTTATTTTGGTGTGATAAAAGGAATGTTAATCCCATTTGTCCAATTGAGAAGGACATAATTGAATATATAAACTTTTTGTTGGAGAAAAAATTTTCATTTTCTGTAATTAATACTGCCAAATCAATGTTGACTCAGACTTTACCGTTTTTTGGAGTTGATGTTAGCAACTTTCATTATTTGGAGCGTATGCTCAAAGGATGTTACAATTGTAATCCGCCAGGAGTGCGGTATGTACACATGTGGGATGTTCAGATTGTTTTACGGTATCTTATTACTTTATACCCTTTGGAAAAACTTAGTTTGAAGTTTTTGACTTTTAAGTTAATAACTTTAGTTGCTTTAATTACTGCAGCAAGGTCTCAAATCTTAGCTGCATTGGATTTGAACCATGTTAGGTTTTATGATGGAGATAAGAAGGCTATATTTTTGATTCAGAAGCCCATGAAGACTTCTAGACCTGGTATACCATTACCTAAGGTGACTTTACACAGTTATGTGAAGCCTGAATTATGTGTTATTAAAACTCTTTTATATTACATTGAGAAGACAGGAGATGTCAGAAAGACATCCAAGTTGTTTATTTCATATGTTACTTTTAGTGAAGTTACTACATCAACTTTAGCTCGTTGGATTAAAACTGTATTATTTCTGGCTGGTATTGATACTTCTGTGTTTAAAGCACATTCAGTACGCAGTGCTGCTACATCGACAGATTTTGCATCCGGTTGTACAATGAAAGAAATTTTTTCAACTGCAAACTGGACTAATGCTAAAACTTTTCACAAGTTTTATGATAAACAAATTGATCAAAATCTGGATTTTGCTAATGCTGTTCTGTCTTTGACATAATTGTTTTATCATAGTATTAAATTTTGTTTATTTGAAGTTTGTGTCAACTCTTTAAACAAGCTATGTAATTACTTCGAAGAAACGAAGGCGAATATGATTAAGAATGTACCCTCATCCAAGCATACCCAAGGGGTGTGAAGGATGAGGGTCATTCTTTGAATAGAGCCTGAGGCTCGAGAAGTAATTACATCCACACCCATGACCCACCCTTTATGTTTGTAAGTGTCTGTTGACAACAATCTCTTTAAAGAATGATTGTGCTGCACGAGAAATGGGTTTATATACGAGGTCACTATATGTCAGGTCAGTATTTAGGATGCTTACAGGTATTCTATAGTCTTTTTCTTTTAACGGAGATTATACTGTAACGCTTCAATGCTCATAGAGAACTAAAGCTATGTAATTACTTCTCGAGCCTCAGGCTCTATTCAAAGAATGACCCTCATCCTTCACACCCCTTGGGTATGCTTGGATGAGGGTACATTTTGCCAAGATACTGACTTGTACTTATGGATTATTTATGTTTTTTGATGCATTTTCTTGTCACAATCTCGTTGAAGGGCGACAGCCCTGAGATGACTAGAAGATGCATCAAGTTTCAATAAACGTAAATAATCTGTTTATCGCTGTTTTGTAACATTGTGACATCATTGTGTTTACTTAACAACGTCTTGACAGCGAGGTGAGATGGGCCCATCTCACGCTAGTACGGTGAGATCGGATAATACCGCACATAAAGATCAATGGAAAATAGCAATAATTTGTTGTAAGCTTGATACATTTAAAGAAAGCATTTATTTGCCATAATTGGTCAGCTGTTTTAGATCAGAATTATTTTGCAAATTACCTTAACAAGCTCTTACCAGTTTACTAATAAATTTGTATATGGCTGCATTTACAGTAGAAATTACAAATATTAAGGATTTTAGAACATGTACAGTCATGTTTTATTCAAATAAATCGTTCTTAGTAAAAAAAAGTTCTAATGTAAAAATGCCACTCAATACTTTCAACAACAAGTCAGATTTAGGATAGAAGCATTTATTAGAAAGGTACAGGGAAAAAGAAATTGTAAAATTTCCAATTTAAAAAATTAAAAATTAATTGGTTTTCTATAATGGGCTATTAATACTTTTGTAAGATCTTGTTAAAATTAGTCATTAAATTAACCTTTTAGTAGCTAAAATATTTGTGTGACTTCGTGCAACTAAAAATGGCTTTAAGGAATATTTAAATCAATGTAAAAACGAATTTACCCATTTATTGGGCACAGTTACAGACAATCAATTCATTTTAGACTGTTGCACGTGTGAATTTTGTTACTAACAATTTGCTTATTTAATTGTCTCATTTTTTTTTACAGATTGTAGGTGTTCACGATGACAGACTAGGAGAAGAAATATTTGCATTCGTTGAATTGAAGGACGGTCACACTTGTAGTGAAGATAACATCAAGACTTATTGCAAGGATAAGGTATCTATATGTCAAATCCATACTGGTATTACATTTTAAGCTTATAGTTTGTCTCTTTACATTTGTGGATAAAGTTAACATTATGAATTCATATTTTTACATAATAATTGTATTTTGTTAAATTAATATTTTAATTACACCTGTTACTGAAATTTGTGAACGATTAAACACATTTTAAAATTAAATCTTTTAAAAACTTTTTTCTATTAGGTTTTGTTGCTTTATTTGATCGGCTACAATAGAGTTCGTGTTTATAACAGACAAACATAACCACAGAATGCTTAAGACAAACTATGAGTCAGTGTACATGTACAATTGAACATTTGTTGAAGTTTACAGGTAAAAAATTATCTTGGACCATAGAAATCACAGCAACCATATGGAAATGAAATGGATTTTTTGTTATTTGTTCTTATGTTTTTATACTAAATGTGCTTGAAGGAAGTTAAATGTGAATAAACAAATAACTGAAATTCATGTTTTACATATATTGTTTGCAGATGGCAAGGTTTAAAGTTCCAAGATATGTGAAGTTTGTGAATGAATTTCCGCTGACAGTTTCTGGCAAAATTAAGAAATTTGAGCTGAGAGAAATTGCTAACAAAGAACTTGGAATTAAGGAATGATATTTAGAGTTGTAGTTATTTTTGTACTATTTAAAAGCTAAATTTCTATGCATGTACTTTATAACACCATTGACTGGTATTATGTATTAAAATGTGTGTATTTTTAATGAACACAATGTTAAGTTTTACTAAGTGGTATTACTGTTTGGATAAATAAAATTAGTCACTATATAGTAGAATAACCACTATCAATCTAAATTAAATTTTGTATTGTAAAATGTTGTTCGTTGCTTGCCATGATAAACATGATATATCTACCTCCCCATATTCTGTGGTATTTAATGGTGGAATAACATTTTTTTATTCTTTTTTACAACTATTGTAATAAAACCTAAAGTAAAAACCAAACAACAGAAAAAAGTGCATTAGTTTTCTTAGCCCTTTTGAACTAGACCTCAGGTAAAGGCAAGGTGTGCTTCAATTGATAATTTTTGTTTTCTAATTTAAATTATATGACTTGACTGATATGTATTTATATTTTTAAATTCTTATATATTTATTTTGAATAAGACATATGTCCTACAGGCTTTATTATTATGTTGCAGAATGAAATAATGTTTACATTCACATTGCCGAAAAAGTATTATCAATTGTCTCTTGTTTTTATTTTTGCACATAACTTTTATATCTGAATTAGTGGATATTTTGAATTTAGTATAAATTTATTTATATAATAATATAGATAAACATAATCTAGTCAAAGTTAATACAGTAGAAGCCCCTAAAGTGTGTGTATTGTGGCAAACCGCACCAAACCTATAAAAAGTAGAAACAAAGATTCTTTGACTTCATAGACTTTTTTGGCATTTTTATTATGTTTAACCTACAAGGAAAAAATCAATTCGTTTTCTAAAACTTGAAATTAAGTTACCCAACCATCTGCATCTGAGGTTCGATAACTAAAACTCCATGCAAGTTCAGCGATGAAAATTGGCATGATTGAACCAAACTCAATATAAAGCCTGTCTAATTATAAGTAGCATTATCATACTCGTAAGTAACATCATAAATCATGGAATCCGATGCTAGTTTATATATAATTCTTTATTAAAAATCAAGGACTGCACCACATTAAGCTGATGAATGGTTATTTGAACTACTTCCTGGTTGTTAAGTAATACATGAGTTGTTCAATCTTTCGGCCCAGTAAGTCAGTTGACACTTCACTTCCCTGTACTAAATTCCACCAAAGATATTGCTTGTACTTATTATGAATTCAGTTACACCTTGTTTATTTTGATTGGTAATATGGCAGTGACCAAGCTAATTTAGTTAAGTTACGTGTAGCATTTTGAAATATAACATTCATCTCTAGTTTGATACACATTGATATAAAGATAAAACATCCTTAGCTTAATATAGCATGTCTGTTTTCTAACTCCATACTTGGGTAATGTGTTGTAATTCTTTTCCTAATGCAACATGTGTTCACATACATGTATTTTAATGTTCAATGCATAAAATTTATGATTTTATACATAATTAGAGGAATGATGTTACATATGTGCATAAAATGGGAAATAACTTTCTGCAATTTACAATTGTCAGGTGGTACTACTGTGCAATGTAAAACCTACTGTTTTATATTTGTAAAATAATAATATTGTTAAATTTTCTTTTGATATAATTATAATTGATTGATTGATTGATTGATTGGTGTTTTAACGCCACTTTCAGCAATTTTTCAGCTATTTCATGGCGTCCAGTTTTTATTGGGGGAGAAAGCCGGAGTACCCGGAGAGAACCCCCGACCTGCGGTAGGAAAACTGGCAATCCTTGTCAATTAAGATTGGAGTCGAGTACACCCTGTCTGCAGTGAGAATCGAACCCAAAATCTCAGTGTTGACAGACCATGTGATCAATAGTAGACGAACTACCTTGACCACTCGGCCACCGAGGCCCCCGATATAATTATATTAAATGTACAAAGTGGTAATCTGATTTTGCTTGCCTTTATTCATTCTGGAAAGTATTTAATATTGAAATTAAGTTTGATCATGGCATTATATGTAATATAAGTTTCAAAATAAAGTTTCACAACCCTACCAAATTATGAGAACAAGCTTCAATGGGTTGCAGAATGAGAGCTGTCCTCTTGAAATGTATTTGTAATTTTACAATAAATTTTTTGGCTCCTCCACATAAAAATAATAGTGGTTAATCAAGTATTTTTTTAAGTGGACTGAATCATCTGTACTCCTGTTGTCAGTTATTGAATTATGTTAGTATTTAAACCCCCTGCAAACTTGTTTTGGGGGGGGGGTTATATAGGCATCACCCTGTCTGTCTGTCCACATCCCTGTAAGCACAACTCCTAAACTGCTTGATGAAATTTAATGAAACTTAGCATAAAGGAAGTACATTATATGTAGATGTGGATGAAGGATTTTTATTGACCAGCGATATCATTAAGGGGATATAATTGGACTTGGAAAGCAAAGCGGGGGGTATCCCTTTGTGAGCATGCTCACTGTCCACACTTGTTTCAGTTTAGAAAAGTTTACAGAACTGGAAGAAGAAACAAAAATTATCCTATGTCTGTTATATATATAGCAAAGTTTGAAATGTAGAAGTAATGTGAATTCAGATAAAATGTTTGTCAAATCACGTGTTTTTACATGAAAAAGTGGTTGCAATATATCATTTTATATGAATAAATGTTTACATCCTGTTATAATATTCAAAGTAAACCTGCCAAATTGATATCTATTTATGTATACTTATGTTGTTTTTTGGCATGTGGATCAGTCAGTTTATTTTTTATTATAGTAATAGTAATTTTCTTTTAATAAGAAGGTAACTTTAAGACTTATATTTCAGTACCTTTTATGATTGTGTTTTATATCAGCTGTACCAATGCTATTATTGATTACTGTTTTTGTTAAGTCTTCCAGGGGAATAGAAAATTATCATATGTGAAATGTCGTATATTCATATAGTTCATAAGTTGCTCAAAACATCTAGAACCACAATATTAAGAGATATATAATATATTTCAAAAGAACAGATTTTATTGTCAACGAATTGTATAAATTATAATCAGTCTAATTTGTTTGATATTATACTATATTATTTTATATACATATAATTTAAAATACATAAAAATGTATATGTATGTTTATCGGCTTGTGTACTGCAAGAAATTGTTGAAAATTCCTAAATGATTATATTGGATTTTAGAGGACTATTATGTTTAAAGATGGCTTATATTATAATATAACTTCAGATAAATGAATACATTTTTGTTACAATTATATACAAGAATAAAAATAGCTATTGAGCTGATAATCAGCACATTGCTTGAGGTTAGGATTTTTATACCCCCGCTCGACAGAGTCGGGGGTATATAGTGGTCCTCATGTCCGTCCGTTCGTCCGTCCACATTTGGTTTCCGGATGATAATTCAATAAGTTTACATCCGATTTGAATGAAACTTTGGGATATTGTTATATATCAGGTTGGTAAGAAGCCTATTGATTTTGGTGGAAATCTATCAAATTTCAAGGTCACAGTCCACGAAAAACTTTAGAAATTTTTACAAAATGCGGGGGTATTAGTGATCGCTAGATCGACTTTGTCTAGTTTTACCCGGATTTTAAAGCAGAAATATGACCTTAACGATCACTAACCCACCCGGATTCCGTTTTCAACCTAATTAATATAAAATAACTTAAATTATCTTGATTTAAATTATTTAAAACTTGACCGGAAGGGTTTTTTGTCTTCAAAAATTGAATACGATTTTTCAACTTTGGACTCAATTTGTAAAAACATACAAAACTCCGGTCGAAATTGGTTAATATATTCCTCTAGTAAATTTTACAGCAAATCCATTGATATATAACTCAATTTTATTTATGAAAGGGAAAGTTGTCAAAAATTGACCGGAAGGGTGGTCCGTTGGAGTATTGCGTACAGTGAAATTTCAACTTTGGACTTAATTTGTAAAATCATGCAATTTTCCGGTCAAAATTGGTTAATATATTCCTCTAGTAAATTTTACAGCAAATCCATTGATATATAACTCAATTTTATTCATGAAAGGGAAAGTTGTCAAAAGTTGACCGGAAGGGTGGTCCATTGGAGTATTACCTGTAGTGAAATTTCAACTTTGGACTCAATTTGTAAAAACATGCAATACCCCGGTCTAAATTAGTTATTAGATTCCTCTAGTAAATTTTATATCGAATCTATTGATATATAAATCAATTTTATTCATGAAAAGAAAAATTGTCAAAAGTTGACCGAAAGGGTGGTCCGTTGGAGTATTGCGTAGGCGATTGTTATGTTTCTCCCGTTGTTTTATTTGAGGAATCTCCTTTAATACCTTTTTTAATTCATGAGAGAAAACATGCTAAATGGCACGAGAGTTTGTTTACTTTTCTTAAATTAAAAAATACCTAGGCTTGACAAAAAGAAAATTCCTTTCGTTCTTGTTTCCCAAATTGTCCAATTATGTTTTGTTAGAATCATTTAAAAGAAGACTTCAAATTTTGGCTGAAAGGACGAGTGGTGTCCGACAACATAAAAGTGTTCATTGACTCCGAGAGCGAAGAAGAGTTTTCTAATTTAAGGATTAAATATACTTTAAAGTGCCCCCCCCCCCCCCCCGAAGTTTTAGAACACTATGACAAACAAATATCCCAGGCTATAATTAATCACTCAGGTTGATGGCTTATTGAAAAATATCCGGGCATGTATGATCCTTATTCGGAAAAAACTAATAATCTTTCAGAAAGTATGAAATGCTGTTTTAAAAAGAGAAAAGGGTTGGAAAGAACTTCCTGTAGATCTTTTAGCCTTAAGACTTTATTACATGCAAAACCTTTAAAATTTTGAAATATTAAGAGGCCGGTCTGGAGTTGGTAACTATCACTTGAAAAAAAAAAGTTTAACAGGGCTTTTATCGAACCATCTGATTGTATTATCCCTAAAAGAATAGTTTGTCCGGACGAAATCATTGAATATATCAAAAGTGAGAAGCCTGTGTCATCAAAAAGAGAAGTTGACTATTAATTAATTATGACGAAATTAATGAAACAACAGTAAGCCAACAGGTAATTAACAAACTGCCAGATGACACGGTATTTGACGAGGCTAATCAACACTGTAATCAACCTGTAGTTCAATTTCCTGCCTTTGACGTGAATTGAAGTAGTTCGTTTTATTATTGACAATAATTAAATAACTTTAGTTCCTCAACAAGGGGCATTTATTGTCCACGGTAGAAAGGGAAAATATTGTGTTACACTATTTCTGAAAGTAACATGTTGGTGCGAATCCACTACTACATATGTTACCACATTTTGGCGGCAAAGATGAGCATAGGATTAGAACCAGTAGAAAAAAAACAGAGTTATTAATTTAAGGGCATTGTGCCACCATACATTGTCTAAAAGTGTAAAAAGAAAATTTATAACAAATCCTGTAGGAAACATCCAAGATTTAATGATAACGAAATTGAATTCAAACCAGCTCCAGATTCGGCCTTTTCGTTAAACACTCCTCTCAAAATTGAGGTTAAAATCAAAACACCATCAACAGTAGAAAGCTCGAAATCTTTAAAAACTCAAAAAAAATCAAAACTCGTTCTCTCCCGTAAATCGAACAGACAAATAAATTTCAGTTTAATAAAAGAAGAAACAGCATGTAATAATGTACGTAGAGCTCCAAAATATGTTTCAAGAAACAAAGATGCCGTTGAACAAAATAAAAACCAGCCCGTAAAAAAATAGAAGATATTTTGTAGAGAAAACTAACTGTATTAATGAACCTATTTCGGATTTGTCAGATTCTACAACATTACCTTGGGTGGGAATTTGTACACAACATCATAAACAATCAATATTAACTAACGAACATTTATGTTCAGACATAATCATAACTGCTCAAAATATACTTAAATCCCAGTACCCAGAAATAAACGGGTTTCAAAATACCACATTAGCACCAGTTAAAATATAGGACAGGTGGGCAAGAAACTGTGGTTTTAAATTTCAAAAATCACCATCATGTCAAATTCACCATCACGGTCGAGTCGAAATCATTGGGTTTTGTCAATGCAAAATTCTAAAAATGAAATTTATATTTTGGACAGTTTATCATTAAAAATTACCACATGTTTGGAATATCAAATTTACGGCAAAGATCAGACTCAACTTGCTAAAATGCGTGAAACGCAGAGGCACAACGGAAACGTTGATTGCGGTCCGTCCGTTTGCAATTGCAAGTGCCTTGAAATAAATAAATAAATAAATAAATAAATAAATAAATAAATAAATAAATAAATAAATAAATAAATGAATGAATGAATGAATGAATGAATGAATGAATGAATAAATAAATAAATAAATAGTTTTTGAAATGGTATTAAAAACAAGCATAGCGGGGAAATCTGTAGCATTATGCAAGAAATGAAAATAATAATTTGTTGCACAATGATTCCACCGCCTGATGAGATCTGTTAAGGGATCGAAATGGTTGTTGTAATGTTAGACATTAAAACATTATTTCAAAGTAGAATACATTTCAACATTTCATATTTTGCAAAATTTCGTTTCATATATAATATATTGAATTATATATCTTTGTAATTCAATATTTTGAAGCTGTTGACAATTAATGGCTTATTAATTAATAGCTGACATGCGAATTCAAAACATCGTGGAAAAGAAATTCCAACAAATGTGTCCTATGGCTGATTTTTTCACAGAACATGCATCCAATCCGGTTAACTTTTTACAACTTTCCCTTTTATGAACAAAATTATGTTATATACCTATGGGTTTGCTATATAATTTACTAGAGGGATATATTAACCAATTTTGACCGGAGTATTGCATGTTTTAACAAATTGAGTCCAAAGTTGAAATTTCACTGTACGCAATACTCCAACGGACCACCCTTCCGGTCAACTTTTGACAACTTTCCCTTTCATGAATAAAATTGAGTTATATATCAATGGATTTGCTATAAAATTTACTAGAGGAATATATTAACCAATTTTGACCGGAATATTGCATGTTTTAACAAATTGAGTCCAAAGTTGAAATTTCACTGTACGCAATACTCCAACGGACCACCCTTCCGGTCAACTTTTGACAACTTTCCCTTTCATGAATAAAATTGAGTTATATAGCAATATATTTGCTATAAAATTTACTAGAGGAATATATTAACCAATTTTGACCGGAGTATTGCATGTTTTTACAAATTAAGTCCAAAGTCGAAATTTCACTGTACGCAATACTCCAACGGACCACCCTTCCGGTCAACTTTTGACAACTTTCCCTTTCATGAATAAAATTGAGTTATATATCAATGGATTTGCTTTAAAATTTACTAGAGGAATATATTTACCAATTTTGACCGGAGTATTGCATGTTTTAACAAATTGAGTCCAAAGTTGAAAAATCGTATTCAATTTTAGTAGAGAAAAAACCCTTCCGGTCAAGTTTTAAATAATTTAAATCAATATAATTTAAATTATTTTATATTTATTATGTAGAAATTGTTTTTATCTTTCAGAATCCGTTTAAATTACATCGATATGTTTATCCGTTCGAAAGTTATAGGCAAAAATATACCAAAAAACCCTTCCGGTTTTTCCACCCTTCCGCAGATTAGGGTCTCCCGTTTTCGAGTTAAAATATACGATACATCACAAGAAAAAAACTTACAACTCCGGCATATATATAGAAAGGTTTGTATATTTGTTTATTTACCATTGTGGCCTTCAACTTCTGAAATAGCTTTTCATTGGGGATATTTAAATATGTTTATTGTTATCTCTATGATTTTTAAAGCCATTAATGCCTATCTTCTTTCTTTGCGTCCGTCGTCATTCACACGCAGACAGGAGATTGAGCTCTAATTGCAAAGTCTCTTTTTGAAAATACCATATTGTTTAATAACATTTTTAACAAATCCATGAATGTTGCAATCTTCTTATATTGTAGCTTTCTTTTGATTGGGTACAGTTCGCAACACGTTAATTATTTACCTCCCACACACACATCAAAGAAAGAAAACGCTAATGTTTCTTGTCTCTGTATTTCGTTTGATAATTGTTTAAAAAGTTGTTTCTTATTGTTTTTTGCTCAGTTTCCGTTCTACCTTACATACATCTTTAGGAGTTAAATGCGTCGAATATCTTTTTTTAAAGATAGTACTTGTTTTTCTTGTTTGTCGGTGAAAAATGTTTTTTGTCGGTAAAAAAATGCTTCTTGTCGGTTCTTGACGGTTCTTGTCGGTAAATAGGGAGACCGATAGGAAATGCATAAATTGATGTAGACGTACCAAAGCAAAGTGCATGGGAAAGACCAATACGGGATTTTGCACTTGATGCACTCAATACGAGGTTATTAGACGGGGTGTTCAAATACGGGTCGGCCACTTCCTGTCATATACAATATGCAAAAATCTGATTATTTAGCCACAAGTATATGATAAAAGACCTTATACTCTTTATGTTTAGATATGCGTACTTATACACACGATTTTGCAAGACTAAGTTTTCTAACAGTCGTTGAAGGCATCGCTCCGATTGGTAGAATTATAGCATGTTATATGTATCTACCGATAAAAAAAGTTTTGTTAAAACGAAGCCATCTGTTAATTAATGTAATAGCTCCAGCTATGGGTTAAGTTACTGTTTGAATTGATGTTGGCTTTGCAGTATTTCAAATATATTCAAGACGAGAACAAGTGAACAAACAATAAATCAATGGAAAAATGTGTGGTATAGGACGTAGGGAATAAAAGTTTGACTGGCACTAGAAAAGTATTGAGTAATGGGCAGGGGCGGATAATTTTGCCTTTTACAGCGGCTACAATGAGCCTACTTTTTTGGATATCTACAAAAGGGGTCTTATATAGTGCATGGAGTAATTAACCTATTTCCTATGCTAATTTTAAATTGGCTCCTTCTTAATCTCTAACTTCTCTACGAAGTAAGACAAGAGCTTTTATTATAAGTGAAGCCAGGGTTGATCGAACCATATAAAGAATATGTCTAGAAAAATGACGTCTAATGCGGACAGTAACTTAGGTGTGCACTCACTATAAAAAATTCCAAACTAGTTTGATTGTGTTGGGAGGACAAATTTATTTAATGTAATATAAGTGAATCCAACCCTGGTTTTAATCCAATCGGAGCTGCTCTATCTGTTCTATACTCCGTAACACTACGCTAAGGCAGGGACAGTCTATACTAAGTATTGTATACTGAATCCTAGTCAACTCGTACCTTACCAACTCGTACCTTTGCATTATTCGTAGAATGAAATGGGACACAAAATTGCTGAAATTATGTTAAATTAAAAAATTATTATTTCCTAATATTTATTATCATATTAATTGTACAGCACTAATGCACAAACAAAAACAGAGCAAGCAAACAAAACCATAAAAACACAAGACAATTTTAAAACAAGATGCATATCTCATAAGACATATATTTTAAAATCGGCGCTTATGTAACACCAGTCTTTGGTAGTCTATAGCCACTATAAACAGTTATATTATATATATTTGAATATTATAAACAGTTTGTATTTAATTTAGGCGTATTGTGATGATCCATTCAACTGTCCACACTGCCGCACAAGTTGGCTAGCGGCTAGAATACAAATCCCACTTCTTAAAAAATTCCGCCTGTATGTATTTCGTAGTGAATCTCTGCTGCCGACTAAGTTTGGATTCAGTAATAATTTTTAGTTGTGTGGGTAGAAGAGCAGCTTCTTCTTGTAGTTTTGGAACTGGCAGATAAAAAAGCTTCTCATCGGCGTATCTCTTGTTAATGCGATAATGCCACCCTTCAACATCGTTGTTCGTACTGGTGGGTTGACTGTAAACAGTCCATGACTCGACAGGCTAAACATTATTAATCACTTCAGTAAAATCTTGAAATTGTTAAGTACACGACAAGAGAAAAATAAGCGGTCGTTATTAAAGGAAAGTTAAAAATAATAATTGGATCCCTTTCTTTGAAATTTATTGTTGAAAAAGCATAATCTATTTGCAACTCATGTACTAGTACCCAAATTTTAAAAGAAAGTTGTTCATAACGGTTGAAATATGCATTGAATTTGTTTTTTTTTTATTAAACTGCAAAATAATTGTAAAAGGTTAAAATATTTTACTGTATTTTTATCTAATATACAGTTTATATTTTTATTTAGAGCACTCTGTACAGAATATGCAGATTTACCATATTAATATGCAAAGGTACGAGTTGGTACGGTACGAGTTGGTCAAGGTACGAGTTGACCTGCACCCTAGTATACTTAGTATAGATTGTCCCTTGCTAAGGTGTGAATTCTGAGGTAGCCTCTTTTTTGAGAATTGGTTCTCAGCATTATAAGCTGACAAGAGTAAAACTTTAAACAAATTACTTACTGCCCAAACAAACTGCCTTGTCTCAGTATACTGCAAATATACAGGCGTATGACTGTATGACTAGTTAGCTCACTGTATGGTCAGGTTAGCTATTTTCATCATTTTGCTTTCGTTGTCATTGTACATTTCAATCTTTTTCTCTGAAACCATTAGGCCACTTGAAACCACACTTGGTCACAATGATCATTTTATGTTTTATTACCTGTACAAGTCAGGTGTGTGTCTTCGGTTACTGAGTGGCAAAGATAGTTAGTCTTCTACTATTGATTACATGCCTGTCAACACTAAGGTCGCGGGTTCGAGTCTCAGTGCGTGCATGGAGTGCTCGATTCCAATCTTAAAATAGTGTTTTTCTTCCGAAGGTCTGGGTTTTCATTAGGTACTCTCGACTTCCACTCCAATAAAAACTGGACGTCAAGATACGACTGGAAAATAACTGAAAGTGGCGTTAAACCCTCAATCATGAGGGATGCTATGTATCGTGCGAAATTTAAGTAATTTAAGCAAGTAACAATGTCCGTCATGACTGTATCTCCTTTTAAATTTGTATATTGACATTGTTATAATCTGTAAAATAGGAGGTAAAAAAACGTGGTAAGGATATAGAGAACAAGACATAATATGTACGCGTATATTCATAACACTGTTATGTAATTGGTCTACGCACTCCGGTATCAATTTAAATACTTATTACACCAAACTAACTATTCGTATTGGCTTACAATTTGTGAAATTGTTACAAAACTAACGGTTATCTCTTTGTTACACGGATTTATTTCAATATATCTGGTTCCTAATGTCTTCAATTTGTGGTATATTTTGTAGACTGCTTAGCTGGCTACAATTTTAATGATAAATATTGATAGCACGGCATGGATTCTCGTTCGCCTCATTATGCAGTTCTGGAAATCGACAGCATTTGTATTAAAAGGCTTTAACAACAACATTTTACAATTTATTTTAAAAAAAAGAACAATTTGATCTTTAAAGCATACACGAGAACGGTTCATTTATTCATTCGGGCACAATTATTTATAGATTCAAGCAAACTCGTAAAAATACTCAAACTCGCCACTTAACGTTTATTTTATGACTCTAATTATTTATCTGTGATAGTTGTTCATAAAAATCAATTCGGCAATTTATCGCAACTGTTTAATGATCTTTTCACAAAAGAATTTTGATAATAGGGTTTTAAAAGATGAATTACAGCGCGTACTCCTGCAACATACCGAATACTCGATCCACCTTTTTTGCCGAATCATGCTAATAGTTAAACAAACAAACACTAACTCCTTTACTGGAATAACAGGTGTATTTGATGATGACTATGACAATCTATGAACAACATTTTCGCTTGTCGTGTTACAACAGCATTCCGAAAGGCAGTGATAATCTACATGTAGTTCTGCTCTCTACATCCTGGTTTCTTACACTGAAAATATCAAACAAACACCAGTTAAACAGTAAATTCCAAAAGTAGACCTTATATGCTAACAATTTAAAAACAGTGATATGGCTTTGATAAAAAAAACCTAAATATCACTTAATTGCATAACCAAATATATGTCGAATATAAATATTGTTTGTATGAAGCGCTAGGGTTGAGATCATATAAATGATATAAGATGGACATATAATTTATTCTCTCACTGATTGCAATTTATGCCCTCAATTAAGTAGTTATTTATATTTCTTGACTATGTTGAATGATTAAATCGTGAGCGTTGTCTATGGATTATCCCCCCCTTACCTTTTTTTCATGTACCGGTAATCAATGAAGATCATGTTTGACAGACTTTTGATTTTATCTAAAGACCTATTATACTTATATTGCAATGCTTAATTGAAGATTAACTGATAAAGTTATGTTTTAAATGATAAAACCTAGAAGGGATAGACTACTGTAAACGTTATTGCAATTTATTTCACTATGAACGTTCTAATAATCGTGGGAGTCCATATCCCATGCTGAGTAGAAATATTGCAGATTTCAGGGGATCAAGATACTTTAATCAACAATACCCATGCTTATATTTCTAATTAAAAAGGGTATTTTTAAGGCAACGTTTAACACTTCAAACTGTACGAAATACACGTAGCAGCAATACTTGCACTTGTTTTGAATATAATGGTTTTTTTTCTTAATTTGAAAAATGTCGTAGTATTATCACTGGTAGCAGTTAGTATTTTCAGGGGCTGGTGCATGACAAAATCGGAAAAATATTCAAACATAATGTGAATGCAAGAACTTATGACCCAAAAATATAAATTGGCTAAGTGATAAAGCACAAGTATATATTGACTTTTGTCAATACGCGTAGGGTGTGCTCGACTTTAATCTTAATAAACATGGATTGCCAGTTTTCCTATTGAAAGTCGGGGTAGTCTTCTGTTGCGCGGCCTTCTTCCACCAAAAAAAAAAATGACGCCAAATAGCTGAAAAATTACTGAAAGTGATTTTAATAACCATCAAAAACAAATAAAAGATATTTATTTTTAAATATGACACCTCATTTGAATTATATATACTTACGGTTGTCTAAATGAACCAAGCATGTTCCGTATAGCAGCGGGCTTGTGAATAGTTCGTTTAAAAACTGGATATTCACCTAAATTTACTTTAGCGGGACTCTGAAAATTACAAACTTCTTTTACTAAGGCTTTTGTCATTAACGGTTCGGTATGTTCATCAATTTCGTTTATAGTTTGTTGGCATCGAATTTTTAGTTTTGTTCCATGATCTATCATTTTAGAAAGCATATTTCTATTTTCAGCCATTTCTTTCAGATTACTATCTCTTCTTTCTTTCATTTCATTGATAAGTTCGTCTGCTGCGTCGTCTATTTTGCGTTTTAACTCTTCCTGAGCCTTTTTAATGTCGGCAACGGTTTCTTTTTCTTTGAATTGGTAAGTACTTTGAAAAGTGTCCGATGTTTTTATATGTTCTTGGATAACCTCGGCTTCTTTCGTTATATATTCCATGAAATCGACTAAAAGATTTCGCTGAATTTCGGATGCAGCCGGTAGAGATCTAAATTTATGAAATTTATGTACATCATTTAAACATTTTCTACATAGAAACTGCGAACATTCCATACAATAATTGTCAACAAATTCTTTGAGATGAACCTCGCATTGACGGCGTTTAGCTTCAGCTATTAGAATTTCCGGTGTTTTTATCCTATGTCCCCTAGAAACCGTACTTTTCAAATGAATCGACTGACAATTTTCGCACATGAACTGGTTGCATTGAATACAGAAATGGTCACCAGTATTAGAAGAGCATAAATCACAGTTTCCGAACGCAAACTTTCTCCTTGCAATTGGTTCGACATGGGCATTCATCGTTGTGTTCTCCCGGGTAACCGGATTAGGTTTACTCATGTTGAATATTTTGCAATGTCACAAAAACACTCATTTAAACACTTTTGATGTACAACATCATCAAGATTACGCGTTCTATATCATTTCAAACAAAATGTGTGTGTTGACGACGATCACCGTGGTAGCCACACAGATAATTCCTATACATTCTGTGCTGACGTTCACCGATATATATCGAAATTGTCGCCTTTGTTTTAACCTATGTCAAAATCTATTCAAAAGTACCTACGCGTGTCATTTTAAAGTTTTATAAAGAATCGTGTTAAACCATAGTCAATGTGCATTGTGTGTAAATCTTGAATAAGTAAATTGAACTGTTAGTTTGATATTAATATCAGTTAAATGTCTACCGCTACATGTAGCAACATTTAATTAACTTAGAATTGATTTATTGGAATGACTCTATTCTATCTAGTCGTCATGTACAAGAAAAGTACGGTGAATAAGAAAATTATTTCGATTTAATTAGTTAAGATCGAGTATGTACTACTTATACAATAGTTGCTTATATAGAGGGCATTGTCATGATATCTTGACTGCACAAGGGAGAGTGGTATTGCCTGAAACATTGATAATGCCCGAGCCAAAGGCGAGGGCATTATCAATGTTAAAGGCAATACCACTGTCCCGAGTGCTGTCAAGTATCATGACAATGCCAGCTATATAAGCAACTATTATATTTATTTTATTGAAGAATAAGGAAACCATGTGTTTTAGACTGTATTATGTATTTGTAGCTGCTTGCTATATGATTTGAATGTGGGCCTCATGATATATCATTGTTTGGCATTTTTAGGATATACACAGTTAGTTTTCTAAACTTTATGATATTTTTCCCTCATTTGGGTTGTACATGTACATATATTTTTTTTATAAATTTAAAATAAACAGTTTCATGTTTCTTGTTACTGAGAGGGACTTACCACTATGTGATAAAGCCCGTGGGCGTTATCACGGCGTTATAATGCCCTTATGTCAAATAACTGCAAATTAATTAATAAAAGCTGATCTTGGTTTATCCAATTGAAACAAAACATAATTTTACTGATATGAAATAATAAGTTTTATTAACAATTACATCAAATATATGTGTATTTTGACCGACAAAAATGTGCTATTGTATGATGTTGTAATTTGCTTTGTCTTTTGTATATTTGGTTTGAAAGCCACTTTCGTTTTTTTTCAGTTACATCATGACTTTCAGTGTTTAATTGGACGAGGGGGTGAGGCAGAAGTATCCGATAAGAAACTGACATTAAACTTTTAATCGATGTCAGTTGGATTTGTTTGTGAGTTTTTTGTTGTTTAAGCCACTTTTAGCAATTTTTCAGCTATATCATGGCGTCCAGTTTTTGGAAGAGGAAGCCAGATCGTGTCAATTGGAAGTACAATACGAGTTCATCTTGCAGAAAGTCAACTCGAACTTATGTTGATACGACAGTGATAAAAAATATATAGCTAACGAACACTGATGTTCAATTCAGTCATATTATGCATAAAACATAAAGAAAACGTAACGCCCACTAATGTTTGTATCTAATCTGTAGGAATCGTATTCAACCCTCTTTTAATGGACATCTTGTGGTGTTTTTCTCTATAATATCAACTACAATTATTATGTATGTATCTTTTATGATATTGTTATTCGTTTGTTATGAAAGAAAATAATACATGTATTAAGACAATTGAATTTTCAATGTTATCTTATGTCGATGAAAGTAAAGCATACGTCTATCAAAAGGGAGCGATAACTTCTTGACGGTCAGAAATACAAGTCTTATAACCGTAACTTTTGAAGAAATGTTTTAACATGTCTCATAATAAAACCAGAATATAGATTGACTTGAACTTAGAAATAATTCCTGTCTTGTTGTCAAATAATATAAATTATTTAAGGATCGATTTTTTCGATATGCTGCTAAATTCACCCTTCTAAATCATAGGCGATCTGTTAATAGTTTTAACGAAGTTTTTGCTGAGATCATTTTTCCGAAAACATAATTAGTATATATTAAACGTAAGATATTTAATATGATTGGACCTTATCAATTGATCTGTTATTAATATATATTAATGTGAGGATACTTACTACCTGTTGATTGGGTAGTAAGAGATACAAGGTCACGATATCAATGATCATATTGATACTATACAGGTGTAATGCATTTATTTAAGTCATTTAAATATGAAATAACAGAAATGGATTTAAATACTATGTGGTTTACAAATTTTAAGCAACAGTATAATGGCTGACATTCATCAACAAATATGACTATTGTTTTCCAAATTTGTTACGGACCATTGTTCAACATTATGATTGATAAGTGAAGTACTAAGATATTCGAATAAAATTTTTCTTCAACAAGTGTATCATCGCAGCTTTTGTCGATGATTACAAGCTTTTTAATCGTTGGGATATATTTCACTATTTCATTACATTACTCATTATAGCCCGACTACAAAAATATATTCAAGTCGTCTTAAGATTTTATACTTAACCGAAAATTATTGTCTAATTTTCTCTGTAATCGAAGACGTGCAGGAATGTAGAGTTAGGCAGGCTGAGAATTTAGCATCTTCAGCGGTACAATGTCAATACTATTTTTCAAAATCTACAAACAGGTCTTTATAGCAAACACATACACGTTACACAATGGCTCGCGTGGGCAATTCTCCCCGTACCCATCTCCCATGGATTCGCTGGACATTTATGTGTACTGAGACCCGTCTAATACCCAGTTTATTTACACTGAAGATACATGTAACTAGTTTAATTGACTGATACGTAAACACCTCCGAAACTATAAATCAATTCAAGTACATCTTTTTTGTAAATTTACAAATTTTACATTTAAAATTAAATATTTACACAATATGTTGTGGATAACGTCTGTCCTTCAATCAAAGAAAAATACATGTAACTATATTTTAATTTTAATACACCACCAGAAGTGTGTTCTTCTTTCGTACTTCGTTTTTGATTCAAAGTAAAAAGTTCTAAAAATCATGCAGATTATATCAAATGAATTTCGGTAAAGACAATGTCACATGGGTATAAATACATCGTTAGAATCGATATTAGATAACAGAGTAAAAATAGAATTGACAGATGTAGGTTTTATTGGTCTTCGCTATGTTCTTGAATTAAAAAAAATCTGACCAGTTGTGACAGTTTCATGGTGCAGTCCGTTGAATTAATTTATCTGAAGACCACCATCGCATTGAAAAATAATTGTGATTTTCGCAGATAGAAAGATCAGCAACATGGAAAATGATGCACACGATTCAAAGTAAACTCAAATAATAATAGTAGAAAGAGTAATTTTCATTAAACTGAGCGGGACAAATCTATATGTTACTCAACTGTCATATTTATACCATAATATTTATTCAGTGAAAATCAGAATTAAATATCTCGTAAAATCCATCACGTTTTCTTTTATTCTTTGGCCCTAGTTAACGCAATTAGCATAATGATGTACAAAGA
The DNA here is from genome assembly GCA_944474755.1 of Limnoperna fortunei. Classification (NCBI taxonomy): domain Eukaryota; kingdom Metazoa; phylum Mollusca; class Bivalvia; order Mytilida; family Modiolidae; genus Limnoperna; species Limnoperna fortunei. Next base: position 57,989,755 of record OX104115.1, read on the forward strand.
CGTCTCAAAATTTGCTAGTCTTTTCGTTTACTTCTTGCCCATCCGTTAAAGTATCCGACTTCCGTCGTCTGATGGCAGCTACACGTTGACCTCCTCTCGTCATTAACATGCAGACAAATTCTACCAACTCCACAACTGACAATACGCTGGCACCAATAAACATTCCCATCAGTCCACCTAAAGTTCCTGCGCAACGATAAACGTTAAGACACATTTATTCATGTAAATTGATAAATTGATTACGTAGTCACCTGGGGTGCACGGATATCCTGCATATTTTTAATAGTTTTAAATTTGTTGATGCACAACTTATCATTTCGAAATTTTGGATTAAGAACTAGGGAAATATACACTACTGCAGATTTCTTTTTTGACAATTTTTCTGTCAAACCTCTAAGAACATTGTTACCATTAGATCGTATTAATCGATGTTAAGGGTAAAACGTCACGTGCCTATTAAGACTGAGGCTGCGCGGTCAAATAAAAAGAACGACAGTTTTTCTGCCGATGGTCGGGGTTTCCTGCGCATAATCGGCTTCTTCTCGCGACGAATAACTAAACGCCGTGAAAAAATGTTAAAAATTCAAACAAACAAACAAACAAATAATCATGTTAATTTGAACTTTAACGGTTTCCACCAGGAGGAAATCTGGATTCTGATTAGCTTAAATTAGATCAAACTAATTAAAATATCTGGTTTCCTTAGAAAGATTCCTCATTTTAGGCCGGTTAAACCTACTCTGACATAAATAACCTTAATTCCAATAATTATTGGAAGATCCCTACCAAAATATTTAATCGCCTTGTCTAATCAAGATGTCTGTCATTGCTCAAACTAGGAAAGGCTTTATTTTATCACATTTGAGCGATGAATGCTGCTTAAGCATCTGGTTCATAATAATAACGCTTACCTAAAATACCACCCACGCTCTTCTCCGGAACTTCTCTTGTATCTTCTTCCATCATTGTATTGTAAAACAATCGCAGATTCATGAAATTTTTTCTGAAACATTACAAAATGAAGCCATTTGGTTTTTCATGTTTATTCTCTAAACTTCGCCTGTTTTTAGACGTTTCGTCATAAAATAGTTTTATAGCGGTCTGATTAAAATCATCCCAAACTTCTGTCGTCATCGGCGTGGACCTGTCACATTGGGTATAATTTTCTCAAAATTTTAAAATATGGCTGATTCCTTTCAACACGAAAACATTAACTTTCATTATAATAATGTCGGGACATACAGGAAGTTGCAGTGCTTTAGAGAATTAAAAATTTACTAAAACCATCTTACGACCAAAGAGAAATCCTGGGAGAATTTTAAAGATACTGTATTTACAAATTACAATAACAGAGGCAAACACGAAAATCGTGGTTGGATTTTTTTCCAAACTTGCATTTGCCAATGATAAGCTGTCACAAAACTTTAAGATCTTAATTGCACTTATTTTTATGTTGATAGTTCTTATACATACTCTGTATATTTCGATGCTGGTAAGATCCCCTTGCTGTACAAATAGTTACTTATAAAGTCAGAACTGAAAGACGCATACGATAACGAAGTCTCGTACTTTATCACATGACAGCTTGGTGGACACGAACAGTTTTGTAAAAATTCAGTATCTTTCAAAATGTTGGCTGAAATTCACGGAAATGTGATTATGTCGAAGTTTGAGGTTTAATTTTGACAAATGATTTAAATGAACTTCATTTTGTTTAAATTCACACTAATATTTTTACAAGTAATTTAAAAATTAGTTACTTTTTTCCATATTTAGGTTGAAAAAGCATTTGTGTTTTTGAATGAAAAACGTTTATGACTCCAAATACATAGCACAAAGCAAAAGACATGAAATAACCTCCTTAATATAATTTCACTCCAGCTTTTATGAATATGTTGTTTTTAGCTACAAAAAACATGTTGCTGTGACATTGTAGGGTGCCCACATTTGTTTTTGGGTTATTCTTTAACAGTAAGGGCCTCAGTGACTGAATGGTTAAGGTAGTTGTCTACTATTTGATCACATGGTCTGTCAACACATTGGTTAAGGTTTTGAGTTTCAATGCGGGCAGAGTACACTCGACTCCAATCTTAATTGACAAGGGTTGCCAGTTTTACTACCGAAGTTCGGGGATTTTCTCCGCGTTCTCCGGCTCCTTCCCCAATAAAAACTGGACCACATGATATAGCTGAAAAATTGCCGATATTGGCGTTCAAACAAACACAATCTTTAAGAGTATGTCACGTTGGTCATGTTTTGCGTCTGCTCGCATTTAGACACGTATAACCACAATGATAAATGATTGGCTAAGTTCCATAATTATAACGACAATCGGCATCAAATCTCACGAGGTTGGTTTGACCTAACCGCGGTTTGAAATCAACAAGGCGACCAAGCTACCAAGTACACTTAAGATATAATGGATCTAAATTCCCCAACCTTTGATATTATCTATTTTGTGTTGTGACCGAACATAGGGTAATAGGTTTTTAAATTCGATTTATCTTATGAAAGTAATTTTTGGGAATAACTTACTGTGGTTTTTTGCATAACAGTTTATTACTTTGTCACTGTTGCAAAATTCTGCAGAACCTATAAAAATGTATATAAGATAAGTTAAGATAAGATATGATGACATTGCGGGGTATTTCCATGGCCGTCAACAGGACTTAATTGATCGTTATGGGAACTCCGTCTATTAAATACAATCGGACATTTTTTCTGTCACAGGAAGTCTTTCCTATTTCTGAATTTGATACAATGATTAACTCTTTTGGTTTCTAGTTAGAGGCAGGCACTGCTTATTCGTCCAGAGCATCTCAGTGCACTTTTTTTCTTTTCTTTTCTTTTTTTTGTGATTTTGGCTTTTGTTTCGTGTTGAATATGTTTGTCTAAATTCAGATTTGTAATGTTCCTTTGACTTTTGGATCTTGTTGATCGGTCGGTTTATTTTTTAGATATATTAATTGCACTATATCCGGAATATTAACGATAAGATTCCGAAACAACACTCTTCTGCAACACTGCATAAAGTGTTTAAATTCATTAGTTATGCATTTCAGAAATTGAATGTCAGCTAAATGATGGAGAAAGGAAAACATATATATTAAACCACGAGATCAGATAAATAGCGGGAAATATGTATAAATCCCAAGGGTGTTTTAGCTCCATTACGAGTAGTACTCCGTCGAGATAATAAAATGCAAATGAGCTACGTAATTATAGCTACAAACACACGTGACATTTTGGTAATGACAATTTATGTATACTAATGTTAGAACATAAAATTAACGGGGAAAACTAATTACTATCCAAATTCAAAACTAAACAAAAGTTGCTGTAACTGCTATACTTTTGGTTGTTGGTTGTAGAGTTTGCCGGTTTCTTGGATTGGATTGTCTTTTTTAACAGTTTCGTTTGTGTTCAGTAGTTTGTTATAACATTCATTTGAATAGAAATATTTTAAGAATTGTGTTTTCAAAGAAGCGTTTTTGTTGTACATCACTTTAGAGTGGCATACCTGATAAAAAGAAATGTCTGCAGCCACACTTCTTTATAATGTACTCGTCATAGCAACGTTTGTAACATGTTAATTCCGAATAGCTTCCTATTCCAGTCAGTTGGTCACTGGTTTGTCGACAGCTTCCATAAGGACTTGGTAGGGTCGACACCTCAAAATGTGTCGTAAAGAAAATATTGTAACGAATAAAAATTTTTATTGCTAATTCTTATATGACGTCTTCATACGCTTTGAGAACACATTAGGGTTCTAACAAGCATAGAGCACGGTATGACGTCACAATTAGAATTCCGACGCCATATACGCTCAACTGAAAATTTCTAACCCGAACAATGCAATTTTCTTAAGATTTCTCAATATTGTTTGCTTAAAAGGTACGTATATTCAATAAATATATGTTTATGTCGATATAATATTATTTGCTTTAACATACTTTTGGCATTATCTTATTAGTTTCAAAAACAATATACCATTGAAAGCGTCCTCTTATACTTTAAGTATAGAGCCGCTTCGAAATTCTAAAACATTAGTTAGACACATTAGAATAGAAATAGATTATTGCAATTGTGCTCTATGCAAATTAGAACATGGTTTTACCTTATATTTGTCTTCATTTTATACCTCGCTATCGCTCGGTATAAAATATTAACAAATATAAGGTCCGACCATTTACTAATTCGCATAGAGCCCGCTCGCAATAATATATTTCTTAAAAAAAAAGTTTTTGTAGCAAGTTCCTAAAATTTTTGTAGAAAGTTTCGGCTATTTCCTAGCTGTTAAAAACAATAACATATTGAAGAGAAAATCAATCAACGAACCGAAATTATATAAAAGTAGATTATTCACAAATCAGACGGTGCAATGAAAAATAATTTAAAAGCTACAATTATTATTCTATTCTATTATTAAAATATGTATGACATTTTTTATAAATAATTATTTCAAAAGATTGGATTATTTATGTCGACTGGAAAGTACTTAGAGGAATAAATAAGAATAAATTAATACAAATTCCTTTACCCTGCTACGTTTGATAGAAGTGCTTGCAGCTAAACCAGGACCAACTAGAAATCCTCTCAAAGATGGCAGCGGTTCCTCAGATGGGTCGTGAAGTACTACCTTTAATGGAAATAATGTATATAATGATTTTATCAATTTTATGAGTGGTTGCTTTTCGTTAAGCGTGTATTAATAAGATATTTCCAGGAAGAACCAATCCATAAATCAATTCGGCAAATGGAATGGACTAATGTGAGGAAACTGTTGACTGTCCTCTGTAGCAAGAATGTGCTTCTTCTTTTTTCACAGCATCGTGCAATAAAGTGTGTAATAGCAATTGTACGCGTCTAAAAGAAAAGCGTGATAATTCCAACAATAACGTACATCTCGTTCATAATGTACTATTATTTGTACTGATGTATTCAAAATAAAAAAGAATCTCATATTAATTATCGTTAATAAAATTTTCTCAATGGGTACAGAGACCTAGCAAGAAGATAACACTGCCTATGCCTGAAATGATGACAACGTGGCTGTATCATATTTGCTACAACATATTTGAGGGTTTTTTTTATCACAGCGTTAACTTTTCAGTAAGAAACACGACCGTCCATACATATGTCATTTGAGTTATGATAAATGATAAATATCATTATGATTTAAAATATTATGTTATTATTTCTTGTATTTGGTGTATTCTGATGGGAAATTAACACTAAAATTTGATAATTTCGATAAAACCATTGAGATGATTGACTATTGGATAGAATAGGTGTGTGTTCCTTTGTGTTATGAAGAGAGATGAATATTTAAAATATGACTTGTTGTTATTTCTTCTATTTGGTAGATTCTTGTGGGAAATTAATGGAAGTGAATAAATTACGATAGAACTATTTAGTTAATTCACCCGATGTTATAAGGTCGGTGTGGGTTTAAACAGAGTGGCCAGAAAATAGCAGTTTTTTATTGTATTTCTGTATTGAGTTAAGATTTTTCTAGTTCTATTGCACTGAAACAGCACAATGTATGTTACCTATCTCTCGTACAACTAATACCAAATATAAGTAATTGGAAATCCAACATGACTATAACTACTATTATACTAAATGTAAATAAAGAGAATTTGAACACACATTTCCAGTGTTCTTAAATTAAAAAAGATTAAAAAGTATTAGGATTTTGCTTTTTGCTGTCTTTAGATTTTTGAAATCTGGTGAAATATAATGGACCAATGGAAACAAAGCTTTAATTGCCACAATAAAAGTATTTAGAGTAATTTAAGGACGGAAAATTTTTTTTTAGCTGCTACAGCCAGTCTACTCTTTTTATAAGTCTACAAAGTGGTTGTTATCGTGCAAGAAGCGTGGCACCCGTCAAACACCTTCGTTACATGCTATATTTCGCTGCCAGTGATAGATTGTTACACACGAAGGACATGAAAGTGTGCGATGTAGAGCTCATAACGACATTTATAATGTTGCAATTTATGATAAAAAATTTATGATGAGAAAAAAGTAAAGAAAACAGACCTTGCACAAGAGCAGAACGACAAGGGACAATTACAAATCCTAATATAGACAAACATAAGATGATGTTTTGTTATTTCCAAAGAATGTATTTAGCATGTGCCTATTTAGCAATAATGTTGCGTAAATCAAAGTGTCTTTTGGTACAATGTGCATTTTCATGTTTCGTAATGGGCTTTTACTGTTTAAGCCTTTGTAACCAAACTATAAAATAAATACAGTTTATGTATTTGAATTTCATTTTAAACACATAAAAATGAATATTTATTTGTAATAAATAAAATTCATTTTAATGGATTGTCATTGCAGGATTTCAATAGTTTACGACAAATTTAGGAGATTTAGAGAATTGAATTTGTTTATTTACCGACAATAACGTCTGCATTTGCGTTAAACTCTGACGACAACAATCGCGAAATTGCTGTCATAAAATTATTCACGTTATCCAATCAGAATTGACCTTACATTAAGAATTGCATTAGAATAACAAATGTCCTTTTAAACAATAACAAAAATTAGATCAAAACTGCATGTTTCGATATAAATTTTATTCTGTGCAAACAGATACATATTGTATAACAGTCAATTAATTTCATCGTTTTATGCTATTACCATGCATGGCCAGTTTATAATAAAATCTATTCAACAGGATTAATGTGACTTATTTAAATGGTAAAAATTCATGATGGGGATGCCTCGGTGGCCGAATGGTTAATGTAGTTAGTCATCTACTATTAGTCACATGCCTGTCAACACTGAGGCTGCGGGCAGGTTGAGCTCAACTCCAATCTTAATTGACCAGGATTGCCAGTTTTTCTACCGAAGGCCGAGGTTTTCAGCGGGTACTGCGGCTTCCTGCCCCAATAAAAACTGGATGCCACGATATAGCCTAAAAGTTGCCAGAAGTGTGGTTAAACCTCATTAAAACGGTAAACTTCATTGGATTTCATATCCAAATCCATTGTATAGATTTTCATTGAGCACTGGAATTTAATATGTCTCATGGTATATTCAGTAGAACTACATTGTTCAACTGTTCTGCAGATGGAGACAGTATCATGGCTCATTTTAAAACCATATAGTAATTATAATTTTTCCATTTAGTTAATGACAATATTCAAATCCTCAACATTATCCTATTATAACTATAAATGACGGCGTTATAAATTACCACCGTTAGTATCATTTCATTTGAAATAAACTTGGCAACATTCATGAATAATAAATTACTATTGTGTTTAATTATATTTCAGCTAGAACGTTCTTATGTTACCATAACAGATTTATTGTTTTACGCGTGGGGACTGGAGGAGTCAATTACTTACAGATTAGTTCGCGTGAGCTCATCTGTACTAGAAAATGACCATTTACTTGAATGGATGCTATTGTCTAGCAGAATAACTGCTAAAAGTGGCGTTAAACGCCATCTGAACATAAATTAAATAAAGCATGGCGTTTGTTTTATTATACGGAGTGGTTACTAATTTTTGTAAACAATATTTTTCGTTTTAAAATATTATTTTAACAAACATCAACATGAAATTAGAGGAACATGACATATCTTCAAGCAAGAAAATTGAACATTATTGAAAGAAATCAGAACGAATGATTCGGTTCGTATTGCTTCGATTGCGATTTTTAGTTTCAAATCTTTAACACGGAGTTTTGTTTGATTGAAAACGTATTATGTGTTGCTACAAATGTGTTTTATTTTATAAATGGTTAAGTCTTATCCTGTCTGGTTTTTTTTGCTGTCCACGATGCAACTTTTTTATATATCTTACTCGCGACAACTCCATTTGAGATAAAGACCGGGGTCTTGGTAAACTAGCGGTTTAGGTAGGTAGTCATCTATAACTGATCACGTTCCTGTCCACACCGACGTTTCAGGTTCTAGGCTTATTGTGGTCAGGTGGTGCTCGACACAATAAGGAAAGATCCGAGCATTGGAGTAAACTCCTAACGACATAAGTGACTGGGTCTTATTTATATGATTATTAGATGTAAAATGACAATTTAAAAAAGACTACCACTAGTGCCCAAATGTTATACTTACCTTGAGACCAGCTCGAATGGTGGAGGCAAAAAAGTATTGATCCTGTTCTATATTTACCAAGAAACGCAACCCATCAACTTCTCCGACCGCCTCGACAACTTTCCCGCCTTTTTCATTAAAGGTATAGCAAATACCATATTCTGTCATTTTGGGCATAAAAATGTCACTACACGGTACAAATTCTCGCTTAAAGTAGCAATATTTCAGCATGTCATCTAGCTGATGGGAATGATTCAAAGCACATGAATACAACAAATCTCCTGGAATAGTAATCGCAGATTTTGTCTCGTTATGCCGCATTATGAGAGAAATTTCACTGATGGCATAAAAAACTCTAACAATTTCATCTTCCTCATTTTCTGTAAGACATTTCGCTATTGTATACTTAACTTGGTTTAAGTTACACACTGTCACGGCCGGGAAGTCTATTTGATTCTGCAGTATTTTTGTAAAAATTGTCGAAGTTGGGTATGTAGACAGATGGATAAATTCCATTACAAGGAACGTAACTAATGCTGCAGCTGCTGAAAAGACTAAAAATATCCAGATAATTCTGAAAGAAAAATAAGCATACATCTGTACTGCCGAGTCAGAGAAATCATATCTATGAATCAATGAAAAAACAGAGTGGGCATGTATTTTTTTACACGAAAAAGTACTTTGAAGCTCCATGCACAAAAATACAGACTGTCAACTAATTTACTGGTAAACACCTAGAGTATAACTTTGTGTTTTACTAGTCGATAACCTTTTTGTACTGATGTATTTTAATTTACTGATGTGTCATGTTAGGTAATGTCAGTATAATTTACATAACGGACACACTGTCATTGATGAACAAAACATGGGTAAAAGTGAAGAAAACAAATAACATTGTCTAAAAATATTTTTAAAGTACCAAAATATACACAAAACAAAACATTAATCAAAACCATATCTACCTCCTCCTTGAATACAATTCTGGTCCACCAAACCTGGCGAGTCCATGAATAGTTGAAGAACTTTTAAATTCCTCTACAACATCAGTATTCAAAACCATTTTAACACTTGTATATTATATTGCAGACAATTAACTACTAGTTCGCATGAAACGTTCTAGAAATGATAAAAACTCTTTGAGAATCATAGAATCATCCTAGGCAAGTTTTAAGATTTCAGAGATAATGATTATAGTTATGAATTAATCAATGAAAAAGTAATTCCATGTAATATTTATATCAGGAGGAAATTCCTCCATATTCGAAATCGATTCTGAAATACTAATTCCATTTGTGGTCAAACATATGTGTATAGTGATTAAAAATTCGGCAGTAAGTTGGCATTAAAATTTGGCCTATAACATTACGCGAATTTTACTGCCGTAATAATCCGATTTTAGATTTGTGATTAGTCGGTATTACCTTGTCAAACGGCAAGTTTACGATTATTGGTTCTAATTCAACATTTGTAGGATAGTTGCTTATATAGTGGGCATTGGGATGAAAACTTGACTGAACATGGGAGTGTGGTATTGCCTTAAACCTAATGCTATAGTCAAATGTTGAAGACAATACCAGGGTCCCCATTGCTGTCAAGTATCATGACTATGCCAGTTATATAAGCAAATATTATATTTATTTCATTGAAGAATTAAGAAGCGATGTGTTAACAGACTGTAGTATTGTATTTGTAGCAGTTTTGTTTATGATTTGAATGAGGGCACCATGATATATCATTCCTTATTTTTCAAGTTATATACAGGTCTGGTTTTCTAAACGTAATATGGCATTGTTTTCTTCATTTATTACATGTATGTGTTCTCTATACTTCATACTAAAAATAAATACTCAAATAATATCATTAGTCGATATCCCAGCAAACATAGAAATTATAATGAAAGGAGTAGAGAGTAAGAAATTCAAAATAAATTGAAATACCAAGTTTTTTTAAAAACTTAGATTCTCTTTTGAATAGTATCATCGATATAACTATCTTTTATAAAATTAGTTTTCCATCTGCTATGTCTCATTATGCATCTTTCGTTCACATCTGTCTCTGCGGCGACCGTAGCGCCACCTGATCTCAATAAATGTAAACTCAGATTTAGTTCAGGTGCCACTTGTATTAAGCTCTAAACAATAGTTTCCCTTGATGCCCTGTTACTTATTGCGTTGTTTTTATAAATGAGTTTAACGTTTAGCCATGCCCTTAGACGTAAAAACTGATTTGAAAATATACTCACTCAAAACGAAACGCAACATCGGATAAAGATACATTTTTTCAATTCATTTTGTCGTGTAAAAATAACCCATAAATATTCAAAATATATACACACAACATCCTTATTACACCTAGTTAAAGGTTTCCAAGTGAAAGGATTAAGTTCATCCACCCGTGAACGACTGTGGTCGAAATCTGGAACACACTATGAATAACGCATTGCTAAAACATGGTTGACTTTCACGTGCTAATCATGGATATTTTTTGAACTCACACAATCGGTATAAAACTCCGCTATTTTTTTTCTTGACTGCATTAGTAAAAAAAATTCTGATGAGGTTACGCTATGCCAAGGTTAGATGCTGCTACATGGAATATCGCTATTGGTCGAATCGAGGCTGTGGAATCACAGAATGCGGTTTCCAGAACGTACAATGTTCATCGTAGCACAATTTCACGCCTTTGAAGACGATGCCAGCAGCTTGGTACTTCGACAGACCGACTACGTTCAGGGCGTCCATGTGTTAGAACTCGGACGCCGGATCGTTACATTAGATTATTTCATCTACGGAACAGGACTATTGCTGCAACACGTCCCAGACAGTAAGCAATCGGTTACGCTCTCATTGATTGCGGGCAAAACGACCTTACGTCGGAGCAACACTGAGACGCCAACACCGCCGAACAAGGGTTAGATGGTGTACAACCGTTCGTGTATGGAATTTACAGAACTGGAGAAGAGTGTGTTTCAGCGATGAGTCACGTTTTCAGCTTGAAAAGCGAGATGGTCCTATACGAGTGTACAGGCGCCGAAATGAACGTTTTGCGCAAAACTGTGTTGTAGAAAGAGACAATTTTGGCGGAGGCAGTGTTATGTTGTGGACCGCTATCTCTTACGCCAGGAACACACAGCTGATACATTTCCAAGTCAATCTTAACGCTGTTAGGTATAGAGGTGAAGTTATGCGGCCGCAAATATTGCCAGTAATTGACATTCAAAGAGTATTTTTTCAACACGACAATGCCCGACCACATACAGCACGTGTAACAGTAGATTTTAGAGCAAAAGAATGTCAGTATGATCCGTTGGTCATCACGATCTCCGGATCTTAATCCAATTAAACATCTGTGGGATGAACTGGATCGGCGCGTGCGCCAACGACAACCACCGCCGCAAGATCTGCCACAATTAGAGCAGGCACTTTTATATGATTGGCAAAGGATACTGTATGTTAATTGAATCCATACCAAGAATTGTAAGGGCTGTGTTACAAGCAAATGGTGGGCACAACAGATACTGACATTTTTTTATGTGATTTATTGACAATATGCGACACAATGTCATATTCCATAGTAAAAAAAAAAACTCATGAAGTGTGCCAATTTTTACATTTCTGTATTTATTCATTTCGTAAAAACACGTTGTCTGGACATGCAACAGTTTGTCTTTTAGAAATATAAAGTTCATTCCCTTTTCCATATTGACCATTTTTGCTACTGTTTACATGTATAATCATATAATTGTCAAAAATTTCTACATCTTTACACTTATGATTGCTTAATTGGTGAAACCTAAAAAGGCTTCCATGCACCATGTTTTCGAATTAGGGTATCCGACCCATAATTGAAATTACCGTTTAATTTTATTTTTCGACCAAAAAATGTGGCTTTATTAAATAAATATATTGCTAATTAATGATGCAAATTATATATATTGTGCTACTTTGAGTCAATGTTAACATTTTTGAGCAAAAAATTTAGTTACTCAAATAGTATTTCCGATGTTTGCCGAAGATTACCGAGGTCTGCTCCATTGAAATACAATGGACATCCGGGACACCAAATATGATCACGTGGTCAATTATGGTCCGGATACCTTAAATCTTTCGCACTGTTTGTTGTAATGTGTGGCGAACCTGTATATAGTGAATGGTCCCAAAGAATAATTCAAATCATTGAACATATCAATGCGAACATTAGTGACCATGCCAATCGTCATTATAAATCTTTCTACTGAATTCATCTTTAAATATCTGTTGTGATGCTATGCAATTTTTTATTCTTGCTACCAACTGAAGGAATGTTCTGTACATTTTTACTGTCTGAATTTACAAGTTTTCTCTTGTTTAACCTCATTAGCATAAGTATGCAAAACCCCTTTAAGCATTCTAGCTCTCGCAATGTGGAGCTTTCAATTCTATATTCATGGGTAGAATCTTCTATTTTGGAAATATCTTTTCCTTGATGATTCAAATGTCCCAAAGACTGTTCCCATAACAACATTCCTGTGTTTTCCTGTGAAGAAGGTTTGACTGGTGAATTACAAGTAACACCCGCCATGACGCTTTCGTATAAATATCTAGCATAAAATATGCCTTTGTTGCCAATTACTACCTGCATTGATATTAACTGGACTACAACACTTGCTAAATATCTAGCACTGAACACCAGTCTACGATTTGCAATTTCCTGCGATAATTTCTTTATGCTACTTTCAGTTTGTCTATTCTTGTATCTTTTACAAAACCTTTACCAGTACCAGTACTCCACGTATTACCTAACCAATCTATGTTTTGGACTGGTGACCGTTGACATTTTTCGTGTGCTATGAAAACCCCCAAGCTTTACACTAGTGTTTTTACATCTAAACTGTGTTGACGACAAGTATGGACAATCTAGACCATCGTCTAAAAACATTATAAGTTTAATTCCTTTGGATCTGACATGTTAAAAAACCTCTCTAAAAATTTTTTTGTAAAGGTGTTCACGGCTGTTGCAATAAAACCTAATGGTAAAACATTAAAGACAAAATATTTTGTTTTATTTCCATAGTCAAAAGAAATTCCCTTATTGGAATAAATCTTTTTTGCCCCTCAATGTTGGGCTAGAAAGATAACTGTCGGGAAATATTTCCCTCAAAATACATGTTGTCACATGACTATAACACATGACCCGAATAAGTATTCACATAAGTACTGTTAATACAATAATTTCTTACTATACTATCGAACCATTTTTTTGTGTTTGTGGGTGTGTGTGTGTGGGGGGGAGGGGGGGTTGGTGAGGGGAGTAACTTGAAGTCTACATATTTTCCGTCTGTCCGTTCGTCTCCAATTTGGTCTCTTTCTAAGGTGATACCTCTGTAAATTATACTTTCAAGGGATCCAATTTTCTGTTTCGTTTTCATAAAAGGCACAATAAGAGATATATAAAATTACCATTTAATTATGTCTCTGGCCAATTTAATCTTTTCATTATAAAAAGACTGAACACTAAAGTATTATCGTCAGAAAAATAAAATGTAAATGTTAGCGTGTTCTGATTATTTATCAAAAGCGCTGTTACAGTATCATAAGGTGGAAAATACTAAAGAAATTAATGAAAAAAAAGAAGTGTTGCTTAATTAAGGGACGTGATAGAAGATGTCTAAAAATAGCCTGCAACGTACAATTCATTAATAACTTATAACCGAATAGTAATAGATCAAACCAAAAGCAAAGATATGTTTGACGGATAACTTTTGGGACACATACGCCTCAAACAGGATGTAGAGGTCTGACAGGTATGAATGAATACAATCGCCATCCTTTAATAATACACGATACCGACTAACAGAAACACAAATTTTCTTGACGTTAACAAGAAGTAGGTGCCGACAGGTATACAATTCTAGAACAATGTACTTTTCATTTTTACAAATCCACACACCAAACATCAAATCATTCCGAGGTCGGGATACTTTTCATTGAATATTTAGAACGTAGTGGCGGCAAACGGGAAGTAGTCCCTAAGATATTAAGATAACCTGCATCGTACAATCTTTAAGAACAAATAACCATATGCAATATCAAACCATAACGAAAGGCAAGACGAGAAATGTTTGAGGGGCGTTGTTGGTATGTATGCGCTCAAAACGGAAGTATAGGGCATACAGAATATAGTGTACACACAGCTCATTAAAAAGGGCGTCCCGAGTACATTTTAAACAAATGTACAATACCAAACAAAATGTGCAGGTGAACTGATTTACTGATCCAAAAAGTTTTATATTACGTATTTGTTCTTAAGATAACTTCTAAATTTGTACGCTACTTAACTATTTACTTTTTCGGTCGGTGTTTTTATTGCAAATTGCTAGCCCATCTAATACTGCCCAACATACTTTATATACTGTACAAACAAAAGAAAAGCATTATGAATTTTGTAAGATTTTCGTAGGTTGGATAAAGATTACAGTCACTTTATCACACAATAAAGAATACTTTGTTTAAGTTAGTACTGTGTATGTCCACCTTGAGCTGCCAACACTGCACTGCATCTCCTTAGCATAGAGTCAATTAATGTTCTTACGTTATAACGTGGAATAGTTTGCAATTCCTTTTGCAACATTTAACGGAGCTGGTGGAGGACCTGAGGCAGAGGTTGACGCTGGTGACACTCTATCCAGATGGTTCCACAATTTTCATATTCTAATCCGGGGCTTTAGAAGGCAATGTTATTCTGCTTCATATAGGCCCTTGTTAAGCCCGCTCTGTGAGGCCTGGCATTGTTCGTTTGTAACAACTTTCTCCGTCAGTCAATCGTATTAGATGAGGTTGGATAATTTCGTCTCTGTACCTTTTAGCCGTACAATTGCCTGGTACATGTATCAGTTCTGTTTTACGGTCATTAGATATTGTCGCCCACATGACACTACCTCTACTGAAACTTTCCATTTCTTGGACAAAAGAGGAGGAAAAACGTTCATTCATGCGCCGATTTACACACATTCTTCGATCACGTTTCTGAAGCAAAAAAGGGGCTCGTTGCTGAACCTGATTTTATTCCACTTGTGGAATTGTCCAGTCCCTCACTCGGTAGCACTATCGGACTTTCTATTATGTGTAACGGTCTCAAATGTACGGTCTTTTGGGTCTAATGCCATATTGACGAAGTTAGTTGAGGACTTTTTCCGAGAGCTTATTCTTTTCACTCCAGGTATTCCGACTGCAGTAGCTTCTGTTTGATTCCGTAGATGAAAGACCTGATATGGCGATCTTGACCAGGAGTCGTTATGTGACGTCGTCCACTTCTCGGGCGGTCATTTGTACAGCAAACTCTGATGACGATATTTGGGGTGGCATGGTTCAGCCTTGGCAAGGTAGTATTTGAACTTTATTATGAATTCAAGCTTAAAACCTTCTCCTTTAATACACTTAAGAGCAGGGGTTTAGTTAACCACAAAGTTAACGGAAAACGTTAGCCAAATTTTAAGACGAAATAACTGATATGCACTTTTAGAGAACCGAGCTTATTTGACAGAAAGCCAAATCAAATGAACAGAATTTGAAAGTTATCAATGATTAAATGCTAAGTGTTTCTGTTTTTAATAGTATACTTTTTAAATAAAACATTACCTAGATATATTGATCTTTTGTTTGTATTATTTACTTTTTATACTATTGGTTGCCGGCATAGAATGGCAATATAAGTATAATTTATTTGCTCGTTGTGTTGTAATTTATTGACTACTTAATGGGTATGAGCTTTATCGACATTTAGCAAATATTTCTGCTTACGCTGGTCTTAGGTAGCATTTATTCCGTTTTTAATACCTTACTATCGTTTAATTTGAATTAAAGCAAGACTCCGTTGCTTATAAAGTTTTCTAGTAATTTTTTGTCCAGAATTGATGAACCATAATCCTATTGTTTTCACAATTGTTGACTTTTTACATTAAACTGTGTCAATGAACATTTATTTATCGTATTGTTATAACAAACATAGCTGATTTGTATCCGTGTCTTTTTTACAGTAAATACGTTAACAAAAATGATTCGAACTGATAATAAATTTTTGTTATAAGAATAATATGGCATCAGAAGAAAGTTGGATGAATACCGTTTGAACGAAAACACTGGATATAGAAATATTTGTTTGCAAAAGCGTACATTTTGCAGTTATATGTTCAATTTTTTTTATATACGAGGCATACCAGTATGTTTTAAACAGATTATTTTCCAGTTAAATATATTTATTGACAAATAAATACTTAATTATGTTTGCTACACTGCATTTGAAACAATTAGTTCGTGACTTAGCAATTTGAAAAAAGTCACCTGTTTACTTAGAGACCTTAACTGGTTTAAATCATTTTTCATCGTCTCATACAACTATTCACCAAAATGATTCAAGTCATTTGATCGCTGTTTACAAAGATATGTCAAACTTTGCTTGTCTTTTCCTTCAAATCTAGTCCATCGGTTAAAGCGTCAGATTTTCGTCGTCTGAGTGCACTTACGCGTTGGCCCCCTTTCACCATTAACAGGCAGACAAATTCTATCACTTCCACAACTGACAATACGCTGGCACCAATAAACATTCCCATCTGTCCACCTAAAGTTCCTGCACAAAAATAACCAAAATATAACGTGAAAACAATTGTCAATAAAATAAAACTAATAACTTTTACGTAGGAACCTTAGTGTACCCTGGAACATGAAAACCTTAAAGACCCATTCGTTTTAAACTCGTAAAACAGTTTACTGAATAGATATAACTTAATTTTAATTGTATGTAGTCTTTTGTGGTTTTGGTGATAGAGATAGAACCCCGTTTGATTAAGCATGCAAACAAACAAACACAAATAATAATAATAGTAATTAAAAAACATCCGGAAAATGGGTGAAATATCGCTTCCTGGACCTTTAACACCAAGCAACCAAGCAACCAATATTAATAATAATTATAAAAAGAAAATAAGAAAACAAGAATATTTATCTTCTAAAGATACTTCAGACTAGCCCAGTTAATTAAAATGCACTTATACATAACTCATTTTTGTATTATAAGTTTTGTAGCTATTATTATAATTATCTAATTCGGATTGTAATAGATATAGAAGGATAATGTTAGCGGCGTTGTCACTTACTGCAGCATAAGGTTGAACAAAATCATTTCTGCACTGTCCGAACTGACATAGTCTAAATGTATCCTAGTATTTAATGTCAATCGGATTGCTGAGATCAAATTACAATGTATTTCGTTTTACAAAGTCATTAAAATGAGTAATAATTTATAAGTAATTTAATTTGTAAATCATGAATTTTAGTTATATATTTTAAGTTTATATAAGGAAAACAGTTACTTTGTTATCGAGAAATCATTATTTTTTTACAATTTCCAATTATAAATCGTTGTTGCATCTCGGGTTGATTGGATAACTAGTTCACGCAGTCCAAACGTATTGGAACAAAAGACTTGTCTTGATTTGGCGGAAAATACGACCACCATGGTTAATTCCTATTTCGAATTGGCTGGAAATTTTAAATATTCTCATGTGAAACATAAAGATTAAATAAATTGCTGCTTTTCAAAAGCGTCTGTACAAAGTTTTATCATTTTACGTAATTCAAAGTGTAAGCATGGCCGACGTGAGACATTCTAATTTGTGGTCAGCTGAAAAAAAATGTTCCTGGGATACGTTGCACAATAAAGTACATTAAATTGTAACCTTATCCTGACTGAAGTATCTGATCTCCCTACATTACTAAGACGGTTGCTGGTACTAAAACTAGAAACTGATTTATTTTAATTTCATGTGAGCGATGAACGTTGCGTAAAGTCTATGGTTCATAACAATAACGCTTACCTAAAATACCACCCACGCTCTTCTCCGGAACTTCTCTTGTATCTTCTTCCACCATAGTATTGTAAAATAACCGCAGATCTATGAAATTTTTTCTGAAATATTACATTAAAAAATTCAAAAAATTTTCATGTTCATTACAAATGAATTTTTTGTTCATGTTCATTCTCAAAACCTCACTGTATTAAGAACTTTTACAATTAAGTACACTGTTGTAGAATTTGGCTTAAAATCAGCCCTTACTTCTGTAGTCATCGGTGTGGTAAATGAATCGATTTGGGTTATTTCTGACAAACAGGAAGTTGCAGTGTTCAAGAGAAATAAGAGTTTCTAAAACAATCTTAGCATACGACCATAAAGAAGGGGATTTTTTTAAACATTTCTGTTAAAAGGGACAAGAAGGACATTACGTTTGCACTTTTCCATGATTACTTTTGCCAATAATAAGCGGTATATTAATTATATGTAAAGCCTTTATACATACTCTGTATAGTTCGTTTTATACATACTCTGTATAGTTCGGTCTTGGCAAGATCCCTTTGCTGTACAAATAGTTACTTGTGTAGTCAGAACTGAAAGACGCATACGATAGCGAAGTCTCGTACTTAATCACATGACAGCTTGGTGGACACGAACAGTTTTGCAAGAATTCAGTATCTTTCAAAATGTTGGCTGAAATTCACATTTGACAAATATATTTGTTTGATTTAATCGTTTTTCATATTTGAATTCAAACTTGGTAATGACAGCACAATGTTGCCTGTATTTTAAACGAACGTATGGTAACAGTTTAAAAAAAAATATATATAATTCGATTATTCTTAAACATTTATTTGTAGGAATATCTTACTTTGGCTTCTAGCATAACAATTTACTAACTGGTCACTGTTGCAAAACTCTTCGGAACCTATAAAGATATAGAACATTTTTATAGAGAAATCGCACATGAAAATATCTATATTATGAAGGCAGGTGAAATAAATTGAAATAAAACTTGTACTATCTAAATTTAGTATAAATTCCAAAATAAACACCTTGTGTGATTTTGATTTAATTACAGGAATAAATAGTTCATAATAAATTTTTTTAGAAATGTCTTTTAAGTAGCGAATGTGCATGTAAATGAGATTCGATCAAATAATAACATACCTGATGAAAACAAATGTCTGCAGCCACACTTCTTAATAATGTACTCGTCATAGCAACGTTTGTAACATGTTAATTCAGAATAACTTCCTTTTTCAGTCAGTTGGTCACTGGTGTGTCGACAGCTTCCGTAAGGACTTGGTAGGGTCGTCGTCTTAAAAAATTGTAAAGAAACATACTTTTATAGATGTTTGTATGCAGAGGGGTAAATTACGACATAATCAAAAATAGGTAGAGGATTCGTGTTTTGGCAGTGTTTAAAGAAATTTTACTTAGATAAAGTGGTTAAAAAAACAATAAAATATTTGACTTATTATATTTAAGAAAATTCAATTTAGAGTGTTAATTATTATGTATTACTTATTGTTAAAAATAATTATTCAGAGGGTTAGATTATTGAAGTTTAAATTTATCATATACTTAGTAATAATGGGTTTGTATTTGAGTATGTGATAAAGACAATGATGTGCCGGTTCATAATTCGACATATGGACACTTAAATATGTCATGATACTCAATAAATAAGATACTTCATGTTTATGTTCAATCAATAGTAACTCACTGAAAGTTATTGTTATTTTTTGTTATGTATTTAAAAATTTAGTATTACTAAAATTTTCAAGATCATATTTTATTGTTGATTTCCATACCTGATCGAAAAATCCATATTATTAAAATTATCAAATCAAATTGGCTAAAGTATATGATAAATAGCTTATTATATGCGATTTTCATATAACACCCATATCAACCAAGACCCCATTAATACAGTGGGGCATAACGGACCTCTTTGGGTGTCTCGTGGTTGATATGGGTGTGATTTGAAAATTGCCATATAATAACCTCTAGGTATTACGTATTTTATACATAGTTATTCAACAGGATTAGAATATTTAAGTAGACAGAAAAGTAAAAAACTGCATAGTTAAATTAATAAAAATTCAAGTACCCTGCTACGTTTGATAGAACTGCTAGCAGCCAAACCAGGACCAACAAGAAATCCTCTTAAAGATGGCAGCGGTTCCTCAGCGGGATCATGAAGTACTACCTTAAATGGAATATGTAGTTCACATTTATGGAAATCATTGTGATTTATTAATGTATTGATTAAATGATTGCTGTTTGTGCAGTTGCGGGCAGTATTTCTGATATTTCACAACAAGAACGGTTAATAAACAATAAATCGATTCGGGAAATGGAATAAACACTTGGGAAAACAGTGTGACTGCCACTGGAAAAGTCCGGTAGGGAAAGAGAATTGCTTTTTGTAAAAAAGAATGCGCTGCTGTATTTGAAAACATCGTAGAAAAAATGTAAAACTATCTACATGTTGGCATAGTCACACGTCTATGGAAATGAAAAAAAAATCATGATTTGTTAACAATAACTCGCACCATTGTTCAAATTTTACTAACATAATTTGTAATATTCAAAAATAAAAAGGAAGAAAAAACATATTGATTATTGTTAATAATTAGACAACAGAGGCTTTTAACAAGTCTATCATGTCTATGGAGATTATTCAGACAATACATTATTTCATATAAGTCGGAAGTAATGACATAGTATTTATGATGATGAGTCTTGTTTTGATGCAGCTTTTTTTCGTATTCCAGTGTAAACATGCCAAGAAGAAAAACGACCATCTATATATATACAATGGAAGATGAAACATTGTAAATATATAGTGTTATTATTTCGTGAATTTGTTATATTCTGTTTACAAAAAGGTTCCATTCGGTAGAACCATTGAGATTATTGTACTTTGGATAAAGTTTGTGTGGGTGTTTAACAGAATGATGTGAAGAAAACTCGGCTTGTGTCTTATATACAGATTTCTGCATTGAATAAAGAATTATCTAGTTTGTGTATGTATTACATTCAAGTAATAGTCACCTCTCTCTTGTACAATTCTTTCTGGGGACCTCGGTGGCCGAGTGGTTAAGGTAGTTCGTCTACTATTGATCACGTGCTATGTAAACACTGATATTGCGGGTTCAATTCTCACTGCGGGCAAGTTGTACTCGCCTCATATCTTTAATTGACAAGGATTGCCAGTTTTTCTACCGCAAGTCGGGGGTTTTCTCCGGGCACTCCGGATTCCTCTCCCAATAAAAACTAGACGCCATGATATAGCTGAAATATTGCTGAAAATGGCGTTAAAACACCTTCAAACAAACAAACAAACAAACACATTGTTTCTAATCCAAACAAATGTAAATGCAACTTAATACTGTTTCACCAAATGTAAATAAATTGTTAATCAAAGTAGATTTGAACAAAAATTTCGAATCTGTTCAACTTAAAAAGAAAGTAATTTTGGTTTTGTGGGTTTCTCAGAAGTGATAGATAACCTTAGAAGTGTTCGCTTCAAAATTAAGATTTTAGAATCCATGACTAATAACCTTTTTCCACCCTCCCAAGTCAGGGTTCTGATTTCTTGTTCGCTCCATCATTATGGATGGAGCGAACGCAGACTCAGAACCCCTGACTTGGGATGGTGTCCTTTTGCACACGATTTCATGAACTTGTTTACGCAGCATGCAGTGAGAACCATTTCATCACGGCGACCATAAAATTTACATGTACGAAGGGACTACCCACCTGTTCTGTCAGTGTATTAATCCCAAACTACTGACAAAAGCCTGTTGGTAATTTATACATGTGTATATGGGATAACAAAACACCATACTGTTTTGCATTCCAAAATCGACTGATATTGTTTGATTGGTTTATTATTTGCATTGAGTATTCCAGTTATATAAATGATAAATAATGGACCACTGTGAAGAGATTTCGACTGCCACTGTAAAAGTTGGGTTAAGACGGACAATTTAGCTTTTTGAAGCTTCCCTCTTTTTTTCAAAATTTCAGAAGGAGTTTTTATGGTTACACTATTCAAACCCATTACCTATAGTTTGCGGTCAGAATTTTGCCCATTTATTGTCTGCTTTTATCTTTTAGAGATATAGCGATAACAAGACCAAAGGTGACCATTGACCATAACTTTTGACCTTGATATTTCAACATGTAATAAATGTCACTCAGGATGAATGGTAGTGGTCCCAAGTCTCTAGGAAATAAAACATAAAAGTTTTCAGGTCCAAAACGCGTAAACAAGAAGACGATTGAAAAAAAAAATTGCGTGTTAAATCATTGCCATAGGTCAGCCGACATTTTGTACACTTCAGATTTTAAGAATCGATTACGGTTTCTGAGTTTATATGCTAACAAGGGTTTTCGTGTTCGGGCAGATAAATCTGTTACTAAAATTAGGTCGTTTTAAAATCATGAGCCATGTCATCTCCGGATATGATCGATTAATGGTACAAAGTATCGAAATGATATTAAATGATATTTCAAGACACATTTTGGCAAACATCCGCGGAAGACGAAAATAATAATAATCATAAGAAATACAAGAAGGTCTTTCCATTAAATGGGAACCTTAATTACAAAAATTGGATGAAACTGCTTGTGTCGATATAGATTAGGTAGCACATATTATATTAATGTAATTAATGTACCAAAAATTGCTGTCAGCGACCATTACCCAGTTTGTCTTACACATAAAATAAACAAAAAAGACTGTAATAATATTTCTCATAAAACCATGAAATATAGATGTTTTAAGAACTTTAACGAAGACAAATTCCTAAATGACTTACTAAATATTGACTTTTCACAAATAGAATTAATAGGTGAAATACAGTCTGCAACAGATATGTTCTATTGTTTACTCTTATCAGTCATCAATAAACATGCTCCTATGAAAACTAAGAGGATTAAATATTCTAAACAACCAGAATGGTTAACTAAAGAAATTAAAGAAGCTCAAAAGAAGAGAGATCATAGTCATCAAAGTGGAAATTGGGACATGTTTCGTTTTTGGAGAAACAAATGTAAAAGTTTAATTGAAAAATCAAAACAAAACTATTATTCGAAGGTTGTTGAAAATAGTAAAGATCAGAAAGATATTTGGAACCTTTTCAAAAACCTTAACCCTAAAACACAGAGTAGTTTTCCTTCATCTATGAATTTTGGAAATAATAAATGTGATGATCTGAATGATATAATTGACAATTTGAATAGATTTTTCTCAACAATAGGTGGTTTTTCAGCTAACCAGGACTATTCAACTCTTGATCTTAGCAGACTTTCAAATTTTACACAATCAAAAGTGCCATTAGATGTTGAATTCAAAATACCTTTGATTAAAGTTGATGAAACAGAAATTATGCTCCATAAATTAAATATATCAAAAGCTACAGGATTGGACAATTTGGGTCCTTATTTTCTTAAATTATCATCTCATATTTTAGCTCCGTGTATAACGTATTTGATTAATCTAAGTATTATACAAGGCAGCTTTCCTTCAAACTTAAAAGTTGCGAAAGTCACCCCACTTTTCAAAAATGGAGATAAATCATTACCTGAAAACTATAGACCAATATCAATTTTACCATGCTTATCAAAACTTTTTGAGAAACATGTAGCCACACATTTCTATTTATATCTTTCAAAGTACAAGTTATTGCACGAATCACAATCAGGATTCAGGCATCAACACTCATGTCATACAGCACTAACTAGTTTGATCGATAAATGGCTAAAATGTATAGATGATGGTGATCTAGTTGGTGCAATATTTTTAGATCTTAAGAAAGCTTTTGATACAGTTGATCACTATATTCTTTGCAAAAAGCTGGAATGCTATAAATTAAATAGACACTCTTTGAAATGGTTTGAGTCTTATCTATCCCATCGAACTCAATCAGTGTGCATTGGAAACAAAACATCAAATTCTGAAATTGTAAAGTACGGAGTGCCCCAGGGATCAATTTTAGGACCTTTGCTTTTTATTCTATTCATTAACGATTTACCATTGGAAAACTTAAACTCGGAAATTGATATGTATGCTGATGATACCACATTACATAACCATAGTAAGTCCGTGCCAGTGATTGAAAATATTCTAAATCAAGATCTAGATAAAATAAATACATGGTGTATGAAGAATAACATGGTTATTAATCCTAGAAAATCTACTGTGATGCTTTTAGGTACAGCTCAAAGAAAAGCTACTGTAGATACGGAATTGAATATCATATTAGAAAATCATTCATTAATTGTTGTCAATGTTCAAAAATTACTAGGAATATATATTGATCATACTCTTGATTGGAAACATCAAGTAGATCACATTTGTAAATCTATAAGTTCAAGACTATTTTTGTTCAATAAGATAAAGAAATATTTAGATACCAAATGTAGAGTTTTATTTTTTAATTCTTATATTCTGCCTATATTTGATTACTGTTGTACTATTTGGGGAAATTGTTCAGATGATTCAATTCAAAGGGTAACAAAATTACAAAAAAGAGCTGCTCGTATAATTCTTGATGCTCCATTTCTTACACCATCACAGGAAATGTTTCATACTCTAAATTGGCTGCCATTTGAAGACAGAGTGTCGTATCACAAATTAGTTTTAGTTTATAAAATCTTGAAAAACCAAACACCTGCTTACTTAAAATCGTTATGTACTCCATGCTCGGAAATAAGTTCTAGGAGTTTAAGATCTGTTTCAAGCAATAACTTAACAGTGGTTCGTCCTAACACAAATGCAATGAAAACATCATTTGCTTACTCTTCAGCAATTAAATGGAATGCACTACCAAGAGAAATAAAAAATTCCAAAAATGTGAATATTTTCAAAACAAGTTGTTTTAAATATTTGAAAGAAAAATATTGATTTATTGTACTATCTCTGTTTTGTATATATATTTCATGCTGCATGCTACACTTGTTTGTCAATATGTAATTTCTGTTGAATTGTTTTTTTTTTTTTTTTTTTTTTTTTTTATGAATGTATACATTGTTTGCTATTTTGAGGGCCTCAAGGTAGATTAGTGTAAGCTAATTGAGTTACCCTCTTTAAATAAAGATTATTATTATTATTATTATTATAACAAGAAATTAACTTTGGTTAACTGATGTTTTGCTAGTGCAAGTTACAAAGGAAATCTATTAACATGAATAATTTAATGTGTTTATTAATCTGTTAAACTTCCCGAGATTGCATATCCAATTTCAGTGTATAAATATACAATTTATTAAACTCGAGGATTTGTTATTTGCTAAGGCTATATGCGGTGGTACTTCATTCTCCAACTGTTTTTACAGATGGAGACAGTATCACAAACCATTTGAAATTTTAAATCGTGATAACAAATTTTTCCATTTAGTTAATGACAATATTCAAATCCTCAACATACTCCCATTATAATTATAAATGACGGCGTTATCGCGATATCCATTAGTATCATGCAATCTTACATTTATAAAAGCCGAAAATCATTAATAATAAATGAAAACTGTGTTTAATCATCTTTATTTAAATATGCTCAGCCATCTGGAACACCTGATATTTGTGATTCTTTTGGTTGTTTATTTGTTTGTTCTACATTTTGGTTGTTTGATTGCTTGTTTTGTTTGAGTGATGTTTCACGCCACTTTCAGCAATATATTTTAGATATATCATGGCGTTCAGTTTTTTATTGGTAGAGGAAGCCAGTGTACCCGGAGAAAACCGCATAGAGGCTCGAATTTCAGTGTTGATACACCACGTGATCAAAAGTAGAAGAACTTCCTTATCCGCGCGGTCACCTAGGCCACTTTTTTGTGAATTTTCTGTTACCCATAACTATGTATATGGATAAAGATTTGTCATTACGCTTCGGTATTTTATGATTAACTTTGATCATTGTTTAAGTATATTTGTTGAAATATGTAAAATAATAATATTAGGTAAAATTGAACTATTGATAGACTTATTCCTTTTTTTACATAATGCTTCTTTACACATATTGCGTTTGCTTCGAGTAATGAATCCCAAACAATGGCCTACAGCTTTAATGGATATGGATATCCATTTTTTCTGCCAAAGGTAACGTTCTTGATGTCGGGGAAGGAGCTTC
Source organism: Limnoperna fortunei (assembly GCA_944474755.1). Lineage (NCBI taxonomy): Eukaryota > Metazoa > Mollusca > Bivalvia > Mytilida > Modiolidae > Limnoperna > Limnoperna fortunei. Next base: position 58,015,808 of record OX104115.1, read on the forward strand.
ACTCTACCTATTTTACTTATTGACATACAAGTCAGAAACTATATCTTGAACCCGTTTTATGTTAGCCATGGCTGCCATGTCTGTCGGTCTGCTGCCATGATTTGTGCAATTTTAGTAAAAAACATCCCAAAAATAAAGTAATAAAGTGTGCAAATTTTGAAACGATCCCTTCACGATTTATTAAGAAAAAGATCAAATGAAGATGAACATTTGATGAATAACGCAGTTAAAGGATCATTACTAAACGGGTGTTTGGACAAATTTGACCCTGACATCATGTTTGATTTAATTGTTTCTAATTAACTTCTACATGGGGTCGTCGTACAACTTCGACTCAAAAAGAGCCATGTAGAGTATTGATACTGAAGAAGGTAGGTTGCTTCGGTTTTTCTCTATGTTTTATACTTTTTGAACTATAAGCCAAAAATGAGGCTTATTTATAAGGCATGTTTATGTTGAAATTCGATCTGATTACACTACAGAATGTAATTCCAAGATCACGTGTATTAATTGGAATACACGTTCAAGCATGCGCATTACTCGCCGATCTCCTTATCGAGAAACATGCACAGCATCTTGCTCCGCATTCAATCAGTAGTTGTTCCAAATTTTTAGATCTCGCTTAGAAAATATTATCTAGAAGTGCATTTCGTCCATTGTTAATTGCTTTTTGTTCAACTAAACTAAACTTTGGTGATATCATCGCGGTTTTCGCGAGATAGTGTGTTTTGTTTCAAACACAAGAAACAGGAAAATGGCTGACCGTGGACGCACGTCTCGTTCTCGAACTACGCCTTGGGACTCGAACAATCCAGCTAACTGGAATGCAGATAAACTTAAGGGAGAATAAGAAAAAAATGTGCGTTTTTGTGCCAGTGTCATTGGGAAAGAACACTCTCAGAAAAATATATTTGGAAAATAAATCGAGACGAGAGGGAACTACATCTAGGCGAAGATCAGTGAATGAGGACTCAGTTTGCATGGATACTAATTCTGAAACTGAAAGGGATATAAATGTTAGTGATACGGCTCAAGATTTAAATTTGGACAATGAAATAGAAAGAGACAGTACTTTGAACAACGGGACTAGTAGAAGTGTAAACAATGTAGACAGTAGCGGTGATTCGGTTCAGCGTGTGTCGCGGAGGAGTACGGGAGATACCAATATGGCGGACCACACTATCATATCCGGAGTCCTTAATGCAATGCAGTCCATGCAGCAGACCATGATGGATCTTCAACAAACGGTTTTGAAATTAGTAGGAGAAAAGACCCAGAATAAAGAGGACAATTCTTTGTCAACAGCATACGCAGCCATGCGTACGGATACATCCAGATCGTTAACAACAATGGATAATTCTAATGATGGACAGATTCTTCAAGCTAGTCCCAGATGCATCAAATACAAAATGCAGGGTTCCCAAACCAGAAGACGTTTTGTGGACCTCCAGAATGTAGTTGACAATTTATGGACAAAAGCCATTGCACCCAGCACTAGACAATCATATGAAACCAGTTTTCAGACATATATTCGTTTTTTGTTATTAACTGGAACTATCGCTTATGTCACTGATGAAAATATTCCAGTATCTGAAGACCTGCTAATGTATTTTGTTGCTCATTGCTCAAGTAGATTAGTTATTAGTTATAGTACTATAAAGTTGTATCTATGTGGTATTAAATTTAAATGCTTAGAAAATAATATAAAATATCCTGAAATTAGTAATCTTGGTCGTTTAAAGAATATTTTAAATGGAGTAAAACGTGAACAAGTTAAAAAATTATTTCCTAGATATCCTATTACTTTTGATATTTTGAAGAAAATGTGTTTATGGTTACGTCAGAACAGATGTTATACAAATTTACTACTTGAAACAGTCTGCATAGAAGCATTTTTTGGCTTTTTAAGATGTGGTGAATTTACAATTGATAATGGGCAAGAATTTGACCCTGCTTTTAATTTATGTATTAATGACATGTGTATCTTAGAAAATTGTGTACATCTTAAATTAAAAATTTCGAAAACGGATCCTTTTCGACAAGGTGTTGTTATTAAGCTTTTCCAGACAAACAATACTATATGTCCATTAAGGTCATGTAGTAATTATATTAAACATAGGCTACAAGAATCTGCATCACCGCAGGATCCTTTATTCATTGATGAAAATAATTTAGCATTGTCAAGATCAAAATTTTTGAGTTTGTTGAAACATGCTTTGTCATGTGTTGGTTATGATTCAACTTTGTACAGTGGACATTCTTTTCGTATCGGGGCAGCAACAACTGCTGGAAATGTACATATTGAAGACCATATTATTAAACTGTTGGGAAGATGGTCTTCAGATGCTTATTGCAGATATATTAGAACGCCAGACAAAGTGCTTATAAAGCAAGCACAAAATTCCTTAGCACAATTTTAATTTTGATTTGTTATAGATGTGTATATTAAGCTTTAAGATGTGTAGGTGAATTACAAACTTGGCAACAATAAATAATTTTGGGGCACTCAGCTCTCATGCATATTTTCAATGCATTCTATCTGAGTTTTGGCGTTATAACTTATTTTCAGTTAGTTTAAAATAATTTATCCTGCAATCAGTACATTTACTGTCCAATAAAGGTAGCCGAATAAATTTTTGCTTTATTCGGCAGTGCCGAATAAAATCTCCTGGTACCCTTGACCTCACTTCTTACGACATTTAGTATTCTGTTCTGGTTTACGACGTTTGTGACGTCAGTATCACTAGAATACGCGCCGAAAATTTTAACTGAGAAATCCGCTAAAAGTGAACGTTTTTCAGTATTATAAAATGTTTTTTAGGGTTGCAGGATAAAAACAATATTCGTACAGTGTCAGAAAATATAAAGTTTATTTGTACTTGCCGCGAAACAGGTGAGAAATGCTCGGCAGAGCCTCGCATTTCTACCCGTTTCTAAGGCTCGTACAAATAAATTTTATATTTTCTGACACTGTACGAATATTGTATATTTATTAATTCCCCAAAATTTATTCAATCAGAGAATTACATAATTATGCAGTTGTACTGTTGCTCATTGTATAGTACTGCTCTTCCGGCTCTTGTGGCTCCATCTTGCTACTCTTGTAGTTCTGGCTACACCGAGTTGACACATGTCTTCCGGCTCTTGTAGCTAACTACAAATCACCACATGCTTAACACATGTCGACTTGTTCATTAAGCTACACCGAGTTGAGCATTACTAACTTGTAAGTCTCCCTAAGCCGGCTCTTATGGCCTCAGGCTTACACCGAGTTGATCAAGATACAATATAAAGATTCATCTTGGTTTTCCGGCTCTTGTGAACTGAGTACGTGCCATACCGAGTTTAGGGAGGCTGACAACGAGCTTGCGCTGAGTCTGCCCCTTACGCCAATTTGTATTTTGTTTATGTAAAAATTTTAATATTAGTAGATTAAATGAATTCTTAATATGTTTTATGATGTAATAGTTTGTGTATGATTGTTTAAAAATGAGTAAAATTTAATAGATTTATTAATTTCATTCATGTCATTATGTTTTTATGTTGTCTACCCAGGATACAATTCATTAATATACCACTGGACACATTGGTATGTAAGTGCTCTGCTTTCTTAACAACAATTTAATTTACAACTAAGAAAGTAGAGAATTTACATTGAAACTAATACATGCACCAATTCTTAAAAGATTTCAACATAAACTGTATTTTGACCACTGTTCTATTTTTAGCAATGGTGGCCATGTTGGTTCGTCTGCTGCCATGAATTGTTTAATCTTGGTAGATGATGAAGTATGCACTGTTTAAAAGCAATCACTTCAATTGTTTTGAATTAGACGATTTTTGAAGACAATTTATGGACGGACAAATGACGCCAACAATAGCTCAAATGACCTATTGGAAGAGATTGGCTTATAAATTCGGTACGAATTTAAGTTGCAAACCGGTTTCAAACTAAATTATGGGGTGTTACTTGATTAAAAAAAAACTACAAATTTCTACAATTGTGTCGTATTCAATTATTGATTAATTAAATCTTATGTCTGTTTTTGGCTGTCCACGCAAGCATTTCATAAATCTTACTCTAGTAAAATGTTTCTCGACTCTAATGTAGAGACAGTGGCCGATTGGCTAAGGTAGTTAGTCATGTACTATTGATCACATGTCTGTAAACACTGAGATTGCGGGTTCGAGTCTCACTGCGCACATGGTTTGCTCTACTTCAATATTAATTGACAAGGAATGCCAATTTTACTACTTAGGATCGGGAGTATTTGCGGCTACTCAGGCTTCCATCGCAAATACAAAATGGACGCTACGATACAGCTGTAAAAACTTGCTGAAATTGCCTTGAACACCATTTAAGTCAGCACACAATAAAGACCGGCGGATCGGAGCCAAGCTCATACAGACTAAAGCGACTGTGAAAAAGGATGGGCCCTGCTGCTGAGGGTTAAATTAACACTGGGAAAGAGTGGTTCCCGACACCTTTGTTGACCGAGTAAATTGATTATTAGCCAACAATTTTTTATATGCTTGGTATAGGTCGTAACTGTAAAATACCACTTTTGCAAAAGAGACTATTATATATCTTTAAAATGTATAAGTACCTTAATACCGGCTCGAATGGTGGAAGCAAAAAAGTATTGATCCTGTTCTACGTTAACAAAGAAACGCAACCCAGCAACTTCTCCGACCGCCTCTACAACTTTCCCGCCTTTTTCATTAAATGTATAGCAAATACCATATTCTGTCATTTTTGGAGTAAAAACGTCAGTACATGCTACTAAATCCCGTTTAAAGTGGCAATATTTCAGCATGTCGTCTAGCTGATGGGAATGATTCAGAGCACATGAATACAACAAATCTCCTGGAATAGTAATAGCTGATTTTGTCTCGTAATCCGGGATTAAGAGAGCAAGTTCACTGATAGCATAAAAAACTTTATCAATTTCACCTTCCTCATTTTCTGTAAGACATTTCGCTATTGTATACTTTACTTGGTTCAAGTTACAAACTGTGACGGCCGGGAAGTCTATTTTATTCTGCAATATTTTTGTGAAAATCGTCGAAGTTGGGTATGTAGACAGATGAATAAATTCCATTACAAGGAATGTAACTAATGATGTAGCTGCTGAAAAGACCAAAACTATCCAGATAATTCTGAAAAAAAAACATAAATATATACTGTCGAGTCAGCGAAATCCAATATATGAATTAAACATTGAAAAAACAGGGTGCGCACTTATTTTTAACACTCAAAAGTTTTTCGAAACTCCATCCAAGGAAAAATACTTACTTACGCGTAAATTCCAAGACTATACTTCTAGTGTTCTAGTAGTCGAAAACCTGAGCACCTATTATGTAATTTCAGATTAATTTACATAACGGACACACTGTTGTCATCGATGAACTATAAGTGCACAAAACATGGGTAGAAGTGAATAAAACAAAGAACAAGGTGTAAAAAATATTTAAAAATACCCAAAATACCAAAAATCATAAACCCAAAAAGTAAATAAAACAATATCTACCTCCTCCTTGAGTACAATTCCGGTCCACCAAACCTGGATAGTCCATGAATAGTTGAAGAATTTTTAAATTCCTTTACAACATCAGCATTCAAAACCATTGTAACACTTGTATATTACATTGCAGACAATATACCACTTACTACCGGCCATTCGCATGAAACGGTCTAGAAATAATGAAAATCCTTTGAGAACCCTAGAAGGGAAAAGATTATCATTTCCAAACAGGGTTTTAAGATTTTAGAGATAACGATTATAGTTTATGAATAAATCAATAAAAAAGTTATTTCACGCAATATTTTAATCAAGAGGAATTTTCTCCATATTCAAAATCGATGCAACAATACGCATCTAATCTATGTTAAACATATTACGATTTCATTAAACGTGATTACGGCAGTAAATTTCGGCCTATAACTGCTGTAATAGCACGATTTTAGTTTCGTGATTTGGCGAATTGTACGATTATTCGTTCTAATAAATATTTATACAAAAATTGACTATTCTGATTCTGATTAACATGACATCTTGACTGCACAAAGGAGAGTGTATTGCCTGAAACATTGATAATGCCCGAGCCAGAGGCGATATACTAATTTTATTCTTAATCAAGAATAATTATTATGTTCTCACAGAATGTTACATTAGATCAAAAGTTTCAACAAAATTTGTTTATCAAAATTAAGAGTGATTAATTCAACGGTGCCCAAAAGTAACGGTTTTAATGTGTCAAGCTGTTTCTGAGAAAGTCGTTTGTATGTTTTCCAATAAGGTCCCATATGTTAAGCTATGATCCACGGTGGCAGCCATTTTGGATTAGGTTCATCTGAGGTTTTTTTTTTGACAATTTTACATTTGTTTTTGCCATGTTGAATACTTGATCAGCACCAAACATTCAAATTTCCTTAAAAACACCCAATTAATATTCTGCAAAGTTTTCACATTTCAATTTGCCAAGAAAAAGTTAAATGTGAAAAGTTTACCGCTTACTACGCCCACCACGACGACGACGGACGTCAGGCTATGGAATAGCTCACTTGATCAAATTAAGTGTCGGGTAATTCAAGTCATACGATTTTGGAATGCTTTCGTGAGGGAAATAAATAGGACTCTCGACATCATTTGTGCATTGAATCAGCATCACACTCCTTTTTCTTGCATTTACAGTAAACTAGCTGTCAACGCGAGACAAATTCAAGAGTGACAACTCCTGTATTGATTAGGGTTCGAAACGGGCAAATGTTTTTAGAATTATCCAGTTAATCCGAGCTGTGGATAGCTACATGTTAAAAAGTATAAAAGTATAAAATTTCACGTTAATAATGTATAGTTTAATTTGCAATATTTCCATTATATTTTAAATAACGATTTTTTTACAGATAATGGAGAATTTAAATACGTGTACAGTCAGCAGGTTTCAATCTACTTCCGACGCTACAACGGGCAAACATTATAATTTTAGATGAAATACACACGTTTATCAGGTATGTAATAAAATATTACACACCTATACAATTTATGGTAACACATATCTAAACTGTAATCAGGTCAATGTTGCTCATAGGTCAAAAAATAGGTACACAACACCAGGAGAAGTAAGATGAGCGAGACAAATGGAAAGGTATTTAATACTAAAAATAAACAATTTTAACTATTTGCATTTACTGTATACAGATGAATTCATTTCTTAATTTTAAGTACTACATTTTGTTTGTGATTGTCGGCCGACAGTGCATCATTTAACTGCCTGTGTAATCTTTCCTCGGAAAGGGGGGGGGGGGGGGTTAGGGGTGGTGAATATATTGGTACATAGACAACCCTGCGACTAACTAAAAACTTAAATCTATATAGTAGATTACTTATCCAACTTAAGGGTAATAATTACTCATTTTAATGGGGTTATTTATTTTAGAATAATATAAGCTGAGAATAAGTTTTAATTTAAACTAATCTTACTACCAAATATACTTAGTGTACATCAGAGGATTTAACTCAATTTGCGTACAATGAAACATTATAACCGGGTGCAGGGAACGCCCCATGTGGCAGATACGGCAGGTGATCATGTTATCGCAAATGATTATGTATTATCAGGAACCTATAAATCAAATTAGTTATACTAGTCCCAGGTATTATGTTGCATTGTAATGTGTATGTTATCCTTATGTACCTCACATGAATATAATTTGTACCCGGGTCATGTCCCTTGGTTGCGACATTATTTTTTCCTGAAATAAACGTGTCTACCGTCATTCTGTCGTGCTTTTGGTTTCTCCTCTTACTGGTGTAAAGTATGGAACGTGTTTAAAGTGCCGCGCTTCTTACTTGTCAAACACCCCTTTTATAGAAGTTTGATGTTTGTTTGAATGATGTTTAACGCCACTTTCAGCAATTTTTTAGCTTTATTATGGCGTCCAGTTTTTATTGGAAGCCGGAGAACCCCCCCCCATATTCGGGAGGAAAACTGGCATTCCTTGTCAATTAAAATTGCAGTCGAGTACACCCTGCCGCAGTGAGTCGTACAGAAGCCGTAAGGGGACATGAAAAATAAGAAGAATTTATTTTAATTCGTTATCTAGATAAAAAAATTTTTATATCGAGATCTCGAGAAAACAGTCTATCGTTATCTCGAGAAAACGATATTGTTATATCGTGATCTCGATAAAACGATATTGTTATATCGTGATCTCGATAAAATAATTTCGTTTTCTCGAGATAACGATATCTTTATATCGAGATCACGATATAACAATAATTTTATATCGTTTTCTCGAGATAACGATACACTTGTTTTTAATTATTCACAAACTACCGTTGTAAAAGAAATGTCGTAATCTTTTTTAGCCAATTTATTGTAAAGCTGCAATATGTCAGGAGGTTAACAAACCATTGACCATTGAAACAGTAGAAGTGGCTCCGCCTAAAGCCGGAGAGGTCAGAGTTAAGGTATGCTGTAGGTATTTATTGTAGGTTACAATAGTCTAATTATTTGTTTACATGACATCGGGCAATTTTTACCCCATAGTTAGCAGAACAATAATGCACGCAGGCATCTGATTGGATGTTGCAGTTCTGAATATATTAACATATTTTTGATTGAAATGTTTGGAGGAAATTTATAAGAACCTGGAAAAATGAGCTTTAAACGGTTAAAGTGGGAGGTTATACATTTTCTAAGTCAGTGTTATTTAGATCTGATTATTTTCACTAAAATGTTTGTTGCACGAATGTTTATGATGAGGTTTTACATTTTTTACATTTTAAATTACACATAAAACTGTTACAGTTTCGTGGCCGGGGGAGGGGGGGGGGTGGAGTTTATGTTTTTCGCAAATATGATCTTAATTGAAAGGGGTACCATGTGGAAAATGCATTGCAAATAATTGCGCTTATGTTAATTGTACAAAGAGAGGGAACGGATTTTAGATACATAAAACACCTGCAAAAAAATGAAACGTAATTTGTTTTTGGAAGAATAAATTTATTTTTTGTTCTTAGTTCTTCGATCATAAATGATATTTGTTAACTAAGTCAGACACACTATACATTATTAAAATGTCTCTTTTGAGTATCTCAGGTGATAAAGTAAACAAAACGGAAAAAAGTTTGATAGTATTAAAGATACGATTTAGACTTACCAGTGTCATCGCGGGCAAGCAGTTTCTGTAACGATCAAATAAGGTCGTCATATAGTGGTTCGGGTTACTTGCTTTCTGTTTTTGGTTTTTTGTTTATTTTGTGTATGTTTGAATGAATCTGGATTAGTAATAGTCGTTTTACTATCGGCTCCTGTTGTTTTGCCAGTTTCAATCACCCATAAGAGGCTACCAAAATCCATGGAATATGGAATGGAGCGGATATGACCTTGGCTCCGAAGGTTGGTCATGGATGCTAAAATATCCTCATTGTTTGTGAAATTTAATTTGTTTGTCAGATTAATGCTTATACTCAGATGATTAATATATAATTATTGCCATATGTTGTAGGTTTTATACTCGGGAGTATGTCACAGTGATTTACACCTTCTGAATGGTTCCAATCCTACGCGCCTGCCCGTAATTTTGGGGCATGAAGGGGCGGGTGTTGTGGAAAGTGTTGGAGAAGGCGTAACAGAACTTCAAGCTGGTAAGTATATAAACATTTAAAAAATGTTCAAATATTAGTTAAAACAAAATATTATTTCGTTGATAGATCTTTACTTTATACTGATGTACAGTACCATCCGTTATCGAACAGTACTTTAAAGCAGATTCATTTTTGTTTAGGTGATCACGTGATCCCGTTGTTTGTTCCACAGTGCGGTCAATGTAGAAGCTGTAAAAGTGGAAAGACCAACTTGTGTGATGAAACTTTAGGGTATAATATTGTATATTCAAATATTGCACGTTATTGCAATTATGCACTATGCGTCTGTTGTCGGCTTGAAAGGGCATAAATTGTGGATAAAACTATTTATGGAATTTGTTTGTGCAAATTGGATATTAAACATGATGTTCTGTCACATCAGTATCAACTGCATAGCTACATTTTCAATAGTTTTGGTACTTTGGTTTCAATTCATGGTAACAAATTGTGTAGCTTTATAAAACAAGTTGCTGACTATAAGATACATGTATATACTTTCTTGATTGTATCGTTGTTTATAGTTGAGAACACGACATCCAGGTTCCCAGTCCTCACGAAATCTAAAAACACTTTAAATGGCTTCAATAGCGACGTTAATTTGACATCGGACACTAATAAAATAAAAAACTAGAGGCTCCCAGGAGCCTGTAATCGCTCCTGGAATCCAAATGACTTAAACTATATTTAAATTTTTGAAATTAACAGTTTCAGTCTAGTTGTTATAGCTTTTAAGTTACTGTGCAAAAACTATACATTTCTTCAAAAAATTTGTTAAATACAATAACTCCTATAAGGTGCCATCCACAATTTCTGAAAATTAAATGGTTTTTAGGCATTGTCCTTTAGGGTACTTTAGAAATTTACAGTTTTACTCTACTAATAGGTGTGTTATAGACTAATTTATAATTAAAAAACTGTTCATATGTCCAAATTCATAATGAAAGGGCAATAACTCCTATAAAGAGTCATCTTGCAATTTTTGGACTAAGCAATCATTTGTAGGGCTTCTATTGCTGATCATTTGTGCAATTTCCAGTTTTAATCTAGCTACTATAGTTTTCAAGTTACAGGACAAAAATGGAAAATTTCATAAAATTGTCATTTAAGGGCAATAACCCCTATAAGGAGTCATCTGACAATTTCAGACCAATTAAATGAATTGTAGGGCTTTTTTTGCTGATCATTTTTGCAATTTATTATTTCACTCTAGCTGTTATGGTTTTTAAGTTACAGGACAAAAACGGAAAATTTCATAAAAAATTGCAATTTAAGGGCAATAACTCCTATAAGGAGTCATCTGACAATTTCAGACCAATCAAGTGAATTGTAGGGTCTTTATTGCTGATCATTTGTGCAATTTACAGTTTCAATCTAGCTGCTATAGTTTTCAAGTTACAGGACAAAAATGGAAAATTTCATAAAAAATTGCCATTTAAGGGCAATAACTCCTATAAGGAGTCATCTGACAATTTCAGACTAATACAGTGAATTGTAGGGCTTGTATTGTTGATCATTTTTGCTATTTACAGTTTTACTCTAGCTGTTATAGTTTTAAAGTTACAGGACAAAAACGGACAATTTCATAAAAAATTACCATTTAAGGGCAATAACTCATATAAGGAGTCATCTGACAATTTCAGACCAATCAAGTGAATTGTAGGGTCTTAATTGCTGATCATTTGTGCAATTTACAGTTTCAATCTAGCTGCTATAGTTTTCAAGTTACAGGACAAAAACGGAAAATTTCATAAAAAAATTGCCATTTAAGGGCAATAACTCCTATAAGGAGTCATCTGACAATTTCAGACTAATACAGTGAATTGTAGGGCTTTCATTGCTGATCATTTTTGCCATTTACAGTTTCACTCTACCTCGTATATTTTTCGGGTTATATTGTAAATAGCAAAAATTTTGTCAAAAATCTTCAAAAAGGGCAATAACTCCTACAAGAAGCCAATACACAACTTCGCACTAATAGCAACTATTGTAGACCTTAATGTGCTGATCAATTTGAAGTTTTTCTCTATAGCTATTATAGTTTTTTAGATAATGATCAAAAACCTGTGTTGACCCCCATGTTCTATTTTTAGTAACAGCGGCCATATTTGTCTGTTGATCAACACCCTGGGTACAAACTTGAAACTAGGAACCCTAAGGATGATTGTGGCCAAGTTTGAAAAAAATTGGCCAAGTGGTTTCAGAGGAGAAGATTTTTGGAAAAGTTTACGACGTACGACAGACGACGGACGACGGACGACGGACGCCAAGTGATAGCAATAGCTCACCTGGACCTTCGGTCCAGGTGAGCTAAAAAGGGCATGTAGAGAAGTTTCATCCTCCAGTGTTTTATCACGGCGTTTTGTGACTTAATACATTTCCAAACGAATGAATGTCTGTATCAAACATACCGCTTTTCGTAAACTTTACATCTTGTTAGAGACTGAAAATGCAGGTAAGGGTTCGCATTTTGCTTATACTTGAAATACTTATCAGTGTATACTGTAGTTTCTGTTTGTGTTACACACTTATAACATGATGTATACATTTCATTGAAAGTCGTCAATTTCATTGGTCGAGTTAGGTCACGTAGTCATTACAAGTGATAACAAGTGCTCTACGTCAAAAGCATTAATCATTGGCGTAGTAATACATCCAAACAAAAACGAACATTTACTTAATTTTTGTCATGAATTTATATTAAATGTAAGTATGAGAATCGAATAGATTCTTTTGAATTTCATTGGCATATGAAAGCGTTGACCGAATCACATTTTTATTATGATGCGCTACCTGTTTCATTGAAAATGTGCTTCGGTTAGCGCTGTCATACGTCAATAAAACTTAAAACGAAATTATATTATTAAATTGAATACATTTGAACAGAGGTTAATATATATATATATATATATATATATATATATATATATATATAAAAGTGTCTAATGAATTAACCAAACAATGTCGTTGTAATTTCCACTCTGAAAATCATCTGTACACACAGATTTGATTTTTGAGCCGTCCCACATCGGGAATCGAACTCGTGTCAGTTTTTAACATCTATGGCTACTGCGCCTAGCATGTAAAGACAGAGGTGTAACCTCTAGACCAGATCCGTCCGCTAAAAAACGGAGTTTCACTGGCCTAGTGTTACTTTTGGTTGAACATGTCATTTACATACACAATGTTTTTGTGCGACCTGAGCTTTAATTACAACGATTTTCATACAATCAGAATGGATCTGTAAGCAATTATACAGATGCGTGCATATAGTTGTTTTGAATTTCTATTTATAATTGTCTATTTATATATGCCCAACATCTGATTGTATTTCAACATTGGATCTTTAGAAATGCACTAAAGATACATAGTTAAGATAAATGATATTTATAAGTGTCTAATGAATTAACCAAACAATGTCGTTGTAATTTCCACTCTGAAAATCATCTGTACACACAGATTTGATTTTTGAGCCGTCCCACATCGGGAATCGAACTCGTGTCAGTTTTTAACATCTATGGCTACTGCGCCTAGCATGTAAAGACAGAGGTGTAACCTCTAGACCAGATCCGTCCGCTAAAAAACGGAGTTTCACTGGCCTAGTGTTACTTTTGGTTGAACATGTCATTTACATACACAATGTTTTTGTGCGACGCAGTAGCCATAGATGTTAAAAACTGACACGAGTTCGATTCCCGATGTGGGACGGCTCAAAAATCAAATCTGTGTGTACAGATGATTTTCAGAGTGGAAATTACAACGACATTGTTTGGTTAATTCATTAGACACTTATAAATATCATTTATCTTAACTATGTATCTTTAGTGCATTTCTAAAGATCCAATGTTGAAATACAATCAGATGTTGGGCATATATAAATAGACAATTATAAATAGAAATTCAAAACAACTATATGCACGCATCTGTATAATTGCTTACAGATCCATTCTGATTGTATGAAAATCGTTGTAATTAAAGCTCAGGTCGCACAAAAACATTGTGTATGTAAATGACATGTTCAACCAAAAGTAACACTAGGCCAGTGAAACTCCGTTTTTTAGCGGACGGATCTGGTCTAGAGGTTACACCTCTGTCTTTACATGCTAGGCGCAGTAGCCATAGATGTTAAAAACTGACACGAGTTCGATTCCCGATGTGGGACGGCTCAAAAATCAAATCTGTGTGTACAGATGATTTTCAGAGTGGAAATTACAACGACATTGTTTGGTTAATTCATTAGACACTTATAAATATCATTTATCTTAACTATGTATCTTTAGTGCATTTCTAAAGATCCAATGTTGAAATACAATCAGATGTTGGGCATATATAAATAGACAATTATAAATAGAAATTCAAAACAACTATATGCACGCATCTGTATAATTGCTTACAGATCCATTCTGATTGTATGAAAATCGTTGTAATTAAAGCTCAGGTCGCACAAAAACATTGTGTATGTAAATGACATGTTCAACCAAAAGTAACACTAGGCCAGTGAAACTCCGTTTTTTAGCGGACGGATCTGGTCTAGAGGTTACACCTCTGTCTTTACATGCTAGGCGCAGTAGCCATAGATGTTAAAAACTGACACGAGTTCGATTCCCGATGTGGGACGGCTCAAAAATCAAATCTGTGTGTACAGATGATTTTCAGAGTGGAAATTACAACGACATTGTTTGGTTAATTCATTAGACACTTATAAATATCATTTATCTTAACTATGTATCTTTAGTGCATTTCTAAAGATCCAATGTTGAAATACAATCAGATGTTGGGCATATATAAATAGACAATTATAAATAGAAATTCAAAACAACTATATGCACGCATCTGTATAATTGCTTACAGATCCATTCTGATTGTATGAAAATCGTTGTAATTAAAGCTCAGGTCGCACAAAAACATTGTGTATGTAAATGACATGTTCAACCAAAAGTAACACTAGGCCAGTGAAACTCCGTTTTTTAGCGGACGGATCTGGTCTAGAGGTTACACCTCTGTCTTTACATGCTAGGCGCAGTAGCCATAGATGTTAAAAACTGACACGAGTTCGATTCCCGATGTGGGACGGCTCAAAAATCAAATCTGTGTGTACAGATGATTTTCAGAGTGGAAATTACAACGACATTGTTTGGTTAATTCATTAGACACTTATAAATATCATTTATCTTAACTATGTATCTTTAGTGCATTTCTAAAGATCCAATGTTGAAATACAATCAGATGTTGGGCATATATAAATAGACAATTATATATATATATATATATATAAAAGTCTAAAGAGTCTACCAACCAGCAAGCTTATTAAGTATCGGATCGACAAACATGACGATACAGCATAAACAAAAAATAATATACAAGTCTAGAAGATTATGCAACGATACACATGACGGTGTTTCTTGTCAAATATTTAGACAAAGACTGACCAACGAATGGCCTTAGTCATTGAATGTCAATATAAATAAATGACGTAAACAAGTCGAAACATATTGATCTTGAAATTTCTCATTTCCAACTTAACCCAAAATAGTTGCTTCCCAAGTCCGCCAGCCGGGGACGTGCCGTGCTGTTACTTTGCTTTGCTCAAATATTCCAACAAGATTTTTTGTTTATGCTGTATCGTCATGTTTGTCGATCCGATACTTAATAAGCTTGCTGGTTGGTAGACTCTTTAGACTTTTATATAATATTTTGAACTACCTGTATTGTGTTTTTACACGATCCCAGTGGACTTATATTATTCCATCACCGAATGAAAAAATACTTTAAGCATTTAGAGTTAAAGGCCACTGATGAGTCTTAAGTAGACGAAACGCGCGTCTGGCGTAAAGAATTTGTCAACTTGGTAATTTTAATTACATCTTGTTGGAATATTTGAGCAAAGCAAAGTAACAGCACGGCACGTCCCCGGCTGGCGGACTTGGGAAGCAACTATTTTGGGTTAAGTTGGAAATGAGAAATTTCAAGATCAATATGTTTCGACTTGTTTACGTCATTTATTTATATTGACATTCAATGACTAAGGCCATTCGTTGGTCAGTCTTTGTCTAAATATTTGACAAGAAACACCGTCATGTGTATCGTTGCATAATCTTCTAGACTTGTATATATATGTATATATATATATGTATATATATATATATATATATATATATATATATATATATATATATATATATATATATATATATATATATAGTGCCTCATGGTATATCCGAACCATTAGTTGAAGTTACCGTTTAATTTTATTTCTTTACCAAGAAATACTGCTTTATTAAATATATTGCCAATTAATAATACAAATTAAATATATTCTTTTACTTTGATTCCAAGTTGATAGTTTTGAGCAAAACAAGTTAGTTACTCAGATAGTATTTCCAATGTTTGCCGAACATAACACCGGTCCCCTTCTTTGTAAAAACAATGGACATCCTGGACACCAAATATGATCACATGGTCAATTGTTGTCCGCATAGCTTAATTATTAGTTACCATTTTTGTAAATGTTAAGGATACGTCAGTCAGAAGCCAACAAACAGCAACGTACTTTGCGGCCGAAAGGGAAAGGGTTTTAATTCGTGAAAATAATTAGGTAAAATAATATATGTAAAAGACAAAATATTATAGTGTTCAGAGTGTTTCTATAAAGATGGCTTCAATGTTCTTCGTACTTTATTCACCCGATTATGAAACGTTGGTCTTTAGTATACGTCAGGTGGTATTGACATAATCGCTCTGTCTTTTGTGAACGGTAATAACTCCTGCTTGATATCAGCATTATTTCCTAAATTATCTACATAAAATATTCGGTTTCTGTTTTAATTTTGATTTTAATTGTGTACAGTCAGTATTTTTTATTTGATAAACATTTATTCTATTGTTGTAACAGAAAGCTTCCAATGGGAGTGTTACCAGATGGCACAACTCGTTTCAGTTTTGATGGGAAACCAGTCTACTATATGATGGGCTGTAGTACTTTCAGTCAGTATACAGTTCTTCCGTTAATGTCAGTAGTCAAGGTATAAATAATATTGTTCTTAAGCACTAATTTATTCATGGTAATTATAATGAAGAACTGAATTACTGAAGAAACAATTTATTACTATGAACGAAAACACGGAAGATATTAAATCCTTTCCCAAGGTTACCATTTCCATTAGTTTGATACATGTTTAAAAAATAGCGCCTTTAAATTTGACGTTGAAAAAACATTAAAATTAGCAGATAAAATTGAATTTGTTTAGATATTTGGGCTCCTGTAAGAGTTTTTTAAGCCATATTAAACGATTTATATTAATGGCAAAAAGCAATTTTCCCCGGAAATAGCATGTAGAAATGTTACACAGACTCCTTCGTTCGTAGGTAGATCCATCTGCTCCTCTGGACAAAGTGTGTTTACTGGGATGTGGGGTTTCTACGGGATATGGTGCAGTACTTAATACAGCAAAGGTAATACTAAATTTAAATACTAAACCAACAGTATGGATTACTAGAAAGTAGTTTTAGATTTGTAACCCACATAATACCCTCCCGTGAGAATAAAGGCAAACACTTAGAGTACAAAACATTTAAATGCACATATACGAATGGGATGGATCAGAAATATATAAGCGTTCTTTTAGGAATTTATACCTTGATTAACCATTGAGCTCCCAGTATTTTAGCTAGATGGGAACAAGTTGACAAACAATTAATCAGCTGGGAATTCGGATTTTCAGACAGTTTTTAAATGCTACCGAAAACTATGGTTAGTTGGATTGTGAAGGAGAATGTAGCCATGGTAACAGATGAAATATATTACTTAAAATAAGAACAAAGAATGACTATCGAATTAATCTATATCTAATATCCGATATGTCAGAAGAAAGTAAAACAAATATATTAGTTACTTTTAATTGCATTAAAAATGATTAATATCGTTTCGTCCCCAATATATTTCTTAGAAAATAAAATTAATAACATATTCTAATATGACGCGCTTTAAAGGCTTTGAGACCACAACTGTGGTAAAAAAATGATTTATATATGAGCAACACGCGCTGAGGAGGGCGTGTTTTAAAGGGCTGTTCCAATTACAAAACTGTAACTCCCACTGGAAAGCTATTGCGTATGACGTATTAATCTTATAAATAGCGACACGCGCTATAATTATCCGTTGCAATATATTGTGTGTTACATTGACAGAACAGCCATTTATGGTGGAAACGATGTTTTCTATAGGTACGAAAATATTATAAATGTACCGTAATTGTCTTATTAGAATAGAAATAATTCACGGAGGCTGTGGGTTATCATTGTATTACCACGGGATGACCATTTATGTCGTTATTTTATCCCTCGCTATCGCTCGGGATAAAATAATACGACATAAATGGTCACCCCGTGGTAAAACAATGATAACCCACAGCCTCCGTGAATTATTTCTTAATTTGCACTTCGAATATAAAAGATTAATGGTATTGCGCAATTGTTACTTCCTGTTGTTTTCGAACATATTTGCATTCACAGCATTAAGGTAAATACAGAGCACTTAATACTAACGATTTTAATGGATCACATCGATTGAATCTTATGTAGAATCAAATGCAATGTTTGTATTTTATATATTCATAACAGCTGCACGCATGTTTCGAGTACGTCAAGGTGACAATAATGTTGGTCCGCGATTAATTGCAATTAACTTCCGTTCCAGACGACTTCTCTGTAATACATTACTACTTACATCCAACAATCTACTCAATGTTTTATAGTAAGAATATGATCATACCGGCAAAATGCCTATTTTGTTTGTTTGAATGGTGTTTTAAGGCCACTTTCAGCAATTTTCAGCTATATCATGGCGTCCAGTTTTTATAAAGTGGGGGGGGGGGAGCCGGAGTAGCCGGAGAGAACGCCCGACCAGCCACAATGCACATTAAAAAAAAACTGTAGCCTTGTAATTAAGACTCTAACCTTATTTCTTTTTCTAAATAATAAAGAAAATATTTAGATTTTTGAAGTTAATTCAAACGCATTTTAAAATGTGTATAATTCGAAACAGGTAGAACCAGGATCAACTTGTGCCGTCTGGGGACTTGGTCCAATTGGTTTAGCAGTGGTTATGGGATGTAAAAAAGCAGGTGCATCTAGAATCATTGGAATAGACATAAATCCAGCGAAATTTGAGTTGGGTATGGTAAATTGTATCTTCTTTTATATATCAAGAGAAGATGAAACAAACCATAAACTTTCAATTACAATAATCATTATGGATAACACCAGAATCATACGAAAAAAACCAACAAAAAAAATAATTAAAAAAAAAATAAAATAAAAACAAAAAATGCAGAACAATTAGGAGGGCATAACATACTTGCTTGAAACTGTCACTTACAATATTATTTGGCATTGTTGAACCGGTTAATTGGATCCATAACACCTCTACATGTGTACCTATTTTTGCACTGTCAATACAAACAAATAAAAAAAAAACCGTGTAAACAGCAACACAATAGGACACAAAGCACAATACAAGGTGTAATGTTCCTGACTTAGAATAGTCACTTCAAAATTGTGGCGCAGCTAAACCTAGTAAAAGGATTGCAAACGGTTATTCAAAACCTTAAATGCCGTTCGTTAGAATGCATGAAAGTGGAGTTAGAATACATTTCGTGCCTGACAAATAAACATAATGATAAATAAATATCGACCAGTTCAAATCAGACTATTACTGGTTACAGAACTTATGTCAGGATTAAAATGGATTCTTAATAATTTTATTGATTCCTTATATTTGATGTCTCTTTTGCGATGTTGCGTGGTAAATTACTTTCTTAAAATACACAATTGACATTTGATTTGAATTGGGCCTAGATAATGTACGTGTTTTATAGGTGTTTATAGGAAGATACTCTTATAAATTATAAATACACTATCAATACACTATATTTCATTTCAAGGAAAGAAGTTTGGTTTGACAGAGGGCGTAAACCCTAAAGACCACGAGAAACCCCTTCATGAGGTGTTGATTGGGATGACAGATGGGGGTTTAGATTATACGTTTGAATGTATCGGTAACGTCAATACAATGGTGAGTTACTGAATTATAGATAAGGTTAAATAATTTACTAAGCCAGACGCGCGAGCTTATTTGGGACACTTTCTTGGAATGCTCATTGCGTTTACACTCCAAAACAACTCCCCTCTATTAGACCGTGGTCAGTATTGACTTTATGGATCGTAGTTCGCCGTAATTGGTGAGTCATTGCGGTTGACAAAGGGTTTTATTACATGAAAAGAATTTTGCGTGTTTTTGATATGACTAAGAACAACTTTCGGGTCACGATAAATCACAACAGTACTTAAATTAAATTAAAACCAGGTCAATATTATATTCCGCTTGATGACTGCAGCGGAATCCAATATTGACCTGGTTTTTGCCTGTTTTCATTACTTCTAACATAAATATAAATTTCAATTTAAGTGGTAATTGAATGATATGTAATTATAAAATATACTGTTAAAAATGTAAAAATAAAATTGACTTTGTATACTCTTTTCAATATTTGAAATGTGGTGAAATTGGAATTTCACGATTATCAGCAAATCATTATGACAATGCAGTATTAACAGAAAATATTAAGGGTAACCAGCATTACAATAATTAAAAAATGTAAGCATCCTCTAATGAAGGAAGATGGTGATTTTATTTTATATGGTCTCTATTAGGATTTCTCTGCCCTCAAAAATGTATTTTCACCGGTGAATATTACATTTTTTCTGGCTACGAAACCCTGATAGCGACCAATATCAAAGTCATTTACTGTATAAAACGTCTAGCTCTATCAAATGATCGAGGAAAAAGTCCGCAACAATATGTGCAAGATGTGATAAATAGTCTGATACATATCTCGGAATTCGGGTTATATTCCGAATCATCCACAGATGACAATATCGTATGATTAGCATTTTTCCACATGTATCATATAATATGCTTTATCAGAGGGGAGGATGCTAGAGGAGGTTCATTAACAGGTTAACAATTTTTCATTTATCCCAAAACAGATGACAGTAAATTTTAAATAATGATAACATATAACAGCAATTTACATGAGAAAACAGAAAACAGTGAGTTTAAAAATCGAAAAAAAGATAACAGCAGAATCTCATTGAAAAAAATCTGTAAAAAAGGTAACAGTGCTCCAACTATTAACAGCAATCGGGGTTTTTTTTTCATTAAATGTCAATTTTTAAGAAAACAGATAACAGCTAATGCTTGAAAAAAAACAGATAACAAACTGTACAAATGCCCAAAGCATGTTAACAGAAAAGATCTGCCCCCACCCACTTGATCATGTATTTCATCAGGAATATGTAAGTAGATCGTCTTCAAAAATGAAATTATCTTAGACACTTAAAACGTAAATATATAGATTATGTCCGAGATCGCTGAATAAAAAGTGCGGTAATGGGAATGCATGCGATAAATGGGGTTTGATATCATAAAGGAGGGACGATCAAAGGGGAGTGATAAAGGATGCGCGTGAAAAATGCAGGATATAGATGGAACACGTGTACAATATCACAAATTCAAAACTATTGTACTTAGTTCTAAATATAAACTTAATGTTACTTGTCATAATCCATATCACAAGCTGCATCAATAAGAGAACTTATTCGCCCCAAGTTTGAGAGTTTTGAGAGTTGATAATTCATTGCGATATATATTTCAAAGGTGCGGTATAGGGGCATGGGTGTGATATGGGGTAAGGCTATGTTCTATGACTGCATTGGAAAAACCAACACTACTTTTACCTTTACCTTTTTTTGCAACTTTTGCTTAAAACGCTTAAGATTGAAAAATTATTATTATCAGAAATTTTTTGCAATTATTGGGTGTTTTCGCAAAATATTTCGTTTAATCCAAATAAGTTAATCTTAATAGCAAACGCAACATTGTTTTCAGAAAATGAGGGCTGAATAAGCTTCCATAATGGCATTTAAAACAACAAGATTTAAGCAAAATATGTCAAATAGATGTTGTTTTTTATTTGTTTATTACACAATTTTGGGGATTCAGCTTGGACACCATTGATCCCATAAATAGACAGGTAACAACTGTCGTGTGGAACATCTAATCGTCCAGACATTAACTATAATAATTATACATTTTTAACTAGCATTTTACCATTTACAGGCTTCTCAATTAGACTACAGGCAACGATTGGTTTTAAGTTTTATTTTAATTAGGTGACTTTGCAATCATACATGTTATTTCATACCAAAATACGTAACTTTGTAATGATTTGAAATAAAATACAATTTGGTGTTAAAATGTTAACTGCTTCTGAAATATATGTTCAAGGACAGGTCGGCGTAGAATCAAAGTAATTCTGGTATATGACTTGATCACCTAATTAAAATAAAAGACCAATTCTTGTTTATAGTCTCAGTTTAAAACAGTTATATGGACACCTGTTTATGGTATAATGCTAGATAAATCGCTAAGCAAAATTCAAGAACAAATCAAAGATTTATTTTTATTCTGTACATTTATTTTTAGCGTACTGCATTCGATTCCTGTCACAAAGGATGGGGAAAAGCCATTATATTGGGTATTGCTCCTACAGCAGATAATCTAGTGACCAAACCAATAGCTTTCACAACAGGAAAACATATGCTTGGATCAATATATGGAGGTAACTTTCGTTTTGTATTGACTCCTATTAGTCATTACTGGTATTGTCGTTTAGTTCGTACGGAAAATGACAAAGATACTACTTATAAGAAGTTTTTAATAAAAAGAAGATTGAAGGATAATCCGTTAGTTGCAATTCTGTTTTATGTCACAGATTTAAATGTATGAACTATTTTTTGGATAAACATAAATCCCACAATATGTCATGATCATGCAAAGCGATTGAGAAAATGTCTTTTTTGTATAATATATCACTCCCAAAACAAATGTTTCATAAAATGTTTACGGATATAATTACGGACGCCCCCCCCCCACACACACAATGTCTTTTTTGTATAACATATCACTCCCAAAACACATGTTTCATAAAATGTTTACGGATATAGTTAGGACGCCCCCCACACACACTAAATACAGTTTACCTCTTTACCTCTATCCCTTATTAGGAACTTGGATATGCAAAAACATTGTAAAAACCAAGTTTATATTATTTTAGATTGGAAAGGAAAGGTTGATGTTCCAAAACTGGTAGCGGAGTACCAAAATAAAGAAATTATGATAGACGAATTTGTTACTCACACAATGGGTCTCGATAAAGTAAATGAAGCCTTCGATTTAATGAGGGATGGTAAAAGGTAATATTTTTTTGTTATTTGTTGTATTATGAATTTTGGTTCTTTTTTGTCATGTATTTATATATTATGTTAAATGTCTGAAGGAACATAATGGTACAGTTATAACATCTAGATACGACTAAACAGGTTTTGTTTGTGTGTTAAAACGGTCTTTTCCCCCTATATGTTTATATATATCATGGCGTTACGGTTGTGCTTGGGAAGAAGCTGACGTCCTCTTTGAGAACCACCTAATTTTGTTAGAATAACTGGCATCCTTGTCAATTCAGCAGAATTCACGCATGTCTTTCCAGAAGTCTGGCTCGTGTTGACGCAATAAAAGACGGCTAACTATTAAGACGACACTGGCTGGGTCACTAAGAACCTTAATGTAACTGACATTGTATTTTTTAAAATTGTAACAATGTTCCATAAAGGGTGTTCTGAACTTTAAGGATTTGAGATGAGACATGGTCCCCCTTCATCTCTTTAAGAAGGCGAATGAAACCGTTGGTATATATATTTTGTGCATGCTCAGTACCAGCCGTAGTCAGTTGTAAATGAAGATGTCAAACTGATTGACACTTTTGAGCCTGCTCAAGCAATATTTATAGCCAGTCAACGACTTGACTCTTTTAATTCTTCGCAAATCATGGTTGACAAGCTTTGTAATTGTATACTTTTCATTGCCATTTTTACACCATTTTAAAGTTTAAACAAATGTGGAACAAATCTTTCTCGTTGTGCCTTTTGTGTAGAAAACAGATCATTCCTACTTTTAATAAAGCACATATTGTCTAAAATTTTATTACTTTAACGGTCATTTTCAGTTTGCGTTCCGTATTAGATTTGTGGTCGCTTGACAGCAGTGTTGAAGAAGTTTGTAACAGCCTACAATCTACCTTGTGAGTTCCTGATGACTAGCCAATGAGTATAATTAAATAATATAAAAGGAATAAATACGAACATTATATTTGCTTAACCGTTTGATACAGACAAATTTTATGTTAACACATATTGCTTATTCGCTTCTTTGCTGATTATATTATAACAATGTAAAACAAAACGTGTTATGATGCTTGAATAATAAAAAAAGATTGTGCTAAGATTGGTTGTTTTTTATTTTATACTAATTTGATTTAATCACGTGGAATAGATATTTAATACAATGTAATGAATTTCTTTCAAGTTTATATTGCGCTGCTAAATTTCATAGGAGGCATTTCTTATATAAACATTGTTTGCAACATATGACCAAATGAAATTAAAAGAGATAAAACATTTTTATTTCGCAAATGGCTCAAAAGGTGGTCATTTCACCGAGCACATTTATATGTTTTTAACATTTATGTTGCAAGAATTCAATTGATTTGTGTTGCAAAATGTGATGCACTGAAATGATGAACACAGGCATGAAAATATGAAAATAAAGGAAATAAAACACATTTGTTTCGCAAATGGCTTCACATTACAATAAGCGTATTTACATATGTATCTGTTTTAAAATTTATGTTGCAATAGTTCAATTTTATTTGTGGTGCTAAATGTGATGCACCGAAATGATAAACACAGACATTTGAATTGAAAATATAGCAGCGCCATTGACAACAAAGTGTAGAAATCAAATGAGGGGGTGGGTTAGAGCTGGTAGCATTGTGACATACCAAACCAGGTTAGACGGTATAAATAATGTATTCAAATGGCCTTGTTTTTAAGTCGGAGATTGATAGTTTTATTTAATGATTTTTTCCCTAAATTATTAGAAATGTTTCAATTTTTTGAAATACTGTTTACAATTTTTGAACGGGTTCACAAATTGAGAAAATTTTTTTTTAATAAAAAGGAAAAATAGAACAACAATTACAAGTTGATCATATAGCAGAAATCTAATAACAGGTACGACACATAAAGGGTAAACATGGTACTTAGAACCATACACATACCAGATTAAAACTCCAACAACTACACAACATCAGAACAATACAAAACATCATGTCTTGGAACATGTACACAAAATTATGTGACTGCAACGATTAAAGGGATACCGATTTTTTTCCTTTACTGTAATAACCTTACTATGCAGCCAGTCATCAACAATAAAAAAACTATTCACAAACAATACTGAACCCTGAAAGACCTTCATTTGCAAAACAAATGACATAGAACGATTATACAAACACAAAACGAACAGTCAAATACATATACAAAAACCAAATAAATAACTCAAGGAAAAGCAAATTGGACCATTTTATTTGTTTTCTGAATGGTGCTTAACACCAGCCACTTCAAGAAATTTTGTAGTCATATATATTATTGTGTCCTTTTTATCGGTTGAGGATAGCGAAGTACAGGAGAAGGCAAACTAAGCTTGAATATAAAACAATCCTAAATAGTTCGCGGAACTATTTTTGAGTTTGTGTTTGAGTTAAATTTTAATAATTATCACAAATAATGTTAAATCTTCCAAAATGATAAAAAATGTTATAATTAAATTTTGAAATTCTAAAAAGACCGGTTCCGATCGCATCAAAGTCACATTATATTCTGGAGTTATTCCGCATTATCCATTATAAAATCAAACACGCAATTTACATCTGTCGAGTTTAATCGCATCAAAACATCTTGCCAAAATTTACTTTGTTAAGATTGGTATATTTTAGCTTAAACATATTTATTTCAATAGTAACATACTTGTAGTAGTGTTAATAGAAGCTTATTTCAAGTCCGTTTCTTAATTATTGAAGGAGTATTAACTTGTGTGACGAATGAAAGAAACAACAAAATAAAAAAGAAAATACTGTGAGCAATAATGAAATGAAGAAAACATATTATATGACCTTTTGAGTTTTGATAAATATATCTGTTTTCTGTTCAAGCGTTTGACCCTCTGAACCAAATAGTAAGAGGTTGACATCAACAGGTACATTCTAGTCAATAGATAAATGGTAATGTCCGTAATATTTTTGTCAAGTAAGTCATGGGCTGTTGACTCGGTATTTTCTCGTAAACAGTTGGTGTGTCGACTAGATTGTAGGTGTTCGTTTATGGAAGAACAGTTCATGCGTGATCTAGAGTGGAATATTTGATCTTTTCTAGAGCCAGCGTCAAAATTGTTTTAAGTAGACGTAGATTTTCGAATGTCAAGTGGAAGCTTGTTCTAGAGTTTTATCGTTGGTAGAAGGAAAAAAGTAGTCATAAAAGAGATTACTTCTAGTGCGTATTTCAGATATATTACTTGATTGTCGAGTTTTATGACCATGCAAAACGCCACAGAATTTGGAACTAGGTTCCTAGATATTTTGGCGTTTGTTGGTTGTTAATCTTTTATAATAGTATTAATCAATGTTTTGCTCGCTTGTTCGAAGCTTTCTAACATCACGATTCTACTTACAGTTTTTTAATAGGTATAAATTTTGTCCCACCCTGAAACAATACGCATCGCCTCAGTTTGGACATTTTCTAACTGATCTACAAGATACTTGGTACTACTGTTCCATATGACGTCGCCGTATTTGAATAATGGTCGAATAAAAGAAAAATACATTTAATTCTTTCATAAGCCGTTTTAACAATATAGTCAAAATGAAAATTCTAACTACCATTGTTATAAAAGTATAAACCTAAGTGCTTGTGGTTTGTAACCTGTTGAATAATGTTATTGTTCATGAGTAGAGGTGGGTCGACTGGCTTCATTGACTTCTTGGATTTTGTCTTGGTTTCGATTTTCTGTAGATTAAATTAAGCAAGCCACTTTTGTGACAATTTATTAATAAGATCGATATCCCTGTTCAAAATTGATGCTGCATTTCAGGACTGTAAACAGTTACATAAACACAAGTGTCATAAGCAAAAAGGTTGTAGTGTTCAGGTGACGTCATTTGTTATTTTATGTTCTCCTTTGATGAAAAAGACCAACTTCCATGGGAACACCCTACATTACTTTTGGTCAATGTGACACCACAAGTTAGAAAACCAACGATTTGTCTCTCTAGAAACGGACAATGAAATGTTCGTTATGTATTACTGACTTTCTCTGTTTTTATTGAGAAGGTCTTTCCCACTATCATCTAAAGTCATACAAATGTAATGTTAAGGACGAAATGTCAATTACAGTCATGACAATTAGTTATTTGTATAAAGAAAGTGGTCTTGAATCAAAATATATAGGTTGTTCAGGACTTTTACGCTCGTTGCTAGGGACACAAGACCACTTCTACGTACGAAATGACAAATTTAAGTAAAGTACATCATCCTGATTCTGAACGGTTACCGTGTTACTATGGTATGACCTTGATCCATGACCTTTGGCCTTGGGCTCAAATTGAAGCTCTTTTCCTACTTATTGTCTGCTTCTATCTTCTATACTTTTTGAGAAATAGTGCTAACAAGGCTAAATACGACTTTTGACCATGACATTTTAAAATGTAATTTATGTCACTTAGGATCAATGCTGGTGTTCCCAAGTCACGGTTTTTGAAAAAAAACAATTTTTAAGAGTTGCGACACTTTTCGGGTCAAAAACGCGTAAACAGGAAGTCAATTGAGAAATAAAATTGTGCATATTAAATAACCGCTATAGGTCAGCTTATGTTGTACACTTCAGAATTTGAGAATCCGTTACAGTTTTTTTAAAAATTTATCTGCTAACAAGGGTGTTCGGCCAGATAACTATGTTACTAAAAATAAGTCATCACCAGATATAACCGATTAATGGTACAAAGTATCGACACATTTTTTGGCAACCTTCGTGGAAGAAGAAAAAAAATCAACTACCATTTTTTCTGAGAAAAAATGAGAAGGTCTTTCCCACTGTCGCTGTAAAGTCGGTAAATATATATGATGCTATGGACTTTTGTTTCTGTTCCAAAGCACAATTAAAATGTCACTTCCAGTAATAAAAAGTAGTTATTTGAGTAAAAAAAGTGGTTCAGGGTTAAAAATATATTGTCGTTAAAGAATTTTATGCCCGTTGTTAGGGACTCAAATTCGACTTCCGGTCATGAAATAAAATATTTCAGTAAAATACATCATCCTG
This sequence comes from Limnoperna fortunei, assembly GCA_944474755.1. Classification (NCBI taxonomy): domain Eukaryota; kingdom Metazoa; phylum Mollusca; class Bivalvia; order Mytilida; family Modiolidae; genus Limnoperna; species Limnoperna fortunei. The sequence continues at coordinate 58,043,786 of OX104115.1, forward strand.
ATGCTATAAATAAATGGTTGCTAAGGACTTTTTATAGCATTAACCTTCTTGCTATGGTATGACCTTGACCTATAACCTTTGACTTTTCTCTTAACTTGAAGCTCTTTTTCTTCTGATCACTTTAAACCTATATGTAACTATCTCTTTCCAAAAACTGAAATGAGTCAAGAGCTGTAACTCGAAAAACGGTTCATCTCAACACTACGACCAAATGTACGAAATGAAGGTCTCTATACGAGGAGTATTTTTTCAATTTATTATATGCTTATATCTTTTATGGTTTATGTGATAATGCCAACAAGACCAAAAGTGGCCTTTGACCATAACCTTGACCTTTGACCTTTACATTTTAAAATGTAATATATGTCATTTAGGACCAAATGGTGGTGGTCCAAAGTCTCTACAACTTCCGGGTTTTGAGAAAAAAAACTTACGACTCTCAACACTCTTTAGGTAAAAAAAAAACTAAGCAGGAAGTCGATATATAAAAAAGGTAAAAAATTAACATATGCCATGCCTTTTTATCATGAATACATTTCAATATTACAATTACAATATGACAGGTTTTAACTTTGCGACAAATATTTTTAAAATTATTTTGTACTATTTGCTACTTGGCACTCTAAGAAAGATAACTTCTATAAAATGTTGTTGAAATTTTCAACGACATGTCTTAATTTACTCGTAATTATAAATACCGTATAAGTGGTTTTTTTCGCGTGGGGAAAATTTAGCGTTTTTGTTAAAAAACTGTGTGAGTTTATTTTGGCGTAATGTAATTTTCGCGGTGCGTAATCAGAAAAAATAGCTGTATCATTTGTCTAAATATTTCGCGAGTTTTTATTTTCGCGTCCCAACTTTTATCGCGAATATAGCGAAAATTATATCACCGCGAAAAAAACCACTTATACGGTAGAACAATTTAGGAAGGAAACTCATTTCAAAATCTATGAAAATAGCAAAGGTCAAAAACTAGTAGGTGACCTTGACCTTGGGCACATATTCAAGGTAAACTTTCTTGATTTAATGGAAGATAACTAGTATAACATGAAATCAAATCCTTTCCCTCTAAATATAACTTCTTTACAAGGCCTTCTTGATATAAGTTTCTATTTATCTCTTACGGTTGATAGTTAATAAGTGATATATAGAAACTAATAATCAACTGTCATAATGGAAGATAATTCCTATAAAATGAAGTTAAATGAATACGCTCCAAATATGACATAGTTGCGTCTTGATAAGTTGAACATTTTCCCCGTTAATAGGTGTTTATTTTTTACCGTTTCAAAGGACTAGCTATAACCAGCAAATGTCATAATTATGAACGTGACCTTGACCTTGACCTTTGGACCTGTGTTCATTTTCAAAGTCAAAGGTCACGATGGTCAATGGTGAATACCCCATGCACTACTATCAATAGTTAATGATTAATGTATGTTAAACTAATTAATTACGTGATTTAATGCGAGATAACTCGTATAACATGAAGTCTAATCCTTTCGCTTTATATGTAACAAAGCTACTTCTTTACAAATCAAAAATACAACTAAGTTCCAGGCAATAAATTTTGCTACGCCTGACGCTCGTTCATCTATTCAAGACTCATCAGAGGCGCTCTACCCCAAAAAATTGAAAATGCCAAACACTATATTAACATGAGGAGCATAGAACAATAAAACCAAAATATGCTGAACTGGAAACCAAATTGTGACCAAGATCAATCTATACCTGGGGTAGGAAGAACCTTAGGGTTTTGACAATTATGAAATTTACACGGACATTTTCATAGCTTTGATGTGTTCTTCAACACAAAAGTGTTGATGCCGAAGCTGGCTAACCTCGAGGAATTCAAACTCCACTAGTAGCGCTAACCATCACGGTGTTAGAAATCAAAAATGCAACAAAGTTCCAGGCAATAAATTTTGCTACGCCTGATGTGTGTTTCGTCTATTCAAGACCTTATATGAATATGAAGAGCATAGAACAATAAAACCAAAATAGGCCGTTTACTGGAAACCAAATTATGACTAAGAACAACCTATATCTAGGGTAAAATGAAGTCAAATTACTTCGCTCAAAATGTGACACTTTTTGTCCTTATAAGGTGAACATTTTCCCCTGAAAAGGTGTTTTTTTTATCTTTTACCGTTTCAAAGGAGTAGCGATAACAAGCAAAGATGATAGAAATAGACTCAGGAAAACTACAAACTAGACTCTACGACAGACGTAATGACTTCAACTTCCAATTGTCAACTTCCCGTTCATCGACAGCAACATTCCAGCAGCTCCAGCGTATGGTGTGTACATTTCACAACTTATACGTTATTCTATATCCTGCGATCGGTATTCCGATTTTCGAACCGATCCCTGCTGCTGACTGCTAAACTACTCAAACAAGGGTTTGTTGCACCTAGGTTGATGTTATCTCTCCAGAAGTTCTATGGCCGTCACCATGACTTAATTGATCGTTATGGGAAATCAGTGTCTCAAATACGATCTGACGTGTTTGCTGAGTCATAGGTAGTGATTCCTATTCCTGGATTTGACTTTTCCCTAAACATGACAATGAATAACTCGACGGGTATCTAATTAGAGGCAGGCACTGCTTACTCGTCCGGAGCACCTGAGTTGACCCATGGTTTTTATCTGGTTCGGGTTACTCTCTTTCTGTTTTTTGTGTTTTTGGTTTTTATGTTGCGTTTTTTGTATATCCGGATTTGTAACTGTCCCTTGTCTTTTGGCTCTTGTTGTTCGGTCGGGTTTCTTTGCTATTTTTCTTATAATCATGAACGTGACCTTGACCTTTTGACCCTGTGTCCATTATCAAAGTCAAAGATCACGATGGTCTTTGGTAAAGACTCCAGGCCTCTATATCTTTTGGTTCATAAAATTTGTTTGACAGTCACTTAAAACTTGTGTATAATGGGAGCCAATTCATTTAAGATGTCATCAGATCCCTTCAATCAATCTGTCCCAAAGTTGCGCAAGGATACAAGGCACATGTTGGTAAAGGTTTGGTATTGCAATATTTATTTCATTCAGAATGAGTAGCAATAGCACTCTTTCTCAGTAAAAAGGGAGATCAGGAAAAAAATGCGGTCAGTCACAGTAAACTGCGAAAGCGCAATAGGTAAGCGATATCAGATATAAAATATAAAAGCAACATGTAAGCGAAGTAAAAAAGGACACTGAAGAAAGTTGACGGAAGAGAAAAAAATAATGATAAAAAATAATAATCAGAACAATAACTATAGGTCTTTCCACTGAATGGTGGTAAGACCTAAAGGCTCAACTGTTCTGGTGAACATTTGAGGGTCTTTCGACTTGAAATTAAATTTTGTACAAAAAGTGGTGAAATTAAAAATTATTATAACTAGTCGAAACATGTCTAAATGTAATTTTAATTACATACAAAAGATCTTGCACAAGTCATTTCATTATCTTAATAATTTACAAAGTTGAAAATTTAGGACATAATATGTTTATTGACCTTGAGGAAGGAAATGAACAAACATTACTAAAACTTTGTAATGAAAAAACTATATTTTTTTTGTTGGTTTTGTTAGATATTAACATTCTTAGAAGAGCAACTCCTAAATCGGTCTAATTTACTCGTATTTAATAATAAAACATTTAACGTAGAGAAATCATTGTAATATCTCTAAGAAAACTGGGGTAATAATTTATTGCAGGAATTGTTTTACCATGAGCAAAGTCAAACAATAAAAATTGTAGAAGGTCATGCCTTATAATTTTGTGATACGTATTTTTTAATTGCCTCTGTTATTTACAAACGATAAGCATTCTAAGAGTAATTAATACTAAACCTTGTCACAATATGTCCCGTAATTTTTAATACAGAAAATAATTATTTCAATATCTCAATAAAATCCTAAGATAAAAGAGTTCTACATCACATGTTTTGTTATTTAACCTTTTGTATTATTTGCTATCATTCCGGAAAGATTCATGATAGTAATGATGAGAATCGTAAAGAACAGCTCTCAAAATCATATTGAGAAAAAGATAAAGATGTAAAAAGAAGTGTTAGAAAAGACAAGCGAACAAGAATGGAGAAAAATGCAACAAAGGCAGATTAGGCAGCAAGGAAGGGAGATATGCGGGAACTTTACAAGATCACAAAGTAAAGCAGGAAAGTTCATCAATAACAACACCGAAAATGTAAAAGACAAAGATGGACAATTACTGTTAAAGGAGAACGACATACTGAAGAGATGGGCAGACATTTTAAATCAGTTTTAAACCGTGGAGACCCAGATAGTCCAGCTAACATAAACCTGGACAACAACGACGTGTCAGAGCTCGACATTGATATAGAAGTTATAAGCAAGAAGAAATAGAGAAAGCAATAAGGTGTTTGAAAAACAACAAGGCAGCAGGTGTAGATAATATTCCAGCAGAATTACTTCAAGCAGACATAGAAACATCAGTCAATGAAATCCACTCACAAACTGTATACCTGAAGATTGGAAAAAAGGATTCATAGTAAAACTGCTAAAAAAGGAGATCATGCAGAATGTAACAACTGGCGTGGTATAACTTTATTACCAGCAATCAGCAAAATCTTCACAAAATTCCTTTTAGAAAGAATAAAGGCTCAACTGTTCTGGTGAACATTTGAGGGTCTTTCGACTTGAAATTAAATTTTGTACAAAAAGTGGTGAAATTAAAAATTATTATAACTAGTCGAAACATGTCTAAATGTAATTTTAATTACATACAAAAGATCTTGCACAAGTCATTTCATTATCTTAATAATTTACAAAGTTGAAAATTTAGGACATAATATGTTTATTGACCTTAACTTCATTTTATAGGAGTTATCTACCATTATGGCAGTTGATTATTAGTTTTTCATATATTACTTATTTTAATTATTAACTATTTCCCCAACGACCAAAAAAAGCAAGTCCTAACTTTTTACCTTTCGTTAATTATTAAGATATTGAAATGACTTTTTTTGTAAGATGGTTTATATGTATTTCAGATTAAATTTAGACATGTCACAAAAAGTTTTAATTATTTTTAATTTCATACTTAATACAAATTTTTAACTAATGTGGAAAAATCCTCAAATGTTCAACAGAACAGTTGATCTTTAGTTATTAATTATATCAAGGAAAATGTTGGTCTTGATAGTCAACATCCGTGGTTAGCGCTGATTTTGGAGTTTTAATTCCCCTAGTTTAGCCAGCTCCGGCATCTACTCTTTTGTGTTGAAGAACACATCAAAGATATAAAAATTGTCCGTGTAAAATTCATTATTGTCAAAACCCTAAGGTTCTTCCTACCCTAGATATAGGTTGATCTTAGTCATAATTTGGTTTCCAGTTCGGCATATTTTGGTTCTATTGTTCTATGCTCTTCATATTCATATAGTGGTTGGCATTTTCACTTTTGGGGGTAGAGCGCCTCTGATGAGTCTTGAATAGACGAAACACGCATCAGTCGTAGCAAAATTTATTGCCTGGAACTTTGTTGTATTTTTGATTTCTAACATCCGTGATGGTTAGCGCTGCTGGAGGAGTTTGAATTCCCCGAGGATAGCCAGCTCCGGCATCAACACTTTTGTGTTGAAGAACACATCAAAGCTATGAAAATGTCCGTGTAAATTTCATAATTGTCAAAACCCTAAAGCTCTTCCTACCCCAGGTATAGATTGATCTTGGTCACAATTTGGTTCCCAGTTCGGCATATTTTGGTTTTATTGTTCTATGCTCTTCATGTTCATATAGTGTTTGGCATTTTCAATTTTTTGTGATAGAGCGCCTCTGATGAGTAGAATAAATATGATAAATAGAAACTTATATCAAGAAGGAAAATTTTGGCCTTGTAAAAAAGTTATATTTAGAAGGAAAGGATTTGATTTCATGTTATACTAGTTATCTTCCATTAAATCAAGAAAGTTTACCTTGAATATGTGCACAAGGTCAAGGTCACCTACTAGTTTTTGACCTTTGCTATTTTCATAGGTAATTGTTTTTCTATTATTAATTACGACTAAATTAAGATATTGAATTCACTTTTTTTTGTAAGATGGTGTATATGTATATGTCACGTTCTAGATTTTACTATTTGCGTGTTATTTTTACTCTTTGAAACCTTAGGGGAAAATGTTCGCTTTCCTAAAAACTTTGTCCCATTTTTGCGAAGTAAAGTACATTTGAAATGTCTATCGACTTTAGATTTACATTTAAAAAATTAAAAATTATAAAAGGCAATGAACATTTGTTGCAACACCTCTAGATTAATGCGTCCTCGTTAAACTGTAAAACAGCGTTTAAATATCTTAATTATGAGCAAGGTCAAACATTAGGACGCAACATGTTTTACTTTTCATGACTTTGAGGTTAATACGTTTTGAATTTTCTTGTCTAGAAATAGGCAATTCAAGAGAGGCAACTGTCACTAATAAAACAACTAATGTTGAAAAACAGGACGTGACATTTAATTTGTGTTCATTATCAAGGTCAAAGGTCACAATGGCCTTAAGTGACGACCAACGCCAGGTCTTTATTATTAATAGTTTAGGATTTACACCTTACAAACTAATAAAAATTTTCTTAATGGGAGATAAGTCCTAAAAGATGACATAAAATCCTTTCCTTTCTAATGCAACACAGTTGAGTCTATATGAACCCAACATTTTGCATATTTTACTGTGTCCATATTTTACGGTTTTAAAGAAGTAGCAATAACAGTCAAATGTCAAAATAAAAAAAAGTGACCTTGCCCTTGACCTAACATTGCTAAGTATAAAACAACATCCTTGTCGTTTTGTTGTGGTCACGTTTATAACAAAATTATTATGTGTAAGCTTCAATTAATTTGCCGATATGTATAAGTTTATTGGATTACAATATATTTCTAATGATTAAATTGAATAATATTTTTGTTACATTTCGATGATCTAATTTTTAAAACCATATTGAAAATCGCATTTCATCAATTAAAATCGGGATAACTGTTTATTTAAAAAAAGCAAGATAATAAGATATAGAACAAATAGTGGATTTGATAACATACAATCATTAATAACCGAGAATTTTCATTGAACATGTTTTAAATGAACAGAATTTATTATTTGCAATTGATCAATTTCTTTTGAAATGACTTTCCTGTATTATGTAGTATATAGAAAAGCGTCAAGCAATTTAAAAAAAAATAAAATGGAAATGTCGACCAAATTATCTTAACAGACGGACTTCTTATTATATTTGTACTTCCTCGTTGTGACAGTAGATTGTTTCTCTGTTGACACTTGAGTATATGTATACGTCAGTGATGTTACTGATATCAGTTTCTTCCTTATACACATAGTGTAATAAAGAAACTATAATTGGATCAGATAATATGTACCTATGGCATGGAGCCAAGTCCTTTTTGTTAGGAATTTAAAGTATTTCTTTGTAACTGGGATTTCACCAAAAAAGGTATTAGATGTCACTGATACCAAAGGTATTTCCTTATACAGATGGTTTGATAAAGTCTTTGTTATGGATTTAGAGTATTTGTAACAATCGCATGATAACTGTTATACTTACCAAGTTCAGTATTGTACAGAAGCTAGATTACCTTGAGTAAGTCATGCCATAGGTACATATTATCTGATCCAACGAGAAAGTACAAACATAATAAGTTGTTGAGACTGTTAAGATTATTTGGTCGACATTCCACATGTTATTTTAAAACAGTTCTTGACGCTTTTCTATATTCTGTATAATAATGTATATAAGTCATTTCAAAAGAAATTGATAAATTATAATAAATAATTCAGTTCATTTAAAACGTTTTCAATGAAACTTATCGGTTAAAAATAAAGAACTAGCTGAGGAGCATTTGACAACGGCCTCTTAATTATTTGCGTATTGGGGAAACTATTAACATTTTTTGCTCTGACTCGGGCACCAAGTTTCGTTGAGTAATGAGAGACCCCTCAAAACGAGCGAAATAATTTCAGTTATATCACATTAAATTTTCGGGGTGTCAGGTCAGATACAATTTTTCGCAAATTTAGAAACCCCGAAGGGTACTCATGGAAACTCACAAACACCCATAAAATAGTCCAGAAATAGGCTTTGCACAATCAGCAGAAAAATAACCAATACATTTAACAAATTATATAAATAAATTTATTTATCAATTCTGTATGAAACTGCTTTTTAAATTCAGCTCTGATATCTAAATTCCATTGAATAATAAATCCACTATCCATGCTACAGCTCGGCGCAGCCAAATATCAAAATAAGAACTAATGTCCTCTCCCTCAGTCAAAGGTCATTTACAGAGCCGTTGTCATTTAAACTAAATGAATTTTATACCTCTACTAAACTTTCTGATGAAGGAACTGTGTTAACAGTTCACTTGGTAAATTTATTTACACGCCTACCACAATCTCAAAATCTTGCCAATTAGTAGTTGGCTACGTCTGTTAGCATTTACATATCCAGAGAAAATCGGGTCTTACCTACCTGGGCTGGGTGATACAATTACATATGTATCCACCCAAGCAAAGCTATATACCAGGCTAAATTAGTGTCAAAACCACTATCCCTTAAAGCTTTCTAATAAATATTTAAAATGGGCTACCCACATTCTGTTAACACATATTATCTGTAATTGGTTGAAATGATGATATTGATATTAAAAATATTTTAAAATTTCGTTCTCTACAGTATTGTGACTTTGAATTGAATTGATAGAAGCATTAAATGTTTCTTACTGACCTGTTAATATCATTTCAATATCTAGTGTTAAATCAATAAAAAGTCTGTTGGGAGTGATAAGCTTCAAAATAGAACAAACAAATCCTTGCCATGTCTTAGAGGATGTACACTTGTTGTTTGGATATATGGAGGTATCACCATATTAAAATATTGTATCTCTCTTCATAATAAATCGAATGAAACATTTGTAATTTTCTTCGTTTTCGTCCGGCTTCTAAGGGTTTTCAACCAGTTTATTTATAAATTACATGGATTTAAAGGAAGGAACGATGGTAGTCCTGTAATAATACGAGCAGATACTCAATGCAGGATGGTCATTTTCTATACTTTCTGATAACATATTCTGAAGTACATCTAAAAGCAAGTCTAATAAAGACCATAAATATTTTTTTTGTAAATTTTGTCTAAATAATTAATAGTTTAATTTAAGTAATATAGTCAAGTGTTTGGTAATAATTGATCCCATATTTTCAATCTGTGTTTTCCACTTGAGTAACCAAACGACCAGTCATTCGCAAAAAATATATACCCGGGAATCAGGCGATCTACTTTGTAAGGAGGATCAAAAACTGAGCCTAGAGAATTCTAGTGGAAATATTGCTAAACTTAGAGGATGAAGCATTATTTACTACATTTTACTGTCTCCAATCAATAACTGTTGAACCATTCTAAGTTTTCTGTATTAAATTTACAAATCTAGGTAAATAAATGCCCTTGGGTAAATAGATTAAAGCTTTGCATACATTAAAAATTTCTCTTGTTTCCCCTGAAATAAAACATTCCGCTATTTCTTGCAGACGTTTTCTGTTTATTATCTCAGTTAACGCTGTTCTAGATAGAAAACAAGCAAGGAATCGACCGATTTAAAATGGCTTTAAGTCATGATATTTACAATCGGGATCCATGCAAACACACAAAAAAACAAACAACACAAACACAAAACTATAAAGTGGTTATCTCACCCTGTGATTTTTTGTACTATTTGCTACCAGAGATAAGAGAGGTAAAGCCTATTAAATGTCGCTAAACTTATATGGGGCCATGTCTAAATTTACTCGTAATTATTATTAAAGCATTTTAGGAAGGATAATATTTGCAATATCTTAATAAATAAAAAAAATTAGGATACTGCATGTGTTTGGCCCCGGGGAACGTCAAGCATTATAAACGTTACAAGTTGACGGGTTATGACTTTGCCATAAAAAAATTTTCTGTATTACTTGCTAGACGTAAGCTTTCAATGAAATTTAATTCATATAAAATGTAGCTTTAACTTTTTCCGACATTAAATTTACTCGTTAAATATTTATAAAACGTTTGAGGTAGAAGAAAATATTTATTTAAATATCTGAACAAATAACAAGGTAAACATTAAGGACGCAACATATTTTCTTTTAACTTGAGGAAGGGCAAAAAATATTAACATTACAAACTGACAGGTTAAGACTTTGTGATAAAAGACTTTAAAATTTTCTGTAATATTTGCTAGATATTAACATTCTTAAAGATAGAAGTCCTTTAAAATGTCACTAAAACTGAAAGTGACATTCACTAAATTGATTTTTTGCAATAAACATTTCAAAGGGAAGATGACTACTTAATAAAATATCACAAAAATTTCGCAGTATGTCTAAATTGAATCGGAATTATTGATAAAATATTTGTGTTTTTTATCTTGTGTAAGGTCTAAAAAATTAAATAACAAAATTGTTTTTTGATTTTCTGTTCTATATGCTAGAGATTGGCATTCTAAAAAGATACCTTCTATACAATGTTAACAAACGTGTCGCAACATGTCTAAATTTTCTTAATGGGAGATAAGTCCTAAAATTCTTTCCTTTCTAATGCAACACAGTTTAGTCTATACAAAGCCAACATTTTGCAGATATTACTCTGTCCATATTTTACGGTTTTAAAGAAGTAGCAATAACAGTCAAATATCAAAATCGAAAACGTTGCCTTGATCTTGACCTAACATTGAAACAACATCCTTGACTTTTTGTTGTGGTCAAGTTTATTATGAGTTTATTTAGTGTAAGCTTAACAAAATCTGCCTATATTTATTAATTTAATGGATTACAATATATTTTAATGATTAAATTGAATAATTTTTTATTTAATTTCGATGATCTAATTTTTCTAAACCATGCTGAAAATCACATTTCATCAATTAAAATCGGGATAACTGTTTTAAAATAATCAAAACTACAAAAGCCAGATTATTAAATGTATATAGAAAAAAATAGTGGATTTGATACCATTCAATCTTCAATTTTAACCGAGAAGTGTCTTTGAACACGTTTTAACTGAACATAATTTAGTATTTGCAAGTGATCAGTTTCTTTTGAACTGAATTATTATAGAATATAGAAAAGCGTCAAGAACTTTTTTTTTAAAATAACACGTGAAATGTCGACCAAGCAAAAAACCGATTAACCGAAATGAGTCAAGGGCTGTAACTCGAAAACGGTTCATCGCACAACTTTCGACCAAATTTCCCAAATGATGGTCTCGATAAGAGGAGTATTTATTGTCTGCTTCTATCTTTTATGGTTTATGAGATAGTGTTCTCAAGACCAATGGTGACCTTTTAGCTTGACATTTTTAAATGTAATATATATCACGTAGGATCAATGGTGGTGGTCCCAAGTCTCTGGACTTGCGGTTTTCGAGAAAAAACTTTTGCCAGACAATTTTCGGGTCAAAAACACGTAAACAGGAAGTCGATTGGAACAAACAATTTTGCGTGTTAAAATCGCTACAAGTCGGCCTACAATTTGTACACTTTAGATTTTGAGTATCGGTTACGGTTTCTCAGTATATCTGCTAACAAGGTTAAAAATCAAAGCTATTTAAATAAATCATACAGTTACAAAACTGTTAAGACCCTTCAGGTACATCCTTCTGATAACTGGACTGGTAACCCACTAAATTGTGAATCTAAATATAATTATCTTCGCTAAGTGTACAAAGTGTTTTTATTTCCTGTTACTATTGTAATAAAAACAGTTTTGCCGACTTACTAGAACGAAATTAATGCATAATAAAGTATTAAATATCGCATCCAAAGCAACATCCATTGGAGTCGCAATATGAAAGTAAATATAAGGCCTGCATAATGGAATGAAACTAATCACTCCGTATTATTAAAATAATTATCTTATGTTCAACACCTTATTGCTAATAATAGGATTGTGTCACCTATATTTGAATAGATTCATTATAATGGATATTATTTCGCTGTAAACTACTTAAATATAGTATGTCGTATATAATGATATTTAAAATGTTCAATCATAATATAAATATATATATATTGCATTATCAGACTCGTTATTGATGGTCAGTGTCGGAACTACTATTTTAAAACATTTAACGAATACAAGTGCTGACAAAAAATAAACTAATTTCTTACTCTACACAGAAGAAATAAGCGTGCACATGTCAAAACGAAAACAAAACATCAAATACACAAAGCGTAAATATAAAAGCATGATAATGATAATTTTATATGATTACATAGTATTTAAACTAACTGCACCTATAATTTGTTAACAAGAATGGTAGCGTACTTGACAATGCAGTAGGACTAACTAGTATCGACCGTGACCAGGTTCCCATGATCTTACAACGTGTATCGCAGAATATTTTGATCGATGAATTTTAAGCTACCACTTATCAGTGATCTTGCCATAATTTCCCATCCTGATACAATTCTTCAGGTCACTTGATAACTGACGATTTGAATATCTCGGAGAATTAAAGCATTCGTAATATTTTGTCCAAAGTACCAAATTATAATGAACCTTAATCCATCTATTAAAATTATAATTTAAAAAATATCGATGTGTTCAATAGATTGTTTGATTTTTAATGCCCAATTCAGCTATTTTTCAGTTACATCATGGTGTCCAGTTTTTATTGGGGTAGGAAGCCAGAGTACCATGAGAAAACACCCGATCTTTGGTAGTAAAACTGACAATCCTTATCAATTAAGATTGTAGTCGATCGCACAATGCCCTTAGTGAGACTCGAACCCGCAACTACCTTAACCATTTTCCTCCCCATTCCTGCTTCATGCCTTGTTATTGGATATTAAACAACGAAGCGTCTAAAGGATGGAGGATATCGCGATTTAAAAGTTCTTTGTTTACAGAAGTAATAGGTACTCATGCGCGTTGGTTAAGCTCTTGTGATCCTCCACTCGTGATAGAAATTTTTATGTATTTACTGCACTCCTCTCGCGAAAAGACTTACAATTTCTATTAAACATGGAAAATCACCCAGTCTTTCCGCAAAAACCTATATAAGAACCTATTAGTTTTTACAAGACAACACAAAAAAAAAAAATAAACACAGATAGGATCGTTATAAATGTTAAGGTTTAAACGTTCAGACAAAGAAACAACTGTATAGTTTTAAAGTCTTGCAAGACATTCAACCTTGTGCGTCATGATTATCGTTATTACTCTAATTCCGTTTTTATTGTTTCCTTATTTAACTGTATATTTCTATGTTTGCATAATTACGTTACACGTTATTGCACTACTAGAATGCAATCAAATGTTCATATGTTATTTGATTGATGGCATCGTTGAAGCTAATGAGATTATGATTATTTTCGCTCAAAAATTTAATCAACATAGAAGTATTTGTACTATGTCAGCACTCGAGTGGCTGTGATACATTCAATAATTTATCACAGGATGGAACTAAAATTCTAAACTTATTGAACTGTTTTTCTACGAAAAAAACTATATCTGCATTCTACATTAAACTTGTTATTGGTTACGGTTATGTACGTCGCATTTGTATTAAATTGGTGATGAACATAGCTTGACATTATTTAAGGACATTAGGTATTTATAAGGTGTGAATACAGCCCTTCATTATTTTATTTCTTTGATCTTTCAATATATTTGGTTTAAGTTTAATAAAACATAAAACACAAAAACATGCCCAAATAAAAACCACAGATGCACCCGGGAATTCCGGTCGAGTAAGAAGTGCCATAGTCTAATTTGTTTAATTTCTCATTCCCATGTTAAAAAAAGTCAAATTCAGGAATAGGAAAGATTACCTATGACAGTAAAAATCTGATCGTATTTGAAAGATGGATTTCCAATAATGATCAATTAAGTCGTGGTGATGGCCATATTGCTTAAGGGTTAGCATCAACATATGTAAAAGTTTTGTAGCTTAGTAGTAAAAAAATCGGAAGAACAATCGCAGGATCTAGATTAGTGTGTACGTTGTGAAAAGTACCTATCATACGCCGCAGCTGATGGGATTTTTTGTAGTAGATTCTAGAGTATAGTTTTTCCGAGACTATTTCTGGAAGTAGTTTTGAGTAAGAGGTCGACCTAAGTGTATTGATGGTGTTTTTAATTTAATGATATGCTTGATAAACGATTGATTACTAATTTAATAATTGATTAATTGCTTTATATGGAGTGTTCAGTGTTTCAGCCATATTCATGACGAGAACAAGTTTACAAATAATAAAACTATTGTGGATTTAGTACTGGAGAGAAGATGTTAACTACTGTGATATGAGAAATAAAGAGAGTATTGTAAATACGTAGAATTTAGACTTTGTTTTAGCTAATTACGATTGGCAATGCTTCCTCAACTTCTTTATTATTTGGTATTAATTTTCTGCGGGGTGTTTTACCAGATACTCTGGTTCAGGACAATAAAAACTGATATAGCTGAACAATTGCTGTAATTGACGTTAACCCTGTTCAAAGAATTAAACAAAATCAAACGAAAGTACACCTCTCGTAGTTTCTAGTTTTCTCCTTTAATATCTATCATATAAAGTGTTCACAAATATCGATGTCTGAGAGTTTAGCTTGCCATTATTCAAGTGGTATAGCAGAGGTTTAAGATCAGAGAATTTATATAGTGGCTACTTTTTCCTTTAACAATTCCCTTGGAAAATTAATACATGTAAGGGATACTATTACCTGGTAATAAAGCGTATTTCTTTGTTCATGAAAACAGGTAACTTAAAGTTTCAACAACAAATGCTTTCTAAGCCTCCACCTTTCCTGCATGGAATAGAATATACCATGGCGACAATTTCTTTCTAAACAGAGGATAGTTTTGATTAACTGGTCCATTTTTCTATGCCTCATAAGCATCAACATTATGTTTACGACATTTCACTCATATTGTTTTCCTCAAATAATTCTAAAGTAATATGAAGTTAAATATGTTATAATAATTTGGTAAACCTAATTATAAGAATTACTTATGAAGGAAATGAGGTATATTTTGAATTCAACAATTTTTTCATAGTTTAATTTCATTATTCACCGCTTCTTTTAACCAAACATTTAGTACACCTTGTTTTGATTCTGCTATGCTAAAGTCGTTAATGGACATGTCCATTGATACGTCTGTATATTGCTTCAGATAAAAACGTCTGTTGGTACAGAAGTTAACCAAACGGATTCAGTTTGTTTTGTGTTTCTAGATTTGTTGTTATACTCTTGCTTATTTAGACTTTTGACATTTTGATTTGGCCCCTTTAGACTTTTAATATCTAAAAAAATAATGTTGAAAGAGGAATTTATAAAAAAGTTCAATGAAACAGAGATTAACTAGAATAAACAATTTACAGTATAGCCTGAAAGTATAAAAGAATTTGAAACAGAGAAGAATCAAAATTTAAATAATAAATAATATGTATAATGAAGGATAAAGAATTTACAATACATCAAAAAAACATCCATTAGGAATGTAGAAAAAAGAATAGATAAGAGAACTAAGCATATAAGCATAAAAATTAAACATTTAGAATTTTTGGAGGGGAAAGAATTCTATACCTGCGTCTAGTCAAATTGTGTAAATCTATACAAATAAACCGGTTGCTTCGTCATTTTTATAATAAGAACACAGTATCGCAAAACGGGAGTCCCTCGATAGCTCAACTGGTTATGATGCAATTTCGAAAATATAATTCACATATGGTCATGAATATTAACATATGTCATTATTGTTGGAATCGAATACATTATAATGAAAATGGTATTGTGCAAATACTGCGTATTGTCCATATTGTCAACAAAACAAAAATCATTAACGCACATTACAAAATAACATATATTAACGGTTCCACCTATGAAATGAAAGAAAATAATTATGTTATTATATGGAACTAAAAATATTTATTAAATCAACAAATTAAATTTATATTACTTACAACTGTTACTTGATATGATTGATCAAATAACTTTTAAAAATAGCAAATTGTAGAAAAAAGATAAATATTTTAATGATGTGTTACATTTGAAGGTAGGCAATAATTTCGTTATATTGTAACTCAACTTAAATTATGCTGTACGTTTGTGTGTCATGTTTATTAAATTCTGATTTAAGATTTGAAGTAATATAAAATATAAAATATGCTAAATTAGATTATGCATACGTATCGACTGATATAATTGCCAATTCACAGTTAAGGTAATGAAAAACGGCCGGGCTTACACTACATTGATGTACATTAGTTTTTATGTAATGACAGCAACTGTTCATTTCAATAGAGTTGTGACCTCTATTTGCAGTCAAACAACTGTCCTGTCATACAATTTCATGATCCCATTACTGTTCGAAATTCTCGAACATCTTCCGGAGGCATCTCTTCAATTTTTCCTTGCATATCATTCCAATCGTATTCCATGCTGTCTTCAATTATGTTGATTACTAGCAATAGACCACCCTTGCCAATTTTGCATTTTATGACATCGGGCTTGTCATCTAAGTAAATATTAATATTAAGGTTGGAGAGCTGATTTTCTGCTAAGTGTTGGTTCTCAAACTTCCTTCGAATTATTTTTATTATTCCAGTTCTTAATCGCATTAAGATTTTTTTCCCCTTTTGTTTGTCTTTAAACTGATTCACACAATGGTGCATTGCAAGATCAGCCGTTTCAAACTCTAGTGGGGAAGAATCTTTTGATAAAATAAAACCCTATTAAAAAAAATAAAACAATGCTTTAAAATTAATAAAAATACATATCATACAATTCATGAAAGTAAAGACTGGCTAAAATGGTTCACACCTACATGTAAATTATCTCAACTAAACATTACTTTGCTGTATTGTGCATTTTATTTCGTGCTAACCATGGTTTGTTATCTATTGTATCTATGTAATGATTGTTTTTTTATTCAAACATCTTTTTGCAAAATTATTATTATTTATTATTCATAAAGCTATTCTTACGCATTTTCCTTTTTACTGGTACCTGTAATTTAATAATTGTGATGAGTTTTGTTAAAATGAGCTCCAGTACTTCAAAAACTGGTCATGCATGGGCATCTTAACTATATTAGTAAGTGGTTTTATTTACCAAATTCTTAGTTTTCTTATGCATAAAACCACGTTTATTAATAAATTACTGAACTGTAAATTTTAGAATTTAAATGTTTTAACAGTCTGTGCAAAATATAAGAAAATTTCTTCTCTTTTCCAAAAATAAACTTTTCCCAGAAAGAAACCATTACCACTTTTATGTCAAGTTCCGTTTGGTATCTACCCAATTCCTCATATATTATGAAGATAGGGGTCAATGTCTTAAAATTCAAAAATGTTTCACAAAAATTTATTGTACGCGTTCCTATATTTCACTGTTTCCAAAACACAAAACTTCGCAGCCGTATAAAAAGTTCCGTTGGAGTTAGGTACATAGCTTCTAAATTCTACCTAATTGTAGTATTTTGTACATGGCCTTTTGGGCTTTAGCCGCAAGATATTTCGTATAGCCTAATTGCAGGTGTTTGTAAAAAAGAACTAAATAGTTAAACTCATTTACAATTTCTAAATCATTCTAATCATATTTTAAAGCAAGTGTCACAAATATCATAAATTTTATCTGAGTAACATTAACTTTTAATTTCCAGTTGTTACAAAAGTCACGAAAGGCATTAAGTTAGTTTTATCAATCATTCCTATCTTCAGACATCAAGGCTGTCGTTAGCGTGTAAAATAACAAATCATTATAAAAAATGTATTCAATTACCTTCCAAACACTCACTGATTGTAATGCGAATAAATCCATAGTTATCGGATATTTTCTTAATTTTGTCTTTGATTATTTTTTTTTTCGCTTTTTATTTGTCTTTGGAACTTTTTCTTAAAATACACAGGGTCTGATTATTAAATAAAATTCAGAAGCATGCACGACGATTTTACCAACATCTTTCAAATACAATTAATTGCTTCTAGTCGAATAGTAGCTTGAAATATCGTTAAATGTCTGGATGTAAACAGTACACATGTGGCACAGAAAACTATTGTGCTTTTCACAATTACATAACATATTATTGTTGTTAATTCGTACTTACCATACTTGAACTTGTCTAAAACTGGAAAAAATAACATAAATAATTTCAGTTTCTATTTTCTTTTTCAATATTGTAGGTTTTAATTTTGTTCGAACCTAAATTTTTTCTTTACTTCATTACAAACTTTTAAGCCCTCAATGGGGAGAGTCAACGAAGACGTTTTAGGACTAGGACATATCTTAGGATAATCTTCGTTAAACGATGTGTCCTAGCTTTACTTAAGTTTTGCCCGCAAAAGGGGCAATAAGCTAAAATATGTCCTTCAATTTAGACAATAAAATTTTATGGTCTTACGATTGTCTTACTTTTAAGATAGTTTGACAGCAAGAAGTCTTCTTTGTTTTGGTTCAAAGGTTGATTTTGTGGTGTAACCTTACAATTAGTATAAAATTAGACTAACATTTAACTGGTTACGCAACTTATTATAATGAGCAAGAACATTTTGAACAAATTTTATATCCTCAGTTTTATCATAAATTATATTTTTCAACACGTGTTGGAGTAGTCTACCCTTTTTACAAAATGCATTTTGCAAAAACCGTTTTGCAAAATAAAAAATATGTTTAAACAGAACATTAAATTAATGAAACTACATATCGTTCTTAACTGGCTTATCTATGAACTTTTGTGAACACAAATATATATAATCACAAAGATATACGATCTAATTACTGACACATAGCGACATCAAAAAAAGTTTATTGCAAAAGGGGTCAAGATGTTTTACAATAAAAACGCATCTTGAAATTGCCCCTTTTGAAATAAGAATATTTTTTTAAACGTAACATTTAACTTATGAAACTACATATCGTTCCTAATTGGCTTATCAGCACACTATTGTGAATATAAATATATATCAGCAAAAACATATAAAATAGAACTATTATACATCTCGACTGAACATATCGTATATTATTATTAAATACATGATAAAAATAACAATATAAAAGATATATGATTGATTGATTAAATATTTGTTTAACGTCTAGCGAGCAATATTTCAGTTATAGATGTATTTCGGGAAGAAAACAACTTAACAAACAATAAATCAAGTGAAAGGGTATTAAAAACGTGATCAAAATTGAATTCCTGGAAAAGTTTGAGCATTCAGTAGGGACGGACAATGTTGCATTTTATAGTGCCTACAATTTACGTTCTTGAGCTCTCTCGACTCCATGTGTGTATCTGATTCATAATTTCTTGTCGCATAACTGACGAAATCACGCATCGATCTCCTTTAAAGGTTATGCCATTTTGTACGAACATGATAATATGGGTGTATCTCATGTGTAGTATCGGTATCGGACCATCCATTGCCGATGACCTTGATGAGTTGTTTCAATGTAACATTGTTTCCTGTTGCTTCGGCTATTAGCTTGTGTCTTTCTTCTGAAATTACAAGAAAGTCCGTCATATTTATAGTTTCGAATTCTACTTCTCTATTTGATTACATCTGATGAATTTCCTCTTTTGTTTCTCCATCTTTAGCATTATTTTCTAGATATGCGCGTGATAGCGTATTTGCGATGTACATGTGTTTATCTTGTTTGTACTTTATTTCATATCATATCTTTGATGTCGTAAAACATTCGTTGCTATCGTTTTGGCGCTGATACAGCAGTGTCTTGTAAGCGTTCTCAAGGTTTTATGGTCGCTTTCTAGTTATACTTTCCTTCCATAAGTGTATTGATGAAATTTCGCCATCCCGAAGACAAGGGATAATAGTTGTTTCTCTATTTGCGCATAGTTTTGTTCTGTTTTTGTCAATGCACGGCATCTGTTGATTTTTTTTTTGCATTACCGTCGCTTCTAAGCCTTTTTCGGACGAGTCACATTGTAATGTTGTTTCGAATTTTGAGACAAAATAGTTGAAAACTGGATCTTTCTCCTACAGGTTTTTGAATGCTTGGTCATGTTTATTCAATCCTATTGCCTTTGTGTGTCAGCTGTCTTATCGGCTCGCATATGTCACTCAAGTTTTCTAAAAAAATTGTTCAAATAGTTAATCATACCTAGCAATTGTAGCACACTTTTGACATCAGTTGATTTTTTTTCATATTCCCTATTGCGGCTTTCTTTTCTGGGTCAGGCTTGACTTTATCGGCTGTAAATAAATGACCAACATACGGCGTTTCCGTAACTCTGAGCATAAATTATTGCGATCACAGCAACGATCAAGAAATGCTTTTTTAATTATTATCATTATCGATTGTTTCAGCTTCCACTGGACACCCGGCAGATTTTCCGTTCTAAAACAACTGCTGAAAATACTCTGGACTTGGCGAGATCCTAAAGATCATTTTCTTCCACCGGTACCTTCCGAACGGTGTCTCAAATGCTGTAGATTCTTCAGATAAAGTAACATGCCAAAACCCGTTCTTAACAATGCATTGAGAGAAAATGTTCGCTTTACATAATTCTGGAAGTATTTTTTAAAAATGGGAATGGACAACTTTTAAGAGCTTTGCTTAAAGGTTTTGGGTCGAAATAGAGTCCGATATTGCTACTCTTGTTTCTTAACTATTACTAGGCTCGAAACCCAGTCTGGAGAAATGTCTGCCGTCTTGATAAATCCTAATTACTCACGTCTCTGAAGTTCCGTCTTTTACTTTGGCTTAAACGCTATCGGTATCCGTCTTAACGGAGACTTAACAGGGGGATTGATTCATCAAATTCTAGCTTGAGTGCCCTTTGAATGTTTCTTCGCCTTCAAATACATCTTTGAATTTGGCCAGTATGTATTTCATCGGACACCATAATAATTAGATTCAAAGCTTAAATGGCATTGGTAAAAGTCATCAGCCAGACTACAGTTAACCTTGTAACGTTTAGGTTTTAGGATTATTTAATCGTAACGTGCAGGTGCCTTATGTTTCCAGTGACTTATCGTACAATGTTGACATATTTTTACTACTTTCAATTAGCGATTCATTTAGGTACGACTTTGGAAAGAGGTTTGTTGTTGCACCGCTATCTAACTGAAACTTCACCTGTTACCGGTTTGATGTCCTCTGATAAATCCATACTATTTCCAGCTCATATCATTCACTTTGATTGCATATATTAAAAGTGTATATCGTTCAAATGTTTTACTTGTCTTTCCTATGCAAATCCTTTTAATGTATCGAGCACTTTGTCGACATTTTTCTTGTCAGTCTCGTTGTCAAAGGAAAGTCCGTCAAAAATATCCATAGCTTCCTGACCGATGCAATGAGTAGAGTTGCTGTGCGTAACTTTCCATCCTTTTCTGCTAAACCTGACGCTATTTCATAATTGTCCCAGGTACGTTTAAATTTCTTCCAAATGTTTCCCGGAAAGGGAATTACTGCCATTACTGTCACAGATAACACTGGTTCCACCTCAGCTTCTCCTTTTTTGTCCGACATGGTTCTTTACACCTGACACCATGTTATAATATGACGTTTGTATACGAATAGCACAGAAACTAAAAGACTGCAATGCAATCACAAACTTAAATCGATATGCATGTCTAGCTGCATAGCTGAGAGTTTGGCAGAAGTGTGTGTGCGCATGATATGACTAGATTGTTAACACGTGCATTAAAAATTTAAAATGCAAGAAGTAATATCTGTAACATTACAAGTATATTTTGTTACGTATTACGTATAAGTCCATAGCTATCCCAAAATGAAGTGTTAGCAAAATATTATCGACCGTACATCACTACCCGTTTTAATTTGTTAACAACTATACATAGGATTTTCTCCGGGTAGCTAGTGAAGTACGGTTGAAATAAAACTATATACAACAAGAGAGATCTCTACGCATATCTATGTATGTCAATGCGATATCAAATAATGTAAGAACATATCTGTTACTAAGGATGCGGGGACGTGTCTGATTATTATTTACGACAAAACTAAATATAAATAAAACAGGTAACAGAAAATAGACAACATAAATAGTTTAATTTTATGTTTGGCGCGAATAAAAGCCTAAACTACGAGTCGCGGAAGTAACATTTTAAGGGCATGATGGCAGAAATTGATTTATTCTCCTTATAATATTGTCTCCTGGGGGTGAAGACAGGAACGGACAGTTAATATAATTTTATAAGAGCAAAAAAGATGCTTTTTTTCTTAGAGCCAGTCAGTCATAATACCCAATCCCCTGCCTATGGTTAGATCTGATTTCTTTATTTTATATAGGACCTATATTGTGTTTTCTGCGTTTCGTGTGAATATAGCTAAAATACTGTTTGTGTTTTTAGTGTTGTCCCTTACATATGGTAGCATTAGAATGGAGATACCCGTAATGTATTTGAAGATTTACCGGCATTAATTGGTGATTTGATGGTCGGAAATATCCGTCACCAGTAAACTCAATACATATTGTACTTTGAGATAAGGGAGGGTCTCATTATGTCGTAAAGAGAGTTTAATAAATTATTGATCTATATCAAGACGATGGCCTAATATAAATACAACTGTCTTGATACTTTCTTCAAACATCTGCTATATGCCTCGACAACATTGTCGATTACATGTAGTAGGCTAATATTAATTTTCTTTTAACAAAGTATAATGTTACATACAAATTGTGTTTATTGTAATACATGTAAGACGTAATGATAAGACAACAACAACAACTTATTAAGTAATAAAACACTGGAGATTACTTTTAAACGTTTCTGTAGATAGTATACTGTGGATTGTTTACTGGTCTTGTTTTGATAAGAATTTTTTGTCGCTTTCAAAATATCAATTTATATTTTGATGTTGACCGACCAGTTCTTAAACTGTCATATATGACCATAGGTCATAAACGAATCGTATAATAATTAGAATAAAACAGATTAAAAACTAATAAAACTAATTAAACATTAAAAAGTTTAAATATTTTTATAAAATCTTAAGTAGCCCACGTTTGACGCATTTAATATCAAAGTCATGACTACAATGATAGTAAATATTTGTTAAAAAATTATAGTTTATTGTCGTTGAAATATTATCCTAGTTACATGTCGGAATTATATTGTAAAATTATTAAACATACCTTGTTTGAGAACGACGAAATGTTGTGTCGACGTTTCCTGGTACACTTTCATATATAACCGCACATATTTAAGTTGTACAGGAAGAGGACTACAAGCAGGCGTAACAATAATTCTGGATCTAAATAAAGCGGTAGGATTAATATTTCTAGACGTTAGTTTATTTCAGTGTACTTCGAAATGTATTAGTTTCTTGAAAGATGTGTTAGATCTATTATCGCTTTACAGAATCTATTTTATATGTAGTTATTAGGAGCTTAAATACGTTCACACTTTTATATAATTAATGGTTTCGTCATAATTAAGCAGATTTTAATTGTAATACTGTATATTCAGAAATGTTCGTGGCGTTTTTATTATTGCGAATAATGCGATCGTTCGGTGATCGCAATAATTAAACCTTGCAATTCTACTTTCGTTAATCCATCAACAAAATTACTCAACCTAGCGTCAAACATAAACCATCTGTAAAGCCCTACCATAGCCTTTTAATATGAATACGATAATTAATTGGACACAACATAATTGATTTTTCTTCGGTTTAAACAAATAGCGGTTTTAGAACCTACGCTGAACCTCAACATACACAAATCATCTGATCACTACAGACACGAGACAAGTGTTTCCGATTTGCAACAGAGGAAATTCCCTTTAGAAAAGGAAATGTGTGATGTAGAAGTATTATTTACAGGCGACAAACATTTAACGAAAAACTGACAATTGCTGAGTAATTATTCGTTGTCATTGCATTTTTTCACCTCAGCCGATTGCAAAAATATGAACTCGCATTTTTAAGGGGTCCCCGAATCGCAATAATAAATGCACGCAATAATTTCCGAATTTACAGTATTATTGATTGATTATCAAATTCGTAGTTTTTTAAATTTAAATTATGCGTGCATGATTAACAAATCCGTGGAAATTTGACGGGTTGCACAGAAATTGTAACGAAAGATATTTCGTATTCGTAATCAAACTTCCGGATAAAATTCCTTCATGTTCAAGCCACGACGTAGTATCTGTCATGCTAATTTATTATGTATCGATAATTGGATATAACGTAATATTCATATTATTGTTTATACATATTGTTTCTTCTTGTTTGGTTGTCGCTACAGCCTAAAAATGTATTATTGACAACATCTTTCGTTCGTTAATGATGATAGAAAATTTGCTGCGAAAATATTGTAATAGATTCGCGTTTTCTATGATAATACGTTCAACCGATATTTCAACTAGAAGTCACCAATAACGAAGTTTATCTTAAGATAAATCTTAGTTATTTAAGAGTTGAGGTCGTGTGAACGTTACTACAGTATCTAGATTTATCAAAAGTTTGAGCGTCGACAAACTAATGATAAATATTATTTTAATATTGTATGATATACTTTTTTTCACTAAAAGTCGCTATATAATATTTTTCGACTATAGCTTCAGTAAGTGTAAATCTATTTTGATATTAAGTTATAATTGTTTTGTTAGTTTTAAATGTGCGTCTTAATTTGTAACGCCCTTGCTTTTTTGTATTTGTATAGTTTTTCCTTTTCATGTTCAAATTTCTTATTTAATGTATGTTTAAAATTAAAAAGCCGAGTATTTAAGGTAGTCTACTAATGATTACGTGCCTGTCAACACTGCCGGGTTCCAGCCTTACTACAGGCAAGTGTTTCACTCTAGAGTTAATTAACAAGGATTGCAAGTTGCCTTGCGGTATGTCAAGGCAAGGGTTTTTATCGGTTATCTCGGCTTCCACTCTCCAACACGTTCATATAGTTATACAAAATAAAGATAATTAATATAATTATTGCGTTTCAAGGTATAACTCAAGCAAATTCTCCTCCATTCCATTCTTCAAACGATATTTAATATTCTGTTCTGGTGTACGAAAGTTGTCTGAAAGCTATATTTGTTTATGTTGCCATGTTCTCACCGGATTACCCGGCTAAATGTTCAACCACGAAAAAAAGCTGGAAATGCTTTTTTAAATCCATTTTTAACAAATATGTATTTTATCCCAAAGACAAAAACACAGGCGCGACTATACCGTTTTTATCTAGTTTTTAAAAGACCCTAGAAATACACTTTTATATTTTTCAGGTCCTGACGTATGTGATATATGTATTTTCTATTGGTAAATTTACTCTGTACACACATTTAATGAAAATTTTAAAAAAAGCTATTTAATGCAGTTATTTTTTCAGGTTAGAAGTTTTCAAGAAATAAATAAAACAGATATCAATCATCTGACATCGAGTCTTCGATAAACATGCACAAAATATGTTTTCCAAATTTACTAACCTGGTGCGTCGATACATTGGTGAATTAATTGCATATTATATTCCTACAAGGGCTTTTTCTGTGTTAAGGTACGGTCAGAAAAACGTTGTTCGATTAGGAGGATCAGTAATCTTAGCTGTCATTGTTTTATATTATAGTGGAGCACGAGATACCTGTAGTGTAGTGTGCATTTTCGGTTTATCATTTTTTATTGGATACTGCATAACAGAACAATTTCCAATGCCATTTGATCGCAAAAAATCAAAAATATCAAAATCCAAAAAGAGCCGCCCGGATGCTCCAAAAATCAATCTTAAATGCAGTATTCTTAATCAAGAGGAAATAATAAAGTTATTCCCGAAAAAAAAAGATAAACGTATAGACAAACTGATTGAAAAAGCTGTCAATTATGTGGAACAAGCAAAAGTGACAAATGAAACTGAGAGGTTGAAGAATTCAACTTTACATTTGTACAATGGTGAAGATTTATACATTTTAACCAGTGGAAATGGCAACAACGTTATATTGGTCAACTTCGAAGATGAAGAAGTGGTGATTGAGAATTTCGAAAAAAATTAGACTTAAATAATGCAACACCGAAAAGATATATATATATAATTATTGCTTCCTCAATTCCTAATTTCCTATTAGCTTTATATTAATTAAACACTTTCAACAGTTTTTATTATTGTTTTAGCTGATTAATAAATTTATCAATATTTATTCACGTATATTCTGTTTGTCATATTACGGTTTTATGTCTAACACTAGTTAATGTTTTCTCTTAAAACCGTCATAATTTTAAATTATTTCTACTCAATGTAAATGGAAAGAAAGACAAAACAATCATATGGCCTTAGTTGCTCACAATAACTTCAAATTTTGCTCACAACGAGCAAAATAATTACATACAAAATTTATGGATCAAGACAAAGCCTCATGTACAGTGATTATAATGGAAAATATACTAAGCAGAATAATAAAAAACTTTGGTCTTGAAAGTTAGTGCAAGCTTCTTCGATACCATCAAAACCGGACAACTATATTTGGTTTTCTAACCACACGTACTTACAGAACTTACCAAATAGCATCACATAACACCAAACAACTCACAGAACTGACCAAACAAGTTATATATAATTAATAAATACTGACATGGTAAAAACCCATTCTACCCGAAATAGAAATATATGTCATTTCTTTTATTAGGTAAAGTTTCAAATTTGACAATCGAGAAAAAAGTAAGGAAGCCTACCGACCTACAACAGTCTAAAGTCTAGAAGCTAATTACAAAGCCGAACTCGTACAACAAAATGTAAGCACATAAAAAAATAAGCAAATAGTATAAAACATGATCCAGACCGTGTGTGCCTTTAGGTGATTCGAACTATTACGTAGTGCCCGCTCTGATTAGTTACGCATTGTGTTTTGTCAATTTCAAGTCAAATCCAGGAAAACTACTCGTCTGCCTATTAAATATTCTGATCGGATTTGATAAATCGATTTTCCGATGCGATCAATTAAGGGATGCAAGACACTTTCGCTGAACAAATGGAGGATGGTGTACTGCTCCCCTTACCTTAAGTCATGATGAAGACCTTAGAGTTTTTAAGTGTTGGTTATTAGTGCTTATAAATAAGTTTATTATATGAAAAATGTTCATTCGAAAACGGGTTTTATTGTTTTTTCTGAATTTCACTGGAAGAGAGTCAAAAGGCATGTCAACAGATACCTTCTTTATTATTATTATTAAGTTACCTTTTTCGGGTATGCGTTATTTAATAAAATATTGGTTTCTATTTGAGATATAAAAACGGATTTCACATTGTTTTAAAATTCAAGATATATTGGTTCAGTTGCTACAATGTGGGAAGTTATAATATACTGACATGAATATGGTGACAAAAACAAGAATGTTAGTGCAAGAAGCCGCCAATAATTATGCGTGTAATTTTTCAGAAATATATTCTTTAAATTAGATGGATGTTTTACCTTAGAGATGTCTGAAATGAAACTATTTCCGAAAATATCATTGTATTGGAAATCGGTTCAATTCCCATTATACCATTTAGTTTTCTGTTTTATTACAGATTTTCAAAATGCTTGCATACATTTTTATGTTATCTCTGTTCTCAAATTCACAAATCCTCTAGATGTAGAGCAATACTGGACCCACTTTTAGATGTTTAAGTTTATGAATAACGTTTGCACTTTGACTTAAGGACAACTCATCTAACGATTGATATCCTGTTTTAGGTTATAAAGTTTTCTGTCTTACTCCCAAATTTCAACCGGACGTGATTATATAGATGAAAAGTTGGTGAAAGTGGAGTTAACTCCATCCTAATAACAATTAATTATATTTAATAATCTTTTCAACTGCTTTGTTAATATCAATATGAATCGTCAGATTTCTCTAATTTGATACAGATATTTCTGTGTCTTCTGTTTTCAGTTTAGGTTCTGCACATGTTCAGCACTGACATAAAACCTTATCATACTACGACGTTTAGAATACACGGGCTAAGCATCATCAATAACTCTAAGATTATAATAATAATAATTGAATATTAAATCTGACAGACTAAGGTAAAAAGTGAACCATTTTATATCAGTGTGTCTGTGTGTTCCTTTTTTAGGTGGCCTAGTGGTTGTGTTTGTCTTCTTATCTATATATTGATCTGTCCCTGTCTGGTTTTGCAGATTAAAACATGTTTTGTTTTATAAATATCGAACAGTTGGTGATAATAAGTTGAAAATGGAAATGCGGTTAAGACTCCGATAACATGCCGTTAAGTTATTTGATCACATCATGCTAAGATTACTTAGAACGTGAAAAGATGAGTAACTCTTAATATAAAATCAGACAACAAATGTAAATTGCTTAATACAGTCGATACGGATAAATTTAATTATCTCAGATTTTATCTAATAAAACACTAAGACCAATAATGACTGCCTGAATCCCAATTTAATAGCAAAATACTAATTTGGATCGTTGTTTCCGATATATTGATAATGTTTTGTTCCCTGAATAATGTTAAATTCGGTGACTGCATAAAATATATTAAAACGAGCTTAAAATTAAAGACGATAGGAAATTATCGCTAATTCATAGATATTCTTTCCTATTACTGGGTAAAACTTTTTCCTATTTTCCTAGGAGTGACAATGAGTAACTCGACGCGTGTCAAATTACAGGCAAGGGCATTGTTTACTCGTCCGGAACATATGGGCACGCACATGAGTTCCGTTACTTTCTAGTTTTTATTTTGTGTGAATATGCCAAAGTCTAGAATTGTAATTGTCCCTTGACTTTCGGTTCTTCTTGTTCGGTCCGTTTCCTTGCTATTCTTCTCATCAAGGCATTTATTTCGACAAATGTATATCTGAATAATGTAGGTATCTTTTAAATACATTAAAGAGAAAAAAATAAATAACACATAAATTAAATGTTCGTTTTTGAAAAGTACATTAGTGCGACCACCGTTTACTTTATACACAAGAGGCTGAAGTCATTACTATGGCTAGCCGTAGGTTTTGCACAACATAAACGTTTTTAAAAATATAAAGTCCATATCCTTATAAAACCTTATTAACATTGTAACTAAAAATGTGTTGACCAACAAGTATTACTAACTTCCGAACTGTATTTACACACACATTAACGATAAACTTTACCATCAATTAACCACATCCTTAAGCACATGGCGGATGTGTATAAGATGCAAGCAGTGGAAACAAAGGCTCGGAATGTTAATACTAAAAAAATAATAAATCGCAAAATGGTCAATTTTGTATTATTATTTTTAATGACCGCCGCCAACAAAACAGAGAATAAGCGACGCACCCATTAACGTATACCATGACAGTATTGAATATATGTTACAAAACATATTTTGTTAAGCTATTTGCACTAGTACACAAAGCAACATAGACAGTAAATGATAGATAAAAACGTCGTACCCTAACTTTGATAAAACAATCTCGGATTAGTCTGGGTATTTAATATAGTGACCTAAAAAATGATTTTTGTGGCAATTTTCAAGCAAATGGCTTTACAATTATTGCTTAATCCCAATAATAACGAGGTAGAATTTAAGACAAAACAATACTTGTGTAGGGTTATTTATGAAGAATTTCATACATTTTAGACTTAATTTAGTTTCTTTACATAAAGAGCGGAATTGCACCTATTTTATTACAACAGCAATGAATGATTTTTTATGGCTGCTCAAGCATAATATAAAGTTCGGGACATTTCATTCCACTTTTTCCTTGCCTCCACACTTTACAATTGTGACGTTTCAGACCCAGATTACAGCGACAAAGTTATCCTTAGCGTACAGAAAAGCTTGCTTGACCACCGATAAACCAATTTAATCCAATTTAAGCCTAAAGAATCAAAATTATGTTAACATTCTACGGGCATGATGATGACTATAACACGAACAATTAAACACATAATTCTCATTTGACTTCAACCTTTCTCGGGCTTTATATCAACTTCCGAAAAACCTTGATGAAATTCCGCCCAGGCTGCCCCTATACCAAAAGAATGTGTCCGAATCATGAAGTTAATCAGTCAATACAATACCACAAAATTTTAAAGTTTTATCTTCAACTGCAGTACATGATAACGTGTAACTGTTTTGTTAAAAATAACACAAAAGTAAAACCGAACCTCCAAACATTGGCTTTTGTGGCAAATACTATTTTATAAGATAGAGTGGGCATAATTGTCTCGTGAATATAAACTTGGACAATACGCTCTTACTGTAATAGGCAGAATAACAGTGGTGAAATCACTCATCCTACCAATACTTAACAATTTGATTATTTCATTACCAAATCCAAGTGATGAGATTATTAAACAGGTAAATGATCTTCTGTATTCATTTATTTGGGCTACACCAGTTCACAAAGTTAAAAAAGAAGTATTACAAAAGGGATATGAAGAGGGTGGACTTAAAATGATTAATTTATATTCTTTTATCCTTGCGCTAAAAAGTACTTGGATAAGACGAATATTTCAAACTAACAGTAAATGGCAAAATATATTTCTATCTAGTATTAAAAGTACACAATTCTACAGCTGTGGAATGAACTACATAAAACAGTTGCAAATGAAAATTAAAAATAAATTTTGGCAAGATGTTCTTAAATCATGGGAACTAATAATTGAAAAAAAACAAAATAATACATGGGAAAATTTTCTCTCAAGTCCAATTTGGATGAATGAGAAAGTTCAAATAGGGAACAAGCCAGTTTTTTACAAAGACTGGTGTAACACAGGAATCAGATATATAAATGATTTAATAAATACAGATGGATCTTTTTACTCTTTGGAAGAGATTCAACAAAAGTTTCAAATAGATATAAATGTAATGAAGTATAATAGTATAATTGCAGCTCTTACACAAGCAGCAAAAATGTTTACAAAAGGAAATCATAAATTGAACACTCCATTTATCCCGTCAAATATTCAAGTGTTTTTTAAAAACAAAAAAGGTTCTAAAGATATGTACTTAGTTCTCAACAGAAATTTGAGTATTCCAAATGGAAAAATTAAATGGTGTGACATCTTAAATATGAATGAACAAAACTGGAATAAATTTTTCAAGTTACCTTTTATGGTCACCAAGAACACAAAATTACAGTGGCTACAGTATAGAATCAATCACAGAATAATTGCAACAAATAAATTCCTTTGTAAAATAAAAATAACTAATGATTCAAGCTGTACTTTTTGCAAAATTAATATTGAAACTATCGAACACTTATTTTGGGAGTGTGAAAATGTACAATCATTTATTACAGATACTGAAAATTGGTTTCTCTCGAATGGTATAAGTATATCATTCAGCTGCCAAAACTTTCTGTTCGGTAATATAAATAATATTTATTATGGAAATGCTGAAAATATTATACTGCTCAATATAAAACAGTACATATATAATACTAGATGTAATAAAGCTACATTAAGTCTGCAATCATTAAAAGAAAAACTCAAAAACATGTACTTAATTGAAAAGATGATGTTTGTCAAAAACAAAAATATCACTCTCTTCAACAAACTATGGAATATATTTCATATTTTACTCAATTAAACTTCATTATGTATACATATATGATGAATGAACAAATTGTATTTATTATTGATAACCTTTTTATATTTTTGTATATTTATGTAAGCAGGAATGGCAAAACTTCACTTCAAAGAATAAGACTACTTCCGATTGTTCCACTTCTCCTAAAATTACTCTTATTTTAAACCCTATTAAAAAAACTCAACAACTATATTTTTTTTTGAAAGCTACTACACATGTATAACATTTACTAGTATAATTGCATGTAGATACAACTGTGATATCAATATGTGAATTCATTTATGTGTTGTTGAAAAGCAAAAAAATAAAGTTAAAAAAAAAATACGCTCTTATTGATCCATCTTGGAAAAGGGGATATTGACAATCGAAACCTGAAGATGTCAAACTGATTGACATTTTGGAGTCTACTCAAGCAAAATTGATAGCCATTCAATAACTTGATTCATCACCAAGAGCAATGAGCTCAATTAATTCTCGCAAATCATGGTTGACAAGTTTCATATTCGGAGCTCGTGTTATTGTTTTGCAGTGAAAATAAAATTTGACATAATTAAGATGTAGTTTTTCAGTGCATTATTGGTTCTAATTTAGTAGTTGGTTGTAGCATGGCTCTTTTTCACTTGTGTTAAACAGGCACACGTGATATTTTATGCAATATTATCGAAGTGTTTTAATTTAAAGTATACATACTCGTCGTCTTGTGTTTTATTCTTAACAAAGATCAAAGGATTCATTTTACATTTTACAGTACAGAATGGACAAGGTGCAAAAAACTCTAGATCATAAAACATTTTATAAGGAAATATTTGTTTAGTTAAAACAACTGTATTTTAAATCTTACAATTGCGAATACATAAAAATGTAGAACAATGCAAAGTATTACAAGAAAGAATTTGGAAACAAGCTGAAACAGCTTTAATCCATCTTCTATATAAATATATATCATTTTATATCACATAAAATAAAACAGTTTAACATGTAAATGCATCCTTAAATATTCTTTTAAGCATTATGTTTCAAATGGCAATTTTTTTTTTGTCAATATGGAACTATGTTTTGGTAATTTATTTTCCTAAGTAAAATTAAGCTCGTTCTATATCGATGACATTTACTATTAATCATAATGAATTTTTAAATCAATCAATCAATCTCCATCATTAAAGATGGCAATACATTATTTATAATATATCATAGTACTAGGTGAAACAGGCGATTTCTAAAAAAGACATCAGGTTTACATACATGTTTGTCTTAACTGTACTATTTTAAATTGCGTTAATAAGTGGCATAGAGATAACAATGTTTCATTTAGTGTTGTTTGCGTAACGTTGTTAGTTTTTGTCTATGAACTCTTGGCTCTGTGCCAGTCTTCTATGTCATTTTCACTACCGATCTGCAGCTATAAAAACATCAACACAATAAGGCATGTTAAACCGGACAGTTGATAATGTATTCAATTTAAATTGCTGAATGCATGTGAAACCTAAAATTTAGGGTAATACTAAATGCTATTTATATTTTTAGGCATAAAATATTACAATTTTTTTCCAAACTGAACCTTATTTATAAGAATATCAGAGGTAACATAATTGGACTACATGTGCTATGGTGATAGGGTTACCCACACAACTCATTAAAGTGACAATACGATTCCTTTATTAATTTACAACGTTCTTGGACGTATTTTTATCATTATTCATTACTATATTTTAATGTTTAGGTAAAATGTTTAGTACAACCAAAAACTAACGAACGGTTATTTAAACAGATATTTTGGATGACTTGTGTTATAGCTTATTGTACGAATCCAAAGAATGTCACACTCCTTGTTCGATAAAGAAACCACTGAAATGTGCATTGTATAAATTGTATAAAACGTCAACATTAACTGTCTACAATTAGCACTACATACATTTTTATCATAATTTGTTCAAGTTATTTCTCTAATATGTTTGTTGTTTGTAATAAATATAATTGAAACATTAATTCATAGATATTAATAAAGGAATCAATAAAATAATCTAATTGTTTTTAATTGGCATTCTCAAAATAGTTAAAACCTATTTAGCCCTTCTATGCCAATGACCTTAGTTGTGTCCTTGTACATCTCGTTCAACTAAAGAACCTTTTAACCATGCAACCAGAGTACGATGGCAATGTTATATAAAAGACTTCTTGTGACACATGCAATAAAGAAAATGCACTACACAATGCATTCAGGTAACTCGTATTAGTTCCGATAATTTCCGTGAAATGTAATTTGCCGTGTTTCCCTGTAATAACATGTCTGAAGTCCATCACGACGAAACTAATTCTGTGCATGTGTAGTATGTATTATTTAAATGTTATATGTCAGTGATTTGACATAATAATTTTACTAATAGTATACCTTTTGTTGAGTATGTTACGTTCTATTGACACAAACCGGTTGATTTATTTTACCTTTTTCCGTCTTTTTGAAGCTGAAAAGCATCATTAATATTATCCAGGTCCATCGTGTGTGTAATGAACTCATCAAGCATAATTTCTTTCTTCATGTACTTTTCGACCATTTCTGGGATCTGCTCTGCACGTCTGAAATCTAATTTACATTCATAACCATATGAATGAACGCTTTTTCTCGTGCATGTTGTAGTAACCGACAGATGTTGTTTTGTAACTTCGAAAAATTACGATATATCAATATCAATGCAGTTAGCAACACGTGGCGTAATGTTGTAAGCCGAATATGATAAAATCAATCATTATCTATTGAAACGAACGCCGTTTTTCGTGAATCCAAAATAATTTTTGCTGTAAATGTACAGTTTAATAAACAATATAGATCAGTTCTGAAGTAGAGATTCAATAAACGACAATACACATACATGTACATAAAAACGGGCACCAATGACAAACTTACATAATTATTTGCTTGTTTTGAGGTACGTTTTAAATCCATCATCACGTTTCCCTTTTTACTCTTGCACTCTTATTAAAGTTTGATACACAGTTTTAGTATATCTAGGTATAGACATATGTGCTAATATTCCCCAATTCCAAAGTAACTTTTAATCCGATCTAAATTCAACAGTTTAAATGATATACCTTAATCGTTGAAAAAAATATAATTACAACTTGTTAACGTCGTAACATTGGAATGAAGATATCATATTGAAAACTTTCCCACAGTACATATAAGAAAAGTAGTTTTATTGCGAATAGATGGTACCTCTTTCAAAAAACATATATATCTAGCAGTATGCATACCTCCATATAATGCACCAGTAATGCTCCTTCCGTACAAGAATTCGAATGGCTTGACCTGAAACTTGTCGCCATCTGGTGCCAATCCAACTATCGTCAAAAGCCCCCAACCTTTATGTAACGAGTAAAAAGCTTGCTCCTGCTCAAATAAAAAATTACAAATATAGAAAAAATAACCAAACAAGTTTGGTATGTTAATTTAGTTTATCTAAAGAACTTCATATCACTTTTGCCTGGTACAAAATACCAAGAAAGTGAAATGTAAATAAACAGAATAGTCAACAAGAATCCCAAACCATAGGAAAGTCAACGAAATATAAAAAAAACATAGGACAAAACAAAAAAGTCACCCAAACCCAATTAAAAAAAGATAAACTTGTGCTCCATATTAGTAAGCAGTCTCCGTCAAGTCCGTCCGTAAAAACTACTTAAGACTTAAGAACAAATGTCTCGATTCCCCGTTTTCTTTGCATCTGAAATGTACCCTTTGCAAACGTTTGCTTTGTCTATAATTAAACGGCGTGCAATATAATCTAACTTTTGTTTTGTGTAGAATTTTGTTTTTAAGTATAAACTAATATTTTCTTTGGTATGAGCGAAATTTTATCCTCATTTTCTTTTCATACCATTGTTTTGGTTGTTCCAACACACTCAAACGCATAATCTAGCCCGCCGTTGGTTTTCTCGACCATCACTTCTTGGAATGGTTTGTCGTAGTCTAATGGGTTTAGGGCTTCTGTGATTCCAAATTGTTTGGCTGAAGAAGATGATTGTGACTTGAGACTTTATAGACTAAATTTATTTAAGTTGACTTTGATTTGTAATTCTAATTACACATATTTCCTTTAATATCAACTAATAAAACAATTAACTTAAATTAAAATCTTTTGCTAACTTATAAAACAGTTTAATTAAGTTATAATCTGTGCTTACAATAAAAAATGAGTTCATTTTAATTTAATTATGTGAATTGTTTTGTTACAGTATTTAAAGCTTAGAAATGAAGGTAATAACATGATTTGAAGCTTATAAAATCTTACCAAATTTGAATTTGTCTGGATTTATATCAATTCCAATAATGCGAGCGGCACCAGCAGCCTTGCATCCCATAACTGTAGCCAGACCGATACATCCCAATCCCCAAACCGCACATGTAGATCCTTTTTTAACCTATGATGTTAAAGTAATAATAATAAATAATGACTTATTGATTAATGCGTGTTCATTGTTTTTGCTATATTGAGACGGCGACAAGAACTAGTAAAAAAAATAAATCAATGCACCTATGTGCAAAAAATTGACTGCCACTAAACAACATGTAAATTTTGCTAGAAAATTTGCAGTTACAATGCGCTTGCTCTTTTTCTGACGACGTATACAAAAAGAAGTCTTTAACATGCGAGAGGCATAGCATTAATAAAAATGTCCACTTAATGTAATCCACTTCTATGTTTTGAATATATCCAGTCAAATCTATTCAGAAGCATGTCATATCCGTTCTTTTAGATATATTCTGGACGAAAAAGTTCAAATCAGCGTATTTTATGGATGGCGTACTAATGTATAATGATCTCTTTGGGAAAAACTGTAACATTCCTGCTGCATTGTATCGTTAACGTTATTATTCCATAGATGTTTGCTGTTTTTACTCGAAAAGTGGGTTTTACGCCAAATTTAGCAATCTATTAGCTATATTGGCTTCTAGGAGTTACAAATTGTATATGAAAGATATTTGGAAGAACCGGTGAGAAAATTCCACATCTTGTCCGAAATCGCGATCGAGCTGAAACCATAAGCGTTTGCAAGCCGACGATCAGTCAAAACATATATTACACTTATCAGAGAAAAATTGGATCTTCTACTTTTTAACTTCCATTGATTACATTTTACTGAAAGGTCAACTAGACATTAAATTGTTTTGCTGAGTTTATAAGATAAGTTTTTCCGGTATTATAAATTTATAATGACATTGGATACTACAAATGTAGCAAAATAAAAGTTATGTGAAAGGTAAACACTTTGGTTTGGTAGTTCTGTTATACAACGTTAAGAAGGTTATCATTTTCATGTGATCTGGCGTATGCAGATTAAGTGTCCATCAGTGGCGTTAGCTCGTCTTTAAGATTACCATTATATATTATTTACCTTAGCAGTGTTGACTGCAGTACCATAACCTGTACAAACACCACAGCTAAGCAAACACACTTTGTCCAAAGGAGCATCAGGATTGATCTGGAAAGTCGGTAAGAATTTGTTACACTGTATGTTATATTTGACATTTCACGATTCAAAACTTCGTGTCATTACAGCATTTTTAGGAATTGCATTGATTTAATTGAAGAATTTTATTTTATTTTTTAAAAGTGAATATTTGTATAAAAGTAGTTTTTCCAATCATTTTAATTTTACTGATTAATTATTAAAAACCAAACAATTGTAACCATTTCATCTTGGTAAAAAAGATTTTATAGTAGTTTCTCTTTGACCAGAAATAAACATAATATACAAATGCATTTCGTTAAACAGTTGTTTCTAACAGCGTGATAGATAGGTTTGCGCGCTTTACCTTGATCAGTGAAATCTCTGGAACAACAGTATATTGGCTGAAGGTACTAGTGTCAAAGAAGTGATAAGCTGGTTCGCCTCTACACGTGAATCTGGTTGTACCGTCTAGAAGCAAGCCGTTGGCATAGTTTTTACTACAATGCAAAGGAGATTGATGAATTAAATGATTGGTTGTTACCTTTAACGCGCAATACATCTATTTTTAGTGCCAATGCAAACACAACTTTATTTTGTCAAAAGAGTTGTATCTAATGTTTCTGAAATAATACTTAATACTATTAGTCTATTGACAAATGTATGGTTCACTGCGTTTGAATAATCACTTAACATGGTACGTGCAACAGTTTTGGCATTAATCTTGTTTAACGGGAAGCCATGTACGAATAATTGAAAATAACGTGTTCTCTGGGTCTAATTAATGTGTTTACAAGTTGTGCATGCATTAACACAAGTACGCCGCGACTTTCATTTTGACAATCAGCGACGTGAGCTTTGGGGTATGGTGCAAGGAGGAATGTGAATACTTGAAACTGCCGATCGTATGCATTTTTCGATTTGCCGCAATCTTACGCGAAGCACAATGACACGAACAAACTAGTTATTTAGAGGACAGACAAAGCCTTGAAAGACAAAAGTTAACTACTTCTTAAAAAGATCAATACATTCGATTGCAACATCTTCGTGATCCGTTTCCGTTCGGCAGACCAAATACCAAGAGAAAGGATTATAAGTAATGGAAAGCGCATTTCATGAAATATGGTGCAACGAAGTTTTTCCAGCAGTGATTTTGAGGAAGAAGGTCATTCTGCTGAAACCTTCTTACACTACAGCGTCATCATGAATGGACACAGAAGCGTCAACGATGGTCTCACAAGCAAGGATCTTCATTACTGTTGTCCTACGAGTCTAGTTTCCGTCTGCATTATAGCAACAGTCAGATACAATTTTGGAGGCGTGGAGGTTCACGTTATCTGATCCTTTCCTTGTGTTCAAGAGACGGTTCGTTGGGATGTGGTGGTATCTCTGGTTGTGATAAATGGTATTCTGACAACTCAACTCTACAACAATGACGTGTTTCGCCCAAAAGTTGTTCACTTCTTGCTGGACAACAAGATTTTGATTTGTTTTAACATGATAATGCTCTTAATCATTCTGCCCATAATACAACTGTGTTCATCAACACAAAAACTATGAAAACTCTGCCATAGCTAGTCTTTGCTCCTTAACTATATTCTGTAAATATGACAAGTGGTAAGAAGACGACAGCCTAGATGCTACTGTATGCCATTGACCTTATGTCAGCTGGAAATTAATAGAACAATACAAAACGTTATCATTTACCACAAATACGTTTGAACCGATGAAAAGGTAAATAAATTCTGAACTGCGTTAGTAGTTTTTTACATTGGAATTTATACTATTATCATCGTATTTTGTTCTAATATGTTACTACTTTGGTATCTTTCTTGCATAAGTCATACAATTTAATTTTATTCATGTTAATCGTGTGTGCTGCTTAAGTATATTCACTTACTCCATAAAAATTTCACAAGTTCCTGTTACTCCACTTTTACAACATCTGCATTCGTAACACTGAGGTAAAAAGCACAAAATCACGTGATCTCCTGTAAAATAATTTAGACTTGAATCATGACCTTGTGATGAAAGGTTATCAAGCAGTGTGTTACATTAAATGAGCAGCATATTTAATTAAGTAAAAAATGAAATGTACGCGAATTGTTCAATAGCACACCTTAGTGAATCTATGCAACAGTTGTGAATAAAACATTCTTATCGTAGTTTATTGCGTCAAAAAATGGTATATCAGTTGTAAAGCTAAAACCCAACTACACCTTGCGATTTAATATACATGGTATTCATAGTTAGTACTGACTACAAGTTACAGCCTGTCCTACATAATGTAGAAAAATAAAATAAAATACTCATAGAGGGCAACCAATAACAAACACAACTCTTTACTTGAATCTTTACTTACCAGGGCTATATTTAGTCACACCTTCTCCTACACTCTCAACGATGCCTGCAGCTTCATGTCCAAGTATAGTCGGACGTTTGGCAGCAATGCAGCCGTTTATAATGTGGGCATCACTATGGCAAATTCCAGTGTATGCGATCTAAAATAAAAAATATCTACTGTGGTAAAGAAAAACTTTCTCATATAACTTCAGTTCAAGTAGTCAATGTGCAGTCCACTTAAGACCGTAACCTCTAACCTTGACAAGGAAATTGACAATGAGAACTGATTTTGATCCATACTTTTCCATGACAGTACTTCATACATCGTTTTTAAAAGAATAGCTGCTAACGATAAAACTTAACATAATTCAGAAAGTACGACATTAAGTAGTCATAAACGGAAATTTTATATTTTTATTGCAACTATTAATTATTCGGATATTGTGATAGGTCACAACGGTTGGTGAAGACCCAGAGTCTTGAAAAAGGCTCATCTTTTTATCAGTTTAATTGGCAATGAAAGACAACAAAAGTTTAATGGAATTAAATTGTTTTGCGACTCTAAACAATATGCCAAGACTAGACTCTACTTCCCACACCACCGTCATTGTCAACATCAGAAAATGCAATCATTGGACTTCCTGATGTTCACTGAGATTACGTCAGCTAACGTCAATTTTTTGCCGGCCTAGAATCACTATTGCTACATACATGTACCCGAACGGACCGTTAGTGTAGTAGCTCTATCTTTATCTTTTTCATGCACGATGGCATCGAATGTTCCAGTTTACCGACGACGAATATCGACGAACAGGCAAAAACTGACTTGAAAACATCTTAGGCTCAAAGAAAACTAACTTTACTTTGGCACAGAAGAAGACGCCGGTGTAGAATTTCAAAGTTTAAAGGGTGCAAGACAATTATTATGTTGGTGCCATTTTCTATGACGGAAGACTCGTTTTTTATTTGATTCTTGTCATGCATAAATTTGTTCGGGATTAGGAAAGCCCCTCAATGAAAACGAAAAAATCAATTGAAAATAAATTCGTATTAAACTTGTGTCCGATGGGATAGATAAGTAAACGAAATAATTTGGCTCCATTAGGACGTATAAAATTTATGACCTTTATTGGCTGCAATTTATCGGTTACGGCATGACTTAGATAAACCACTACATACGGTGGAAAAATTTTATTGAAACGTTTCCAAACACCACTGACCAACACTTGCCACTTTATTACATGTATAGTTTTCGTTTATACTGATCAAATTATTTCAGCACCAAGTAGTTGGCCGATATGGAAAATATAGAAAGCTTACAGGTCATCAAATAAATGCATGAACCTTATAATGTTAGAGTGTACGTGCAAAGGTGCATGAATAGCACAGATCACATGACTAAATATATCCTTGACATTTATGAAACAAATAGGCTGCACTATATGCACACTGCAGTTGGTGATTACTTTGATTAGAAAATACCATCATATCTGTGTACAATAACTTCTTGTGTAGTCTATTTAGCAAAAATGTAGTTTAACCCAGTCTACATGCACCTATGTAAACATTGAAAAATTTGTGACGAATCAGCATTTTCTACATATATTTATTATATCATTATTATATAGTAATAAATATTTTAATACTATATAGAAAGTAAATGTGTTTCGCAATAAAATAATTATAGGAATATATCTGATTTTTATAATTTAAATATTAAAAAACCCTTGTAGTTTTACTATTTACGTTTTTGTAAGGTTTTTAGGGAGGTCATCTCTGGGAATACATGTGTAACTATTTTTAAACAAATAGGCTTATAAAACTCCATTTCCCCCGGGTCTGTCAAACTGAGGCTTATGTAAAAATGTAAACACGAAAAACTTATTGGCTAATTTTAATTAGACAGAGATTAATTTACGTCACTCATTCACTAACTTTTTTTTATCATTGATCAATACTACAATGTGTTAACGTGCTAATGTAAATTAGATATTTAAAATGATAGGAAATTTCCATCTTAACAGCTAATTTCATGCCCTGATTATGATAAAAGGATGCCCTGTTCACAGCTAATTTGTTTGATGTGGGATTTATGAAAGAAGTGTTGTCACACAAGATTTTTAATTTTTCGAACATAGACAACAAATACTAATTTGACAAGTAGGTTATTGTGCATTTTAAAGTTTAGATCTACATTTAATATATACCTAATTACAAATATCACGAAAGTACATTTTAAAAGTGCATGTTCAATAAAATAAAAGTTTGGCAATCGGTGGATAATTACGCTTGTTTTAATATTAAAATAAGTTTAGTCGTCAAGGATAACGTAATCCTGCTGCCATTTTAATAATAAACGTTAACTGGGCATTTAAAAGTAAAGAATTGAATTGTCTGTCTATTTATAGTTGTTTGATGTACTACTTACCTGGACCCGAACTTCCTTTGTTTTTGGTGGGGCTACCTGGACTGTTTCAATGGACAGCGGCTTGTTCGGCTCCCAGCAAACAGCGGCTTTGCATTCGATTGTCTGTAAAAAAAGTATAATATCCGAGAAATTAATTTTTTACCTAAAATATCAAATTACATGAAAAGGAACTCAACAGTTTTACTTCTGTCAGTAATTCGTAATATAGTTTACCAGAATTAAAATTCGCTAGATAAAATGGAACTTGCGTTGTTAACAAAGGTTCGTCTGCTTTTGTGACGTTCAAACCGCGAGACTTTTCCCGTCTCACCTGAAGATGACATTACCCAAATGATTTTGAGTAGACATCAATGAATCTTCCTAACTTACGCTTCCGTACTGAATTCGGTCAAAATTTACTAAAGAAAATAACCCTATCAAAAGTAAAAAACCACCGCATTTCAAAACGCTAATTATATGTGAAAACTAAGTTTTTATGTCAATATGCACCATTTTAGATTTTAAAAAGGAACAAAAGCTCTACCAAACGCGGTAAGCATTTTCCATTTCTCAGGCAAAAACTACATCACAGACACTCATCAGAGGCGCACTACCCAAAAAAATTGAAAATGGCAAACAATATATGAATATAAAGAGCATAGAACAATAAAAACAAACTATGCCGAACTGGAAAACAAATTATGACTAAGATCAACCTATACCTGGGGTAGTAGGAACCTTATCAAAAAGTACAAACAAAAAGAAAAAATTGCAGATAGATGTTTACATTTAAATAACGTTGCTTTTAAATAACAATATCCTATATTTTTACCTTCCCATTTGTTCCTGACATGACTTATCCTGTGATAATTTAGTCTATTTGATTTTCTTAAAAATTCATACAATAAATACACATGCGTACTCAACTTGCAATATATTATCAAACAGAATGTGGTCATCCGTTCCCGACATGCCTGATCCTGTGATTATGTAACCGATTTGATTTTCTTAAAAATAAATACAACAAGTACGCGTGTGTACTCATCTTGCAATATATTATCAAACAGAACGTTGTCATCCTAGCCAACGGTGCTATTTAATAATTTAGTCTTTTTCATATACAGATAACAGCGATTTTGTAAAACAATCTGTGAAATATTATTACCACAGAACTTGCTTTAATCCTAGATATGTATAGTCCGCTATTTAAGATTCCTATCTGGACGTGAACTCATCTTAAGAATCATTAGTGGGAATTGAATATATAAGTTGAATGTTTTAGTTTACTTGACTTGCCACAAGTCACTTTGATTAATTCCTTTTTACCTCTAGAAAGTGTAAGACACGTAAAGACGTTACAAATAAAACTAGATGTCACTATACACAATAGAGCGAAAAAATGCTAAGTATCTTTAAACCCCATTTGAAAAAAACTTAGCAGAGCATGTCTACATTTGTGTCTGTTAAAAAAATAAAAAACACGAAACGAAAAGTATATTAAAGTTGAGAAACTAATTTTTACATGCGCATATGATATAATTTTCACGTACATGTGCATATAATACGAAATTACATGAATCTTGTAGGACTTGATAGCATGTTTATCTTTTTTTCTCATTTTAGCCAATACGAATTCCCAACGGTGGCCATGTGTTTCCGTAAGCAATCTACACGCATAATCTTTGTGCAGGATCCCACGTACACAATTTGTTTAAAAAACAGTTGCCCTTGTAATTTAAATTTTAGCCTATCAGAAGAAATGATTGCCAATGTGTTAAATGACTTTTAAATATGAGGAATATAAGTATAAATCATTTGTTACAAAACGCTAGACTT
Source organism: Limnoperna fortunei (assembly GCA_944474755.1). Taxonomy (NCBI): domain Eukaryota; kingdom Metazoa; phylum Mollusca; class Bivalvia; order Mytilida; family Modiolidae; genus Limnoperna; species Limnoperna fortunei. The sequence goes on from OX104115.1 coordinate 58,087,322, forward strand.
ATACCTTTAGACGGTACCGTTTTAATTGTTAACTAAAGGTAAATCTAAAGAATAACTGCAAATGGCAGCCCGGTCCTTTCTACTAATAGCCAGGTAAAAAAATTTATGAATACTCACTATAATTATTCTTGCAACGTTTGGTGTCAATTGGTCGATCAGTGTCAAATAAAACGATGAAATATAAAGAATTAAATAATATAAAAATGTATAAAATGCTTAATGGCTTCTGTGAGATGTTTGTTTTGTCACGTACTTTTCTGATTGATTCGTAATGTTTGAATTTATTACTGAAGATTACATTGTGTATGCATATTATTATTTGATATGATCATTGTATTTACTGATGCGATGCTTCAGAAATCCACTGGTAAAGTTAATTTGTTTTAAATAAATATTTACTATTATAATAGAAAAAGAATTGTTTGCTATTTTGTTTGAGAACATGCGAAGTCCACACCACCATCAGCCATGATAACTCACGCCAGGACATTTGCCATTTTTGAATTTCCCGTAACGTGAGTTTCGGTTTATTGACAGATCGGGTGATCGTGTGACGTCTACGTGACGTAACGGAAAGCATGTTGTAGTTGTTTACCTTTTTGGAAACTTTCTCAGTGATTAAGACATGAATCTAGTCCTTTAAGTTCTTTATCCAGTCAGGCCCCAAATGTTGAAAATTAAATCAGTTTTCGTTATTGAAAATAATGTTAATGCTATTTTGACTAGACTCTTTACTTGGACATTTTTAGTGTCAAGTGCTTTAATATAAATATGGCAAAATCTTTTAAGTATTTTCAGTGTACTGCCGTCATATTCACAGAAATGCATCAAGTCGATGAATATTAATAATTGATGCTTTATGAGTTTACAACATCTGTAGCCCAATAAAGATCTTACCATGTAACAGATCTTATAAAATCAAACAATATATTACGTGTTTCAAAAGCAGAACTAAAATCATAGTCAAGGTAAATTAATATTGAAGGTATAGTTGAATGATCAACACTAAAATACATTTAAATTCCATGTCACAGCATGTCAGATTGAAGTATTATGTTGTATAGAATAAATGTTAATTAGACAACAACGAAAAATAAGTTTGATAATGTCATTTGTAAAAAGTCTGGCTATGCTCATAAAAGAGTAGTGTTTTTGAATTTTTCTTTTTTTAAGTTTGTTTAAGTTTCACAAAAAGAAGATCATCTGTTATCATTATTCCCAGACCCCAACACAAATGAAATAAATATACAGTGAACAGACAAAGAAAGTGTAGACTTGCATTCAAGTTTACTCAAATAATACATATTTTTCCACATGCATATGTGTCATTTTCATAAACATATAATGATTTCGTTCTGACATTGAAAAGAGAACACAAGTATAGTAGCTAAGTGTTTAACGACTATGTCAGAATATTGACTATTTATACTCGCCGTGCATATAAATTAAGGTAATAACAAAATACCGAACACCAAGGAAACTGTCAAACAAGACAATCCATAAATCAGTGTCCGAGAAACCGGCAAAATGCAGAACCAACAACCAAAACTGTAGTAAGTACAGCAATGGTCCTGAATTGGTACAGTTATTTGGCAGCCAAACCTCCTGCTTTCATTACATGTAGTATGAGAGTTGGTTACTGAATAATATCATATTCCCCTAGTCAGTAATAGGTGTATCCCGCAATAATAGAAGCACATTCAATGTACACTGAATTCAACAATTTGGAAAACCATATTTTTAAAAGAGATATATTTAAGTAGTATCTATAGTAAAATTTATGAAAGGCGCGGACGAGTCGATTTTTTGAAACCTTGATTAATAAGTTTATCCCGAAGAAATAGCTGACAATTGCTAAAATCAGTAGATCAATAAAAAATATAGACACAGTATGAAGGAAAAGCTGTAATATTTGCTGCATAAGCGAGGAAAATTTATCATTTTAAAATTTAAATCGTCTTGATTTGTCATATATTTGTGTGCTAAGATGACCGTTGCTGTCATATGCTAGACGTTAGTTAAAAATAATGTAGAAAAAGATGTTTCTGTGGTTTCTTTTATTTCCAGTTTTGAAGGATATATTTACATAATCCACTCAGCACATTGAGTATTGCTAATTAAAAGAACATCATCAATATATCTCTATGTAAAATTTAAAGACCTAGCTTATGTTATCGTCTTGTGTTTAATCAGACTTCGAAGAAATTCAGTTTTATAACAATACATGCACAGTTTGTACCCATTGGGATTCCGATTTTCTGCTGACAAACACGTCCTCTAAAAGTTACAAATATGTTGTCGATCAGAAATTACCAGTTATCCTTAATGCCCAGTTCTTCAATGAGGCATTCATAGTAATGATACTTACATACAAACACAATGTTGTTTGAATGCTTGTCTGCAGGGACGACAACATATTTGTCATGGAGGGAAGTGAGGCACTTAATAGCGTCCTCGTCTTTGAATAAGGATTTAGGTAATTAATCATTAATGCTATGTCTAAGATTCTTAATTCGACGTGTACCAAAGACCTCATTGTTCTAACCCTGTTAGACAGTGCATCTAGTTCTGGGTCTTGTTCCTTTTCTCTCGTAATCTATTATATCGCATAGTCTTCGACTGCATCAATTATAGTTTTGAAATTAAAACTTCTTAAAACAGATTTCTTGGTGAGGTTGTCTTAATTTTGGACCACGAGAAATAACGTTTCCTAGATTCTGGGGTCAAAGATGTTCAGATCACCAGTAATTACATGAAGAGAGGGATTGTATATGAGAACAATTGCATTCAGTATGTCGATTGAGGTATGTTTCAGTATCTAGGTCCTGCCATGCTGATTTGTAATTGAAGATAAAGCGATCTGATTTTTCATTTCTTTTATTTTACAAATATTGTTGATGTTAACTGCATCATTTCCTGTATTTCTGAATTTCATGTGAAGGAATGTTTTATTCTAATTGAGAAGAGGATTTGCCCGCACAGGTTTGAAAAGAAGGAAGGACGCTATGTCGCAAATGATGCTTGTCAATCTATATTTAGATGTAAATGGATCCATTCCTCCAACTTGAAGTGCAAAATCCCTTAGAAATTTTAAACAGTTGACAGGTGTAGAGAAAAGAGTTGTACGAATGTAATGCATAAACACAGAGGTTGTTCAAGATGAAAAAGCAGTCCATTATACTTATAGTTATAGGAGGAAGAGTTATACTCCGAATTTTCTTTGGTGGTTGGACGCTTGTATTTTTATGACCCATGGCTTTTTTGTTATCTAGAATTGGTGCTAAAAAGGCTCATTAATTCCCTCAATTGCATATTGAACTGAATAAATTACCAACAACTTTGATGTTATCATTGTAAACGTAATGCATTGCAGTACCCAGTTCTCTTATTAAAAAATTCTTCTCTATGTTTGCGGAACTGTGCGTTAGTTTAAACATATTTTAGAATCGCCTTCTCCGTTATTTACACATTATACATGAAGTGACCTTTACTGATATCGTATAAGTATATTTTACAATCAACTATGACAGACATGGATATAAACATGACCTAAGAAATTTATATGAACATTCACTTGGGTCGTAGGTTTCACATAGTACATAGTACAAAGCATTTAGGAAGCAAAACAAGAAACAGAAACAAAGGGGATACGGGCGGGACGAAAATTGACGCATCTCCGTTTTACAATGAAAGCTTAATTACTTGTGAATCGTCCGGTTTCTTTGATATATAACTAAAGTGCTGAAATAGTAAGCAGTTGTTTTCATACCTGTCATTAACCGCTCCATATAACAGTGTATTCAGACGAAAACGAAAATTAAACAATAGTAAATTTGTTTGTAATTTAAGTCTAGGTATAAGATAGTTTTTGCAGGACATAAAATAGTGTTCTACAGTTTCAGATGCAGTACCACATAAACAGATGGAATTTTCACTACGGTTGGTTCTAAATAGGTCATGTTTTATTGAACTGCATTTTTGGCGTAGTCTGGTATGAAGAATGTTTAAATGTCTATTGCCAATGAAGCAATAAGCCGGTGGTTTTTTGTAGCGGCTATATTGTGCTCTCAATAAACACTTGAAAATGTCTACTGAAGGCGAATTTCGTATAGATATGTCTAGATCATTCCAATGTTTGAGTGTAGCTGGGAGGAAGGATTGTTCGAATAAAGTAAGACGTGTTAATGGAACAGAGTAATTTTGACTACTACGTAAACTATAAGCTGTGGTTTCATCGACAAGTGGCGGCATTAGATCAGCTAGATATTCCGGACATAGACCATGGACAATATTATAGGAAAGGACAAGTTTTTTCCGTTCCCATCTACGTGCAAGGGTATCCCATCCAGTCTCTTGGAAGATAGAGTCTAGACTGGCATTATAGTAAGTCCAGAGTCATTTCTCCCAGCTTGAAGATGAAGTTTTTCTAAACGTTCAGCGTTAGCCTGACCACAGTTGTCCCACACCTCGCAGGAATATTCTAGAATTGGAAGAACAGAAGTCAGATAAATCCGCTCAAGGTATTCTCGATTTAATTTAAATTTAATTTTTCGCAAAACGTTTAACTGCTTGGAAGCTGTATCAATAATGTTATTAATGTGCACAGTCCATTTGCCATCGAAACTGTTGACTGTCGAGCTTCAGTGCTGAATACCATTATATCATTTTTTCTGGATTTAATTTGACTAACCAATCATTAGACCACTTAGAGATATTTTCTAAGTCACTGTTAACCATATTAAGAGTTTGTTCATTGGGAGCAGTATACCCCATTGAAGTGTCGTCGGCATAGAGTCGACATAGTCATCAGCATAATACTTCATAAGCAATATCATTAACATATACGAGGAAAAGGAGAAGTCGAAGTACTAATCCCTGGGGTACACCAGCTTTTAAGTATCCAAGATCAGATAAGCCATCTTTTAGAACAACTTTTTGTTGTTTTAAAGTAACAGTTTACTGGTGACCTTGACATTTTACATAGAACCAGGTTATTAAAGGTGCGAAACTTTGCGAAAACATGAAAATTTGATATGTTATACTTCAAATACAAAGAAAAACTTTGACCTCATGATGTTTTATTATATTTTGAATGGTAAAGTTTCTACACTGAATTTAAAGCGTAAAAAAGGCACTTATCGAGGTCCGCCATATTGTCACTATCTCCTAATTAGGTGGCAATACTAGAGATCACTAGCCAGTCACATACCTAAAAGCGGTCGTATGATAATAATGCGAAACGGTCAGCTGCAGAAGATTGTACTATAAGACGAGGTTTCGGCAAGATTGCATTTCGTATTACTGATATAAGGAACTATTAGCTGAAATTTTGAGCATAAATATGAATTAAATTGAAAATTATTTGTATTATTTTTCGATTTGTCTCGTGTAAAATCAGGTTAGCAAGTTATTGGACGAAAATTTATACAACATGCGAAATTGACTCTTTAAGAAATAACAGTCATTATAGATGCAATATTTTAAATACTCTCTTTCCGCGCATCAAAATTTCACATCATGTTTAGTACACTTATTATTATTACTATTTATTACTAGTAACATTTATTGTGTAGTTTCCAAAATTTTAGTGTTCACGGTGTCAGATTAACGTTTCCTGAGACCTGACATCCAAAGGTATTCGAAATCATATACATCTTATGCTCTGACACTTAGGTGTATTCAAATCATACCTGTTCTTGGCAGAGGAGGGGCGTGCCGTTGTAATTTCGAATTATATGATTAAACTAATCTGGTTATCCTTTGAAAATGTCCCGAATATTCATACTTCAAAGTCGGCGTCAAATGATCTCGTAATTGCAATAAACATCTTGTTTGTTAATTTGCTAATTATGTTAATTACCCTTCTTATACGAGATATTATTTACCTGTAAAATTTTCACGTCTAGGTACAACTGCCCTTTCAAGACGTGCAACATTATCTATGGAATTTTATTTTATGTCTAAAAATAGTTATATAAATATATGTTTTATTTGCAATGATTATTTATGCAAATTCTGTCTGTTTAAAAAAAAGAAATGTTAATAATTGTGTCTAAAAGTACTTTTATTACTAAAAACGACCATTACAACGTTTTTGGTAATCTTATCTTGTCAGCTGGTAATTATTTATTATAGTTTTTATACACTTCAAAAAGCAAATGCAGAAAACATATTTTTAAACTGGATTATTTATCATATTTACTGTATAGTGGCAGTTTATTACGTCATATCCTGAAATCCCGTGGTAAATACTGTCGATGTGGCGTCCTCCATATACAAAATTGTATCACCTTTAATTCATTATAGAAGCTTAACGGTAAAGAATACAATAAAACATCAAAAGGCAATTATGATTCTATTTATTGGAATCATTACATATTAAATATTCATTTTTTGCGAAGTTTCCATTTTAAACAACTGTTTAGACACTGTTATTGTTTGACAGTAAATTTGACTTCATTATTACTTAGAAAAGAGGTTATTGTCCCATTTTTCTTAGAAAAAGTACAAGAAAAAATATTTTGGGGATTTAGGAAAGCACGTGTTGTTCAACTGGATATTTTGTTCAACAAAAGACAAGTTTGCTGTCAAAGTTTCACTTGCGGTAAAAGCAGTCCATAAAAACCATGTTACTACCATATATATTTATAGGCATTAGCTGTCATATTAAATAGGGTTTATACTACAGCAAGTTAAATACATTACCTAGCAATTTGTTTCTTCTTATTCTAGAGAACATGCGCAATGTAAGCATACAATATATAGCCGACAGTGATATTTCTAACAATAGACTTATATTGAAATAACATTTTGTTAGCATGTAATGTTGCAAGTCAGAGCTTTAACTTTTTCTTTGAACAATTTGCTGTTTAGTTTGTCTCCTTTTATACCATGACATATGGTAATACTAGTTCTCTAATTTTGACGTAATATTTCAACCGCTTGACCGGTGTGGAAAAAATATTTCTCGTCACTAGTGAATTTGTTGATCTCAGCAGTTGATTGGTTAAAAATAATAACGTCACAATAAGAACTCATGACGTCATAAACAAAACACCTTCCATTTACCGCGTATTCAAGTCATGAACGTAAAATTGGGTCGGGAGAATTTGTATTTTGTTTCGCAAATTTACTACTTTTTAAAATTAGAGAAACAGAATCTTACATTAGTACTCTTGGATTATTGGATTTCTCCAATCTCGATAGTTAAATTATGGAAATTTAAGTCCTCGCCAAGGCTCGGACTTAAAATTCCATAATTTAACTATCTCGATTGGAGAAGTCCGATAATCCACTCGTACCAATGTAAGATCCTATATATATTTGTCATGCTTTTAAAAAAGTATTCTATTTCTGTCTTGCTTGAACTAATATTCAACATTTTTATCATTTCAAAATATTTCTTCAAGGTTTTATTTGTAATACGCGCAATGAAAAAATTTCGACTATCAGTGTTGAAAATTGTACATATCTAATTTGATTGCTTGAACAAGTATACGCTACTATATTGTGTAAACTGTACTAATTAACTTAATATGCCTCAACAAGTCTGCTACACTTTAATCATTTAATTTTCCGACTGCATTATATACTAATAATGTGTAAATTTGCTCAGCATATTTAAGGAACGTTACATATTGTAGTTTTAATGGTTAATTTTGTTTGTGTAATCTTCGCGTTTATGTCTTCACATAGTCAAATGTTAGCAGAACGCACTAAGTCTTTACAAATAAACCTTCTTGTTCATTACAATTTTCTTTTTGCTGCGCCTACAATTTATTCCTAATAAGTAATTAGGGATCTTGTGTCAAATTCTTTTAAAATGACGACGAATTTGGTCATCGAGCTGACAAGTTTTTGTGAATACCATGCGCAAACACAGTACGGTTAACTTATGATGATTTACGTTTAATATGCCAGTCGTTTGTTGTAATTTTGTATGTATACAATTTCCATGCATTATCCAATTTAGATTATGTTTCTTTTATTAACTAGCAGATAAATACAAATTCATAACTTTCAAAATACTTGTTATATTTAAGATTTTAATTTTTATTATGTTTTAGGGCCATAGAATATGTGTAACAAACATCTTCTTTAATGCAAAGAGTACACAAACAGAGAAAACGAGTTAAAGTGCTTTACACAACCGTTTACCAATAGCGATTATCAAATTCAGAACCGTGACAATTTGTTGTGGATTACGCATGTACATTTTGCATTGCATGCATATTTAAATAAAACCCAGCAAATCTCTGACCTTAGTTGTGATCAAAGCTCTGCCAACATGTCAGACACTAAAGGAAAGGTAAGAAATTAATCAAACTTGTTATTAAATTGCACTTGCTCTTTTTAATTTTTATTTACTTGCAAGATATTTTTGTGCACTGCTTCACTTACAATAAACTCAAAATGTTCATTTTTTATTAAGATAAATACAAATGCATTATTTTCAAAATATGTATTATTATAAGATTTTATTATATATTTGTTCTCTTCGACTGTGATACAATATAAGAAATTACGAGACATTGTTTCTGCTGATTTATTGATATTAATACGCGGCTTTATTTTATATAGAATGAATAATCGTACCCTCGCTTTATTGGCGAGGGTACGAATATAGTCCCATTATTCGTAATGTAGCAGAGCGGGAGTGAATCCCTCTCTCCACTTTGATGTAATAACTAAGTTGCATATATAATCTGCCGTGTTAAATCTTGATATCTTTCAACAGTGTCATCATTTTTGTATCGGTTTCGTGTTGAAGATCAATCATTATCCATACGTAATGATAGTTATCGAAGTTTTTAATAACCCGCTTTGCGTTGTGTATTAATTGACATTCGTGTCTCTGCTTTATTACGTTTACTAAACGAAAAACAATGGGAAACCCCAAACTGAAGGTGTGTTGCATCTTAATCTTGGGGTAAATATATGTAAATTACGAATTCTTACTACGTATTGGTTGTTACAGTAGCAAATTAACACGAGTATTCTAAAATTATGTCACATTATCCATATACGGAAAAATGATCAACACAGCATTTTCCACATGCATCCTAAAAGATGGAAAGTGAAATTTCTTCAATAAAGATCATTTCCTGTTATTTTCACTATTATGTCTGAAGCTTTAATAACGTAAAGAAGATGAATATTATGTTCGAATTTTGTACAAATGGACCGAAGGTTGAATTGTTTTATTTGCTCCATTACGAGCAATAGGACTAAATTATGCGTTAATCCGACAAATCACAAAACTAACTTCGGATTATAACGGCAGTAAAATGCGGCCTATATTTTATATACAATTTGTCAGAATCATTTTTTTTAAACTCACAAATGTGTTTGTTAATAATACAGTACCTATTTTCGTCTTTTTAAAATGCCTTCACTTGTGCAATATTAGTACTAAGCCTACTTGTAAAAAAACAGGTTCTGTTGTGCACGAACCTGAAATATAAAAAACAGCTAATATTGAATTTTTGTAATTATTTTTTTTTCCATTTTACTCAGTAAAAGAGCGAAATGTTTTTATGTGCAGTATATGTCGATTTGATTTTGCATAGTTCTGCTAAAGATTATTATAGAGCGAAAGCAAATACGTTTACAATCCACTGGAGTTTAACTTCAACATCTCTTGAAAGTTGCAAGTGTCATTGTTATGAAATCTAAATATCATTTAATTTCAGCATAGATGTTATCTTTGTAAGAAACCAAAACATTTCTTCACCAAAAAAGAGCAGACTTTTAGAAAGCGGGGATCTTTTCTTGTTTTCTGGTTTTCAAACGAACTTCAGAACAACTAATATAGGTTTGCTTATAACACAGAATGTTTAGCTTTTGTGTATATGTATTAGACCCAAACCTCTTGCAAAATAATGGTATTGTACTTGCCGTGATCCTAATTGATAAATTTAAGGATTGAAAGTTTAAAAAAGGCATAGTTTTACAAACTTTCGTGATTTGTTACAGACAATCAAGTGCAAAGCCGCCGTGTTTTGGGAACCAAACAAGCCATTGACAGTTGAAACAGTAGAGGTAGCTCCCCCTAAAGATAAGGAGGTTCGTGTTCAGGTAAGGAACAATTCATTTTTTAAGATTAAGTATATTGATAAATAAATGCCATTGAGCTTTGATACATACAATATTTAGTGCCATTATACAATTAGTGTGAAATAAAACAATCATGCAATTCCGGCTTCTTAGCCGATTTCTATCAGATTTTTTGTTGTGATCTCATTGTTTTTATTTTGGTACTGCTACCGCTTGATATTAAAACATTTAAGATTAAGTTTGCTTATATTTTTTTCCAATTTTTTGTAAACTAAGAATATAGTTAAATCGTTACGAATATGTGTGTGCGATAGGTCATTAATTAGATTAATTTCTAGCTACCTAACAACCGAGAGAAATAAACTGTAGATAAAACATTAGCGGTAAAAACACAAAAGGTCAGTAAAACGGGTAAATTAGATAACCTCAAAAATGCAATTACATTTATTGACGATCTAATTACACTTGTACGTTCTTATCATAAAAATATTTGCCTAGTATATAAATACGTGTTCAGATACTCTGATGAACAAATAATATGGTAGTTCGGTATAGCGCGGCCTTTTGTTTGTTTGGGTATTGTAAGATAAAAGAGACTGTTTGTACATATCTCTTTTTTGGTTTGTACTCATTACAAAACACAAGATAAAAGATAAAAAAAGTTGTTCCGTCCATTTCTATTAAGCTGGTACAAATAATTGTTATATTTGTAATGATGTACATATTTTAAATATTAATTACTGTTACCATTTTACGATTTAAGTAAAAAGCTATGCTAGTTTTTATAAACGTCAAGGCAGTTGATTGGGTCTGTCAGATCTAAAATAATCTTTTATATATCATAATGAACATTTGTATAAATCATATAAAATGGTTCTTGATTTCTGTATCATGTTGTCTATTTTTTCTATTTGTACAAGAAAACCAACTTAAATTTGTAAAAAAAATTATGTTTTGTATGTCCTAAAGTGCAGTTGATTCGATTATATAAATGCTGGTTAAGTAGAAATAGGCTAAAATAAAGTACATAATTATGGCTTGAAGGTTGAATTCATAATAACCATTATATAAAAATGATGATGCGTCCGAAATATATAATTGAGAACTTAGGCAAGTGCAAATCCAATATTTCTATATATACAGACTTTAATGAACTAATTTATAACTATTAATTATCAATAAAATGTAGAGTAGTTTAAAATTTGTTTGAAATAAAATATATTATTATAACCTGACACTCAAGAAAAGATATGAAAGAACATCAGAGACTGGAGTGGAGAAAGACATACACCGTCGGATATTAAACAAACAAATATTACTCAATAAGATTGGTGTCATTAAATTTTTGATGATTTCTTGTCAAAATTATTTACAACTTTATCATACAGCGATTAATATATTGTAGTGAATTGTATATCACGTTTCAAATCATGTCCCAGATGTCTGTGGCCATAATGCTTTTTGTAATCGTATTCAGCGCTAGAGCAAGGAATGTTACATAAACGTAACCAACTAAAAATCTGGGTTTTTGGTCAACATAGTGTGTTAAGTTTAGAATCCGAAGTTCGCTGACTAACCTCTACACGAGCTCTATAGTGATGTTCGTTCATTGTATTTATTTATATATAGGTATTTGAACTTTAAATTAAAGACTAAATGTCAACACATAATTAGCATTTAATTCAAATTTGTCTTTTATATATTGATTTTTATAGTGATAAATATAACTGAGTACAAGTAGCGTAGCGGCTATAGTTTAAACAAAATACATGTATATTAACAGTAATCTTGAAGAATCTGGAAGAATCGCATAACTTTGTTTGAAATTTAACTTCGGATTTTTATAGGTCTGTTTCTTTTTATTGCGAATTTACAAGAAAATTAACCTTTTAATTAAAGCTAAACCATGAAGTGAAAATCATATTGTTGAAATAACAAATAGCATTATGTTGATGATCATGAAAAGCAGCCGAGTGTCTTTGCGATATAAACTTGATTTCTTATGTTTTCTTAAGTGAACACAATTAAGAGTGAGGTTAATTTTGTTTCGGGTCCATGTATTTTGGTTTTAATAGAAATAAAACGCCTTGTGTTATATTATTTGTATCTGTTTTTTATATGTTATAATAGTTGATAGTGTTCTTTAACTTATTACTTTATATCCTAAAACTGTTCGACAAGAAATGAACTGATGTGTGTTTTTCGAGTGTGCATGTATACTTTTGCAGATATTTTTCTTAAAAGTGACAGTTATACATTGTAATTTCACATATTTTAGATAGCCTATACTGGAATCTGTCATAGTGATGCTCACATCGTCAATGGCTGCATTTCAGCAAAACGTCCGGCTATACTCGGCCACGAAGCTGCAGGCATTGTTGAAAGTGTCGGAGAGGGAGTGACCAAATTCAAACCTGGTAAGTCGCCATGTTGCAAGGATTGTAAAATTTAATACATTTTGGAAGCTTAAAAGCATGGACAATACTTATTGAAAGATGAAAGATGCAAAAACATGAATGTCTAAAATAAGTCGTCTTTGTTGCATTGTTTATGTAATAAATTAATCAATAAATTAGACAAGTACACATAATATGAAGGACAGAGAACGAAGGAAGATCAGAAAATTTATTAAGGATCTTCATTGAGAGTGCAGAAGTTCTGTCTTGAAAGACTTAAAAAAATGTCGCATTTTAATGAAACCTTTGTTGAATTTGTGTACATTTATAATGCAGGAGAAAAGGTAATGCTGTGTTTCCTACCAGAGTGTAATGAGTGCAGCTGCTGTAAAAGTGGGAGAACAGGAACTTGTGAAATCTTTATGGAGTAAGTGACTGTACAAATATATATAGCAGAATTTAAATAAAAGTCACTAACGAAACAAGTTTTATAAAATCATTATATGTAAGAGCTGGGTTTGTTTTAATTAGGACTGCTCCGTGGCACTAAAATAAAATATATTGGAAGGCTAATAATTAAGATGTTTAAGAGCTCTTATCACCAAAATTCATGAACAATTTTCCAAGGCTGGCTAACTCAATCATCACAGGAACAGAAAAACGTAAATGTAAAACATTTAAACAAATTGTTTAAATTATGCATTCAACAGTATGGACATTAATTCCAAATCAAGCGTATAGTGTTACAGTTACGCCAGTTTGAAATCTTTGAAATGTTCCTTGAATCTGTATGATCTAATTGTGGTAAAATGTAATTTTCAGCATTTTTATGTTAATTTTTGCATTTTATTCAATTGCATAATTTAAAGTCATCTGCAAAGTACCATGCGAATTTTTCAATTACAGCAAGAACTATGCAAACGGCTTACTTCTAGATGGTACAACGAGATTTACATGCAGAGGTAAACCTGCTTATCATTTTTTCGACACCAGTACCTTCAGCCAGTACACCGTTGTTCCAGAGATATCACTGATCAAGGTATAACTTACAATGCATTTTAGCGTAATTTCTGTGTTTTTAAGCATTCCACGAGAACTAAAGATTTCAAAAGTATATATTTAGCTATTTAGCTATTTTGTAATTTAATATTATTTCAATTTTATGTCTATTAATTAGAAATAATCAATGTATGATAGATATAAAAAAATAACAAGCATTCTTAAAATTGGTCAATCATGTGATCCCTACAATGTAAACTAATACAGACAAAATATTATATAGAAGATAATTATAAATAAAATATTTACTACGTATCATTCACATAAAACTATTCTATATACTTTACTTTTGTAATTATTTTAGATCAATCAAAAGGCCCCTTTGGACAAAGTGTGCCTGCTTAGCTGTGGTGTTTGTACTGGTTATGGGACGGCTGTCAATACTGCTAAAGTAGGTCATTATTTATATTGAAGCTGGAAACATTTTTTAGTTCAGGGAAAATTGTTCTGTCAGTGCCAAAGTTAGGTATGGCTTTCAGGTTACGCAAGGTAATGTAAGAGTCCATTTGTTTTTATGGAAAAAATGGGGTTTTTTGCGGGAAAAAGGCGATTGATATTCCTTTCCATTTGTAAACCTGCTTTCCCCCTTACCACATTGTAACATCTTTGTACAACCTTTTACGTCCCATGGGATGAGAGGCACTGGAATGCGAAGAGAAATTATCTACCCTTATCGATTGTTGAATATTTTTGCTGTGGCACTCTTAATATTATTATCGCTATTATATTCAGTACACACAAACACTAATTCAATATTTGTTATCGTGTTATTTTAATACATTAATATTGAACAATTGGTGTGCAGTATCGCTCAATCAATTATTCTTTCTTAGAATTGGTAATTATTTGCTTATTATTTTTTTTTAATTTGTTCATTTTCTGTGCAACCAAAGATCAAATTCGTCTTGCAGGTTACAAAAGGATCTACCTGCGCTGTTTGGGGACTTGGTTGTATAGGGCTTGCTACAGTTATGGGATGCAAAGCAGCTGGTGCCTCTCGTATTATTGGCATTGACATTAATCCTGCAAAGTTCGAATTTGGTAAGAAATTTTAATAAAAATTCCAAATTCAATTAATTTAATTTATCGTAAATTATCATTTTAAATATTAATTTGTGACAGTATGATGCCTTTTTGTTCGATGTATAGTTTGCGAATTTTCATGCAGTGTTTTATTTAATGAACATTTAATTAATACGCTATGGATTAAACTATTATGGTAGTTTAAATAACCTTTAATTTATGTTTAAAAATATTTGTGCGTTTTGATGTAAACAAACATGCTATGCACCAATAATGATTTTGTTATTAGCTAAGCAGTTTGGAATAACAGAAGCTATCAACCCGTTAGACTACGACAAACCGCTTCAAAATGTGATAGTCGAGAAAACAAATGGTGGGTTAGACTATGCTTTTGAGTGTGTTGGAACAACAAAAACCATGGTATGAACATGCCAAGATTTCGTTAGACACATTCATAGGAATCAAATCTTTTAGACAAAGTTTTCTCTGAACCAATTTATCAACTGAAATCTAATTGCTTTAAAGTGTTTCGTTCACACAACTGAACAGTATTGTTTTGCGATAAACTGACTTCATTTTATCTTAAAGACATAAAAAGTATGCTAGCTGGAAGCAAAATTGTCAGAAATGTTTAAAGATGCATTGATTGACAATTTGCAAAGTAGCAACCAATTGGCAACTAAATAAACTAAAATGTAAATTTTCAAAAGGTTATATTTTAAAACATAAGATGGACCACAATTAAATAATTAATGACGTTTTCCATAAGGCACATAAACATTACTGCAAATACAGCTTGTGTTAGACTTGTTAACTTAACATTAGAGTTGAAATATAATAATTACAAAAACCGTTTTACTCGACTAAAAAGTATTTTATTCTCCTAATGTGTGCAACAAACATTTAAGTATTGTGTCAGAAAGTCTTTAAACATTAAAGCATAATACCTAATACACCCCCTTATGCAATTATGTTTGGTTAACATTTACTTGCATTTTAACCGATGATAGATCGTGAAAACTACTACTTTAACACGAACTTGTCAATTCATTTACAGGAACAAGCATTTTACTCCTTACATAAAGGATGGGGATTGCTGACGATAGTTGGATTGGCACCGGAAGGTGACAAGTTTCAGGTTAAGCCATTTGAATTTTTGTATGGAAGAAGTATTACAGGTGCATTGTACGGAGGTATGTAACATACTTTATTTCATATGATTTTGTTATTAGAATATATTATTTACTAAAACATCCTATTTTATTATAATAATTCTATTTCTGTGCAATTTACAAATCTGCAAATTTATTGTCATAAAGAATATAGTGTTGGGAAAAGAATAGGTAGAAGTTGTAAACATACTACATAGATATTCTCTGACCAATGGAAAACAAGTAATCAATAGATGAATAACACCGGGTCTCTGCAGCTATTTCTAATTTTTTATCTTAAAAGTACTAGACGCCTGAATGAGATTTTACAAGGTCCGTTAATTAATCTTATTAAGCACACATTTGAACTTGTAAATTTGGTTTAAGATTTCAGACGTGCAAAGCAAATCCCAGAAATGGTTGAAAAATACATGAGGAATGAAATCTTGCTTGACGAGTTCATTACCCATACCATGGATCTGGACCATATTAATGATGGTTTTCAACTTCAAAAAGATGGCAAAAGGTAAAATGTTTACTCGTACTTCCTACTTTTTTCTATATGTTTTCTATTACAATACTATGACAAATAGACATGAATTCTGATCGTTGTTCATTGCAGAAAACTGAATACAAATATTAAATACAATTTCTTAATTTAGTTTATGTTCGTGTAAAATACGAACAGTTTATTTTGTTTAATAAATATAATGTAGTCGTTGCAACTCATATTTTTAATATATTTTTTTCTATTTTCTGATAGCTGTAGATCAGTGGTGCAGATGATGTAACTAAACATTTTGGAAACATAGGTTTATGGACATATGTAGAATAAAACATATATGTCTTGTAAAAAGACCGATACATAGTTTTAATGTAGACAATGTAGAAGGACAATATTAGTAACCTCGGTTGTTTGTGTTTAACTGTATTGACTCAATTTGAAATCATTTTTAGCTTTGCAATTGTCTTTACCCTTATAATTTACAAGTTAACTGTATATAACTGTGACTTTCAGTAGTACACAGTATGACTAGTGGGATCCAAGTGTTTTGCTACAGACAAAATGAGAAGTGTTTATTTACTCTTAGTTTTGAATATTCAGTTTTTTCGTCTTTTCATAGACTATTCGTATGAAGAATTTAATAAAATGCAAACAGTATTAAATTAATAATTTCTTGAACAATGAATAATAAGTTATTTTTTCTTAACCCCTTTAATATCTTTGTTTATGTGTTTTCATTTTAGAGGCAATTATTTATGTTTTGTTTTTTATCTTACGTTTTGATGTATCACTAGTTATATGTAGCATTGATTGTCCACTATTCTGTGGAATAGATTAAGTAATAAAATAGACAATCAATGTCATTTTGTTTCTATATTATAATCATCGACTGCCAGGAAGTTCAACGTTTTGCAGTATTATTCAATGTTTGATAATGATTGCAGCAATTATACTTAAACTAAACTACGGCATAACAATTATGGTACGCACTTTTTCTAGTCATTCATTGTTACAAATTTGGTACATATTAACATAACATCCCTGTGTTTGTCCATCCTACATTGCAGTTACTTTAAAATATTGTATGTGTAATAAAGTGGAATTAATTTTTCAACAGTTATGAAAACACTTGACGTATGTACAATAAGTGATATTTAGCATAAGCACTGAATTTTCTTATAGTTTCAGTTAGTAATTAGTGTTGTAAACCTTGCTGTTGTTAAGTTATTGTTGTTAGTTAATTACATTATCGTTGTTCATTTATTAAGAGAATTCGTATTTCCCTCTATTTCGTAGCATTGTTGATTTCGAGTACGCGAAACTGTGTCAACATGTTTTCTGATTTATGACGTTTCATCATAACATTACATGTTTTTCTAACGACGTCCAAGTTGGTAACAAATGCTTACCTCGCTAACTATTCGTAATTGTACTTTATAAACATCTTATATTTGTTTTCTTGTCTTTTTGGAACGTTGGACTATCAATTTACTTTCATTTTGCTTGTTAATGACCTTGAACCGCAACCGGATTATTTTGTTGCGCAAGCATCTGATTGGCTAATATAAATAGAGTTCTCGGAACCAACGTGACTTTCGAATTTGGAATTCAACTTATACACAGCTATTATTAGCTCAGGTAAACCCCGCAAATATTCATTTGTAAACAATTGTCCGATTAACATTTTAAAGTATTCGTAACTTGATATATATTATTGTATCATCGTTGTAATAATTTAATACAATTATTTAACTTTCCTGAGTGTTTAATTGAATATTTTGCCACCACGCTACCAAGAACATTCAGTTGTATAGACACAATCAGCGATTCACAAAACTGGTGGCAGCGTATATATTTAGAACCTACAGCTCAATTTAAAAGACCTTTTGAATAATTTACAAATATTGAACACATACCTTAAACACCTGTATTAAAAAAAAATACAACAAAAGAAGAACTTCATAAAGGCACAGAACAGTTGGTGAGACAAATACAATTGAAGTTTTATATTGATTTTCTGTTCCTGATTCAACAAGGATAAATATTAATCCAAGTTGAAATTGAACACTATCGTAATATATTAGTATAAATAATAATTCAGGTGAAACCCCTCAGGACATGTGTGACATTTCCTAGTTTAACTCCACAAAGATATATTATAATCTCAGTGGACACACAAACATTTTCCTGTTTATACCTACTGAAAAATTGTAATCTATAAGGATAAATTATAATCCAAGTGGATACATCTTCATTATTTATGTTACCTGCTTCAAATATTCTCCACAAGGATAAATCTTAATCCAAGTGGAAACATTTCGATTTTTTGACACCTGTGAAAATTTTTAATACTGTACAGGAATAATTTTAATCCACGTAGAAACAACTTCACTTTTGTTGAAAATTGCCATTTAAGTGATAAAACAAACAAACAAAATTTTAACATAAGGATAAATTTTAATCCAAGTGGAAACGCATTGTATTTTTTTTTGGAACATATTGGAATCTATAGTACTCTACAAGGATAAATTTTAATCCCAGTAGAAAAACTTGATTTTTCTTGGAAAAACATAATAATAAATAAAATAAAAAATACAGGATATACATTTTCCCCTAATATACAAATCTTTCCTCAACAAGGATAAACTGTAATCCAAGTTGAAAACATTTTACTGTCAATTAACAAATTCGAGGACAATAAATATTAATCTGAGTGGAAACGACCTAAAGTTTTTTGTGCTAATTTTCACGTTTGGCCATAAAACATGTATAACCTACGTAACAGACCCAATGGCTCTTTTTCTTTAGGAAGAGGGATAATGAAAACACCCATTTCTTTGTCAAGCTCACACAAAACTAACACAAGTACTGCTAACTCTCATTTGAACAGTTCTGCCGGGGACACCATGCAAATAAGATCAGAAATTCAGCGTTCTTGTTCCCCAAATCATAGTACACTTAAGGTGACACTGACCACACAAACCCTATTGAAAACACATGCATGCCCCTTCCAAGCTTAAGAAATGAAGAAGCCAGTAGAACACCAGTGGTGAGTTATAGTGACACTGCATTATTAAATACATATAATACAATGGCTGACAGGGAAGTTGGCGATATGAGAGAAGAAATGAATGACATGCGAGAAGAACTTAGGAGATGTCATCAAATCATTGAAATATTTCAAAGACAACAAGAAGAGAAGAGCAAAAACACAACACCACACTTTACTGAGGACACAACTTTACTAGGCAAACAAACACCACCCAACAATATGGGACAAGGAACAGATAGAGATTATGAGGCTTGCAGTATACTGTTTCCTAAAGATCAGTACAATAGACAAGAACGTGAAGTTGATGGCCATCTACAACAAAGAGATGACTTTAACAGCACTAATAAAAGTGACTATACCTCATTTCAGGAGAGAAATACCTTTTTTCATAACAAACTACCTTTCCAACAATACGATAATACTTGCAACTGGCCAACACAAACTCAGAACAGAAATAGGTGTAACCAATCTGACGGTTTCACTCTTAAAGAAAGTCAAGTATGTGCTCCAGAACCAGAGATACAGAGAAACCACATACAATTCAACCAGTCTTACCTGGCAGAAACACCCAGCTATGCACAGAATAAGCAAACCAGTCGACAGCCTCCAACATCAGTTACTAATTCTACGTTTTCACATGATGGTTCACTTGTAAGGTCTCAGTCTGTTCAACAGATGGACCAACAACCACAATACATCAGCCAAAAAAGTTACACACCGACAATGTCAAACAATAACACAATTAATCAACCTGATCAGAGGAACTGTCAGTCTTATAACATGCAGACATCATCATACTCTTGTACCAATGCTGAAAATCAGAGAAATCAAGATAGTGGAAGACGCCCTAGAGTACCATGGTACAGTGGAAAAGAACCTTGGAGTAGTTACCTGATGCATTTTAACTTAATGGCTCAAAACAACAGATGGACACCTGAAACCAAAGCAATAGAACTTCTCACTGCATTGAAAGATGATGCAATGATATATGCTTCATATCTCCCAGGTGAAGTGACTTCATATTTTGAATCCTTATGCAGAGCAATGGCCAACAGGTATGGAGACCTAGGTTACCCAGAAACTTACAGACAAGAACTATATAATGTCAGGAAGCACTACAAAGAGACCATCCAAGAGTATGCATCAAGAGTAGAGATGCTTGTAAGGAAGTCCTTCCCTACAATGGATGCTAGCACACATAGTACTTTAAGTGTAGAATATATGCTTAGAGGTCTACCTGATCAATGCATTTCTATAGACCTTCTTACAAAGAGACTCACAAGTATGACTGAAGCAATACACCAAGTCACGCTATATGAGACCTATAAAAAAGGTTCAAGAGACAGACACTCAGTCCGAAAATTAAATTTAGACCACTATGACCTCATGGATGATGAAATAGAAGAAGAGAATGTAGAGATAAGAAAAGTTGGCGGAAAAAGATATGTGACAGAAGAAAGACTGACTCAGTTTGAACGTGCCATTAGAGATTCAATAACCAAGTCTGTGGGTGAATAAATTGATGCTAAGCTTGACAAAAGTGGTCAACCTAAGCTAAACAACAGCCCCAGGAGAGCAAACAACAACTTTTATAGAGCTAATCAAGGTCAAATGCAAAACAAAAGGTGTTTTATTTGTAATGAAACTGGACATTACAAGAAGGATTGCAAAAATGCCGAGAAGGGGTCAAAGCAGAATGAACGCAACAGAAACCCAGCACAGGCTGAAAATAAACCCAGTACCAAGTCGTTAAACTAGATGGGGCTGAGACTATCGGCCAAGTATCAGCCCATGTTAGTAAGACTTTACAATTAGACAATCATGACGATAAAGAAATTGAAGGAAAATGTAATTTTTGATAGAACAATATGAACTTATTAATTCTTATGAAGGTGAGGCATGTGATGACCCAGGTTTACTTGCAGAGGACTTCAATATAGAAATGTTGTTTGAATCTGAGAAAATACAGTCTGTTGAAAATGGGAAGGAAGTTGGTAAGGCTATGAACTGTGATGCAATGAAAGAAGACATTGTGATCGACAGGGTAAGAGCAGCTACAATTAAAGTTCCATTGGTTATTAGTGGAATTCACAGTAAAGCTGTGATAGACACAGGAGCTGAGGTGACAGTCCTAAGTGAAGCACTGTATTTTCAGATCCCTGAACAAAGACGACCTTCACTACAGAAAGCAACAAGGAATTTGGGAGTTGCAGAGGCATGGAAGCAAATGTCAACTCGTGGAATTACTGAGGTTGAATTGAAGCTGGGAAATGAAACATTTACATGGCCCGTCTATGTAGCACCTATTGGTGATAATATTCTTTTGGGTTGTGACCTCATTGATGAAAAGGACATAACAATCAACTCAAAAAGAGGACTTCAGTTAGGTGGCCAATGGTGAAACCAGGAGAAGTACAGAGAGTGTGGCCAGGGTAGTTATAGAAGATTCAGTCACTATACCTGCCAATTCAGAGATGGTAATTGCTGGAAAACTCTCTAACAACGAAACTCTACCTGGACAGTTTGCAGTCATAGAACCAACGGTGGAAGATGGAAGAAATCTAATGGTGGCCCATGTACTTGTAAATACAACCAATCAGAAAGTACCTATTAGATTAATAAATCTGGGTGACCATCCCATTAGGTTGCACAAGAATTACCTGGTAGGAGAACTGAATGCTGTTGATAACATCATAACAGTAAGCAAGACAGAAACTTCTAACGCATGGCAAAGCTATGGTCCACAGTTAAAAAGGTGCAAAACATGCACACAGGATAATGGGGGTAGGGAGAATAAAGCTAGACACGCAATAGAAATTTCAGTTCCAGAAGAGTGGAAAGAAACAAATGCTGGTTTCCAGAAAACCTTGGGCCATGAATTCACAGCTTCTGATGGTAATGCTAAGGATAAGGCCGATATCCAAAGCATGCCAGAGTATTTGGCTGATTTATATAACAGAAGCACCAAGAATTTAAATACTGAATCCCAGAAGCAAAAACTGATGAAACTACTGATTAGACATCAGAATGCTTTTGCCAAGAATAAGAAAGATCTGGGGACCTGCTCTTTGGTAAAACATAAGATAGATACAGCTGGAGCAGCACCAATTAAGCAGCCTTTAAGACGTACACCCATTCAATTCGAGAAAGAGGAAGCAGAAAATTTAAAGGATCAGATTGATCAAGGTGTCATCAAAGAATCCACTTCTCCATGGGCTTCAAATGTGGTTCTGGTTAGGAAAAAGATGGGACAGTCCGGTGGTGTCTAGATTTTAGGCTTTTAAATGAGTCCACTGTCAAATCAGCCTACCCCTTGCCACGAATCGACATGTGTCTGGATTGTTTGGCATCATCTTCTATATTCTCCTGTCTCGATCTTCAAAGTGGGTACTGGCAAATAGAGATGGATGAAGCTGACAGACAGAAAACAGCATTCATCACCAAGTATGGCTTGTTTGAGTATACTAAAATGCCCTTTGGACTCTGTAATGCACCATCAACATTCCAGCGGTGCATGGAGCTCATATTTAGAGGCCTACAGTGGAAGACAATCCTCATCTATCTTGATGACATAATAATATTCAGCTCTGATATGGATGAGCATTTCTCCCATCTTGACGAAGTTCTTAGTCGTCTTAAAAATGCAGGTTTAAAACTGAAGCCATCAAAGTGTGATTTAATTAAACATGAAATTCTGTATCTTGGGTACATAGTAGGTAGAGATGGCATAAAACCAAATCCAAAAATAGTTGAGGCAGTAAAGTCCTGGAAGGTGCCTTCTACAGTCAAAGAAGTCCAGCAATACTTAGGACTCTGTAATTATTATAGGCAGTTCATAAAGGGTTTTAGTGAAATTGCTACACCTCTTTCACAATTGACCAAAAAAGATATACCATTTAAGTGGAATGAAGCTGCACAGAAAAGTTTCAACACACTCCAACAGGCCCTTCTGACAGCACCAGTTTTAGCATACCCCAGGTCAGAAGGGACATTTGTTTTGGATACAGATGCTTCCAATTCTGGTATAGGTGGAGTACTACATCAAGTCCAAGAAGGCACAATGAAAGTAATAGCTTATGCATCCAAGAAACTTGACTCAACCCAACAAAAATATAGTGTAACCCGGCGAGAGTTACTTGCCGTAATAACCTTCACACATCAGTTTCGCCACTATCTTCTAGGCAGCCGATTTATTCTTCGAACAGACCATGCAGCACTCCAATGGCTTTATAATTTCAAAGATCCTCAAGGGCAGCTTGCACGTTGGATTGAGACACTTTCTCAATTCAACTTTGAAATCCTGATTCGACCAGGGGTAAAACATGCTAATGCTGATGCCATGTCACGCAAAGACTATGGAGAACCTATGTGAGCATCAGAAGAGCCATCAAGTAGAACAAAGTTGTAAATTTTGCCAAAAAATAACATAGGAATGGAAAGAATTCAAAACAGAGGTGGATGATGTCATAAAATTGACAGACATACCAGTCAAAAATAGTAACCATTCGGTTAGAGTGCTGACAAGACAGGCCCATGAACCAATGAGTCAAACATGGCTGTCCAAGTACACTAGTGCAGAAGTAATGCGTTTTCAGAAAGAGGATCCTGATATAGGGATTTTGCACAAATGGACAGATCAAGGGAAAATCCCTGATAGAGATGAGGCAGCAGCTTATAGCCCGGCTGTACGGCGTTATTGGTTGAACTGGTCAAATTTAACAAGGAAAAATGGCATTTTGTACCAAAAATGGGTTACAGTACCATCCGATAAATTTCATTTACAACTGCTTGTACCAGCTGTACTGAGAAAAGAAGTTTTAATTTGCTGCCATGACACCAGCTACTCAGGACATCTGGGTGTTACCAAGACAACCGAGAAAATAAAACAACAATTTACATGGTACAGAATGTCAGCAGCAGATGTAAAATCACACATAAAGATGTGTCCCGTATGCAACAGGAAAAAAGATTCAAATAGGAAGCAGAAAGCACCATTGATGGACTATCGAAGTGGAAATCCATTGGACAGGATAGGTCTAGACATCCTAGGTCCCTTACCCTTGACTCAGAGAAGGAATAAGTACCTCCTGGTCATTGGAGATTATTTCACCAGATGGATAGAAGTATATCCTATACCCAACCAAAATGCAGACTGCATTGCAGAAAAGCTGGTTAATGAATTTATTTCAAGATATGGAATTCCCCTTGAGATACATACTGACCAGGGAAAGAATTTTGACAGCACCTTGTTTTAAAATGTATGCAAAATGTTGGAGTCGACCAAAACCCGCACAACAGGATACCATCCTGCATCAAACGGCATGATTGAGAGGTTCAATCGAACATTGGCTGGAATGATTAAGAGTTTTGTTAATGCTAATGTAACAAACTGGGACCAACACATCTCTCTTCTTGTTGCAGCATACCGAAGTAGTCCACATCCAGCTACTGGCTTTACTCCTAATTTCATGATGCTCGGAAGGGAAATTAATCTCCCCAAGTCAATCCTCTTCCCTCCCCCTAACATTGATCATAAAAGTTATGATGATTATGTTGCTGAAAAACAATCATTATTTTTTGAAGTATACCAATTGGCCCGTGAGCACCTTCAAGTGTATGCTGAAAGACAAAAACGAGATCACGACTCTAGAATAATGAACCAAAAATTTGAAATCGGAACACTTGTCTATAAGCTAGACAAAACTATTAACCAAAAATTAAAATGCCCCTGGGTTGGACCTTATTTAGTGACTAAAGTCATAAGCCCAGTAGTGTATGAAATCAGCCCAAAGAACAAAACTGACACAAATAATAACAGAGTTGAAGTCGTCCACTTTGACAGATTAAAGCCCTGTCATACTGATATACAGAACAAAGGAATTTAAGATCTATAAAATTAGATGAATCATTTTCTATACAGTTTTATTATTTCTTTTTTCAGTTACAATGCCCCGGTTCGTAAAGTGTTCAAAGTGTCCTTATCAAGGAATTCAAAAACAAGCTATTGATCATTTCCTGAAAAGGCATTCACCTTTAGAGGATATTCCATATTATTGCATGTTATGTCATTTTAGAGCCCGATCTCAAGCTAAGTGGGACAAACACATTGTGACTTTTGAGAAGCACAACAGGTT
Source organism: Limnoperna fortunei (assembly GCA_944474755.1). NCBI lineage: Eukaryota > Metazoa > Mollusca > Bivalvia > Mytilida > Modiolidae > Limnoperna > Limnoperna fortunei. The sequence continues at coordinate 58,112,698 of OX104115.1, forward strand.
AGCTAAGCTATGCAAGGTAGTACTATCACACAATTCATACTTAAAGAAAAGTAAGAAGGAATTTCATTTGAATATAAGTAATCAAGGCGATCTCATTCCCATAGAGGCAAGCAAAAGTAATAGAAAATCTACAGAAACATGTGTATCTACCGAAGATAGTATCAAGGTATTAGATTCATTTTCGGTTTCTGATCAGGAAAATAGTTTTCTTCATGAAGAAGAAATAGAAACTCTAAAAGAAACTCTTGCCAAAGAAAGAAAGGAATTTGAAAGCTACCTGAATAGAATTGAAAACTCCAAAAAGGAACTAAATCATGAAATTGCTGAACTTAAAATGAAACTCAAAGAAGAAAAGTCTAGGAATTTGAAACAGCAGTTACAGGAAACAGAAAAAGAATCGTCCGAAATCCGAAATAGGAAAAGAACACTCGATCCTGATAACTCAGGAAAACTAAAAAGTGTAGTTCATGTTGTTCCTCATAAACAAAGACGGAGATACTGAGAACTTTTTCTTTGATTTTGTACTAAAATGTTTCTTATTATTATTATGGTGTCACAGTGTGTGTTATTTTTGCATCAAATTATATACTGCATGGCTATGTACAATTTGGAATTAAACAATGAAGTACCAAAGTGACAGTTTGCATATAAGCATGATATAGCTTATGTGTATAAATATATTATATTAGACTATTGAACAGAAACATTACTTTATATCTATTCTGATATATCATATGTACATATTGACTCTGATGTATGTTTTTATTTCTAAATTTCGAGACGAAATTTTATAAAACGGAGGGCAGTGTTGTAAACCTTGCTGTTGTTAAGTTATTGTTGTTAGTTAATTACATTATCGTTGTTCATTTATTAAGAGAATTCGTATTTCCCTCCATTTCGTAGCATTGTTGATTTCGAGTACGCGAAACTGTGTCAACATGTTTTCTGATTTATGACGTTTCATCATAACATTACATGTTTTTCTAACGACGTCCAAGTTGGTAACAAATGCTTACCTCGCTAACTATTCGTAATTGTACTTTATAAACATCTTATATTTGTTTTCTTGTCTTTTTGGAACGTTGGACTATCAATTTACTTTCATTTTGCTTGTTAATGACCTTGAACCGCAACCGGATTATTTTGTTGCGCTTGCCAAGCATCTGATTGGCTAATATAAATAGAGTTCTCGGAACCAACGTGACTTTCGAATTTGGAATTCAACTTATACACAGCTATTATTAGCTCAGGTAAACCCCGCAAATATTCATTTGTAAACAATTGTCCGATTAACATTTTAAAGTATTCGTAACTTGATATATATTATTGTATCATCGTTGTAATAATTTAATACAATTATTTAACTTTCCTGAGTGTTTAATTGAATATTTTGCCACCACGCTACCAAGAACATTCAGTTGTATAGACACAATTAGCGATTCACAAAAATTAGGTAAATTCGTTTGATTGCTTCGTTCAATTGAAAACCACTAAAACGTTTAATGTTTCAATGTATAACACCATCTTCAAATTAGTTTTAAAAATATTATTGAAGCAGCTTCGTCAACAAAATGAAACAATGGTTCTTTTGGTTGGTATGTTTTCTATTGCAAAGTGATTATTGTTTTCCCCAATTCTTACAGGCTGTTGCTTTTTTACTTATAAGCTGATTTATGGGTTCATCCATAAAGCCTACACTTACTGTAACTGACATTTTACGGAATTCGGCGACGACGTCTTTGACGAATTACGAAACAATAGCGTTAAAAAACAAAATGCAAAGAAATAAACGTATGATTTGTCTTGAAGTCAGCAATTTAATTTTTCCATTATAACTTTGCAAAAAAGTAGAGAGTACAATTGTTGTTTTAACAAACCTGCTCTGCATTAAAAAACATTTCCGATAATTAACCAACGTCCTTTGATGCTTCTGAGGGCTCTTCGCAATTATTTGGGTTTACCAGTCTTGTATTCTACCTCTGTTATATTCTTGAATTCCTGTTTTCATTATGGATATGAGGAGAGGGTTTGCTCGTAATTGGTTTTTTTTAATTTTCAGTGAATCTTGATTTTAAAGCTCTTATTCAGCGTAATTCATAAAATGTAAAAGATTACTTTTGAAATTAAACTGTACTCTTCTGCTACTGTTATTGCTATACAGTATAACATCACCTTAAAGAATAAATCAATGGAAAGCTCCTTTAAGTATCAGTCATACTACACCGTATAGCGTTAACGGACGTCCAACGCATATCAAAATTTTCAATCCATCCGTGTCCGTTCGAATGCGTTTCTTTTCCGTTTATCATGCGGCATGCGGCGTTTGCGCTTCTTGTCCGGCGATGTCCAGCGGTGTTCGTTCCGTTCGGTGGAAAGTTTTGAACAAGTTCAAACATGTTAAAACATGTTCAAAATTTGGAACGTACAGCACCGGATAAAGTTGTCCGTCAGATGTACGGTAACCATGCGCTGGTATGCGTATTGTTCGTTACTCGTACGTTCCTTATTCTGTACTTGTCTGGTTCGAGTCCGTTCTTGCCCGGTGGACCTGATTTACGGCCGGACTACTTACGGACATGCAGCGGATGTAACGTAAGTTAAATGGAAATACGCTCGTCGAACGTTCAAAGAACGTTTTGTCAGTTCTTCATGCGCTGCGGGTACGTTTTGTGCGGTACAAATCCGTTACTAGTACGTTGAAGTCCGTTAACTGTACGTCATCCGGTATATGTGCTTTGATCGTTCGGTCATTGTGCGCCCAGTACAGCGATCATGAGAGCACCGAGCAGCAGCGGGAAATGCTTTTCATCACCGGATAACTTTCAGCCGCATTTTTCTTTGCGTTTGGTGTCCGTTAACGCTATGCGGTGTAGTGTGACTGATTATTTAACTACGTAATTGTTGTTTCTCACCTCGACATTAACATAAATTACTATTATTATTTATTATTATTATTATTATTATTTACTTGAATATTAATTCAAGAAGGTTATCGACTCACTAAAATAAGTACATGGAAATAACTTTTTCTAAATTTGCTAGCAAATGCAATAATAGACCGTACCTTTACTTGGCTGCTTTTATCCTAAGTATTTTGCACGGAATTAAAGAGAAAATGCATAAATGCAATGTGTTTGTCACCGACCCATATCGATACGTATTTGTAATTTATATCTTGTAATTAATAAACAAACTAAATATAAAATCCAATGTCATACGCACTTTAGTTAATGGACGAAGTACATTATTTCATTCATATTAACATTCTTAAACATTCTTAACTAACTCATAATTAAACTGTATTACAACCATGCATTGGGTTTGTTTGTCTTAACATATGTGTTATATCTTAGATTTTTATTTTCATCTCATCTTTTTGCAATAATAACATTCTGTGTTTGTGCAGTGATTAGATAAGAAATTGTTTTCTGCAGCAAAATGTAACTGTTGGCAACTTATGCTGATACAATCTGGGTTCCTCTTCACTAATTAAATCATGCCAATCGATATTAACTATGCCAGGTTTTGTGGTTTTATAAGTAAGTCAATTTATATCACCTTACAACCGTCTGATCATTAATCGCATACTGGCCAATTAGTGTAACCTTTCTTATTTTCTTATTACCTTTAAAACAATTTTCACCAGTCTGCAAAAAGTATCCACTTATACCAAAAAACTTACAAGAACATCATACAACTAAACACCAGAAAATGAAAATATGGTGAACCTAATTCAAAAACAAGACTACGGCTTTGTTGATGACATTTTGTTATGAATTATTGTCGAAAGATTTAGTAAGCGACATAGGGTGACAAAAGAGATGAAACTGTTTGTAAGAAGGTATTATTAGCCCAGAAAATATGCAAGACCTCACAAACATTATTTAAAGTATTTGAAATCGCAATTAAAGATGTTGCTATAATTGCATGCAACAATTGGAATCGGTATGATTAAGACTAAAAATGTTTAGAAAAAATAAAAGTCTTCATCAGTATCACTGCCTGCCTATAAATGCATTTTCCTGCATATATATTATCTAGATACAGTCAATAAATTTTCTTCTAGGTAAGGTAATTAAAGGTAAAGAAAAGCTTGGGAAAAATGAAGGTCACTCTTGGAACAAAGTAGATTGTGTTTAACCCTTATAATTCTTTAAAATTGATTTCACAAAGTTGCCACAAGTAACCTCAAGTCCATATTTCTTGTGTATTTTGGTAGAGGGATTGATCTAACGTACGAATATTTGTGTACCAAATGTTATTCCATAAACCATCTTTTGATTTAAAAAAATGAACACACAACTAAGTTAACTACCACAAGAAAAGTAACAAATCATTAATTTGATAGTCGCAAATTTTGAATGCCACCATCTTGTTTGCACTGGTTACGCGAATAGTAGGTCACTTTATCCAAAAATAAATTTAGTAAACTTCATTTATGAAAAAAAATAATTTGGTAGAAAAAATTTACCGGACGTAATCTCGACCAATCAATAAACGTAATTTTAATTACGCAAATCATACAAGAATTATATATTTGTATTTTTATGCATTTTATCAGAAACAGCTTAGTGCAGCCTGCATTTTAATTATGAGAAAAGCAAACGAGAGATTCGAAGAGTGCCAAGAAAACAATAAGTCAAAGACAGACAAAACTATTAAACAAAAAGTGGACAACAACAAAAGAAACAACTGTGTTAAACGAACCACAATAAAACCGGGGGTGAGTCCAGGTGCTGCGGAAGGGTACTGGTTCACGCGATATACATTTTTAAATAGCATTATTTTGAACAATTGAATATGCTATAATATGGACAAATTGGTGCCAATATGACTCTACAAGACGAGATCATATACAGCTTAGGCAAATCAAACATTGATTTATGTAAAGGTTTTGGCAATCGCCATTTTACAAACAAGATTGAAGTACAAGTGTACACAGAGATGGTAATACAAGTACAAACTAATATGTCTTTACATTTTGGAATAAAATGCTATAGAAGATTGCAAAGTTGTGGGTTTCATCTAATTAAGACACATCAGTGGCGCTAAAACCCAAACATATATAAAAACAAATTTCATGTAATCTAAAATACGACTAAGGCCATCTACGCTAAAACAATAGAAAAACCTTACAAATTAAGGTCGTTCAGAAAAACTACACTGAAAATGATTTGTCAATGTATTTTCGTCAAGATGCCATACGGGAAAATGCTTTATACAAGCGCTCATAATTCAAATACATTTTATAAACCATTTAGTGCAGGAAAGGTGTCTCTTATTGAATATAGCAAAAATGGTATTAAGTCAACGGATTTAGCTCCCTTGTTACCAAAAACCATGAATTTATACTTTTCGAGTGTAATATTATTGTAGTGATATTGCGATTGTTTCAATTTAAATGTGTTATCTATTCGAATACTTTCAGAAAGACGACTGGTGTCCTGAATCCCCTTAAAACATCTTCAAAATGTTAGCGCAGCTAAACAAATTCATTGTTTCTAATTGTAATAGGACCACGATGTCCGATTTGAGACATTACAAATAAAGGCTCAGTAATGGCTTAGAGTTGTAGTTCAGTTAACTTGACCTCATTACTAATATTACTCATTGCAGTGATTTAAATGCCCAAAGGTAATATCATGACATTCTTGAAACAAGAGTAGTTTCTGCATTTACTACGAACAAGTCCATCTTCACAGACGACAACGCCAGACCGCATCGTACTTGCGTTGTGACTGCTTACTTGCTTGTGACTGCTGACGAGTCAATGGACACAATGCCATGGCCAGCAAATTTTCCGACTTGAATTCAAATGAGCATATCGTCCGTCGTCGTAAGCGTAAACGAAGACCCATGGTACGGTTTAGGCAGAGCTAGACCAGGCATTACATAGAGTATTGCATTCTAACTGTTTTTGGATGAAATATTGAGTCGCGCTTATCTGTTAATTTGTTCGTTGTAAAAATGCATATTGCAATTTCCTTTTTTCGTGGTATATATAACAAACATAAATAGCAATTATTACGAGCAATATAAAACAAAGAACTGATTTCCAGACGAAGTGGAAAATAATGTTTTAATTGAATCACATTTGTATGTTTTGAAAGTAGATTGTTTACAAAGTTTAACACACATTCATAACCTGCCAAAACAAATAAGTCGCAGAAAGATTAAATAATCCTAACATATGTTTTTCACAGACTAGAAAAAAAACACACCCACGTGCATTTGTTGTATGGGCCTTCTTATATTACAAATTACATAATACTTTAAGTAATGGCTATCTGGTGAACTAACTGTATATTTAAATAATTTGTTGTTGTTTATGATGCTGTTTTATTTGCTTGAAACACTGTCACGTAATTGTGAAGTGATTTAATAAACACATTTGTAATAATATGTACAGGTCTTTAGAACCTTTAATACAAATAAATTTGAACACTTAATACACAAGGTGAAAAGGTAACTCTTAATAATAAGTGTTCTAATATGTCATGTATTAATGACATTATGCATTGTATTTTTGATCATAAATAATTATTACCACCCCCCCCCAACCCCAGCTTGAAATTGCTGGTATATATTGATGGTGTGTCAGTCTGTTACACTTCAGGGTACCAGTTCCTTATCGGCTATTACACCACCGCATGAAGTATAATTAAACTATAAAACTAATATTGTACATTTTGATCAGAATAATATTTGTTGTTTCCAATAGACAAACATCTCTAATCTGCAAATCAACCCGCAACACTGAATTTAATTTTATAAAACGTCCACTATTGTGAACTGATAATTTACATTTAAATCAGAACAGTTTTCCATATCAAAAGTAGTTTCGTGGCCCTGACATTGAGGTCAAGGTAAGGCGACACTTACTAGCCTGCCACTTACCACTAAGCAGTAAATGGTTACTGAGGAATGGACATAATCCAAAAACTTTAACATAGTCATTTAATCGTTTACCTAAGGTCAAGGTCAAGTGACATATGACTGACTTATAAGTCCTTGTCATACCTAAATTGATACACCATAAGTTACGTTACAAAGGCTTACAACGATATACAAAGATATAGTAAAATGTTAAGTGTGCACGTCGCAGCCACCAAAAACGAATGCATGCATATGCATCGCTTCTTAAAAGACTAGGCATGGATGCTGGAATTTGTTTAGAAAAAGTTGTAACCAAATTGTAAGGAGCCAGAAACAATAATTATGAAAATAATTATTCTTTCTTCGATTAGAAAGAGGTTAGTATCCAAAGTACACATTCACTGATTTAATTTTCTGAACAAATAGCATGATGATTACGATTCTTGAATTACCCATTTTTTCTCTGTATTTATTTTTATAGACGCAAGTCGAAATGTTTCTTTTTCGTGATAAAGATTACGTTATATTGCTTTAAATTTATCACAGCAAGTACAAAGAAACAAGGTGAAACAGTAGGATCCAATTTACCGCAAACACTAATCATCTCAAGTGATGATGTAAAAACTTGAATAAACAAAGTTTAAAGTTACATCATTTGAATTCAAGAATGATTTCCATGTGAATTTATTTTAGGTTGAAAGATATCTTTATGTACAAACTATCTTGCACATTAAAAAGCTGTACACTGTCTCATAACTAAGTTGGGATTTTCAAATACTTCTATAAAAAGATTCCAACACTTACCTGTAAATGTATACGCATTATCGGGACATAAAAAATTCAAGGTTTTACCACAACCGACCAAGTCTGAATTGAATTTTTTCCTTAAATGTGTTTAAAAGTAAACATTATTATACAATGTTTTATTCTCGTCGATCTGATTGGGACAAATTAAACTGATTGAATGTTTAATTAACGTCTGGCGAGCAGTATTTCAGCAATATTCATAAGAACATGATTTAACGAGAAAATGATGGACGCATTGGGTAGCTCTGGGAACCACTATTGTCCTCTAATGATTGCGTGTATGTGTATATGACGGACAAATGTGCGTCTTATAACAGGTGAGCTTAAGAAATTAAGCACTATATATTAAAACTGTGAGAACCTTATAACAGCTTTGGATACAAAAAACTGACCGCCGAAAGGACAGGTTTATATTAAAACATTTAGTCTAAAGCCAAACTACTATTTAACAAATAATGTCGCATCAGATATATTTTGAGCATGATGATGATGATATGATGCCTTTTTTAAATAATAAAATGCACAATTAATGCTTTTGATACATCATAAAAATAACATTTACAATAAACGAAGGTGCAACAAAATTGAAGTGTTTTTGCTCGCCATTTTTATATGTGTAAGGCTATACTTGTAATAAGTATCGCGATATTGGAAAGAAAACGTTTAAATAACCAAATGAAATAATTTACAAATAATAAAACTCGTTTTAACAACAACTGCACGGCAATCAATGGAGATCAGTTGAATCTTATTTAAAGTACATTTAACCTCATGTTATAGAAAATAATATGTTGTAAAATGAGGGATGTTAGTTATATCAAATGTTTATTTAGGTAATTTCCGAAAAGTAAATTAGCCTACAAAACAGAGGCGCATTATACCAAAAATAATCAAGTTTTTATTTTTGAAAAATACGTTATCAAGTTTTAGAAAGAATGTTATCCAAACACTGTACTGAAATGTAATGGTTTTCACCTGTCAAAAAATAAATTATGTAATACAAACACGATGTATATTGTGCATATTGTAATCATTTATGTCGAAAAGAGACTAAACAGTATAAGTTAATAATGCAGTTCACTTAGTCACCCCGAATTAAATGTATCTTCTGAAATACAACATTACTGTCAAAAATACAATGTCGCAATCAAATTTCTTTTCAGATCAGTAAAACCTGCCATTAGCTATCCCTGATTTTGGATTTTTGAATAAATGCGATATCAAGTGGTATTGATTTGATGCAATTAAATCTTCCACTTGCTCGGCCATTTTCTAGTATTGCGGTCACGTACAAAAAGGGAGAGGAGAAAAACATAGCGAATGAATTTATGTACTTTTCAGTGCTTCATGTTATAGTTTCTTTTCACCTGTACATTCATCGTCCAGTAACAGGTTGCCTGATTGCAATATGTGGTAAAAAATTTTTAAGATCCTTCAAGATAAAATTACGGTATTTGTTTAGTATTTTACGTGCCCATTAGAAATTGGGAGGGTCTCAAAACGTTGTAACAAGTGAAAAAAAAGGAATTGGACACAGATGCATATGCCATATATTTTTTTTGGTTGAATGAACGTTTATAAATTTTTTAGCTCAGGTAAAAGCTGATCAATGTTAGAAAGGTATGCAAACCACAGAGATGCGAGTATTTTCGACGATGGTCAAAATTTTACCGTTCTACCTGTATATAGTATACTGTCTCCTGACAGAGTAAGGTATTAAATGTATTTTGAATGAAAAATTTAAAGAATAAAATGTCATCAAAGAATTGACTACCCGCGCGTTTCGTCTTATCAAGACTCATCACCGTGGCTTTCGAACCTAAACAATATTTAGAAACAAAATGATTTATGCTGTAGAGATTTTATCACCAACTTATACCAAATGGGTCTCAGGCTATCCACACGTTGAAAATAGAAAAATCTTAGAATTTAAATAATTTCCGAATTGTAGACCACACGTTTTGAATACTTTTTATCGTAGTATTCTTTTCAAACATATCCTATTCTGTCAGGCTGTTGTTCAGTAAAATTGTACTCTCAAAGAAAAACCAAATTACATTTATAACGGGGGTGGATAAATTACATTACAACTGATCATCTTAAGACCTGTTTCGTCTAGCTTACAAAGAAGTGATTCATTACTACAGCCGCTCTATCCTGGGACAGTTTAGAGCAGTTGTACAAAGCGCCCATATTCTGGAACAATTTAATGCTCACGCAGTTCTGCTCTAGAACTATTTTAATTCGTTCTACCCAAAAACAGTAAGGAGTCACCTATCCCAGATAGATTGATTGGACGCTTTCTTAACGTAACGTTCAACAAGAAATATCTCAGCTAAGGTCAGGACGAGAACAAGTTACAAATAATAAATCAAAAAGCAAAGAAAAGAACCAACGTGTATGCTAGTTTGACTGCCAATGGAATAAAGCATTGAGTTTTTGTAGGGATTGAGAGTTTATCATTTCGTAGAGGCTAAAACTAGCCTTCTCCTTTTCGAACTAAAACTAGCAAGGAGCAAGGAGAGTGGCATTCTATAAACACGTAACCCACTATTGTCCGCGATCAGGATTACCATATTATAACCAAAAACAACCCTAACACAAACCAACGGTCACACTCTGCAATGTTAAAGGATATTTTGTAGTGTGATATGCTTGATACATTCAGCACACATTTTAGTCAACTTGTGGGAAACCTTTACATTTAAATGACTGACTAGATGGATTCTAAAAATTTATGTTCAGAAAGAAAGGTTGGCAAAAATGTGAAACAATTTAAGTGCGATAACAACGATCAATGTCACCGGTTGTATACTTGTAATCTAACAGCTCTGCTGGTAGTTTTGAGGTATCTATAGAAGTGAGTGCTATTTAACGGAGTAAGAGTTATCTAGTGTCATGAGGCCTAGTGCATGCTTTCTTCATGAGCTGACTGCACCTATTTGATTATTAAATTAATACAAAACCTTAAACTCTCCCAGTGACTGACCAACTAGATCTTATCCTTGGTTATGATGTAAGAATTTCTCAGTAATCTGATCAGTAATTATATTTTTATCCCGGAGGTCGTGGTTTCACCGCATTATTCGACTCCCCAAATGAAATTTTTTTAAAGTGGATTTAAACCCTTTTCAAACAAAAATTTATTTTCAAGAGTAAAATTGCCTTTCCAAAGGAATAATAAACCGACCACATGTTCAAAAAGGCGGATGCTAACAGGCACCAAGGCAGCACATGCTAAACCTTTTATCAACAACCCCCTAACAGTTAATTCTCGTTGCAGAATTGTTTGCTAAACGTTTCCTTGAGATCCACAATTTTGAAAATTTAATCAGAAATGAAGCCATTATTATAATTCTCCAAAACAATTATCAGCATTAAAATGTTAGAAAACAAGTGTGGACACAAAAGTCTCGCCTGCATTCCGCATCGGTAACGATAAATATTACGTCATAAGCGTCATGTAAATAACATGAAATTGTTATCATTTAAAATATACGATGCATGGTTACAGAGAACTGATCTAATCCAATAACATTAACGTAGTAACTGGATGGTGAAATTGAGGTCATGGTCAGGTGACACCTACCACAGTCATAAACCAATATACCAAATATTGTCATCCTAACATGCAGAGGAACTGCCGTAATCCAAAATCTAAAACATAGTCACTGGACCATGAAATTGAGGTCAAGATCACGTGACACTGCCCAGACAGTCAGGTATTATTCATCAACAACCTTTATACCAAATATTGTCATTCTAGCTACCATGCATGATTAAAGAGGACTACGTTTTAGATTTTGGACTACAGCAGTTCGCACTCCCCTAATCGAAAAACTTTAACAAAATCACTGGACCATGAAATTGTGGTAAAGGTAAAGTGACTGACTGGTACTAATCATAATCAACCACTGGACAAAATTTGATGGACCTAGGGCTTAAGCTTACAAAGATATTTCCAAAATAGCAGAATTTAAATTCAAAGATGTACTGCAATTTGACAATTGCCAGCAAATACAAAAAATCTTTTAACTGGAAGCATCCTATACATGTAGAAATTTACAAATTACATACCTGTTAAGTGTAATATATATTTACAACTATTTTTTAAAACACAAAAACTTTTATTAATTAATTTTATTAAAGAAAGCATCACAGTTAGTTATATCTGACATGCTTGGAGAACAAAAGCCTTTTTTTCTAACATCTCATCTTCAGTGAGGAAAGTCCAATTAATACCAAGAAAAGAGGAAACTTCTGACGACAAAAACTCTTTAGTCATGCCTCCTCTTTTCATCGAGGCAGGAAAAGGGAGACAAACATGGTAGTTAAATAAAAGATTTGTTCCTGTCACCCACAGAGACTTGAGAAATTTCCCCTTCATAGCCAGACACCAGACAGCTTCTGAAGGTAAAGGCACACTGGATATGAATGTCTGTAGTCTAACACACTGACTAGCAAAGTAATAATAGTCACATGGCAAACTCTCCATGTCTTCGTAAGGATGAAGTGTTACATATTTCATCGAAAAATGAGCATAAGTCTCCAAGCTCTGTCCATAATATGCTGCAATAGCTCTAAGAATATCTCTAGAAACACTACCAACCATTCTGTTGAAGACAATTGACTTGACAAAAGGATTGGGTGGAAAGTCACGTACATAAATTCGTGTGTCTTGGAATATATAATGAACATCAAATATCAACTTGTCTTGAACAGCAAGGGTCTCCCAGGAAATATCCCGAAAATCTCTGCTAACTTTTCTATTGTCTTTGACTAAATAAAGTTCTTTGAGATTCTGCTTGGCAAGGCACCTGATTATATCTGTAGTTACAGTACAAAATGTTGTCTTCAAAGTTATCAAATTCTTAAAATGAGTGAGAACTGAAATAGGAGTGACGTAGCATGAATCCATACTGAAATCTAGCACTGTGATTTTTTCCAGAATACCGATATCCCTGATACGATTGAAAAAGTACCCTTTCATTTCTATATCATCTGCAGACAAGTCATCTAAGCGGCACATGCCAAGATGACTCAGTTTTCCACAATTTAAGAAAATCTTCTCCAGACAACTGTAGTAAAACTCTAGCACAGATGGAGGGCTATATACAAGAACTGGAGAATGAAATATTTTAATAGACTTCAGATTAACTGCATGTTCACCAATTTCATTTAAAATCTGAAGGCCTCCAATGGTTTCGAAATCAACAAAACAGTTCTGGAAATATCTCCCGAACTCGAGAATCAAATTCTTTTCATCGTTGTATGTTGGAATTTCTTCATAATAATTTTCTACTCCCATGCCTCCTCCGTTTTCCAAACCCAGAATATTTTCACGGAAAAAGAAGTTTGTCCAAGAGTAGGAGGAATAGAGGTGTGGCATCCAGTCATAAATGACATGTTTGCAAAGTGATAACTTTTCCCTCCAATCTAGGTAGGACAAAATTTTACATATAACTATTGCTGGTAGAGTATTTAAACATTTTGTTGATTTGTCCATATCCATGTCATCATTACTGACCTTAAAGATAAAATATGATATTAAAAGAACAAAACATAATACCATTAAAAGCGATAACTTTTTAATCAAATTGTGAAAAAATACTGTATAGGTCTTGATGTTTTAGGAACATTTCATTACATGAAATTATTAAACGTACTGTTTAATGATTTATGCTAAATGGTTAGTAGTAACTTACATGTGTATATAATTACATACATATATAAGGGTCATGAAAGGAAAATTTCCACATCTATTCATTAACTTTAAATATATCATACTAGTACTAGTACGTACATATCATACAACTAGTACAATGTACTGACTGTACATGATGCATACATGTACCAGTACAACAAGAATAATAATATCAATATAATTAAATCTCTCTCTGTGAGTGATGTGGGACTTTTTTCAACATGCAAAGTTGATTGCATGATTTTGTATACTAATAAATGTTCTGAAGGTCTGAAGTCAGTTTATAAAAATGCCCCACTTGTGAATAAATAAATGTTATCTGATGCCATCTGAAAATATAACTGTATTATGGATTTTTTTTTCAAAAATATCACAGTATGTGAGAATGAACAGATTTTAGGGAGTTATGGTATTATTGGTTGTACTGGTGCCTAATAATACACTACAGTGATATACAGAACTGATGTAATACAGTTGAATTAAATGAAAAGTGATTAAAATTCATTTCTAATGTTGTCATTGAGTTTCTAGTTGCTATGTAGTTTGAATGTGGTTTCAAGCCACTTTCAGCTGTACATACATGTATAATGGCATCCACGTTTTGTGTTTGTTGGTGAAAGCAAGAGAACCAGGTGAGAACTAGCAATTCTTGTCAACACTAGTAAGCTAGGATTGATCCGTCGAACATACCTTATCCAAAGTCTGACTCAAATTCACAACCTTAGTGTTGCAACACTGGTAATATCAGTAGCTACGGAAAACTACTAGTACGTAGATCACCTTGCCACCAAAGCCCCTTCTAATTTGGACCTTCAGAACAGGATAATTACTTTCATGAGTACATAGTATATTTGGCAAATGATAATACCTGCAATAATAAAAATAACTTTATGTTAATTATATAACTGTGGCTGATAGCTAGACATCATAAAATAAATTTAAATGACCAACAGTTAACATTTTACAGTTTTATTGCGATTTATAATCTGATGTTATGTACTAGTACATGTACAAGTATACAAGTGTTCGTCAATACATTCTATAGGTTGACCTAAAAAGTTGTATCCCACTTGTCTAATGGGTGACCATCAACTTTTTGACAGACTGACCTTATCCAAAATCATTGAGTTTTTATTTTTATAAAATCTGTATCTTTGTCTATTTGTCAAAAAGGAACACAATCAAAGAAAAATCATACACAGTTAAGTCTGGTATTGGTTCAGATTTAACTTTGAGTTCAACACTGCGGATTTTCCAGGTTTTTTAAAATTGATACACGAATGTTCTATTAACTTAAATGAAGTCTTATTTAAAACCTGCACATTTTTTTTTTGGAACGAGTAACGTTCAGTTCAGACCACCTGAAACTTTGTTCTACTAAGTAGTCTTCTGAATGACGACCATGAAAAAATATAGTAAAAAATATTTGTATGCCTCGATCGAAGAAAACAGATTGGTTCTAAAAAAGACGATGTACATGTACTTGGTGTAAAAGTATTCTAAGTATTTAAGTAGACATTGTAAAAATGTCGGAAATGAAAAATTTTTTATTAAACCAAAACCGCAGTGTAAAATCGGAAGATATGTTTAAATCCCAAGGATGTTATTGCTCCATTATGAGTAATTGGACCTCTTTGTAGCTTCACCAAGATAAAAAAAAAACAAATTATTGTAGATACTGCAGAACCATGCATAGCTTGTTAGGTTCTAGACTATTTGCTTTTATTTGGCAGATCACAGACCCCAAATAACAACTAGAGGCTCCCAGGAGCCTGTAATCGCTCACCTGGAATCCAAATGACTTCAACTATATTAAAATTTTTGAAATTAAGTTTAACAGTTTCAGTCTAGTTGTTATAGCTTTTAAGTTACTGTGCAAAAACTAAACATTTCTTCAAAAATTTTAGTTAAATACAATAACTCCTATAAGGTGCCATCAGACAATTTCTGAAAATTAAATGGTTTTAGGCATTGTCCTTTAGGGTACTTTAGAAATTTACAGTTTTACTCTACTAATAGGTGTGTTACAGACTAATTTATAATTCAAAAACTGTTCATTTGTCCAAATTCATAATGAAAGGGCAATAACTCTTATAACGAGTCATCTTGCAATTTTGGACTAAGCAATCATTTTTAGGGCTTCTATTGCTGATCATTTGTGCAATTTACAGTTTCAATCTAGCTGCTATAGTTTTCAAGTTACAGGACAAAAATGGAAAATTTCATAACAAAATTGTCATTTACTAGTAAGAGCAATAACCCCTAAGGAGTTATCTGACAATTTCAGACCAATTAAGTGAATTGTAGGGCTTTTATTGCTGATCATTTTTGCAATTTATTATTTCACTCTAGCTGTTATGGTTTTAAAGTTACAGGACAAAAACGGAAAATTTCATAAAAAATTGCTATTTAAGGGCAATAACTTCTATAAGGAGTCATCTGACAATTTCAGACTTATATAGTAATTTGTAGGGCTTGTATTGCTGATCATTTTTGTCATTAACAGTTTCACTCTAGCTTTTACATTTTTTAAGTAACAGGACAAAAACGAAAAATTTCATAAAAAATTTTCATTTATGGGCAATAACTTATTTAAGGAGTTGTCTGACAATTTCAGACCAATCAAGTGAATTGTAGGGCTTTTATTGCTGATCATTTGTGCAATTAACAGTTTCAATCTAGCTGCTATAGTTTTCAAGTTACAGGAAAAAAATGGAAAATTTCATAAAAAATAGCCATTTCAGGGCATTAACTCCGATAAGGAGTCAGCTGACAATTTCAGACTAATAGAGTGAATTGTAGGGCTTGTATTGTTGATTATTTTTGCTATTAACAGTTTCACTCTACCTTGTATAGTTTTCAGGTTATATTGTAAATACCAAAAATTTTGTCAAAAATTGTCAATAAAGGGCAATAACTCCTACAAGAAGCCAATACACAACTTCACACTAATAGCAACTATTGTAGACCTTAATGTGCTGATCAATTTGAAGTAACAGTTTTCTCTATAGCTATTATAATTTTTTAGATAATGATCAAAAACCTGTGTTGACCCCCATGTTCTATTTTTTGCCACAGCGGCCATATTTGTCTGTTGATCAACACCCTGGGTACAAACTTGAAACTTGGAACCCTAAGGATGATTGTGGCCAAGTTTGAAAAAAATTGGCCCAGTGGTTTCAGAGGAGAAGATTTTTGAAAAATTTTACGACGGATGACAGACGACAGATGCCAAGTGATAGCAAAAGCTCACATGGACCTTCGGCTTCAGTCCAGGTGAGCTAAAAATATTTTTAGGAAGTAAAAGAGCTTTGGTTCCACAGCTATATTAATATGGGCAACAGACATGATTCAAAATAAATTTATTCATTCTGATAACTATGTGCGATTTGAAGCTGAAACCTGTAAATCCAGGTAAGAAGTCAGTGCTGTCAAAGACTTGTTTCTGAGATCTACAGTACAGTCAACCCTCTTTACAACGCCCATGTTAGTTTCCGGCCATTATTGATGTTAAACTGAATTTGCTGTTATAATGGATTGTATTTTTGTACTTTGATTATCTCCCTTTTTATTTGCGTCTATTGAAAATCATTCAAGTCTGCTCAATATCCAAGCTTAATAACAAAAAAATAATAAAATGCTTGTTTTCTTGCCCATATTTAATTAAAAACCTTTTTTTTCTTTTTTTTTAACAAAATTAATTGTAAGTTATGATTGTTTACATTAGACCCAATTTCGGTAATTATCCTATTTCAGATATGCCGCTTCAATCTTAACACACTTGTAATTAAGCCAATAATTTTCTGAAATATTTGAAGATTTTAATATTAAATAGCCTTTGACACCTTTTTAATGAAGCCATATCCCTATCATCGATTAGTTTTGTAACGGAAATGTCACTCAAGGTTAATTACGCAATAGCAACAGGTGTTCACCTGTGCAATTAACCGTTAAAAAATTAATTCTTTGGACAAAGATAATCTTTCACAGGTAAATCTTGATAATTTAACGTTGTAACGAATTATTTTATGCTAGCTTTGGTATATTTGTTACCGACAGATGCAGTCGGAGTCGGAAACCGAATATGTCGTTATATCGAGCATAAACAACACGTGGACACGTTTGTTCCCACTGAAATCCTGACGGATGTCCAATATTCCGTTAAATCGAATGTCGTTGTAACGAGGGTTCGCTGTATATTAAACTTGATATAGTATACAATAGGTTTGATGTTGTTCCAATTCAACAGAATGTGTAATGATAGACATAAATTTAATTCAACAAAATGATACTAGTATGTTATGAAAATCAATCATAAGAAACATAGACATTTAAATACTCATTAAACCATTATATTTTAGATCTGGTTAATGAATATCCCTACTTACTAGTAGGCCTAACAATCAATGAAAACGTTAATGGAACACAAATATATCCAAAATCTCAGTCTTCATGAATCTTTTCAGAGAATGGTGGACATTAAGTCCACCAATTTCCCAAGCAATACTGGATGGAAGCAGCCTTTGCCGAACCAATTTGTCTGATTTTACCATCGCTTACACATGTTACATGTGACTAAATTATATACATGTACATGTAGATGCAGACATAAACATCATACATAAAGTTATTTAAAACATAATATTCATACATTTTGTTATAAACAGGCAATGTTTATCTGGGAATATATGAAAAAGTAATATAATTTTTATCACACCGAAAAATAGCACACTTATACTTGCACAAAGCTGTGCTAAAAGCAACTGCTTCATGGGACACCCATCTTCAGAAATTGACGATTTTCCAATTTAAAAAATGCCACCAAGTGTCCACTTCCGGTACTAAAAACTGCAGCTACAGCCGCAGTTAGTTCTGTTGAAATCTTTTGAAATGGACAATTGTCTTCAATAAATTTTAGCGCTACATGTTAATGACAGGTGTCAAAAGCTGAGTGAGGATGTTATTAAAACTCCCTGCTGTGTAAACACGATTGTTTATTAATTTACCAATGTTTATTACCATTTATCTGATGCTAACCTAAGGTAGAACACCAGCTGTTTTATAGCTCGATTAAACAAGCTTACCTGTAACATCCATGTTCCAATATTCAAACTCACCTGTTGCCTATGGCTAAAGTAACATCTACTAATGAGGTTAATAGATGATAATTTAATTGGAAGAGACAAACAATACAAAAACAAAGCAGAATCATAGTCTTTTAGTGACGACAACCGTAGTTTTTTTTTAACTGGAAGTAAAAAGGGAGATTAATCATTTAAAACTGGAAATAGGTCATTTATCATGAGGTCATCTTTATTCTTTCGTTTTCGGCTCACCATTTATACATGTACATCTCAAATGATATCCTATTATAATGGAGTTTACACCGTTTTAACTTTTATCATGTTTTATATGCGGTGTTGCGTAGTAAACATTCACATCATAAATTAAGACTCAGTGAAACAAAAGCAGATTCTAATTACAACAGTTATGAATATAATACACTTACAGTAGTTGCTGAGTTATTAAAAATGTAATTTTTTAAACAAAATTAACTGGAAAAACGAACGACACTCAAGCCGGAAGTGTAGCATGCATTCTAATATACGTGCAGTTCCGGGAGTCCTTAATCTGCGGAAGGGTGAAAAAACATAGTCTCGATCATCCAGACGCTTAATTACATTATTATATATTATATATTATATATGCGTCTGGGTGATCGAGACTAGAAAAAACACTGAGCCATGTTATAAGCGACTCTGTTGAGTCATTCAAAACATCTGTCTCGGCTATCATCTACTAAATCGCACATAACCTGTATATAGGTTTATTTTAAAATATTTTAAAATTTTAAAAAAGACTTTTTAACTACTTGTGCCTAGCGAGCAGTACCAGAAATTGGCGGAATATTCTATGTGTTGATGTTGTTTGTTGTTTTTGTTTGATGGTGTTTAACGCCACTTTCAGCAATTTTTCAGCTATATCATGGGATCCAGTTTTTATTGGGGAAGGAACAATGTGTTGAAAGCGGCCGATCAAGAAACATAAACAGAAACAGAAACATTAAGGTTTTTTATTATAGTTTTGTCCATAACGTTTGGCTCTTATAGTTTTTAAAGTTTTATTGTAAAACTTAAAATTTTGTTAAAAATAATTGTTTAAAGGCAATAACTTTTACAGGAAGCCATTACATATTTTCAGACTAATAGAAACTATTGTAGAGTTTAATGCGCTGACCTATTTGAGGCAACGGTTTACTTTAAGTTAATATGAATGCAGGCGCAGCCTAAAATGCGAGCATCGCACATTGTTCATGTCGTTACTTCAGAGCCCCCTAACAGTGCCTCAATTTCAAATACAGCGTTTCAGATTGAAAAAATTTGTCTGGCATTTTTGTGGTAATTTAAAAAATAAGCACTTTAATTTAGCCGTTTGTAAAAAAGGGGGGAAAATACCGAGTCTCGTCAACACATAATAACAACAACAACAACAAAAAAAACAAATAAAAAAGAAAGTGAGTAAGAAAAGAAGCAAAGAAAACCGACCGAACACGAGCCAAATAGTCAAGGGACTGTTACAAATCCGGATATAGACAAACATACAAAACGCAACACAAAAACCAAAAACACAAAAATAGAGTAACCCGAACCCAATAAAACCATGGCTGCCCGCAGGTGCTCCGGACGAGTAAGCAGAGCGTGTCTCTAATTAGACACCCGTCGAGTTTCTCATTTTCATGTCTAGGAAAAAGTCAAATCCAGGAATAGAAAACATTACCTATGACTAAACGAAAATGTCCGATCGTATTTGAGAGGAGATGGATTTTCTATAACGATTAATTAGGTCATGATGACGACCCTAGAACTTCTGGAGAGATAATATCAACCTAGGTACAACAAACCCTGCCTTGAGTAGTTTAGTTGCCCACATCAGTGATCGGTCTAGAAAATCGCAATAACGATGGCAGGATCTAAATAACGTATTAGTTGTGAAATGTTCACACCATATGTTGGAGCCGCTGGAATGTTGCTATCTATGAAGGGGAAGTTGACAATTGGAAAGTTGAAGTCATCACGTTTGTCGAAGAGTGTAGTTTGTAGTTTTCTTGAGTCTATTTCTAGAAGTAAGAGGCTGACCTCAGTGTATTTGTAGTGGCTTTAATTTCAAGCTCTCTATAGGTTAAATAAATGCAAATAGTCACCAAATATAGCATTGTTATGGGACAAAACATCATCAATATAGCGGAATATGAAATAAAAGGTCTGGGCCAGTGTCTTTTCTTTCTTCTTCACCAGGCCTTCTAGAAACTCGGACTAATAAGAGTACAAAAACAGGTCGGCGAGGAGAGGCGCACAATTAGTATCCATTGAAATTCCAACAGTCCGTCGAAACACGTGTCCTCCAAACACGACGAATATGTTGTCGATAAGAAAATCTAACATTTGACATATTTGGTCTTCGGTATATTTTTTTATAAGATTTAGAGTCATTGATGACGAAGTAAGTTTTCTCATGTCTGATTACCAGGTATTTATATAATCTCTTTCCGTTTTTTCTTGAAAAAGCAGCGTTTATCCTGAACCCAATACAAACAAAGGGTACACTGAAGTGCTCCGCACGAGCAAGCAGTGCCTAACTCTAATTAGACACCCGTCTAGTTACAAGTTTATGTTTTACAAATAAAAACTGACGATGTAGCTGAAAACGTCTCTAACAAACAAACGCACAAACAGACCTGTGTATAGTTCTCTCAAGTTATTGTATAATGAACAAATTATCAAAAACAACACATTTTAATTTGTAAGATGACTATATATACAATCTAGACGATTTCATTAAGTAAAGTACATTTCAAATTAAATTAGCAACAGTCACGTTTTTTGTATTTTGTACTATTTACACCAGTAAACTGTTTCCTGTTGTGTCTTAAAATCTGATGAGCTCTACAAAGAAACAAAGCAGAGAAGATTAACATTACGTTGTTTAAAACATAGTCAGATTTTATAGTTGTAGTATACTAAACGAAGAAGGAACATACCAAATTATATTTTGAATACATTGCTGTGTTAAGTAAAAATAGATTTTATGGTTGCAAATGGACTTTACTTGTGACGTGTAATCGGGGCAGTAAATCAATATGTGTGACCATCAAATCATAGATTGTCGCTAGGTACGGCTGAAATATGCGTTATCTGTACTCTTTACAATAAAATATGTAAAGTCAGATATAAAAACCAGTCTGCGGTTGAGGTTTTGTCCAGTGGATTGAGGATTTTAATCATTGAATTTTTTTAATTCGTACAATAATCAGAAGGTAGTTTTAAACAAGTACTATCTTTAAAAAAGATAACCGACGCAGTAAAGATATAAATTGAGTTATGCATTAAACTACGAATCGTCATTATTGTCATAAAATTCCCCGTTTCAATAGACCAGAAATGTTTGATGGAAATTTTTTGGGGAAGTACTGACGGACAATTATTACTACGTGAAAGAAATCATGAACCTATAAATTAACATTAGTCCCATTAGAAGCGGGTTGGAAATTATTAATTTAACATGTGTTCGCCCCCCTTTTTACGTGTTTTCAATATTAACAGATTTACCAAGCATACAGTTAACTCAAAATTGATAATTTACATACAAATACTTTGATGTACATGTACATGTATTCCAAAACGTTTATTGCTATTATGTATTGAAACCCACTGCCTAAGATATAGAAATGAAGTTTTCTGCGAGCACCTAAAGCAGTTATACAATTATGTCAACAAATTGAATATAAGAATTGTTTAATAAAATGTTTATAGTTTAAAATTTACTGATTAAGCAAAGTATACTTTACAATTAGAGCCACAGCTCTCTATCTTTGTGTGTACTACGACGGACGCCCAAGAACAATAATGACACATTTGATTTACTATTAACATGAATATAAAATGATTGTTAATTTGTATTTTTTTAAAGAAATTAATTAAAATTAATTCTCTTCGTTTCTTTTACACTCCATAAAATCCCGGAAAAATCCAGGGTGTTAATATGCGTTTTGATTTGCGCTGTACTTCAAATAAAAAATATTTAACATTTTTGTACAAGTCGTTTAATATAAAATTTTACAAACTGCAGCTCATCTCGATCGTTCTTAATACTTAAATTGCACCATGAAATAATTTTATAAACAAACAGACGGCAAAATCTAATAACAATAGTACGCAATTTGGAAGGAGAATTGCCAATTTACCATCCTGTTCCGAACCCCTGTCCAATTCATTACCCTGTTTCGAACCCCCGTCCAAATTGGTTTTTGACTAATCAAGAAACAGAATTAGGATCACGTTACTTGCTTTTCGATAGGTGAAATGTCATGAGGTCAAAGGGTAAAAAGTGAATATAATACCGACTGCGTCGGAAAAATGTTCCATAATATGAAGATTGTAAGGATAAGACATGTATAGGTTTTGTCTTCTTATCCACATTAATGCTAGCTATTACTACATGTGTAGTTATTTAAAACGGTATAACTCGGAATCAGTGGATAAACTTCGGTGGAACAAGTGAATATTAATACGAATTTTGCGTCGTGTCCCCCCTTCTCCCACCACCTAAACATTATGTCTCACCTGTTTTTATTTTTCATTTTTCGATTTTCTTTTATTTCCGAACAGTGAGTGTCTAATTCTGTTGACCTGTGTTTAAAATGATATAAGATATAATACACCTTCCAAACTTTAAGAGCGGTTGAATAGAAAACACAATACACAGTATAAAAGATATAAAGAACTTGATATTTGAAATAAGTTTGCCTAAAATTGGTAAGCTGTACTTCTGAAATTTACATTTGACATCTTATACGATGTAGCAATTATATAGCACTTTTATAATTCACCTTTTCTTGGTCTTCATTTTTTTAAAACGTGTAATATATTTTGCATGGTTCGCAATACAACATGTAGACGGTACTGCAAGAACAAGAAGTGTTTTACTTACAATGCGAAAGAATGCAACACAAAAACAACCGCTAGGTTTAACAACTTCTTTCTCTTTAATTTCCAAAGCACTTTCTTTGACTTTTACTTGGGCGGCCGCAGTGGACAATAATCCATCTGGAGCTAAACGTCTAGTAGTTTCTGTAACCTTACTTGCTTCTGGTACTGTTGTAGTCAGTGGAAGTATCTCATTTTCTTTCGCTTTCTCTAACTCGTTTGACCAAAGTCCAAGTTTTCGAAGACCAGCTTCAAACTCGGCCTTTGAAAGGTCCTGATATGTATCCAGGAACCGATCAAACTCTTTTAAGTAAGCCTCGAGCTCTGGACCTGATAAAGATTCATTCTCTTCTACATGACTTGTAATTTTGTTCTCTTGCTGTGGAAGATTTTCGCTGCCATTTGACAATTCTGCGTAAACAATTTTCATTGCGTCTGCCCAAAACGCCCAAGATTCGTCCATCTTTTCCTTTTCAGTTTTAAAACTTCCCGTGGGTCGTTTCGTCGAATCCATTCCGTCAACAATTTAAGAAAGTTAATTGTGCGTGAAAGAGTCAACTGATGGCCCGCAGAATTATTGTAACCAACAACTGACGTTGCCTTTATTATGACGTCAAATATAGCGACGTTCAGGGACTGTTGCCATCCGAACATCTTTTCCATCAAGGGTCGGGAAATTGGCTATACTTTATTTGAAATAAAAATACTACCGCTGCAATCATACGTAAGGATAGATTTTTTCTCAACTTAAAAATGTCTTGTGCTGCTACTTTCCGACTATTGGCGGAAATAACCGAGGTGATTCGATTGGTATTGTTGGCTGCTTATCATCCTGTTAGTAGCAATAAAGCTCCATTCAAGAAATAAGAAATAAATAAACAATACATTAGGGGGGGGGGGGGGTAAAAGGAATAGGATATTTTTAAACAGTAGATTGGTAGATGGAGACAAAATTTAGTTTTGTAGTGGTTACAATTCGGTTATCAGAGAATATTTTAATTTTGTGTAAATACTCAATACATGAGCAAAGTTGGTTATTTCGTATAACCTAACTTGGCTTTTTCAGCACGTGACTGATTGTGACGTCATAATAAGATGTATTGCTGACGTTGACTATACATGAATTCTTCCGCAAACAACAAGTGACGACACTAAAATTATGAAATGCAAATATTATTTGATTACTTGAAAATATTGTTCTTGTTACTTCATTTTTACTATATCTAATTTAAATGTAGCTTTTTCTCAACTTACTACTTTCCGACCATTGCCGGAAATAACCGAGTTGATTCGATTGGTTTTGTTGGCTGCTTATCATCCTGTTAGTAGCAATTCAGTTCCATTCAAGACAATAAGAAATTTATAAACAATACATTAGGCGGGTAAAAGGAATAGGATATTTTTAAACCGCAGATTGGTAGATGGAGACACAATTTTGTTTTTTGTAGTGGTAACAATTCGGTTATCAGAGAATAAATCAATTAACACCCACTCAGACACGCAATAAGCAGTGCAAAATTATTTATCTACATTTTTACGATTTTCTTTTCATCACATTTGCTGGTGCATGAGCGCGATAACCGATGTTTTATTGTTTGTTAACTTGTTCTCGTCCTGAATATATAAATATTGTTGTCAATCAATCAATCAATCAATCAATCAATCAATCAATCAATCAATCAATCAATCAATCAATCAATCAATCAATCAATCAATCAATCAATCAATTTTTCAAGAGAAGGACTCTTGAGATGCAAAGCGTTGCTTAATTTATTTTTATTATGTTGCACTCGATGCGCTTCAAAATGTTTGATTGCTGCTGGGTCCTCAGTGGCCAAGTGGTTCTGTTAATTATTAATCTACATTTCATCTCCCGCGTGTCTTTTGGATTACTTCAGCAATTTCTCATATCAATCTAGCTCTTAAAGTTTTAAAGTTATATTATAAAAACTAAACATTTTGTTAAAAATCATAATTTAAGGCAATTACTTTTAAAGGAAGCCATTACACATCTTCAAACTAATAGTACTATTACAGAGTTTAATTTGGTGACTAATATGAGGTTACGGTTTACTATGCAGTTATTATAGAGATATTATAGATATTGACCAAAAAGTGTGTTGACACATATGTTCTATTTCAGTAATAGCCACCATCTTTGTCTATTGATCAAAAGACTGGATACAAATTTGAAACTAGGTACCATAAGGATGGTTGTGGCCAAGTTTGAAAAAAATTTGCCCAATGGATTCTGAGAAGACTTTTAAAAAAGTTTACGACAGACAACATACGGACGAAAAATGACAGACGCCAAGTAATGGCAAAGGCTCATATTACAGGAGCAATAATTGACAGATATTAATAGTTTTCCTGCCAAGGTTGGTTCTTTTACGAGTAAACAAGGACAATAGTAAGAAAACCTACCTAACAGCCAGAGCCAAAAGTCAATGGACAGTTACAAATCCGTATAAAGACAAACATATACAACAACAAATAAAACACACACACACACACACAAAGAAAGTGAGTAACCTGAACCCAATAAAAACCATAGGTGCGCTAAGGTGCTCCGGACGAGCAAGCAGTGCATAACTCTAATCAGACACCCGTCGAGTTACAAGTTATGTATTTATCTAAATTTAGCTAAAGCACGTGTTAGTGTTCATTTTCCATGTACGGTCACGTGTGTTTACCTTACCTGTATATATGCTTATTACTAGTAGACCTGGGTGCTGTTTCATAACGCGATCGTTAGCTTAACGTGCACGTTATCCCATTTAAACTGCATGGGATAACGATCACGTTAATTAGCGATCGCTTTATGAAATGGCACCCTGTATTCTTATTATTATGATAATAAGGTTCAAAGTTGTATGTGTAGGTAGCACGAGCCTTATTTAGCGGGAAAATATTTCTTGATTTACGAAATTCTTTTCGTGTGCCATTCGACGCTCGGTTTTCAGTGCAGTTAGACCGCTCCCCCCATCCTATTAGTTATTTTACAAAAATAAAAATGTATTTTATTTACATATAGATATATATTTAAACTTATATAACTTGTTTTCATTGTTATATGGTATTAATATGACGTTTTTGTCGTTGTAGAAATATAGATGATTGCAGCGGCCAGAGCAGTGTTATTTTGTGGACATGTTTATATGTTTATTTTTTACTGTATTAATAAAATCGTTAGCTGCGTAACCACACCGATCAACCGACTTATATCATTTTGGTGAGAAGAAGTATGACACGATGAAAAAAGATATAAACAAGTTAAGACCTATACGTATACAGATGACTTTTTCCAAATCGCTACGTTAAAAGCTCACTGTATCAAATATAGTGTAGTAAAAAATTATTTGGCATATATTTGTCCATCAACATATTCAATCGTTTTAATTACTTTTTTCATTTGTTATCTGAAAATATGTTCCAAAGGTACTGGAATCACAAATTTTAACAAAAAATGCAAAATTTACGCTTCTGCACAATATTTTTCTGTATCCAGTGTTTTTGTTCAAAAGGGCATTTATTCAACTTTTTTCTAACCCCAGCAGTATTCTTCCAACTGCAGTTTATTAGGAGTTTGAATCATTTTTCTTTACGCATTTACTGAAAACATGATACGAAAAAAATCAGCTCATCTTTTTATAATGACACGATGAATACAAGTCAATTGACACGATTGAAAACAGCCACGTATTTCTTAATTGATTAGTTTTAAACTTCCACTCGATGACTTTTTACAACTAATGGCTGTATATCGTTAAATATTATACAAAAAGTCTACAATTGTTAATACAATAGGACTATGATGTATACATTCTTGACATAAATCACTAGACATGGGAAAAGGTAACAAGCAGCGGAGCGGCTTTGTAATCCATCTTAAAACCATAGTGAGGAATTAAACATAGAGTAAATGCATAGACAATCCGAGAGCTGGGCGTAAGCGGAAATCAGTGTTATATGTCGATAACGCTCTACATATGAGTTCTCACCTATCAACAAATAACACATAACGAACAAGATTGTGTACAAATATTTCCTACTTGTACAAATATTTCCTACCATGTCGACATTAAATAGTATATAACGGATCCATCTACTTGGTAGGTCATTATATTGATGTCAAACTTTTTTTTACAAATTATAAGGTATGAATTTAGGCAAACATTATCAAATGTGCTGCATACAATCAGGAACCTGTATACTAGTCCAGCTTCAATTTATAATAAAGACGAAGAGCGAGAAATTTAAGGTTAATTGCAAATGAGAGTTAAATCTCAAGAATTAATACATCATATATAACTGTAACACGAATACTGCCTACGTCTAATAATTTTTAACATTATCGGTTGCAAATATTTTGAGAATTCCACAGTAATCTTTTACATAAAAACAGAAAAGGAAAACGTGTAAGACATGTAGGTACTAAGGACAATATTATATCATTCGAACAGACCGCGAGATTTACCTTCATTGACCTAATAATACACAATTTTCATCGCGTATTACCCCTGTAGCTAGACGCCTGAAGGTACACAGAAAAGAATCTACGAATCTGGTTAGAGAATACTTACACAAATGTACACTGTTTTATTACAATTATTTATAATTAGGGTTTAATTACCCGTTTCCTTTCATTGTTAATTCTAATAAATGAATAATACATAATGATAAACAATCAAACAAACAAAAATCAAAACACCCTGCCTCTAACGATGTCATATAATATTGTCTTTATTTTTATGTCAACGTCCCAAATGCGAAGGCCACCTTCACCTTTAGACGATGACATAAAAATTCAGTTTTGCAGAAAGTACGAACGTCGACATTTATTTTGTCACTCTTTTGGGTTTTCTTCAATCAAAATAGTTTGATAATTGAGATGGTGATTTGTGCAAACGAATAGTACGTTATAGGCTCTTAACCGACAGAACTCTACATCTTGTTGCCCGATGTGCATTACAATTATTTTAGTTTAACATTTAACCCCTTCTGGAAATTGGAACGGTTCGATATTTGGCGATTCGTACTAACAGGCAGTAAGTTCTGCTCAAATCTCACTTGCAGCTTATACGTATTGAACAATTTCGTCAAACGTTTCTCCTGTTTCGTTTATCGTACTGGTTGGATATTTAATATTATGGTTTATACTAATGGATTGTATACGATTTAAAACCCTGGTACTTATTTGTCAATCAAAACAAAATGTGAATCGACTTGTCAAAGTTCAAAGTCTAAGGTCTACAACCATGATAGGAGACCCATTGTCTAGTAATTATCTACCCACATGGCAAATATGAAAAGCTTAGCCTATTTCAGCGAAGGTCGGGGTCTTCTCTGGGTACTCAGGCTTCCACTCCCAATAAAGACATCATACAGCTGATAAATTGCTGAAAGGCATTAAAAACCATTCATACAAGCAAACAAACAGTCAAACAATTATTTTAAAAGTTATAACCGGGCGCGAAGCAATGACTAAAAAGGCATTGATGTTATCCTGGATAGGGGGGGGGGTCAAATTTCGAAGTTAAATATCCCCGACACGAAGCAGTCACTCAAAAGGCAATGATGTGACCTTGAGGGTCAAATTTTAAATTAAATATCAACACCTATGGCATGCGACACATCGATAAGTTATAATCTACCCACATGCCAAATATCAAAAAGCCTACCTAAAAGGATAAAAAGTTATATCCCGGACAAGATTTGTAATGGCTACACGGACGGACGCACAACAATATGTCGACCTTCTTTTGCCTCTTTTACCAAAAACCCAATATAAACCTCCTAAAAATGAAAAGTGTTATGTAACACTAGATAAAGCTATCTTACATATCCTAAACGTGTATTAGTATGCGATTTGCAGTGTCAAATAAATTTGGCTGAAAATATCAGTCTTAAAGGAGAAGAAAAGAAAAAAGAAAATAATGTAAATTACCAGACAAAAACAATATGTCTCCCATTTATCTTCGTTTGGTATAGATAATAAAATAAGAGTTGCATACAAATACAAAGTATAGTTTGAAAGTTTTTCTGCAAATGTTATTGTGTGACGAAATTTGTTCGTTTCATATTTTATGCACAGTAATCAAAATTAATTTTCCCCATCCTCCTCTTCATGCTTGATATTGACAAGAAAATAAAAAATTACATATATTATTACGTTACGAACTCTTAAAGTGCATACTTATTCAATCGGTTGGCAGAAATTATTGGCTTATGCAAAGTCATTACCGTCTCCCATGGGAGACGGTATACATAGTCAAATGACGATCAGTCTTCGGAGAAAATGACTCTCCGTTACTTGATTGGGTGGTTTACTAAATCTATAAATATTTTTGTCATTTCATTGGTTTACGTCAGGATTGCACTAGTATGTGTACTGAAATTTCGATATATTCTTAGGTTGAATCGGGGTTGTAATCAGTATTTTAGTGTAGTAATGTTACGTTCCACATATTGACTTCTATTTCATTCAATGCATTGGTCAATGAACAATTATAAGGTAAACATTGTACCAAAATCTCCCTGCTTTATAAAACTGTTTTGGAAAAAAATATATGTTCTATTTATCATTATTTTCGTTAATCAGTATTTTAGTGTAGTAATGTAACGTTCCACATATTGACATCTATCAACGATTGGTCAGTGAACACTTAAAAGGTAAACATTGTACCAAAATCTCCCTACTGTTTAAAGCTGTTTGGGTTATGAAAAAATGATATGTTCTGTATCTTTATTTTCGTTCTGATATTGATGCAAATTTAACAAAACATATTTTTTTTAAACATTTGTTTAGGGAGTCAACTTTGACTTAATTATTTTTTAAAAGCACGTTTGAAGTGACGACAGGCATTTAAATCTCTCAAGCACCATTGGATAATAGTTTACAAGGTACATGTACATTGTTTACCTATCCTACATATAAATTACAAAAAAAGCCAGATACTTTAATAAATCCATAAAATTTGTAATGCAGCTAAGAGACGGTTAGCTTTTTAGAAAAGCTAAACTTGTATTTCTTGTTTTAATCATATCATTGAACTGATTTACATCGTATCGCAATTTCTCTGACAGTGCAATTAAAATCAAATTAATATTGTTAATGCATTATGTTAAAGATACATTTTTGGCACCAAGCGAAAGCTAAAGGAATATTCTTTATATTTAAACGGCCGATTTGAAATAAAATTATATCATAAAAGGTCATGTTAGCATTTAAATAACTATATATGCATTTTTTCGTTTATTTTGTAAGATACGTTGGACAAAAATAAAAGCAAGAGATTTAAGGACTGAATATATCTATTGCAAAATCTATGCTAACTCGTGTTTTAATATATTTTATTCGCTACATTAAATTTAAAACATAAAAAAATTGGAAAAACTTACCTACGTTTTCATCGCTTCTAACATGTTTATATCTTTTTTCATCGTGTCATACTACTTCTCACCAAAATGATATAAAGTCGGTTGATCGGTGTGGTAACTGGCGAGCTGTTCCGATCGTTAGCTGCGTAACTGGCGAGCTGTTCCAATATTATACACGTATAACAACCAAAGTATAGTTCTCTCAAGTTAATGTATAATGAGCAAAATATCAAACATAACACAATTTAATTTTATGATGATTATATATACAATTTAGACGATTTCATTAAGTAAAATATAATTCAAACTAAATTAGCAACAGTCGCGGTTTTTTTTGTATTTTGTACTATTTACACCAGTAAACTGTTTCCTGTTGTAACTTAAAATCTGATGAGCTCTACAAATAAACAAAGCAGAGAAGATTAACATTAAGGTGTTTAAAACATAGTCAAGTTTTATAGTTGTAGTAAACTAAACAAGGAAGGGTGACACAATAAAAACATACCAAATTATGTTTTATATACATTGCTGTGTTAAGTAATAATAGATTTTATGGTGGCAAATAGAGTTGACTTGTGACGTGTAATCGGGGCAGTAAATCGATATTTGCGACCATCAAATCATAGATTAACGCTAGGTATGGTTGAAATATGCGTTATCTGTACTCTTTACTATAAAATATGTAAAGTCAGATATAAAAACCAGTCTGCGGTTGAGTTATTGTACAGTGGATTGAGGATTTTAAGCATTGAATTTTTTTAATTCTTACAATAATCAGAAGGTAGTTTTAAAAAATGTTCCATTATATGAAGATTGTAAGGATAAGACAAGTATATGTTTTGTCTTCTAATCCACATTAATGCTAGCTATTACTAGTTATTTGAAACGGTACAACTCGGAATCAGTTGATCAACTCCGGTGGAACAAGTGGGTATTACTACGCATTTTGCGTCGTGTCCCCCCTTCCCCCACCACCAAAACATTATGTCTCACCTGTTTTTATTTTCCTTTTTTCGATTTTCTTTTATTTCCAAACAGTGAGTGTCTAATTCTGTTGACCTGTGTTTAAAATGATAAAAGATATAATACACCTTCCAAACTTTAAGAGCGGTTGAATAGAAAACACAATACACAGTATAAAAGATATAAAGAACTTGATATTTGAAATAAGTTTGCCTAAAATTGGTAAGCTGTACTTCTGAAATTTACGATTCATTTGACTTCTTATACGATGTAGCAATAACATAGCATTTTTATAATTAACCATTTGATTATAGTTATAAATTACTAGTTAAATATTCTTAAAATACACCGACATTTTTTTCTTGGTCCATTTCTTTAAAACGTGTAATATATTTTGCATGGTTCGCAATACAACATGTAGACGGTACTGCAAGAACAAGAAGTGTTTTACTTACAATGCGAAAGAATGCAACACAAAAACAACCTCTAGGTTTAACAACTTCTTTCTCTTTAATTTCCAAAGCACTTTCTTTGACTTTTACTTGGGTGGCCGCAGTGGACAATAATCCATCTGGAGCTAAACGTCTAGTAGTTTCTGTAACCTTACTTGCTTCTGGTACTGTTGTAGTCAGTGGAAGTATCTCATTTTCTTTCGCTTTCTCTAACTCGTTTGAACAAAGTCCAAGACTTCGAAGACCAGCTTCAAACTCGGCTCTTGAAAGGTCCTGATATGTATCAATGAACTGATCAAACTCTTTTAAGTAGGCCTCGAGCTCTGGACCTGATAAAGATTCCTTCTCTTCTACATGACTTGTAATTTTGTTCTCTTGCGGTGGAAGATTTTCGCTGCCATTTGACAATTCTGCGTACACAATTTTCAATGCGTCTGCCCAAAAAGCCCAAGATTCGTCCATCTTTTCCTTTTCAGTTTTAAAACTTCCCGTGGGTCCTTTCGTCGAATCCATTCCGTCAACAATTTAAGAAAGTAAATTGTGCGTGAAAGAGTCAACTGATGGCCCGCAGAATTATTATTAGCGACGTTCAGGGACTGTTGCCATCGGAACATCTTTTGGCCATTTCCATCAAGGGTCGGGAAATTGGCTATACTTTATTTTAAATAAAACTAGTACCGCTGCAATCATACTTTAGGATAGCTTTTTCTCAACTTAAAAATGTCTTGTGCTACTACTTTCCGACTATTGACGGAAATAACCGAGGTGATTCGATTGGTATTGTTGGCTGCTTATCATCTTGTTAGTAGCAATTCAGTTCCATTCAAGACAATAAGAAATTTATAAACAATACATTAGGTGGGTAAAAGGAATAGGATATTTTTAAACAGTAGATTGGTAGATGGAGACAAAATTTTGTTTTTTTGTAGTGGTAACACTTCGGTTATCAGAGAATTAATCAATTAATATCCACTCAGACACACAATAAGCAGTGCAAAATTATTTATCTACCTTTTCGCGATTTTCTTTTCATCACATTTGCTGATGCATGAGCGCGATAACAGATGTTTTATTGTTTGTTAACTTGTTCTCGTCCTGAATATAGCTAAAATATTGTTATCAATCAATCAATCAATCAATCAATCAATTTTACAAGAGAAGGACCCTTGAGATGCAAAGCGTTGCTAAATTTATTTTTATTATGTTGCACTCGATGCGCTTCAATATGTGTGATGGCTGCTTTGTCCTCAGTGGCCAAGTGGTTCTGTTAATTATTAATCTACTTTCATCTTCCGCGTGTCGTTTGGATTACTTCAGCAATTTCCCATATCAATCTAGCTCTTATAGTTTAAAAGTTATATTATAAAAACTAAAAATTTTGTTAAAAATCATAATTTAAGGCAATAACTTTTACAGGAAGCCATTACACATCTTCAAACTAATAGTACTATTATAGAGTTTAATGTTATGACCAATATGAGGTTACGGTTTACTATATAGTTATTATAGAGATATTATAGATATTGACCAAAAAGTGTGTTGACACCTATGTTCTATTTCAGTAATAGCCACCATGATCTTTGTCTATTGATCAAAAGACTGGATATAAATTTGAAACTAGGTACCATAAGGATGGTTGTGGCCAAGTTTGAAAAAAAAATTGCCCAATGGATTCTGAGAAGACTTTTAAAATAGTTTACGACAGACAACATACGGACGAAAAATGACAGACGCCAAGTAATGGCAAAGGCTCATAGGCACTTTCGATAAAGGAGCATTAATTGACAAGTATTGCCAGTTTTCCTGCCAAGGTTGGTTCTTTTACGGGTAAACAAGGAAAATAGTAAGAAAACCTACCTAACAGCCAGAGCCAAAAGTCAAGGGACAGTTACAAAGCCGTATAAAGACAAACATATACAACACAAAACAACAACAACAACAACAACAAAACACACACACACACACACACAAAAGAAAGTGAGTAACCTGAACCCAATAAAAACCATAGGTGCGCTAAGGTGCTCCGGACGAGCAAGCAGTGCATAACTCTAATCAGACACCCGTCGAGTTACAAGTTTCTGTTTTATAATAAAAACTTGACGCAATATGATGTAGCTGAAAACACCTCTAACAAACAAATAAACAAACAAACAAACAAACGAAACAAAGCAACCAAAGTATAGTTCTCTCAAGTTATTGTATAATGAACAAAATATCAAACATAACACAATTTAATTTGTAGGATGATTATATATACAATGTAGACGATTTTATTAAGTAAAATACATTTCAAATTAAATTAGCAACAGTCACGTTTTTTTTTATTTTGTACTATTTACACCAGTAAACTGTTTCCTGTTGTGTCTACAAATCCGATGAGCTCTACAAAAAACAAAGCAGAGAAGATTAACATTAAGGTGTTTAAAACATAGTCAAGTTTTATAGTTTTAGTAAACTAAACAAGGAAGGGTGACACAATAAAAACATACCAAATTATATTTTATATACATTGCTGTGTTAAGTAATAATAGATTTTATGGTGGCAAATAGAGTTGACTTGTGACGTGTAATCGGGGCAGTAAATCGATATTTGGGACCACCAAATCATAGATTAACGCTAGGTATGGTTGAAATATGCGTTATCTGTACTCGTTACTATAAAATATGTAAAGTCAGATATAAAAACCAGTCTGCGGTTGAGTTATTGTACAGTGGATTGAGGATTTTAAGCATTGAATTTTTTTAATTCGTACAATAATCAGAAGGTAGTTTTAAAAAATGTTCCATTATATGAAGATTGTAAGGATAAGACAAGTATATGTTTTGTCTTCTAATCCACATTAATGCTAGTTATTACTAGTTATTTGAAACGGTACAACTCGGAATCAGTTGATCAACTCCGGTGGAACAAGTGGATATTACTACGCATTTTGCGTCGTGTCCCCCTTTCCCCCACCACCAAAACATTATGTCTCACCTGTTTTTATTTTCCTTTTTTCGATTTTCTTTTATTTCCGAACAGTGAGTGTCTAATTCTGTTGACCTGTGTTTAAAATGATATAAGGTATAATACACTTTCCAAACTTTAAGAGCGGTTGAATAGAAAACACAATACACAGTATAAAAGATAAAAAGAACTTGATATTTAAAATAAGTTTGCCTAAAATTGGTAAGCTGTACTTCTGAAATTTACGATTCATTTGACATCTTATACGATGTAGCAATTACATAGCACTTATATAATTAACCATTTGATTATAGTTATAAATTACTAGTTAAATATTCTTAAAATACACCGACATTTTTTTCTTGGTCTTCATTTCTTTAAAACGTGTAATATATTTTGCATGGTTCGCAATACAACATGTAGACGGTACCGCAAGAAAAAGAAGTGTTTTACTTACAATGCGAAAGAATGCAACACAAAAACAACCGCTAGGTTTAACAACTTCTTTCTCTTTGATTTCCAAAGCACTTTCTTTGACTTTTACTTGGGTGGCCGCAGTGGACAATAATCCATCTGGAGCTAAACGTCTAGTAGTTTCTGTAACCTTACTTGCTTCTGGTACTGTTGTAGTCAGTGGAAGTATCTCATTTTCTTTAGCTTTCTCTAACTCGTTTGACCATAGTCCAAGTTTTCGAAGACCAGCTTCAAACTCGGCCCTTGAAAGGTCCTGATATGTATCCAGGAACCGATCAAACTCTTTTAAGTAGGCCTCGAGCTCCGGACCTGATAAAGATTCCTTCTCTTCTACATGACTTGTAATTTTGTTCTCTTGCCGTGGAAGATTTTCGCTACCATTTGACAATTCTGCGTAAACAATTTTCATTGCGTCTTCCCAAAACGCCCAAGATTCGTCCATCTTTTCCTTTTCAGTTTTAAAACTTCCCGTGGGTCCTTTCGTAGCTTCCATTCCGTGAACAATTCAAGAAAGTAAATTGTGCGTGAAAGAGTCAACTGATGGCCCGCAGAATTATTGTAACCAACAACTGACGTTGCCTTTATTATGACGTCAAAATTAGCGACGTTCAGGGACTGTTGCCATCGGAACATCTTTTGGCCATTTCCATCAAGGGTCGGGAAATTGACTACTTAATTTTAATAAAAAATAGTACCGCTGCAATCATACTTAAGGATAGCTTTTTCTCAACTTAACAATGTCTTGTGCTACTTCTTTCCGGCTATAGCCGGAAATAACCAAGGTGATTCGATTGGTATTGTTGGCCGCTTATCAAGCTGTTAGTAGCAATTCAGTTCCACTCAAGACAATAAGAAATTAACAATTGTGGACTGTGAGCACGCTCACAAAGAGATACCCCCGCGTCGCTTTCAAGTCCAATTATCTCCCCTTAATGATATCCGAGGTCAATAAAAATATTTATGCACATTTACATATAATGTACTCCCTTCATGCTGTTTCATTAAATTTCATCAAGCGGCTTAGGAGGAGTTGCGCTTACGAGGTCTCCCACTAATTACTATATTTAAAAAGTCTAAGTCCAATTATCTCCCCTGAATAATATCCTACAGTGACGAAAATTCTTCATGCACATCTACATATGATGTGCTTCCTTCATGTAAAGTTTCATCAAAATCTGTGAAGCGGTTTAGGAGGAGTTGCGCTTACGAGGTCTCCCACTAAATACTATATTTAAAAAGTCTGTCCAATTATCTCCCCTGAATAATATACTACAGCGACGAAAATTCTTCATGCATATCTACATATGATGTACTTCCTTCATAAATATATATAGTGTACTGGTTTGGCAGCTTTCTTTCGACTCTTTGTAATATTTTGAACTGCCTATATTGTGTATTTACACGATCACAGTGGACTTGTATTATTCCATCTCCCAATGAAAAAACTATTGTTCCATCTCCCAATGAAGAATATCTTAAAAAATTTAGAGTTAAACGCCATTGATGAGTCTTGAATAGACAAAACGCGCGTTTGGCGTGATGAATTTGTCACCTTGGTAATTTTGATAAAATTTTGTTGGAATATTTGAGCAAAGCCATGTAACAGCGCGTCCCCGGGTGGGGGATGGCTGGTGCTATGTATGGAAGTTTTGAGTTCAGTTGGAGTGAGAAAGTTTAAGATCAATATGTTATGACTTGTTTACGTTATTTATTTATATTGACACTCAATGACTAAGGCCATTCGTTGGTCAGTCTGTCTATAGATTTGACAAGAAACACCGTCATTTGTATCGTTGGATAATCTTCTAGACTTGTATATTATTATTTTTACGGTGTTTCGTTTCAAATCTTTAGACACAGACTGACCTTAGTCATTGAGTGTCAATATAAACAAATAACGTATATTATATATATAAACAACAGCAAAACGAAAGGCTTATAACTATCTGCGGAGTAGTCCTGGTGGGCGATTGTCGTTTGAGTCTACCATAGATCGACAGTGGTAAATAATGGCTTCATAGGCGTAGAACGCGGAAAAATAGTGGTACGATAGGAGATGTGACCAGTAGGGACACAGCATGGGTTCTGTGGGTCACTTTTGAAAGGCCACAGAAGCTCTGAGGTACATGGTGCAAAATTCTGCATTATGGGAGTTTCCTGGCAAAAAAAACCGGCAATTTTTATACCTGACCAGTTGAAAATAAACATAAAAAAGTGGTCTTTTTAAACATATCATATGTTTTTAGTAGTGCTTTTGTTTCGAGTCATTAATTTAGGTCGATATTAAAGCTGATATCATGTGACCGACTATGTATGTAGATGGATGCTGACTCAATGTGACTCGCTTGAAATCAATATCAGCACTAGTTGTTCATTTTGTTCATACACATTTATAATTAAATCATTACTATCAGGCTTTGTTCATTTTCTTCTATGTCGTGGTAGTAACAGTCGAGAAACTAGAAGCAACTTTATTTGCTTAATTTTGAAAATGAACACGGGACCTATCACTGTTACTGGTGATGAACATGATTATGTACATTAAGAATTGTCTCAAATTTTTGTTGTAATTTAGAAAAAAAAACATTTATTTTTCATAGATGTCAAATTTATTTTTAAGACTACCTTTAAAGTTATTTTTTATTTTTTCTTCTCCATTCACTTTGTGGCAGTTTTTTTACGGTTCTGACTTCCGAAAAAATCACTATCAACATAAAGCAGTTTTTGATCACATGATTCTATTTTAATCACGTGATACATCATGCTGTGAGCTCACCGCTCCACGCGGGCATCTACGCTGCCCGCTCAGACCTGTCCTTGCTATAATCAACAAGACTGTAGACAATTTCACTAAGTATAATACACATTTATAATTAAATCATACTATCAGGCCTTGTTCATTTCCTTCTGTCGTGGTGGTAACAGGCGAGACATAAAACGCAACTTTATTGCTTGAAAAAAAACAACATAATACATGCATATCATGTCGTGATTCACTATAAGTGTTAAACCATTTTTAAAACTTCCCGTTTGTTTGTTCTGGTAGTCATCTTGATAAGAAACAAAAAAAAACCGCTTTAATAATATTTTTGAAGACCACCAAAATATGGTTTAATGTGGCATAGATGTTTTAAAGCGGAAAAATATTAGAAGTTATTTACGTTCATATCCGTAGATATGGAGATTTCAACACTTGAAGTGCACCAAGTACGCCCTGATGCGAAGCCTAAGGGTGTACAGTGGGTGCTGAAGGTGTTAAAATCTCCATATCTACGGATATGAACATGAATAACGAATTTATCCCCGGTTTTAGTTTGAAATTGTGGATTTTTAAGTTCATTGTCAGTGCAATGGCGGACGTAAACGTAACGTTTTCTTCGTTATCGAAAAAAGTTTGATTGGATTTTATTAAAAATATCGCTTTTTTACAAGGTGTAGGGTACTACCTACAGTTCTCGAAAAAAACCCAGTTTTTGTTGGATTCAAATAGATGTTGAAAAATTAAGTTTTGGCGTTATAAAGTCATAATAGTGTGACGTCGTTGTGTGTCAAACTCCATATCTTTTGTTTCTTTTTCTGTTGAAAATAAAACACATTTGGACCTTTTGTCCTAGATTTCGTCATCCTGTATATGATTACTGTGAAACTAACGGTTAGCAACATCCGGTTATACAAAGGCGTAGCATCGCATTTGATATTGGTACGGCGGAATGCTAATCAGGATCGCGTAGTGATTCAATCCACCTCGCAGAGGTGGTATTACAGCAGGGTGTTAGGGGGCCGCTTAATGACCCCGGAAGCTTTGTGGGTAAATGGTGCAAACTCCTGCATTCTGGCGATTTCCTAGCACTTAATCTCAGGTCTTAAAAGATGGGTTTCGTGAACAATATATTATTTTTTTTAATATCATTTCTGAAAATTATTTGTACGGCATGCCGTACCTGCAAAAGTTATTGGTACGGCTGTAGCAGTACCTGCCGTACGTACCGGCTGCTACGCCTATGGTATATGACCTAGCAACGCCCCGCGTATATTAGTTTTGTAACGACGTGTAATTGACCAATCAAATTCAAGGAAGAACACTGATGCTGGGATAATATTTATTATTTACTGTTGAAATTGTGTTTATTCACTGTATTACGCAAAATTTGGAGAAATATTCTTTTTCCAGAAAAACTATAAATATTCCACTAGTTGATTACATTTACTTTTTTCTTTGACTTCAAACTGTTGCTATAATATGAATATAGGCGCAGCCTTAATTCGAACACCGCATATTTTATGGTTCATTACGTTACTTCAGAACACCCGAACATTGCCTGTGGAATCCATTGGTGATGTGACATGTTTCTTTAATTATTTTGGTGACGTCACAGAAATGTCAAGAACAATACAGCGTTTCTGAGATTGCAAAAAATTGTCATTTTAGTTGTTATTTAAAAATTAAACACTTAAATTTAACCGATGTCAAAATTATTTCTGTCTACTTTAATTTAGGTTTAGTGTTCGTCTACAATATTTTCTTCTGATAGCTCAACCATCATCTGAAATGGAATTATTCATTTGGTTCACTTGACTTTTTTATAAACATACATGTAACCGTTAGGCTCACATCAGAGATGCTAGCTTTTACAATAAAACACTAATTATATAGATTTGATTTATTCATTAATTAATCTCTGTACAATTACATGTACCTTGTAACACGCATAACAGATTTCATCATGCAATCATTATATTTCACATGTTACACAAAAAACGTCCTTCAGTAAAAACTAGTGCATTTGTAACTGGTTACAGGTAAAATGTGGACTAATTGTTTGCTACATATTATTTTTGGTATTGGATGACATTATTCAGAATTTGTTCCCTTTATTTAGGCAATATAGGAATAAACTCCCCTCTCACTTCCAATGCTATTTGGTAAAATCACGGGGGGGGGGGGGGGGGGGGGGTAACTTCCTATATAAAGGTATACGTATTTTTTTTGAAAATTTATATAAAAATGGGTATAGTTTTTACAACAATCTTATATAAAAATGGGTATGCTTTTTAATCTTAATTGAAAAAAAACTGGTCTCATATAAATATGGGTCATGTTTATAATATAAAAGTGTAATTTTAATAATGACATTGTGTTTTCTTCTTCACTGTGTTATCATTTTGTGTATATAAAATGACCTTCTTTTAAGTGTACTGAATATAAATATGGGTTGTGAAAATTGTTCATTTTATATAAATATTGGTCATGAAAATTGGAAATTTTATATAAATATGGGTATTGAAAATTGGAAATTTTATATAAATATGGGTATTGAATTCAAATCAAAAATGGCACATCCCCACCCTAAAAGTTACCAAGTTACCCCCCCCCCGTGGGTATAATTAAGTTATGATACACCACAATATACAATATTTGTTTGTGACATCATGCTATCTTTGTTTGTGACATCATGCTATCTTTGTTTGTGACATCATGCTATCTATAAGAACCCATCTATAAAATACAAACCACTATTATGTCCCTGAAATCTGCTAGAAATATCCTTTTTGTGTTGTTGTTCCATATAAAATGTATTTTCAATTACGGGATAACAACAAATATAATGTCATTATTTGTCCAAGCTGAAAACAGGCAAAATGCTTCAGCACTTGAGAGAACCTCTCATTTCTACCATTTCTGGTTTCTAAGGGCTGACCTTCTTCAGGAAAACTGGCAATTCTTGTCAACTAAGATTCGAGTCGAGTCCCCCAGTCCACAGTGAGAATCAAAAGTGTGGCGAAGAAAAGGTATTATTATATAAGCCTTTCAAAGAATAGAATATGAGGCCATGAAAAGGAAACAGCACTAAGAATAATTCCTAGTTTAATTGTGTGTAAACAGATATACATATACATGTAAAAACTTAAAAATTAAAGATTTTCTAGTTGTGTAATATACAAAAATAACCCAATAAACAACAGAACATATGATTGAATAACCCTAATACAGGTCAAATTCAGGTGTGAGAAATAATTAAAAGCAACAAAAAAAAACAGAACCATACTGATTAAAAAATCAAAGATCCTTAACTGAAGCAATGACAACACAGCCACTGTATGAAATTATAGTTTCAACTCTCAGAATACTAATTTTGAACATTTCAAAGTAGTCACTACAGTTTAAAAAAAAATAAATCAACTCTAGTAATTGTTAAACCTGTTAGTATACATACTTTCAAGATAACACAGAAATAAATTAATCATTAACAATATGCAACAAATTGCATAAATTGTACCCCTTGAGTATTTTGAGTACTTTTAGATATTACAATAGAAACTATGTAAAATGTGTATAAAAAAATGCACCAAAATTGCCCAAAATTTAAATTACATTAAAATGTCTTAACATTATATTTTTATGTGATCAAATCTACATTTAAATTGTTACCATAAATGTTACAAAGTGTAAGATATTTTAGTATTGTAAGAAAGCATGTTAATTTACCTCATTTAAATTATTTATTTTATAATATTATGGCTACATTTTGTCAGATCCATCAAAGTGTATACTATATCACTGCATTCTATGGGGTGTATACATCACACAATTACTTTAACTGGAGGTATTTTGTCATTTTATGACCAATCTTAATGTTTTAAAATGCTGTTCATCATCCAATTATGAACTTGCACACATTGGCAGGCATGGGTGCAGGTTGAATGACAATATCAAAAACTGAACAGAATTAGTAAAATTGAACTCAATCATTATAATGTTAGAATTTCTATAACACAAAAAGCCTGATAATATACAGATGTCTATTTTATTTTTAAAAAAAATTATAAGACCATTAAAATATTTATAATAGCTTTTAAATGAAATGTATGACCAATTGATTAATTGGATTTTTAAAAAAACATGTATTTACAAAAAGCAATAAGGTCACAAAAAGGAATTGTTTGCCAAACTACTCCCAACTTAAACAAGTGTGGACTGTGAGCAAGCTCACAAAGGGATACCCCCCACTTTGCTTTCAAGTCCAATTATCTCACCTAGTAAATAATATCCGACAGCAATTAAAATTCTTCATGCACATCTACATATGATGTACTTC
Organism: Limnoperna fortunei; assembly: GCA_944474755.1. Lineage (NCBI taxonomy): Eukaryota > Metazoa > Mollusca > Bivalvia > Mytilida > Modiolidae > Limnoperna > Limnoperna fortunei. Next base: position 58,155,381 of record OX104115.1, read on the forward strand.
CTTCATGTAAAGTTTCATCAAAATCTGTCAAACAGTTTAGGGGCAGAAGTGCTTACAAGTGATGTGGACAGACCACAGACAGACAGGGTGATTCCTATACACCCCCAAGCAAGTTTGCTGGGGGTTATAAAAAGCTCCTCTTAAAAATACTTAAACAAGTGTGGACTGTGAGCAAGCTCACAAAGGGATACCCCCCACTTTGCTTTCAAGTCCAATTATCTCACCTAGTAAATAATATCCGACAGCAATTAAAATTCTTCATGCACATCTACATATGATGTACTTCCTTCATGTAAAGTTTCATCAAAATCTGTCAAACAGTTTAGGGGCAGAAGTGCTTACAAGTGATGTGGACAGACCACAGACAGACAGGGTGATTCCTATACACCCCCAAGCAAGTTTGCTGGGGGTTATAAAAAGCTCCTCTTAAAAATACTTACAGCAATTAAAAAAAAAAGTTATCTGTATATAAATGAAAAGATTCAAGGCATTAAATTTTATAAAAATTCTACCAAAAGCTGTTTTTTAATGTTTACCATAAGTAGTATACATAAACTTTAATGGATAATCTGAGAAAAATAGATATTTGCCAAAAGAAAAAAAAACAAAAAAAGCCTCCACATATATGTTTTGATGTGATCTGTGCTTATGAAAGAAAGTCAGATATATATTGTATTTGTTGAATTCACAACCCACAAAACATATACCCACAAAACATATACCAGGAATTATACAACTCTGATGTCAGTTTCACAAAAAGTGTTAAGTCTAAGATTAGTCCCAAGTATAAGTTTTCACCAATCAAAATCGCTAAAATTGCACTTAGTACTACACCTACAACTTAACTTTGACTTCAAACGTTCTAAAAATTAATATTATACATGTATAAAAAAAACCCAAAAAGGTCTCCATTACAGATTGGAATATGTTAATATATCATATTATGTACATATCATTGGAATATAAATATATACTCTGATCACTTAAATGCTTTTACTGACATTTGGAACTGTGGAAACAAAATGAATTTGAGTTTGGATTACAAATAACAGACTAAACAAAACACTGCAGTCTTCACAATTTTTTTAAGTAATAACAAATTAACCCAGAGATTTTTTCCAGATTTTATGCCACCAAGATTGTGTTCGGAAAAGTAAATTTTCCTTTATATTGTCCACAGGTACATGTTGAGCATTGATGTGGCTATTAAATTATTGAATGGTTCTTTAAAACAAAATTTTGATCTAGCCTTAGCACAGACAAAATGAATAACTATTTTTGTTTCAGCTTGAAAGGGAGAAAATCAATTAAAGATATATTGTGTATTTTTCATTCTATACTTAAATGTATGTATAGGTTTTCTTAATCAGGAAACATCAAAATTAAAGTGCATTATGAAAGCTTAATGCATTATAATTTTTGTAAACATTAAATTGTGACACAATTTATTTTGATTTAAAACATGATTAGTTCATAAAATATGTTTGGAAAAAAAACCAAAAAAATTTGCTCATAGAAAAATTACCGTCTTGTAATAAACTCTCTGTACAATGCACATGAACATAAGAAACTTAATCACACACTGTTTATATTTCTGATGATAGTGTTATAGTTATATAAGAACCTGAAACACACACATTATATAGGCAGAACAGTAGTAAATGTTTTGGCTATAGTCTAAAACACTAACATTTCTGTTATTTGCATACCTTTCTAACATTGATCAGCATTTACCTGGACTAGGAAATTAATAAACTTTCATTCAAGATATATGCCATATATATTCGTGACCAATTCCTTTTTTTACTAGTTAGAACATTTTGAGACGCTCCAACTTTGACACAAAATTTTTAATGCAGTGAATGTAAAAATACTAAATTGTTTAAAAATTACAAAAATTTTATTTTGCAAGATCTGAGAAAAATTTCACCACTTTTTAAAACTTAACTTTAGCAGGAACTTACAGACTTAAAATTGTAGACATGTAACCACTATTGGACAAATCAGAACACAACGTAATATTCAGTGCTGCTCTTAATGTAGGGTAAACAATCTGGTAACCTGTTACTGGTACACATTTACTACTGTTATTACTATATATACACACACAAAATCAATAAAAGTTCTTACGGAAAACAGATAAAAATATAACAAAAGTTCACTAAAACTTTCTATGAAATACTTATAGGAATAAAACAACAATATATCACCCAGATGATAATATATATATATTTATATATATTTATATTGATTATAATTGTATATCCTTCACATTAAAAAAATAATGTATTTTCATTTTTCTCCAACTCTTTAACAGTTTACTTATCTTATGTTAAAACAAATAAATTAAAACATTTACACAACTCATTCAGCCTGCTCAAGTTCCTTTATGGCCATTTCTCTCAGTTTAAATTTCTGCACTTTCCCTGTAGCCGTTAATGGATATTCATCCACAAATTTTATATACTTTGGTACTTTAAATCTAGCCATCTACAACAGAAATAATGGTCATAGTGCAAAGAGAAATCTTTTGCTAAATAAATTTAATGTGCTTGTCAGCAAGTATTACTGGACAACATATTGTTTTAGAAAATATATATACAGTTTCATTAGGGCTCATGTTATTTATTAATTGTGTGTTGTGTTTTTCATGTTGCCTCTGTCAGATTACTGCTTAATTCAAAGACCTCAGTTCAATTAAAACAAGTATTATAAAGGCCTTCCAGAATGCACTTTGAAGTAAGTGATAACAGTTCTTGTCAAATATGGAAAGATGCATAATCATAAATTGATTTTGTTGGTGATTTTATTTGTCCTGAAGTTAAAAGAGATCATTGTATCAATATGTTTACTGTGCCATCACTTGTGGTTGATACCAGGAAACAAAGATGGCGGATGACAAAATGTTATAGTACCAAACAGTAAAAACAAACCTTCTCTTTACAGTAACTCTTTATTTGCTCTTCTGTACATTTATGTCCAGGTTTTAATTCTATAAAGGCGTATATTTCTTCTCCCAATCTTTCCACCGGCACACCTACAACCTGGGAAATAATATAGTAAATAGTAGGATTTCCAAATATGTCAAAGAAAAACATAGTTGTATTAAATACTAAATGTGCAAAAATATCAATTTGATTGTTAGTACTAATTTTAGTTTTGAAAGATAAAATTCAATAAAATACACTAATAAACAGTTGTTGAAAGGGGAGATAATTCAGGAACTAAATAAGAACCTATAAAGTTGGTTTATTCCAAAATTTCTATGAGTAGATTCAGACCCAATTGCTTTCTTTTGCTATTACTCACTATAATACACAAATCTACCTGATTCACTATTTCAAAAATCATAAGAAGTAAAAAGAAGTATCAATTAGGCTTCTAAAAAGTTTCCACCAGATTAGATCCTTTGCAAATCAGGCATAAGATTGTACATGATTTGTCAGTCATATGTCACTGGGAATGTAGTTTGTGCATTTTAAATGTTTGTTAAAATGTTTTTCATCATCTCATTTCTAAAATTATACTCATAATCGTGATCATTTACACATGTACTTCATGATTGACTGAAGACCAGATAGACACTTACACTTCCCGTCAGCCCAATGGTATAAAATACTTGGTGACACAGTGACTTTTTAAGTCCTACATCATAGTTCTAATAAATATACTTTATGCTTGTATTGTAGTTGAAATACAATATTTTACATAACTAATACCGCACTGTAGAGTGTGGTCTACCTTCAATACAATTTTTTCCATTAAAACATATTCACACAATCATTACCTGAACGTCCTTTACGTGGGGATGATGGTATATAGTCTGCTCGACTTCAAAGGCATAAACATTTTCACCACCTCTGATAATCATGTCTGTTATTCTACCAACAATGGAGCAGTAGCCATCACTGTCCATAATGGCCACATCTCTGCAAAGAAAGTGGATCATTTGATTTAATGAAGGTAAATTAAGGATGAAGATAATGTGTATTGGAAGATAAAAAAAAATATAAACAGCTGCAAACATTTCTTCTGTCAAACACATGAAAAATTACAGAACAAATAATATAATGTTCACCATATATTTGACAAAACAACATATTAAGAAATGGATAAATTTCTACCAAAACAAAGGCCAAAAAATGACATAAATTGATTGATTGACTGATGTTTAATGTACAGAAAGCAATATGTCCCAATGGCATTTAGGGAAAATGTGACAAGCAGTGCCATTTTCCTGCACCATCAAATTATGACCTATTCTATTTTAATCTACATTTTGAACCAGGGCTCTATGTAATTTCATTTGTTCCTCTACAAGTTGTTTTTCTATAGGAACAAAGGCAGTAGGAGGGGTGTCTAAAAATATGTTTCCAATAGCATGTAGATTTAAATAGATTTGCTCTCCTGCCAATATTTGTAAAACTAAAAATGAAACATGGCCTTGTTTCAGTGAATTTATATCATTTAATAAACTAAACACTTTAACAACTTTTAGTTTCCTGTAATAAGTTCAACAACTCCTACCCTGTAAAGTACCATCTGTCTGGTTTCAATACTTCAGCTGTTCGATTTGGGTCATTCCAGTAACCAAGGAAAGTTGTGTACCCTCGGGTACATAACTCTCCTGGAGTACCAATTGGCACCACATTACCAAACTCATCCACAATTTTAGCCTAAAAATAAAATTATATATTGACTACAAATTATAAGAATCACATTGGGGGCCATGGTGGCCAATTGGGTTAGGTAGTATATCTACTATTAATCACATGGTTGGTCAACACTGAGATTGAAGGTTCGAGTCTCACTGCGGGCAGGATGCACTCGACTCCAATCTTTTTTAAATGACAAGGATTGAGAGTTTACCTACTGAAGATTGGGGTTTTCTACGGGTACTCCAACTTGCGGCCCCAATAAGAACCGGATGCCATGATATAGCAGAAATACAACACTCAAACAAATAAACAAACAAGAATCACCTTTATAAAACAATAAGTAAGGCCATGTTAAACAAAAGAAGGGACAATGACAAAACAAACAGACACACAAAACAAAAACAAAAAATTGAGTACAATGAACCTCGCTTTAAACTGACTGTAAATCAATTGAAGAGAGATAACTCTTACTAGCATGAAAATATGTATATGTGCCATTTTACAATTTATACCCAACAGTTCAAAATTTTAGCTGTCATTTTTTCTGCCTAGTGTTGCAACCCAGTTTTAAAATTGTTTTAATGTTAGCTACATTGTTCTTGTCCTGAAATGACATAAATATCAGACTATATGACAAACTGAATGTACTTTAAAGTATCTGTTTTAGCTTAAGGTGATTGTAAAAATAAAAATCTTATCGATCATATTTTGACCTAAACTTTAAAATGATTTGAAAGTTTTGGCATAAAGTGTTTTGGTGAAACTATTTAACATTGAGTCTTCTGGATAATATACGCTAGAGTCTGCTTTTTTGGCCATCTTGTAACAGTTTAATCATCACTTATGGTACAAATTTTGGTTTCAGGAGAAAGTTGGCCATATTTTCATACAGATAATCACCATGATCACTAATCTGTCTAAAAGTATCAGGACAGAAGCTGTTTTTTCATACATATTTACTTACCTCAACATGTGGGTGTGGCTTTCCAATTGTGGAGATTTTTTTGTCTATATTGTCATCTCTGAAGTTCTGGAATGTCACAGGACTATTTTCTGTTGTGCCATAGCAGACCTGTAATAGTAAGTCACATTTAAACTAGAGGCTCCCATTAGAGCCTGTATCGCTCACCTGAACCTGAAATCAAACAACCCTTTTTCATATACATGTAGAATTTCGTTCCTATAAGGAATTGACCAACACTTCTGCAAAAGTCATTAATTTTGACCTTTTAAGGGAAATAACTCCTATAAGGAGGAGCTTTTGATGCTTAGGAGGGAGGTTAACTTGAAATTTGCTTTACCTGTTAAAATTTTTTAACTATCAGCCAAAAACTCCCTTGACCCCCCCCCTTTCTATTTTAAGCCAACGTAGGTAGTCAGCTGTAATGATTTGCAAAATTTTGGTAGAGGACATCCTAAAGATGATGTGTGCAATGTTTCAAAGCAGTCCTTTCATTGGTTAGAGGAGAAGATTTTTTAAAATCAATTAAAATTCATTAAAAAAATGTTCTAAGAGAATAATTCCTAAACGGTTAATCAGACAATCTTGACCCTAAAGTCATTTTTGTAGCCCTCATAGAGCAGAACAATTAAGCAATGCTAACTTTTTCTCCAGTTCTAAAAATTTTCAAGATTTTGTGGCAAAAATAGCAAAAATAATCAATTTCGACAATTAAAGGGCAATAACTCCTACAAGGAGTCATCATACACCTTCAACACAATGGAGTGTTTTGTAGAGCTTTCGATACTGATGAAGGCTGGTCTCTTCAGTTTTCCTGTATCTGCCATACTTTTCGAACTATATGCCAAAAACTGTATTTTGCCCCCCCCCCCCCCCACCCCGTTCAATTTTTAGCCATGGCAGCCATGTTGGTTAATCTGCGGCCATGGTTTGTGCAAACTTGGTTGAAGACATTTGACGGATAATGTGTACAAAGTTTCAAAGCAGTACTTTCAGTGGTTTCAGAGGAGAAGATTTTTAAAAATCAATTAAAACCGATAAAAAAACCCAGTTCAAGTGGAATAATTCTTAAACGGTTTATCAGACAATCTTGACCCTAAAGACATTTTTGTAGCTCTCATAGAGCAGAACAATTAAACAATGCTAACTTTTTCTCTAGTTCTAATAATTGTCAAGATTTTGAGGCAAAAATGGCAGAAATCATCAATTTCGACAATTAAAGGGCAATAACTCCTACAAGGAGTGGTCATACGACTTTGACCCAATAGAGTGTTTTGTAGAGCTTTTGAAGCTGAAGAAGGAAAGTCTCTTCTGTTTTCCTGTATCTGTAATACTTTTTTAACTATAAGCCAAAAACTGTATTTTAACCCCCCCCCCCCCCCCGTTCTATTTTTAGCCATGTCAGCCATGTTGGTTAATCTGCTGCCATGGTTTGTGCAAACTTGGTTGAAGACATTTGACGGATAATGTGTACAAAGTTTCAAAGCAGTACTTTCAGTGGTTTCAGAGGAAAAGATTTTTAAAAATCAATTAAAACCGATTAAAAAAAACAGTTCAAGTGGAATAACTCTTAAACGGTTTATCACACAATCTTGACCCTAAAGACATTTTTGTAGCTCTCATAGAGCAGAACAATTAAACAATGCTAACTTTTTCTCTAGCTTTAATAATTTTCAAGATTTTGAGGCAAAAATGGCAGAAATTATCAATTTCGACAATTAAAGTACAATAACTCCTACAAGGAGTCGTCATACGACTTTGACCCAATAGAGTGTTTTGTAGAGCTTTTGATGCTGAAGAAGGAAGGTCTCTTCGGTTTTCCTGTATCTGTAATACTTTTTGAACTATAAGCCAAAAACTGTATTTTGACCCCCCTGTTCTATTTTTAGCCAGGGCGACCATGTTTTTTAACGAATCAAAAATCCAAACGATAATTTGGTAAAGGACATGCTAAGCAACAACCATACCAAGTTTGGTTGCATTCTGTCAAGTGGTTTCAAAGAAGAAGATTTTTGAAAAGTTGAACACACAGACGACGGACGCCGGACGCCGGACGCCAAGTGACGGCAATAGCTCACATGACCCTTTGGGTCAGGTGACCTAAAAACCAAGTGATGTTTTTTAATGTATAATCACAACATGAAAAGCACTTATTATACGTAAAGCAGAAGGTGACTATTTGCTTATTTGCTCATTTCAAAATATATTGCAAGTTACATTTGACACAATTCTATATATAACATATATACCAAGTAATCAATCGTTTATCAAATAGATTTAAAGTTACATAATTTTATTTACAATACAAAACTTAAAAAAATTTGTAATTGGATTTTTCATTAAGGCTATAATTATAGGTGATATAATTCAACCGAATAGAATGAACTACAATTATATGTTATTGGGAGATAACTTAATAATGTTCTGTACAAAACAATGAAAAATGTCAGATATTAAATTACATGTACACATGTACAGGGGTCTGGAAGTTTTCCCTGCCCATTTCGGTCATTTTCCCCTTAAGAAATTACCAAATTCCATGGTAGTGAATATTGGTCTCGGGTCGTTTCCTACCGAAACTTGTTTGCACATCGGGTCGATTCGTCACGATAATGTGAATAAGCAGGTTGTACCGTGAAATTTGGGATGGCTCCTACGAGGTTGTACCGTGGAATTTGGGATGGCTCCTACGATGTATGCATCATGTGAAAAGGGTATATATGTAGCGATACATTTTCCTGGCTAAAAAGTCTTTATTGTAAAATGACATTGTCTATGCAACAAAATAATGGGAAACGGCAATAATTTGATGAATATCCCAGCGAGTTTTTCATTAACCGGAAATAGGAAATTGTCTGCAAGTTCGCACCGAATTGAATTTGTGCATTATTCTGCGATCGATGCTCTTTACAAGTTTTTGTTATTAAATGAAATAATCGTTTTTGTTCTCATTATTTTCAATGATTTTTTTATTCAAATTGGTTTTCTCTTGATTTATGTAACGTTTAGTCACATTGGCGCTTGCGTAGTGTACAATTTTTACCGCACATGTTTATCTTTAATGTTCCACATGTACTGTAAAGTTGTCTTATTTTCTTAGCAATGTGATATAGAAACAGTATATTATATTAAATATTTATTTATATTCAATCTCTGTTGCTTCAAAATGTTGTTGCAATAGTATGTTTACGATATGGATGAAACAGATCTGTCACCTGTTGACCTTATTACGTAATCACCGGTCGGTGGTCAATAAACACATGTCAGCGACAGGAAATAGCCTTAGGGTTGATTTATAATACAAATTGAAGGGATTAAATCCAACAAATGATTATTGCATGTAAAATATTACTTTTTAGATGTCTGATTTGAGCAAATCTTAGTTGGTCATTTTAGTGTAAATTTCGGTCATGTCCGGCAAATATGACCGTTTCCAGACCCATGCACATGTATATTGTTCTTCGCACAGTGAATAAAAAAGAAAACAATAGTCATTTTTGTATAGACATATACATCATACAGTTAAGTACAAATTATAAAATATGTACCCTTTGTGTGTCCCACTGTTTCACAATTACATTATTTTATTTTGGTTTGTTTGTAATTTAATGCCACTTCAAGAACTTTTTCAGCAATCATGTGTTTTAACTGGATTCCATAGTGAAAACTATTGCTCACAAGTTCAGAATTGACAGTTCAATGTCATCAATAATAGATGGCTGTCTAGCTTAACTAGATATCAGTGAGATGGTATCCATCTCCATGAGCTCTAACAACCTTGAGGTCAAAGTTCAAGGTCAAAGTTCATCAACCATGGTAAGCTTCAACACTGGACCAGGAAATTAAGGTCAAGGTCAGTAGACAGGTGACTCATAAGCTACCACTGGACCAAATTTGATGGACCTAGGTCTTAAGATTACAAAAATATAAGGCAAAATGTCAAGTGTTTACACTGCACCATATTCCCATATACATGCCTCACCTCCAACGACTACCACCACAGCCAAAACAAAAATACCATCAGAATAGAAATAAAAATATGTATACTTTGATGCCGACATTAACTTTCAGTTACACCTGACATTTAAATGCTCCCAATGACATGTAGGTACAGTGACACCTGACATTTAAATGCTACCAATGACATGTAGGTACAGTGACACCTGACATTTAAATGCTACCAATGACATGTAGGTACAGTGACACCTGACATTTAAATGCTACCAATGACATGTAGGTACAGTGACACCTGACATTTAAATGCTACCAATGACATGTAGGTACAGTGACACCTGACATTTAAATGCTACCAATGACATGTAGGTACAGTGACACCTGACATTTAAATGCTACCAATGACATGTAGGTACAGTGACACCTGACATTTAAATGCTACCAATGACATGTAGGTACAGTGACACCTGACATTTAAATGCTACCAATGACATGTAGGTACAGTGACACCTGACATTTAAATGCTACCAATGACATTAACTTACAGTGACACCTGACATTTCCATGCTACCAATGACATTAACTTACAGTGACTCCTGGCATTTCCATGCTACCAATGACATTAACTTACAGTGACTCCTGGCATTTCATTTTCCATGCTACCAATGACATTAACTTACAGTGACTCCTGGCATTTCCATGCTACCAATGACATTAACTTACAGTGACTCCTGGCATTTCATTTTCCATGCTACCAATGACATTAACTTACAGTGACTCCTGGCATTTCCATGCTACCGACCACTTCTTTCATGGTTTCTTCTGGACATGGAGCTCCAGCCATGATTCCAGTATACAGAGATGACAAGTTAAACTTCTCAAAGTCTGGATGGTTCAGCATATCTATAAACATTGTGGGGACTCCATACAAAGATGTACATCTGTAAGTAATTTTTCAGTTTCAGTATTCTAGCAAGTACCTTAATTCATAGCATTCCATATAAACATTTTTTATGTAACAGCCATTAAATTCAGTTATAATTATGATTTAATTCTTTGTTTGGTTGTTTGTATAATGCATTTTGCCAAAGTACCAGTGAAGATCTCCCACACAATCTTTCAGTAGACTGGGAATCCTTGCCATTTAAAATTGGAGTTGGCACACCCTTAGGCTTTTGACATTTCTATTTTGACGAGCTGTAACCCTTAACTTATAAGTTTATTTATCGTTTGTAATGGTCAGAGTATTAACCTCATTAATCTAAATATTTATGATGTTGATTTCCTTCCTATGATGATGCAGTACTTATATTGTTTAATTTTATCCATAAAAAAAGGGATTTTTATTTTCTAAATACAGTTAAGTGGATTCATTGTCCTTACATACCAAAAGAAGCAACATACAATATACCTCACCATACTGGAACCCCTTCCCCCACCCCTGACCTGTTGGGTATGCACAAGTTATGAATGAATAATAGAAAGAGTTTTATACCCTTTGCATAAATAAGTTCAGTTCTGACGATTCAGGAAAAACAAACAAAAAAAAAAAAACAAACAAACAAAATTTAATGCCCCTACCGCAGAATTACCACTTGCATACTTGCTTAAACAGAAAACCAATAGAAATGTTTTCTTAACAAGGACAAAAAATTTGACTATCAGCCATGTTGCAAATATTTGTATTATTGGTGATGAAAGCAAGAACATTTGGCAGTACATGGTAATAAGGGTTAACATTGACTATAATTTAAGGTGCAAATAGAAAGCATCTTATGAAATCATACAGCACCAGATATAAACTGATATTTATAGATTATTACATGGTCATTTCCATATTGGCCAAGGTATCAGCCCCAAGACTACCATATCAGCCATAAGGGCTTCAGTCTGAGGACTGATATAGGTCAAGCTGACACAATGGCCAATATGGAAATGACAATATCACATATTTTAATATATGTCTCCACTGCTTATATCTATATTCACCCTGTTTTCAAGTGCTAATATTGATATTTGTCCTTAAGGGTTAATAACTGACACAGACAATCAGTCTTTATTACATGGACAGATTGTGCTATATTTACACAATTAATGTGATAAAAGATGTTATAAGTGACATAGAATTTTATTTTTTGCATTGTCCCACTCTTAACTTGGGATCCTGTCAATATTGAAAGGACTTTACTGATACAATCTATGAGCCAATGTCCTGACATACTTTTCTTTATTGATTGCTTCCAACGTTTTCTTTGCATCAAAAGCTGGTGAAGGGAAAACACAACAGGCACCATGAGTAATCATCGTTAAACTACCAATCACCATTCCAAAACAATGATACAAAGGCACTGGTATACATATCTTTGTCTCCTGAGAAGAAAACATCAAAAGGGATAAATAAACAATAAATATGTGTATGTACATTTTACAAAATTAGCAAGAAAACAGAGTGAACCAGAGCAAAAGCAGGAGATGTTAAAAAATCTGGATTAAGACAAACGTCTACAACACAAATCTAAAAGCAAAAAAAAACCCAAAACAAAAGGCATAGGCGTAGAATCCAGAAAATAGTGGCACATAAGGGGTAAAGAGTTGACAACCCATTTACCGTGAATGTTTAAATATAGATAGGGGTTTTCCATGTGCTATTATTTGTCACCTACCAAACTGCAATCCAGATTGTAACAACAGTTGCTGTTTTATATTAAAAGTTATTTTTAAACAGTTAGATTTATTTTGAACATTCTCAAAAACATTCCCCCCCCCCGTACTGCATGTTCCACTTATAGAAAGTGAGTAACCGTGACCAAATAAAAACCATGGATGCACTCCGGTGTTCCAGGTAAGCAGTAGTGCACTATGTTATGTTGTATTTGAAGGGGGATTTAAGCCATTTTCAATAATTTTTCAGGTATTATCATGGCGCCAGTGTTTATTGATGGGAGGAAGCCAAAGAACCTGATGAAAACCTGACATTTAGCAGGAAAACTGGTAATCATTGTCAATTAAGGCTGCAGGAGAGCGCACCCTGCCAAAAGCTGACAGGAATTCACTTCCTCATTGTTGTTACGACAGGAAATATCTAACTTATTTCTAAGAAAATAAGAAAAGTAATCTTTGCAAAGGTTTCTCTCCAACAGAGTAACAAATACAAATGAAACATTACACCAGACCAGCCTGATACAGTTGAGACTTGCCAATAAAATAATAATTTTTCTAAATAAAGGGATTATAAATCTGGTGTTATAGGAGTGATGATGAACGGAAGTAACTTTAGAATCCTTAATTGATTTTAATTTTAAAATATTATTATTCTTGATCTAATAATCAAGTTGAGCAGTAAATATGTTATATGGAATATCAACGAATCTATTAAATGTCAAAGCTGATATAATAATACTATCATTGGACAAGCACAATACACTTACATGTAAATATAACAGTTTACCATTTTAAATTTCATACCATTGCTAAATCATTTATTTATATATTTGCAATGTGTTACCATGTATGTTTAAGTTTTTTATTTGCCAAATTATTTTTTAATTAAATTTTATTTAATATTTATAACTACTTTGGGTCCGTAATTCCTTTTCTTCTTTACATATCGTTCACGAGAGAACGTTTCATGCATAATAATCATTAGTTCAACACTGACATAGGACATAAATTAACTAGCTGGCACACAATTTCTTAGCAGGTGTAACTACTTACTCTTTCATGATAACCTAATCTACGTCCAATAAAATAGCTGTTATTTAATATATTATGGTGGGATAGAGTGGCTCCCTTTGGAGTTCCAGTTGTGCCCTAAAACAAAAATATGAAATATTATTATTATCTGTAATTTTTGAGTGAACATTTATTTCTCTTATAAATTACGATTATGAAGTACCATCTTTATTACATAATATCTATTTTTTGCCATTTTACTATTGACCAAATTGCACGGTCAAGATTTGATTGTGTATATGATAGCTAACCGAATAGTGTGAGCAGAATTTGGTTTTTATTGTGCAGAATGGATGTTTTGCTTAATATGATTTTAATCAGAAATAACTTTTAAATTGTGGGATTTGTCTTTATACTGTATTTTAAAATTAATGATTTCATAAAGTGTTACTGAGCTAAAGTTATAGTAAAAAAAGTGATGTAAATGATGTCAAACATAAAGGTGATTTAATCCAATGGTGATTTGACTACCAAATTTACTAATGTAAATGGAATGGTGATTTGACTACCAAATTTACTAATGTAAATGGAATGGTGATTTGACTACCAAATTTAATGTAAATGGAATGGTGATTTGACTACCAAATTTACTAATGTAAATGGAATGGTGATTTGACTACCAAATTTACTAATGTAAATGGAATGGTGATTTGACTACCAAATTTACTGATGTAAATGGAATGGTAATTTGACTACCAAATTTACTGATGTAAATGGAATGGTGATTTGACTACCAATTTACTGATGTAAACTGAATGGTGATTTATCCACCAAATTTACAGATGTAAATGGAATGGTGATTTGACTACCAATTTACTGATGTAAATGGAATGGCGATTTGACTACCAATTTACTGATGTAAATGGAATGGTGATTTGACTACCAAATTTACTGATGTAAATGGAATGGTGATTTGACTACCAAATTTACTAATGTAAATGGAATGGTGATTTGTCCGACAAATTTACTGATGTGAGCTGAATGGTGATTTGACTACCAAATTTACTGATGTGAGCTGAATGGTGATTTGACTACCAAATTTACTGATGTGAGCTGAATGGTGATTTGACCACCAAACTTACTGATTTAAACTGCATAGCATTTGGCCAACAAATTAAAGAAAATCTTATTTAACACCCAACTTACTGAAGTAATTTTAATGGTGATTTAGCAATACCAAATTTTACATTTTCTAAAAAAAAACATTATGTCTATGGGTAAACTACTTTGCTGATGGGTAATAAAAAATTGTGAATGTCATTTTCTACTTAATCATGATACAATGGGTTATATCTTTGGGGGTCAAAAATGTTTCTTCTGTGTAAAATATGCACAAATTTGTGGAAAAACGCTGCTGAAGGGTGATTTGATGACCAAACTTACAGATGGAAAATGAATAATGATTTGGACATCAAACAACAGAAACTTAGATGCACAACGAATGTTGATTTGGCCCACACACTTACAGATGTGAACTGTATGTTGATTGGATCATCAAACTGTAGCTTGCTCTGTAAATCCATGATTTCTGATCGACGTATACTGGTACCTGCTTCTATGACAGATGAAAATTTTAAGGTTCCCCTGTCATAAAAAGGCAAGATGTAAATGTCAAATTTACAAAAAAATTGCTAATGGCTATTCCATTAAAAGTTCAATGGTAGAGGTGAAAAGGATACTTTATTTTGAAACATTAGTTGTTGGTCAACAAAGGTCATCAGCCTTTACACTGTATCTCAGTTGTGGGATTATATTTCAATATTTATTCTACTATTCCATATACTTATTTGTCTTTTACATAACCACACAATTTAATTGTGTACGACTCATGAAATTTGAGGAATCTACATATAATGTTGTTATTATAGCCAAGAAGTTTAAAAAACATATCTTAATACATAAACTTGAAAATGAAATTAAGTAAAATTACAAAAAATAATTATGACAAAACTATGCAGAAAATTAAGTCTGTTGCATTTATAAAAAACAAATGACAAAAATGTATATTGTGACTTACATCAAAGCATATGTTCTTTGGGATATAAGTATGGTAGTTACATACAGAGGAATTTCAATTGTTGTATGCTTTAGTATATAAGTTATTATGAACTGCATGTACCATGCCATGCCCAATATCAAATTGTTTTCCTTTCATAACATAGATATGACTGTCAGTATGCTGTAGTGAAACAACCAAAAAGTAAATAAAAATATTATATTTTCAGTTTATTTATAAACTTACTCATGTTTTTTCTCTCCCATCATAATAATACACTCCAGTGCTGGTAATCTGGAAAAAATTGTTAAAAATTTTTTGAATCAACGCGTGGTTGAAATGCTTCCTACATTCAAAATATTTATAAAAAAGCCTGAAAACTACATGTGTGTTATTAGTACTGAAACAGTTCTAACAGTATTGTAACAGATTACTGGTACTTACACAGTACAGCCTACCAAGTAAAACAATTCACAGACTCAGATTTAATTCCTTGAAACAAACATGTGAAAGGTTGCAGAGAAAATAACACTCTCCGGCACAGAGAACATAACTGGTTCCCAGATATAACCTCTGCCACATGTCATTCCCCATTTACTGCGGAACTACATTTGTTGTCTGCTTGGCAGTAACTTTTGTAAACAAAGAATGGTGTTTGTAAAATAATACACGAGCTCTTTTTATTTTAATAGTCTATTTATACACTTTTGATACAGTTTTACATTGCAATTACTGCGTTTATACGCGAAGCTTATCTGTCATGAGAGATACCTCTCACAATGTCAACCAACAGTATGGCAGAGGTGAATGTTGTTAACGTAGGATACCCAGAATCCTTTGCGTGGAGATTGAGAAAATAACTGGTTCCTAAAATAAGCTTTGCAACACATCAGTCCCCCATTTACTGCTGGACTACATTTTAAAATGTGCTCTTAATGTTTGTAAAAAAAGACCAATTTTTGCAAAAAAGAATTTCTTTTTATACTGTACACTTTTTATATAGTTTAACTTAAAAAGTACTGTGTTTATACATAAAGGCTTATCTGCAATGAGAGATATATCTCATACAACATATGGTGTGGCAGAGGTAATTGTGGTTGCCATAGGATATTTGGAATTCTTTGCAAGGAGATTGGCTAGGTTGCTGAAGGTTAAATTTATTACACCCTGTTTATTATATAGATATATATTTTGAGGAGGTAAACCAAACAAACCTCACATTTCAATTAATAACTATAAAGAAAGATCACCAAACACCAAAACAATTTACAAAATAAATAACATAATGAAAAATACAAGGGCATAAAATATTGGGTTTAGAAAAGTCAAACAAAACATTATCAGAGAGGGTTGAACTTCCATTATTTATCCCTACAACAATACAGACAAATTAAACAATCAACACCTTTACACATACTAACATGCAAAATTACGAAAATACAAGGGCATAAATGTTCTAGCTTTCAACTGCATGCACCCAAAAATATGTACATGTAGGAGGGTTAAATATGTTAAAGGCATCACAAATCCTTCATTGTATTATAATACCCTTACAACACAGACATATATACAAGTTGCCTAGCTACATGTATACAAATCATATTAAATGTGGACACAAAAATATGTCTCAGCTGCTTTCGGTGTAAGTAGTAGACAAGATTTATGTACAAGTACCTGTTAGTTATATACAGTATCAAATTTAAATATACACAACAAAGTTCAATGCAGTTAAGGTCAAGGTCATTGACATTGTTCATTTGACACCTACCAGACTGCCATCTACTGAGTGAAATTTATCATTTATACAGAGTATTGTCATAACCATTAACGGTTAAAAAGGAACTGACTTAACCCAAAAAAACTTAAATATAGCCACTGGAATGTGAAACTGAGGTCAAGGGCATATGACACCTACCACACTGTCATGTACTGCGAGAGATTTATCAATTTTACCAACTATTGTCATAACCATTAATGGTTAAGAAAGAACTGACCTAATAAAAAAAAAAACATTCAAATATCCATGGATCATGAAATTGAGGTCAGGGTCAGGTGACACCTACCAGACTGGTATGTATTATTCAGCAACCTATAAACAGTACCAAATATTGTCATTGTTACATGTATGGTATGGTGGAACTGCTTGAGTGTAGCCAGTTGACAAAGTCAAATCTGGTGCACCTACTAGACTGACATCCTGTATAAATTTGGTAAAATAATGAAGATACTAGTTGTTTTGGCATAGTTAATAAATAAAGATATTAGTTCATGATGATTTCTGTATTGACCCAGTAACTGATCCTAAGCCAGCTGTTTTGGCCTTCAGCTGTACCTCCTACCGCAGGTTGGGGGGTTTCTCCGGGTATTCCGGCTTCCACCCGAATAAAAACTGGACGCCATGATATAGCTGAAAAATTGCTGAAAATGGCATTAAACATCATTCAAACAAACAAACAAATCAGCTGCACATAAGGCAAATAAAGCAAAATAGGCCAGTACAGAAATCCTCAAGCAATAATATTATAATATTACATCAAAATAGATGTGGCCATATTATGGGATTAACAATGACACATATTTCACTATTCCTGAGGACAAATGCTGTTTTTTAGCTAAAGGAAAAGGCCCACAAAAAATTTCACTTGGGCTAACCACATGTTGGTAAACAAATAAGTTAACAAATGACCGCAAATGATAATGAAGGTCGCTATTCTATTGCTTGAATCATCTGATTGCCTATAAGAACTACACAAACTTTTTATTTGTGTTTTTTGCCCGATATTTTTCACCCTTGTAATAATTTTTTCATGTTATAAACTTCATTATATTTACAAAGGATGAAACACAGAATCTACTGGACTTCTGAGGAATACACATCCTATGAATCCACTGAGGTTTTGGATACTTTCACCAACACACCAACACAAGAAAACTAGTGCAGGTGGAGGACAGCAGGGATAATTATACTGTAAGATTCATGTGTATAGAAAATACAAGCAGAAAGTGGACTTAGAATGTAACGTTATTTAAATGGAAACAAATTTAGGTTTTAAATACTTGCCTGCTTGACCTGCAAGACATTTCAATAAGATTTTATAAATAAACATAAATATGGTGTACTAAACCTTTCACCACTCATATCATGTGAAATTCTCTGACGAAGTCTATTATTGTTCACACCATAACTATAAAACTCATTGTGTACTGTGATTTCAGGACTATAGGTAAATATTTCAAAAAATTTTGTTAAGAAAAGTCTATAATTGTTTACAGTATAACAATTAAATAAATGTACTGTATATTTTGGACTATAGGCCAATCTTTTTATACCAAAAATGCAAACATTTCCTATTGTTACATCCAATAGAGAAAATTCCAATTAAACCCAAAGTCTAGCTAGAAGACTAGTACTCTAGAAAATAGGGTTTTTATTCACTTCACACTCTTTTATGTTATTAAATTACATTTTTTTTATTCTAATCAGAAACCAACAAAAATTTCTTGCAAATTATAGCTTTAAATTTTTTTATTTTTAACCATGGTAGGGTTTTTTCACCCTAAACTCATTATGGGTATAAGCAAAAAACAACTTACCTGTGACTCTCGACGTAACCATCTTTACATCGTGCTAGCTCAGGTATCAGTTGGAATAATATTTCATAGTAGTTATGACCTTTGAACTCTTCAGCTGCTACTATAGCTTTACAACCAACCTGCAATTATTTTGCAAGTGCATGTTGACATTATTCGTCGTTCTTCAAGTACAAAAAATAAGCAGATTCATGCTGTTATATTTACAATTTACATTACAGATCAACAAAAAATAATAAAATCTTATCAACCCCATGTTGCCCAGATCATTTAAATATTTTTCTGCCTATGTTGAGATTAAGTTTATTCAACTTTAACAACAAAATTTGACAATAACAAACTTTTCTTCTCATTAAATAAATTACCAGTTCTTTGGTTAAAAAATTGACTGCTACCTGCACCAAGTTGGCCACAGAAGCCCCAATACTTCTGATACAAGGTAAAAGAGAGGATTTCAGATTAGAGTGCACTTCATTTCGGTGAGAGTTATGACTGTTTTGTATGGTGTTCAGGGGGTGAACCCACCAGTACGCTACAGACATTTCAAGATGTCATTATTTAAAGTAATGATAACCTAGAGCTATAGTAATCTAATTAGCAATATGGGAGTGCAATATTGCAGCCACTGCCCCCTCTAGACACTTGATTCCACACATGGGAATAAGATCTAAAAGTTTTCAAATTGAAAGTATTGAGTGTAATATGTATTTAGTCCTTTATGTAATGCATGTATGATTCAGTGCAAACACAATAGTGTTCATACAAAATACATTTTGAATTAAATCATATAAACTAAACCTTACAGGGGCATAGCTGACCCTTGTGCCATGTGCAAGCAAATTTAATTATGCGAAGGGTCTGGCGATTTTGCATTTTGGGGGTTTTATAGAGTTTAATCTATACATAAATTAAATGACAAAAACGAACGTTTTTTTTTTTACCTTTTTATGTATAGCATTATGCTTAACAAATGGATCTCATATAAAAAAGGATTTTTTGTCTAATTTAAAGATACTATACACCAGTAATATTTAAGGTCACGATTTTTTTTGCATTTCTTATAATGTTTTTTGTTTGACAATCTGATGTGCAAGCAAATGATTTTTTGCTTGTATGGGAGCTATGCACCTGCCTTATAATTTATTTTGAAAAAAAATTATATTTGGTACAGCCAAATTTGTTTGGTCAGTTTGATAATTTGTTTGGTTAGTCTAATAGATGTTTTTTAATGTTGTTTAACACTAGTTTCAGCAATTTTTCAGCTCCATTGTGGTGTCCATTTTTAATTGGGGGAGAAAAAAGGAATATATGGATAAAACTCCAGACCTTCTGTACAAAAACTGGCAATCCTTGTCAACTTAGATTTAAAATTAAGCACACCCTGCCCAGAGTGAGATTCAAACCCACAACATTAGTGTTGACAGGAACTAGTCAATACTAGATTAACTACATAAACCACTCAGCAACAGACACCCGCTTGGTCAGTCTGAAGACAACAACCAACAATTGTTTAATAATTAGCCTTTAAACGTAGTCCTTAAAGTACATATATTATAAATGAAAAAAAAAACCCACAATAAACATTTGTAAAATGAATTTCATGATCGGAAGAGGAATAAGCAAAGTTTTATATTAACTAATTCAATTTCTAGCCAAGTGGTGCCTTTGGCAATACATGACATTGCAAAATCATGTATTTTCAATGTGCGTAAAATATTTATTAATAGAATGTTCGTTCTACTGGTCAACACAATTCTACCTTTTCTAGGACATATTCTAACTCCTGAGCTCTGTATAATGGATTTATATTCACCTACAAAGAAATAGTAAAGAAATTTATTGTTATGTATACTAAACAGCTCTCTGACTTAAAATTCCATAATTTACCTATCTCGATTGGAGGAATCCGATAATTAACTGGTACCAATGCAAGATCTTATATTTATTAGTTCACTTTATATTTTTCCATGCCACAAGTAAATATCCATTGATACAATGTACGTTACTTCATATTTACTAGTAAAGGCTGTCACTAATTACCAACATTAACTATCTACAACATTGTATTATCAATGGTGTTGTGATAATAGTAATGTTCGTTGTGAAAAATAAAAGGAACCTGTTTAAAAATAATTTTAATATGTAGTATTATCAGTTTGTTTGTTTGTTTATTAACAGATTTATGTCAT
Source organism: Limnoperna fortunei (assembly GCA_944474755.1). Taxonomy (NCBI): domain Eukaryota; kingdom Metazoa; phylum Mollusca; class Bivalvia; order Mytilida; family Modiolidae; genus Limnoperna; species Limnoperna fortunei. The sequence continues at coordinate 58,176,462 of OX104115.1, forward strand.
TCTCAGAAGCATGACATCCAGTTACTTTTTAGTCTGTCAGATATTTACCAAAATAAGTCCAGCCCTTGCTGCTGCATATTGAGTAAGTAACCATTCTATAGAGTTTGGACCCCAAATTCCAACCCTATCTCCTTTCTTTAGACCCAGTTCTAGAAAACCTGCTGCTAACTGGTCAGCCTGAAAAATAAACAGTGTGTATGCCTCTATAAATATTTTTTAAAGCCAAGACTAAAAAAACTAAAAATAAATGTTAGTTTAAATTCATTAAAAAATGCATCTCACTACCTCTTTTTCATCCCAAAATCTTTCTGTTCCGGTTTAATGCCACTTTCTATAATTTTTTTAGCTACATCATGGTTCTAGTTTAAATTAGGTGAGAAAGCGATAATACCCGGTGAAAACAGGAAACTGTCAATTTTTATCAATTAGGGTTAGGGTCAAGCATGCCCTGCCCACAGTAACACTCAAACACCCAACTTCATTCTTGACAGTCATGTGATCTACATGTATGGTGGATGACCAACTACATTAACCACTCAACCACCTAACTATGTCCATTAGACCAGCACCTTATACTAGTATGTGTATCTGATTCATGCCACTGTATTGATCCATATATGGCAAGAAAACAGTCCAGACAATTTTTGGGGGGCTTGTTTTGTAACCAGTTACAAAACAGTTACAAAAAAAATACTGTTACATAAAAGTTACGTAACTGCTCATTAAGGAAAACAGTTACAAATCGGTTACATAATTCTGAAAACAGGTACAAAAATCATTAGTGACTTCGTTTTATAAAATGGTTACAAATTGGTTACATCACAGTTACATATATTTTTATGCCTTCATTTTTTAAAATAGTTACAAATTGGTTACATCACAGTTACATATATTTTTATGCCATCATTTTTTAAAATGGTTACAAATTGCTTACATCACAGTTGCATATATTTTTATGCCTTCATTTTTTAAAATGGTTACAAATTAGTTACATCACAGTTACATATATTTTTATGCTTTCATTTTTAAAATGGTTACAAATTGGTTACATCTGTATTTTTCTTACTTTATTTTATAAAAGGGTTACAAATTGGTTACATCTATATTTTTCTGTCTTCATTTTATAAAAGGGTTACAAATTGGTTACATCTATATTTTTCTGTCTTCATTTTATTAAAGGTTACAAATCAGTTACAGATATTTTTATGCCTTCATTTTATAAAAGGGTTATTTAGAATAATGACTAGTCATGAATTAAATTAATACAGTCTATAAATTTATCAAATATGTAAGAAACAAATGTTCAGTAGTAAATAAATTTATCAAAGACTTACAATGACTATTATAGTAGTCAATGAAAATTAATATGGTTAAAAAAATTAATTAACTTAAAAAAAATGTTAGAAAACAAGTGCTGTTAGCACACCTGTTGTTAACAAGTAATAAAACTACTCATATCTGTTAAATGTCAACTGTATTTATCAAAAATAAACTGTTTTCTTTGATCTGTAGGGTCATAAATATAAAAGTGTGATTGCTTCATAATAAATTATGTAATAAGTGATGCAGGTAGCACACCTGATGTGAATAGGTCATAAATGTTATAGTGGCTGACACCTTAATATAGCAATCTCGGTGTGACTTTTTACCCAAACTATACCCTAACACACATTAAAATAACATTTTTTGCATTTCTATTATGTTTAAAGGTTTTATATACTATATTGTTGATGGAAAATGTTAAAAATTGAAGTTAACATGACGACTTCCGCTGTTAAAGTTTATTTTTAGAAGCCCCTTATGATCATATGATGCATATATAATAATAATAATTATTATTATTATTAGTTTACAATAAATGGTTATAACCAAAATAACAGACAAAAAAATAGATGCGCAATACTTGTTAACAATAATAAATTCACATATAATAAATTGAAACTTATTGTTTCATGTTTCTAGAGTGCCGGTGACGCTTGGAACAACTTGACATTTACTAATATATTCAATTAAAGATTTAAGTAAAATTAGAGAGGGGGGTAAGATCGACAGTTATCGTGTCTTTCCGTGGAACATATTGACTAACTTTGTAACCATTCTATACAGGATTTGTAACTGGTTACAAAACAAGCACCCCAAAAATTGTCTGGACTGTTTTCTTGCCATATCTATATTGATCATACCAATTTTACAGTCATTTTATAAGATTTAACATATTAATTTTAATTAGATGACATTTTTAGAGACCTATGATAAAGATAAGTAAATTAACTCAGTTTTTGTGGAGACTATTTCCTTTAGTTTTCTTCAATGACAACAAACCTAATGCATAGTGAGCATTTTTCCATTAAAACAACATGTCAGATTCCCTGGAAAAGGCACTGTCAGGTAAAGGTAACCACCCATGGACACATTTCGTAATTTTCTGTATTCCAGTGGAAGGAAAAGAAATTTTATACTATCCATACATAGAACTAATTATATAGAACAGTCCTTCAGTTTAGGATTCGACATTAACTTTATTTACTGCCAGACCAGCAGGTTTGGTACATTTTGAATTGACTAGACCTGACCTAATTTTAAGCTGTGAAGAGACAATTACAAAAAGGGGGAGCTTGTGAAAGATTTAATTTCATTTAGATTGTCACCAAACATATAATTGTTTACATACAAATGAAAAACAAGGTAATGCACTAATGCTGAACAAATCAAAATAAAATACTTTGCCCACAAACTTAAACAAAGTGGGTTGTATATTTTGAAAGAAATATATTGGGAGATATAAACATTTATTTGTCAGCAATATTAAGTTTTACTGATTGTATTAAATCTGTAACAAATGCCTTGAAAAGCTCAGACTTTTTTCCTCTGAAGTTCACATACAGACATATACACTCGGTGGTGCCTAATGTCCAACCCTGCCGTCATTACATATACCATGTACCTCTTCTAGAAGTTGCTTGAATGTTTTCCTGATATTCCCTGTACAGAAAACTGCAGCTTCTTTATTAGGTCTTAACTCCACCCAGTCTTGTAAAGCCTGACCTATAGTACAACCTAATAGTGGAGCATCACTTGAACCATGGGCATAACTCCATCTTTGTTTCTTTGCAACAGGTGCCCTACCATATGATCTAAAAGGTCAACATAAACATGGTTACAGCAAAGTCAAATACTATTCAGATCTGCATCTGGTCAAATCAGCACCCCACCAGTTGGTATAGTCAATTCTGCACCTGTATTTTTATGTGAATTTATTATTAAATATCAACTGAAAGAAAAAAAAAAACAATTTTAAGATAACATTGGTCGATTCTCATAAAAAAATCAAGCAAACATTCGGACAAATATATTTTATGCTACAAGCAGTATAAAATCATCTCCTTCTCTATCCATCCATTTTTCTCTTATCTCTCAAATTAAACAGCTTATTTGTTTTGGCCTTTAATCATGTTAATATTAATTACTTTAAAAATTAGTTAAGATAAATGGTGTGTTCCCAAAACGTCTACTTGCAAAATACACATCTATTAAGAAATGGGGATTTATAGGAGGTCTGTTTAAGGTTTCTTTTATTGTAATTTGACCTGTAAAATAGTTTCATATTTTGCATGTAGATGTTTTGCGAATTAACTATTATGAATGACACACATAGCACTTAGAAGTCATTTAAGTCAGGATAAAGCTACAAGTTATAAAAAAAAATGTACAACTATAGCACTTATAAAAGTACATATTTCACAATATATTAAAAGATAAAAAATATGCATATACAGCAGTAATAAAAGTTTTTTTGTTAATGAAGGGCTAGAGTTTTTGCAATTTTTCTCGGCGAATGTTGAGGGTAATTCACTATATACATGTAGCTGAAAGATTGTTGTCAGAGATCCGGAAGTTTTCCCCTAAGAAATTACCAATTTCCATGGTAGTGAATATTAGTTGTTGATGTGCGATGGTTCCTCCAAAATATGCCTCATGTGCAAAAGAAAATATATGTGAAGATACATTCTCCTGCCTAAAAGTTCTTTATTATAAGATGACATGCAACAAAAAAATGGGGAACAGCGATATTTGACCAATTAAGAACAATTTAGAAGGAGTATACATAAATGATTGTAGGTTTACTAGTATATGCATTCTATTGATAGGAAAGATGTGAAATTTTAATTCACTTAAAGTATTGGTGATAAATTTGCATAATTTGTCCTAAGCATCCTTAATTGTCAGTAAAAGTCCAGTGACTTAAATTAACTTGATTTTTCTTAAATTGAAAATTATCAGCTTATCATATTGATTTAAAACAAAAAATGTTCCAAGCTGGCAATTTATTAAGTAACAATAAATTCTTTCTATGTCAATTAAAATTATTTAATTAATTTACATAATTTTGTTAAACACAGATAATTCTTGATAAAATTCTTCTTTACATCTTGCAATTGTTGAGTGTTCTTAATTGTTAAATAATTGGGAATCAGTCGACTGGGAATCAGCAAAGTGGACGCAGCAATCAGAGAATCGGCAAACTGGAATGCACCCATAGAAAGATCTAATTGGCACAAGTTTGGAGTAAAATTGAAATTATATGATAAAGTGTGGTGGACCACACTTTTTAAAGTTATTATTATAGAATGAAATAATTTTTTTTTGTTCTCATCATTTCAATTGAAGCTTTATTTAAAATTGGTTTTCCCTTCATTTATTTATGTTCTATCACATTTGTGCTTGCGTACTGTACAATTTTGACCGCACATGTTCTTCATGAAAGATGCACGTTTAAAGTTGTCTTATTTTCTTTGCAATATGACATAAAAACAATCTATCATATTAAATCTCTGTTGCTTTAAAATGTTGTTACAACAGTATGTTTTAGAAAATCAATGAAACAGATCTGTCTCATAATCAGATTGGCACCTGTTGACAGTATCTATTTTATTTGTTATTATTTAATCACCAGTCTTTGGTCAGCGACAGGAATTAGCCTTAGGGTTGATTTTGTAATCCTAGTCGAAATTAAAGGTATTAAAACTTACAAATGATTTATTGACCATGTAAAATATTACATTTTACACGTCCGATTTGATCTTAGTGGGTCATTTTAGTGTACATTTCAGTCATGTCCAGCAAATATGACCGTTTACGGACCCTTGATTGTTGTTAACCTTAGTGAAGTAGCATATTCCATCAGGTCAATGTTATCATTCTGATATCGTTCTTTAAGGGGATGCAGGACACCATCCGCCATTTTTTGTGAAAATTTAGAAATAAAATAAAACATCATGGTAAATTTAATATTCATTTCTTTCATAATTAACTCTTATAATTTCCATACAAATAATTATGAAAGTCTCATACCTATATCAGAAAATCAATTTATTAATGGTTAAATTAATTTTTTTGGCATAAATGAGTTGGGTATTGGCAAAAAGAATGAAAATGAATTTTTTAACAAGGGAGGTAATTTTGACTAATTAATACCATTTTTTAGCACTTTTCTTTCTGTAACTAAAATGTATACTATATGCTTGACATTATATAAAAAATTCAGAAAATTTCATTGCACAGAATTTTTGTTATCTTATTTTTTGTGCTATTTTATACTCTTCAGTCTTCTCTGTATAATCTATTAGAAAATTTAAAATTTACATGCTCAACCCATCGAAAAATAAGCTCTTAAAAACCCTTATGTTTTGTTTTTAATTATGATAACTTGTATAAAAAACTTACTATATGGCAAATTTAAAGAAGATTCAGTGACAAATTATTTTCTGTGAAAGTGTCCTGCATTCCCTTAAGATGTCTTCCGATGGTCAGGTACCTCTTGGCTTTCGATCAAGGGGTTTCACCGGCAGCAAGTTGAAGTCAATGTATTGTGTTAGAGTTCTGTATGTCTTTGAAAAAATGTATTGCTGTGAAAATGTTTGGTTGCTTTGTGTGAAGTTGAAGTGCAACATTATGATATGCTGTCGCCATTCTTTGAACATCATTTTTACTAAAACAATCACTTACAGTAACTTAAATTAGTGTTAATTTGTCATTTATATATTTTATGCATAATTTTACAGTTAAGGGTATCAATTGTTTAAATATTTCATTACATTCTATGTTGAACATAATTTTTTACTAAATCTTAATTTAAAGAGATTTTACAAATTGTTTCTAATCAACTGAAATAGCATTCATAATTCATTTGTTACTTATACAATATGAATTTTTATAGGTAACTTACAGGTAAGGTAAAAAATTTATACCCTATAACGGACACCTTAATCCTCATTCCTTAACTAAATGTTTATTTTGTGAGTACTAGTAGATGTTTTGGGAATAAAGCGGATAAAGATACAGTATAAATCCCTTTGAGAGTCATAAATAAAAGCAACAAAGGATATAATTATACAAATATAATGTTAAATTTGTTATACTGATTTCAAAGGAATTTAAATGTCTAATCATCACTCTTTATTATAACAGTAATATATGCGATCATCAAGCATAATTATAGTTGTGAACTTTAAAGATTCATCAATCAACACAAATAATCAGTAATTTATTTTTTAATTTACTATTTAAGGTATCATTATTAAACTATGCCTTTTAACCAATTCATTTTAAGAAACAAATACTTTTATAAGTTGCTATGTTTGCCAAGTTGATGCCGACTATACCAGGTGCTGATTTGATTTTTTCTGTAGATGCTGATTTGACTTGCACCCGCTGTGCATATATATACTGTGTATTTTTTAAACTACTCATTCGTAAAGTTTTTAATTTTTAGTGCAGCAAAATGTATGATTAAAAAATTCTGCATGAACTGGAATAATATATACAACTTGTCAGTGAATCATGAATTGAACCATTCTTCCCGTTAGTAGTCATATGCATACAACTATGATCAGCTGATACTGATAGACCGCAATATGTCCATGACATCATTACTACACGTTTGAAATTTCTATTCGAGGTTTGCTAATAATTCACCACCAATTAATATAGACATAAAAATCGACCTGTAATGTTTGATAGCGTTTTTCCAAGCTGTCAATCCAAACAGTTTCCTTGTCTGCATTCTTTTTAAGGGGTCATTATCCTATTCATGTAATGAATTTCCGGTGCATGTCAAAAGATGGCAGGATGAAAAAATAGTCCCAATTTTCTCTTTTGTTTCTGCTTTTGCTTATAACTGCTATTGCTTAAGAGTTGGATATTTTGAAAGGTATGGCATTACTGTAGAACAAGAATATATTTTTTTCCAGTCAATGTCTTTACAGTGGAAGCACTTCCTAAAGTGTGTAATGTGGTACAATGTGACCACAACACTGAAATGAAAGTAGAAAAACCATTCTTAAACTTTAAGGTAATTTTCCAAAAAAAAATCCGTGGACAGGTATACTTTTCTCTCCATTTTTATGTAATTTAGCATTATAGGTGTAATGCCCCATATATGAAATTTTAAGTGAAAGAAAGATTTTTTTAATAAAAAATGTTGATGTCTCGCCCGTCCGGTTACTTTTGCTCAGGCTATCCAAAAGGATAATGACCTCTGTAAGAGCAAAATTTACAAATTGGTCAAATACACAAATCCCACTTGTCAGGCACTTTTTATGAAAGGGTACCAGAACTCATTATAGGAAAACATCTTTTCTGCAAAATATATCTTCAGGTTTTATAGTTATAGTCTGTTTCATTATCTGAAGTAAAATTTGACTTTTTGGCCTATGGTATCATAAAAAGTGATTATTTTTGCAAAAAGCACACTGTTTACAATTCTATAGAGTAGAGTAAGGTAGAACCTAAGGTGACATGAAATAAAAATGTATTATTGGTATTATATAATACCTTTCAGACCAAAAATTGATTAAATAAAGGTAAACCATGATCCTATTTCATGTACCAGCACTTATTGCTAGACAGAAACATGTATCATACCTTGAAAATTGTAACTAAAGATTAAATGTATTCATTTTGTTTCTTAAAAGAAGGTTATACAGCAGTATTTTAATCAATATGTAGTGTTTATTCATTCCTCTGGCCTCTAGGTAATTATTTGGCATGGGTAGGCATCATTTGCAATGTGTCGTTTTAATGTAAAGTCTGTGAATCTAGTATGCTTTTGGGTACTTTGAACCAATCAGTCTAGTCAGTTGCTATGTTTTCTACTTTTTCAGTGACTTGGCATGCAAAAAGGACTGAAAAGATGCCAATGAGTCTTTTTGTATAACAATTAAATGTCAGTTTTCTTAAAACTAGTCAAAACTCTACTTTGTGCATAGTTTTATTAAAGTTTAAGCTACAGAAAAGAGACCTCTGCTTCTCAACCTGAATTCCATTGTGGTGTATTTCTACTTAATAAGTTCATTTATACACTCATTACAGCTAAGAAAAGCTTTTTTAGTTAGTTTTTTTCTTTTGTGAGGAAAAATGTTAATTTTTATATCATACCGTCATAGCAACAGAATCGACTGTTTTCAACCCCCCCTATATTCAAATGAGCTCTCACTTGATAAAAAGTTGCTTTTATCAGATGTGTTTCTGCTTATTTGGTAACTATTACACCAGTACTGTCATAAAAAGGTGATATTTTGACTGTTGTGCCAAAATTGTTGAACAGAAGAAAAAAATTATACCCTTACTGTCCTTATCAGTTAAAAATTGCTAAAACAAGGATTCACCACATCTTTGGAAACTGTCATAATTTTTATTTGAGTAGCAATATATTCAAACTGCATGCTTATTTTATTTACAGAATCATTAAATAACATAAAAAAAAATTTTGGTGGAAATCCGGAACTGTTGGCTTTGCTTAAAGGGGTCATTATCCTATTCATGTAATGAATTTCCGGTGCATGTCAAAAGATGGCAGGATGAAAAAATAGTCCCAATTTTCTCTTTTGTTTCTGCTTTTGCTTATAACTGCTATTGCTTAAGAGTTGGATATTTTGAAAGGTATGGCATTACTGTAGAACAAGAATATATTTTTTTCCAGTCAATGTCTTTACAGTGGAAGCACTTCCTAAAGTGTGTAATGTGGTACAATGTGACCACAACACTGAAATGAAAGTAGAAAAACCATTCTTAAACTTTAAGGTAATTTTCCAAAAAAAAATCCGTGGACAGGTATACTTTTCTCTCCATTTTTATGTAATTTAGCATTATAGGTGTAATGCCCCATATATGAAATTTTAAGTGAAAGAAAGATTTTTTTAATAAAAAATGTTGATGTCTCGCCCGTCCGGTTACTTTTGCTCAGGCTATCCAAAAGGATAATGACCTCTTAATTTGCTGTCAACCAAGTTACTATTTCGAGTTATCTTCTCTTCCTTCAGACCGCGTATCGGACTGGATACAAATCATTTCCGGAGCATCACGACTGAATCAGAACCAAACTAATGTTTTATGAAGAAGGGGACAAGATCTTTTATGTTAGTGTGTTTGGGCATTTTTACAGTCTGTTAACTGTTTTTTTTTAATAATCTAACTGCTAACCGCTTTTTAACCATTATCGGTTTTCTTAAACATTGACATTGACATTGTTGTACACGAACCCCGTTTGCTTTTAAAAGTCAGAACACTGTTAACGGTTTTACAGATGTTTCTCTGTCATTCTCTCTAAATTTCTAAATTCTCTTGATATCTGTTTTTTATTTTCAGTTTTTGAATTCACTGTTTTCTGTTTTCTCACGTAAATGGTGGTGGTGGTTTGGGGGGGGGGGGTGCAAGTTCTTTTCTGTTAACACGTTTTGGGCATTTTTACACGTCTGTTAACTGGTTTTTTTTTAAATAGAGCGACTGCTGTTTTTCAATCATTAGCTGTTATCTGTTTTCTTAAAAATTGACAATGTTGTTAACTGTTATAATTAAAATAAAAACCCCGTTTGCTGTTAATTGTCAGAACACCGTTAACTGTTTTACAAATTATTTCTCTTTTGTCTGTTAATTTATTTTAATTACCACTTTTTAAAAATTTAATAGAGTCTTTATATGAAGGGTATGCACTTTCGCACTGTACTACCCTTTTTTACTATCTATTTTGGCAAAAAATGTTAACTTAACTTGTTAATGGACCTCCTCGTAAACTGCTGTTAGCTGTTATAATTTATTTAAATTTACCATTATCTGTTTTGCGTTTGTAACGAATAAACATATCAGCGAAATTGTGGCAGAATTTCTCTTAGATTGTGATTAGCATTATTGAGATTTTCTTTCCTTTGTATTATATCATCAACAAGTTCATTAAGAAAACTATAAATACTTTTGCATTATCCCTTGTCCTGACTTCAAAGAAAATAATGACATGCAAACTGAAATTTACTCTAGAAATATTTCAAATATTGAAACAACACACCGATCAACCGACATGTAACATTTTGGTGAAAAGTAGTATGAGACGACAAAAAAGATCTAAACAAGTTCGAAACGATGAAGGCGCAGGTACGTTTTTCCATTTTTTTTTGTTTTTAATTTAATACACGTTAAGAAAACATATTAAAAGACGATTAAGCATCTTATTTTTATTTTCGTCCATCTAATCTAATGAAATAGCCGGGTAAATACAGATGTCGAACATTTAAATGACAAAATCACCTTTTATGATATATATTTTTTTAAATCTACCTTTTCAGTATATAGAATAGTCTTTTAGCTGTTGTTTAGTGCCAAAAGTGTACCTTTAACCTATTGCATTAACAATATTAATTTGATTTTAATTGCAGTCAGAGAAAGTATGATACGATATAAACCAGCTCAATGATACGATTAAAACAAGAAATATGAGTTTGTTTAAAAAAAAACTATTAAATACTGCTAATCGATTTTATAAGGAATGTTTAAATAATATATATAAATATTGATTTTCTAAGTTTATATAAAGCATGAAGAGTAAGATATTCAAATTAATTTTGATTGTTGTGCCTAAAACATGCAATGTATAAATTGCGATACACAATAACAGTCGAATAAAAGCTTTCAAACTATGCTTAGTGTTTGTTTACATTTGAATGTATGCCCTCTTATTTTATTATGTATTTCGAAGTTGGAAGACATATTGTTTTGTCTGACATTTTACTTCTTTTTTTTTTCGTCTTCTCTACAGTTGAAATTGTGAGATAAATTTCTCTGAAAGTCGCATCCCAATACACTTATATGATATATTAAATATGCACATCTAGTGGTGCATTCCACTATTCAGGAGGTTCATAGTGGGTTTTGTGAAAGAGATTAAAGATGGTCGCCATATTGTTGTGAGTCTGTCTGACTGTTTGTCTGTCCACAACAAATCATGTCCGGGCTATAACTTTTTATCGTCAGGTAGGCTTGTGATATTTTGGCATGTGGATAGATTATAAATACCTGATGCATCGTATCGCATGCCATGGATGTTGGCCTTTAACTTTGAACCCAAAAGCTAGGTCACATCATTGCTTTTTGAGTGACTACTTCGTATCTTCGAAATAATTGTGTTGTCTTTTGAGATAGGTCTTTGATTGTTTTTGCTTGTTTGAATGGTGTTTATTGCTACTTTCAGCATTTTTTCAGCTGGATGCATGGCGTCCAATTTTTATTGGTAGAGGAAGCCAGAGTAATCGGAGGGGAAACTCCGATATTCGGTGAGATAGGATTCCTAAACCGGTCACTGCTGCTGATTACTTACCTACTATAACAAAGGTTTGTTGTACCTAGGTTGATGTTATATCTCCAGAAGTTCTATGGTCGTAACCATGACAATTTATCGCTGTTGGAAATCAATCTCAAAAACCGATCGGACATTTTTGCTGTCATAGGTAATCTTTTATATTTCAGGATTTGAGTTTTTCCTTGACATGACAATGAGTTAATCAGCAGGTGTCTAATTAGAGGCAGGCACTGAAAGTGAGTAACCCGAACTAAAAAAAAACACGTGTGCAATCAGGTGCGGTTTTTGTGTTTTTGGTTTCAATATCAGGATTTGTAATTGTCCTTTGACTTTCGGCTTATGTTGTTCGGTCGGTTTCCTTGCTATTTTTCGTACCATGGTTTGTGACCTTTGACCTTAAGTCCGATCACATTTTCGCATACTAAATGACAAATGAGTATCCGGGATTTAAACTTTTTGTCTTTTGAGGTGGGCGTTTGATATTTGGGCATGTAGATAGACAATTGGAATTTAACATGTTTGATATTTGTGTTGGTTACATTTGACCTCAAACTTCAACCGCGACAGATTCCCTTTATCATTACATATTCCTGTCTGGGCTTAAAGTTGGTTTTCTTTTTTGAGGTCAAACCACAGTCTATTTACAGCGCGTCCTAGAAAGATGATCTTCCTGATATTTAATGTCTGTAAGCAATAAGCGGGTATTATATATTACTTTTCAGATCAATCACGGAAAGAGATTACGGAAGACGGGAAACGTTTGACGTTTTTAGGTATGCGCGACAAAAAGGAAGTAGTGGTCCAAAGGTCTTCAAATAGTTTACATCGTACAATCCTTTAATATTAATCACCTTATGAAATATCCAACCTTTCCGACTAACGAACGCCGAGACATGCTTGACTGAATTTTGTATACGTATATGGATGGCAAACAGGAATTAGAGAGCAGGCGGTGAGAATTGCCTTTTAGTAAAAATATCCATACCAAACATCAAACCATTACAATTTACAAAAGACGAGAAATGTACGACTTAAATCATTGTAACGCACATCGGCTTACAGAAAATAGGAGTCCGAGATTTCTGAAAACAGACTATAACGTACTAGTACCAGTCATTTGGACAAATTACCATATCAATCATCACAAGATTCTGATTATGAAAAGAGCAAAAGAATGACGAAATTATTTGGACGTTCGAATCTTAATCTGAATGCTACCTTCGACTATTGGGCAGGACATAAAAATAGAAAAAAAATATTCTAAGACATCGGTAACAGTTGGTTTTTTTGTTTTGTTTTGTTTGATTAATTGTTTATTATTATTATTAAGGTCTTTCCTTCTTGTATTTCTAATGATTATTATAATTTTTTTGTCGCAGATGTTTGAAAATGGTTTTTAGTTTATAACTTTTTAAACGTTACAGATGATGAATGAAACATATGGTTCATTGGAAAGATAATTATAAGATCTACAAGTTGATCCCAAGAAGTACATGATTCTGTTGAGTGGTTTCAAAACGGCGGCAAAAAACATATCGATAAACTGCGTTATTTGTCAATAACTTTTAAACCGTTACAGATTATATAGTAAACATATAAGTTTTTTGTGACCGACACTAACACAATGCAGGGAAAGACCTCACATTTGTTCTTTGAACAAATTACTTTTTAATTTATTTATATATTTCTTAGACATCGGGTTCTCATATACAACTATTAGCGACATCACGTGACTTCTGTGACGTATTTTTGTCAGCAATATTGGATATTTCACTCAATAGAAAATCAATGGGACGATTTAAAAAAAACGCCGATATCTTGTTAAATAAATAAAATATATATGTTTTGCACATTGTTCCCAGTTCTACAGTCTCTTATCTTTCGAATGATATGAATTTTATCAGTTTAAATTACTTGCAAAATACTTCCCATTTTGTTTGGAAAAAAGCCTTATTTTCTGCCTTCTGGTTACATTGTTTCAATGGGAAATTGTCAAATATGCTCCACTTCTGACGTAAATTGCATAAATACAGTTCGTATAAACATAGTTTTGCACATATATATAAATAGTAGACATATTGATGTATTTAATTTTCACATTTTTAACAGTTTAATTTTTGATTTTCATACTTCCCATTTCATTTGAAATTAGCTCATTTTACTATTTTTAACATGGCGGAGTTCAGACCACGTGGTTCAGACACAGGACAGGGATGTGTGATATTTTTATGGTTTAATTATATCTCAAAAATTTGTAACATGTTTAATTTAGATGTAAATATTTTAATAATTAAATTTAAAAAAACTTTAAAAGTATTTGACAAACAAAATACTGTCTTTAGAAAAAACAAACTGCAATTGCATTGTCTTGAATTGAATAATACAATACAATACAATACAAAAGCTTTATTTTAATTCGGCACATACAAAACAGTACAACACAAGCTCTGATGAGCTTTTTACCGAATACAGACAAACATAACATACATGCATGCATACAAATTAAAATGACGTGACAGTACAATAAAATAAATAACATCAAAAGCACTAGCACATGCATAAGGCAACATACAGTTAAAAAAAAGTAAGAACAAAAGCACTAGCCTAAGCAACAGCAGCATACAGTTGAAGCATAGCATAACAGCACCTAAAACTGAAGACAACTAAAAATAACTAAGCAGTTTTAAAAACTGAAGACAACTTAAATAACTAAGCAATTTTCAAAAACTGAAGACAACTAAAAATAACTAAGCAGTTTTAAAAACTGAGGACAACTAAGAATAACTAAGCAGTTTAAAGCTAAGACTGAAGACAACTAAAAATAACTAAGCAGTTTAAAGCAGAAGATAAAAAAACAATTACGTGCAAGCAGAACAGTGACATTCAGATCCATTCTAGGACTGAATGAGGCTTTTAAACTGATAAAAACTGCCCTCAGTCCTGAAATGGTCTGGAAGGCTGTTCCACATTACAGCTGCAGCAAATTTAAAACTTTTCTTACCATAAGTTGATGTTTTTACTCGTGGTACATCCACAATATTGTTATATCTGAAAGAATATTTAGATTCTTTAACATTTAAGAGATTTTGTAGACAAACAGGTGCAATTTTGTTTACAATTTTATATGTTTCTAAAGCCATAGTTCGCTGGCGTCTTATATGTAAGGAAGGCATCAAGGCTTTTTCTAATAACATTTCGTATGTGCTGGAGTAGTCATCATATACAAAACGGAGTGCTCGTTCCTGCACTTTTTCATTTTTTTTTTAGAATTTTTCTCTGTGCAGAAGTGCCAAGCCAAAGGGCAAAAGTTAAAATTACTGAGGATAAAAGTATGAAATATAGTTAGTTTACCAAACAATGTCCCAAAACGCTTGTGGTAATGAAAATGTGGTAATGAACTTTGTGAAAAACATTTATAAAGTATTTATGTAAAAGATAATTACAAAAATATCCCCATTTTGGGTGCATTTTTTTTGCAGTCATAAAGGTAGTCAAAATTCAAGTTTTAAGGAATAAGCTGTTCAATAAACATCCTGTACAGAGAATACAAGTTTATGGCTGCGGCAGTACAAACTTTATCAGGAGGACACAGCATGGGTTAAATTTCAATACATTAAAGGTGTTCTAAATAACACATCTGTCACAAAGGTTTATTATGTAACCATAATTCATTAATAATTTTATTAAATAATGAACTATAGTAGTAGTTTTTGAGTATAAAAAAAATAACGAGGCCACGGGGATAACAACAATAAACGAGGAACTCCATAAATGATAAAAAATAAAAGTATATATAAAAAATAGAAAAATTGCCAAATATTAATAATATGTTTAAAACACATAAAATAATTTTATTAATAATAACAGCAATTTGATATATTATAAAATTTTGGTGTTAATGATACACAACAGTCGTTCATTAATAAACAGAGTTATCGAACCTAATTATGACAGTAATAGTTGCATATGTGAAACATGAATTTTAAAGGATTTTTAATAAAACGATGTATATTTGTGTTAGTGGTCTCTCACTAGATCCGTCAGTCTTTGTTATGTAACTTCATGCACCTAGATGTGTAATACGCGATGAAAATTATCTTGTACTTAAGACCAATCTCGCGGTCTGTTCGAAATAATATTGTCATTTAGTGACTACACCTTACACGTTTTCCTTTTCAGTTTTTATGTAAAAGGTAACTGTGGAATTCTCAAAATACATGCAACCGATAATGTTTCAAATAATTAGACATAGAAAATCCCAGTGTTACAATTTAACATGACGTATTCATGCTTGAGATAACTTCTCATTTGTACTCTAACTCAATATTTACATTTTTGCACTATATCTTTATTATAAAGTGTTATTTGCCCAAGTGTGCTAAAATTCATACCTTATACTTATAAGTTTACATAAATATATTGGTCTTCGTAGTAGACGTTATGTTCATATTGTTTCGTTCTAAGACTTATAGTATTTAATGTCGGCATAGTATGAAATATTTGTAAAATTTCATTGCTAGTTATGTTGTAATAGCAGACAGAGGAGGTCATGTCATTGGACGGTTGTCAGGTTATAATAAAACCGCGGATCAAAGCGGCTGATGTGTACAGAAAATGCCACGCTTAAGATAATTTTTGTTTCCCGCTTAAAATAATCGAATCTAGACAGTTAACGTTCTAACAAATATTTCTAAAGCTTCACACGTGAATGTGTCGTAAAAAATATTACAATTTCCAAATAATTAATTCAGAGTATTTTAAAACAGTGTGTTCACAAAGTAACATGCTGAGTAAGTAGCCACACGTCATCAAAACATGGATGTACTTTAGAACTTAGTCTATTGTACAATGTAGATAACAATTACTCAAATCCAGCTGTCATAATTGTACTTAACTTGATTGGTGAAACTATGGAACCGGGAATAGGTTAAAATTACTTCCCAGTTTTGTGAGAAAATAAACTAAACTTGTTACGTAACATTTCTTACATAATGATATGAGTGGCATGTTTACACCAGATAAAAATAGTGTCGACTTTAAAGCACTTATATTTGCTGAATATTGTATATAGAAAGGTTTGCACTATAGATCGGACGGTACGGTGAAATTTATCTCTGCATTATTTACTGCATTGTTTAGTTCGAACATTTTTACTTTAAAATTGTATACTTTGTGCAAATATGGACATAAGTAATATTTAAGAACTTGTATTACATAACGAATATCAATTTGTTACCAAAGTTTACTATTATAGGGATAGTTTAAAGAATATGTTTTAAACGAGACTAGATTTTTTGGAATGTAGTACTTGATCATCTTTCCCACTGTCTTAACGTACATAATGTCATAAAAGATATGAAGGAAAATAGAATTCACTACGCCAGACGCGCGTTTCGTCTAATTAACCCCCAAAATATTTAAAATCCAAATGAGTATGAAGTTGAGAGCTTTTAGCATTAAAATTCCAAAATGTTATACCAAATCTTCACCTTGAAAATAGAAAAAATTAGACTTCAAACAATTTTCGAAATTTCATGGCAGTCATTTTAGACAATAACTACATCACTGAAAGAATCAGTAATATTAGTGTCAGCACCACAGTGTGAATACTGGGCTTGTGGAAGTCCACCAGCAGAGGCATCGACCCATGGTGGCAAATAAAATGTCATAACAGAAACAAAGGTTAATAGAATTCACTGCGCCAGATGCAAGTTTCGTCTAGTTAAGATTAATCAGTGGCGCTCAAACCCCCAAAATATTTAAAATCCAAATTATTACGAAGTTGTAGAGCTTTTATTATCAAAATTCTAAATATACACCTTTTAAAAATAGAAAAGTCTTAGAGTTCAAACAATATTGAAATTTCACGAAAATAAAACCCGCTCAATTCCTTTAAAGAAGACTCACATCATTGTCATTTATTTTAAAGTCTAGAGCATGCGTAGGCATAAGCATACGAGTTTTATTTAAAGTTTTGCTAATTATTTTTGATATTTATAGTTTTCTCTTATATTTAATCCCAACAGATAAAACATTACAAAATCGAAAAAAGTCATTAAGGGCAATATAACAATTTGTGTCCTTAGCCGGATTTTGACATCACGTTTTGAAATTTTGATAATATAATGTCCACAATATCTTTATTATTTTGATAGTCAATTTTTTTTGGGGGGGGGGGGGGTTGGGGGATTGAGCGCCACTGATTAGTCTTGGATAGACGAAACGCGCGCCTGGGGTAATGATTTAATAACCTTGCTATCTTTGACGACATTTTATTTTGTCTTTTGTTGAATTTTCCTGTAAAGGTCATTACTTGAGAATAATTTTATCAGTTAGTTTAATGCGTCTATCTATTATAGTTTTTACAATAAAAGTTAGAAATAGGAAAAAGCTAGAAACATAGTCATTAAGGGACAATAACACATATAAATGAAGGTAATAACACAGAGGTGTGGTGTTCGGTAAATAGTAGGTTAACAATTTCTGCAATTAGATATCGACTTAATAATCAGTTATGCTGTTTATAGTGTTTCGGAATAAGAGAAAAATACACATTCACATAGTTCGTGGTGGGTATGACCTAAGATAAAGAGTCGATGACAATGTCATATAATAAAAATATTTGAAGATCGTTTTAACTGATCATAAATTTGTCTGTTTACAGTTATCAAAATAATCTTGGTTTTCAGAACAATATAAAAATGCAAAAAACTAGGAAAGTAGTCATTAAAAAATCATAACTCCAATTAAAAATAAATAAATGCTGATAATGTTGTTCTAATTCAATGGTTTAATTTTATCAGTCATTTTTGTCGAATGTTATAATGGTTTCTAGGTATAAGACAATTATTTGCATAGTACCTCTATATTCTGTTTTAAGTTATTGTTTACATGCTTGCTTTGTGCCGACAAACATCAAGTTTTTCATTACAGATATCACAAGGAAGATAGGAAGATAGATTCAAGAATACTATGTTTTAATTGGTTTAGTTGTTAAAAAAACGACAACGCATTTATGGATCTTGTCGTGCTGAAAAGTTGTGCTGCTTTTCTTTTCATCTAATGTAGGTTTATAACAAACTATTTTTTGAAAAATTAACTCCAGGTTCATGAAAAAATCGTTGCATAATGTTTGGTTCATAAGAATATGTGTGCCTGGTTTACACCAGATAAATTAATGAGCTCAATTTAATATGAATTTCCAGATTTCTGGGAAAAAACTACAAATCTCGTTCCATAACATTTGCAACAAAATGATATGTATACCAGGCTTACACCAGATAATGCATCTTTTAATGTGGAATTGCAGTTGATGAGAGTAAAAAGTGTCGTAATATGTGTTACTTAATGATATGTGGCATGTTTACACCAGATAAACAAATGATTCGAGATATAACGCTTATATTTGCTTTATGCTGCACTATGTTTGAACTATAGATCTGACTTTGTGGTTAAACCTATTTTCTGCATTAGTTCAAATATTAATAATTTTTAAGACATTAAATCAATTTATTGAGTATTTTTATGTTAAAATGGAAACTTTGGATGTTACATGTATGTAACAAAGTGTCAGAACAAATTCATTCTTTAAATCGGTAGATTGAACTTTGCAATTGCCAATCTTGTATGTTATAATAGACATGAGTGGCCAATGACCGAACTTTGTAACTTGGAAACAAAGCCTTTCCATTAAACTTTGAAAGTACAGAGTTTGTTTTTAACCATCAACAGAATTTATGTATCAAGCAATATTTATCAATAATAAAATGTGAAACATATGTGAGACATACTTCTGATGATCATTATTTTTGTACCAAATAACCAAACCACTTTTTTCTTAAACATTTAATTAAGAAACAATTATTATCAGTTTGATAAAATATTGTCATGTGCCTATTGAATTTTAAAAATGGTTTTAATTCTTCAGTTAGCGTCATTGATCGGCTATTATACTTTAGAAATCTTGGTAAAAATCTGCATCTAGCATTAACATTTAAGGAAAATGATTGTTCTAAATGCAAAAAGTGAAATTAAATGTTGGACTGAAATTGAAAGATTATAAATGGAAATCCAATGAGACCAATTAAATGATTATATAGAAACTGATGCCTCGATCAAACGTTAAGGTACTAATTTTAAGCGTAAATCTACTTCATATAAATGTTTTATAGCCGAAAACAATATTTTTGCCTTATTTCTGTAAGAATTTAACAGAAGTCCATTTGTGATATTAAGTATGTTGGAGGCCTTATTATAATTATTTTTTGTAATTATCTTATATGAATAGAATAAATTTTTTTATGCAACTCGCATTCAAGGGTGTTAAAATTTTGATGTAGTTTATAGTTCTAAAACATAATGTAAATATGGAATTCAAGTTAGATACTGTTTTGAACATTTAACGACCTAGCAAGTGATATATTAATTTCAGCAATGTTAAAGGGTAGGTCAAATTCAAACACTGCGGAAAACACGTTTTATTTGTCTTGTTCCATTTATTCGCTCTGACATATATTGCATGGTGGTTGGGACAAAACACTTTGCTTTAGATAAGATCGCTCACTTCTCGTTTTTATGGAGGTAAAATAAATTGTGACTCTGCTTTTCGTACAATGTTTTTCTAAAATTTCCAGTTATAAAGGAAGGTAATAACAAAATATCGAACACCAAGGAAACTGTCAAAAAAAATTCACAAATCAAAATCAAAGAACCTGCTGACTTGAGAACCAGCACACAAAACTTAAGCAACTACATCGATGGTTCTGATTTTATACCGCCATTTCAAAAGAAATGGTTGGTTTAACAAGGTGTTGTGGCGTGCCAAACCTCTCACTTCCAATATATGAGTTGGTTTGTGGAAGTAAAACGTATTAAAAGCGCGAAGTCGTTTTTTTTTCGTGTAATCTTGGCTTATAAGTTTATCCCGATGAAATTGGTGGCGTATGCAAAAAGCAATATACAAACTGCAAGCTCCTGCCAACCTGATCAAATAAGAAATATAAACACCGTTTGCAGAATAGCTGGAATATTGCTCCATTAGTGCCTAAAAAATTATAATTTTGAAACTAAAATCGTTTCGTTTGCTAAAATGACTGTTGATATTCGATTTGTAAGTCTAAAACTGCTGTAGATGATCATGTTTCTGTTGTTTCTTTGATTTCCAGTTCTGAAAGACAAAAGGCCACTCCGCAAATTGAGGTTGACTATTGAAAGGACCTAGCTTCTGCTATCTTTTTGTCAATAATAAGACTTTGAAGAAATTCTTTTTCATAAGATATAGGAACTAATAGGCAAGGAGTGGTGGTACAGTTTGTACCATTAGAGTTCCGATTTCCTGCAGAAAAACATATCCTCCAAAAGTTACAAATATATTGTCGATTAGAAAATCTAGCATACTATAAACCTGTTCATCACTGAAGCATAATTTCTTTTTACTTCTTGAGTAGAAAAAACGTATTGTTGTAACAAAAAAACTATATTTTTGTAAGCATATGTGGAAGCGAAGGCTTTAAGTAAGATCTTTAAGACGGCAACGTGGTATTAAAAGGCAGAGGTTCTAACAGATGAAATTTTAGATACCTATCTGGAATATGTTTAGAATTAAAAAAAATCCACACATGGTTAGTATTACTTCGCGAATAAACTGTTTCCCAGCATTTTTGCTGTCCTTCTTTCACTGCAGACAATATTTTGTCCACCGTTTTGACGCAAGTCTTTGGTAGAGCACGTAGATAATCCGGCTATGTTCTTTTCCTTGTAAGGATTTTAATATAACTTTGGAATCCAAAACAAGTATGGCAAGTCTTCGGACTTTTTGCCGTAATAAATATTGAAACAAGTCATGAAGGACTTATGGTTATCCAGGATTACATCTTTGCCAGATGTGCTTCGTTTGTATGTGGAATTACCAGAGTTATTCTTGATGCGTATCTCCTTAATGAGGCATTCATAAAGGGAAATGGTTCAAAAATTTTCTTTTAAATATTAACAACATTTGCAAGAATAAATTTGCTTTTACTAGAGTAAGTCTATCAAACAACAAAAACAGATAAGGTTATTTATAATGTGGTGTTCTATTTTATTAAATATTGTTTATTTATTAGCTTCGTTACAATCAAGACTTCTATGTGTTTTGTTCTACGTATGTCCATAAACGTTTGTTTCAAGCTGCTTATCTACATCATCTTCACGACCGATCTACAACTTTAAGAGGAAAAAATATTAAACAAATGTGACCAACAAAGAAACTACAATATATATGTAATTTACTTATAAACTTATTAACCTTTTACGCGAATCTCAACTAAATTGAGAAATGGAAAGAGATATCGGAACTTTGGATAAAAAATGCCCTTCTATGAAATATTTCACTTTTTCATTTAAGCATTGTAACAGAAAAAGTCAACACTAGAAGGAGGAAGTATGACGTAAACTGTTCTTTTACCTTTTGCCATCTTTCATAAGTTGAAAACCATCATTAATATGGTCCAGATCTATTGAATGGGTAATGAACTCGTCAAGCATAATTTCTTTCTTCATATATTTTTCAACCATTTCTGGGATTTGCTTTGCACGTCTGAAATCTAAACAAATATAAATTAAAGTTATTTTTTGTAGAAGATAAATAATCGTGCCTAGTAAAATGACAATTTTAGTTTAGGCGTATAGTACTTATAACGATGTTATTCATTTATTTTTTCATTATGTCGCTGTTTTTTAATCATGTAATCTATACTCTTTTCCCAGCATTATACTTTTTATCCCTTACCAAAAGATTGAGAACGTTATTTTACTCGTAAATTGCATGACACAATTGTACATGTATGTTTTATTAGTAATCAATATATTTCAATTTCAGAATCACATGAAATTAAGAATGTCCCATACCTCCATACAATGCACCTGTAAATAGTTTTTTCCATACAAAAATTCAAATGGCGAAACCTGTAAATTTTCACCCTGTGGTGCAATTCCAACTATACTCAGCAATCCCCATCCCTTATGCAAAGAGTAAAATGCTTGTTCCTGTAAATGAAGGAAAAGTATGTTAACTATGTTCGTGATATACATGTGTGAGAGCTTTCCTTTTCTCGATCTTCCCAAGATAGAAATGCAATACACTGGAGTGTCTATGAAGAATTATGTTTAAATCGGTTAATACAGTATAAGTGGATTTTACGCTATATTCGCGGCAAAAGTTGGAAAGGGAAAAATACGCGCGAAATATAAAGACAAATGATAGAGTTATTCAATATGATTACGGACCACGAAAATTACATTACGCCAAAAACGCTAAATTTTCCCCACCTTAAGAAAACCATTTATAAACATCACACCGTCTGAATAAAAGGTTTCTAATACTAATCTAATGAGCATATTTTGCTGTAATGTTGAGAATGCTAACAACTCTAACACAAAGCTCTATTTGCACTAATGTTTATATGCAATTGTAGCTACTTTCAATGGAAAACGTTCTCAATGGATTCAACCCTACAGTTTCGGGGTAAAATCTTTTAAAATACAATCGATAGCTCGAACTCGAAGTGGACGACGAAAGGTGGTCGAGAAATCGAGTTCAATTTTTTGCACAGGTAATAATAAGTATTATTGTATTGCGTAATTGCATCCATGACCTCGATTCAGACTCATGGACTTGTAAAAATCAATTTACGTGCGAGTGATACTGGGTTAATTTTGTTATAGTATGTGAGAAGGAAGTGGAATTTATCTTTATTAAGATAGTGAGTTTCGAAAAGCCTACCGAAAAGCCTCAACAACGACAAACGATAACGTCCACTTCCGTCGAGGATTATTGTCTGTTATATTTCAAACTGGTTGAAATATTTAAAATTTAGGAGTTTAATGACATTGGAAACATAATGGTAGGAGGTTTTAATTAAGATTCTCAATTCGGTCAATTCGGAACAGAACTACCAATAAACCCGTGTAGATAAGAGTCAAGTAATAGGTTTTGTTACATTGTTGAAAGTTGGCGGGTAAAGACTCTGTTTCTTCTCTTTCCCACATTATAACAAAATAAAACCAGTGTCATTGGAAAGCGCATGTAAATCTACTTGAAGAAGTCCCTGTGATTTGGATTTGATAGCAATTTATTTGCGTATATTGTAATTAATTAAAACCAGCAAATTTGCCGACAAAGGCGTATATAAATACAAATTCATGACTGTTAGGTTAATTAGAGATTATATCATTACAGAACAAGCTCAGCATTTTACAGGTAGTTTGCCTTTTAGTTACATTTGTCCCTATTGACTGCATTTTAGAATCGACTTACAAATTTATAACAACCATAACCAGAACCTTGGCGCAAATTTTATTGCACAATAATTAAATAATATAATTAAACAAAAATATATTGCAGGGGTTTTAAAGGAAAAAAATCTGATATATTCATACCATTGTTTTGGTTGTTCCAACACACTCAAAAGCATAGTCTACTTCACCGTTGGTTTTTTCGACCAAAACGTCTTGAAACGGTTTTTCGTAGTCCAACGGGTTAATAGCTTCTGTTATTCCAAATTTCTTAGCTAAAAGCAAAACATAATAGATATATGGTATGTTTGTTTATTTTTAAGGAAGAAAAATCTTTAAAAAATGGATTAAGAATGATTATTTTAGCAAAATAGTTTAATTCAATTATTATTTAACAAAAAGTTCACGAAATCAAACAGTGCACGAAGAACAAGAGAAAACTGTTTTGTATACACAAAACAAAAAATTGTCATACCCATATTGGCTTTAAAAATGACTCTCAAACTTAAACATAATTTAATTTCGAATTTTGATTAAATGCCTTACCAAATTCAAATTTAGCAGGATTAATATCGATGCCAATAATACGACCGGCACCTGCAGCTCTGCTTCCCATTACTACGGCCAGTCCAATACAACCAAGTCCCCACACAGCGCAGGTAGATCCTTTTTTCACCTGCATAACAAATGTTATAGGCGATCACACAAGAAACGCAGGAAAAGGATAATATAGGTAACAAGAAAAACCACTGGCATAAATACGATAAAAAATTTTCTGAACAACACAAATGTTTTCCTAAGATATAGATATGTAGAAGGCTATTTTATTAAATAACTGCCTAGAAATTATAAAAACTCACGTGCCAATTAAGACAGTATATAAGTATTGTAAGTACCTTGCCGAAATATAACAATTATATTTGAACAAGCTTTGGAAAAAGAAAAATTGTCGATCATTTCTCTCTTGTTTTGTAGCGAGTAAAAATCATGTACATGTACATGAATTGTTTTAACCCCCATGTCATTTATGTCATAATATTGTCTCTTTCTACTAAACAGATGGAAGAAAATGAACAGCTGAGAGGACACGTAAAACCGAACTGTCAAATTAACTGATCATTTGAATTGTTGGAAAAAGTTATTGGTAGCTATAAACACAGCTAAACAACACAAGTGTATATGAAGGATAAATTTATTACGACGAGAAAGTTAAAACAAAATCTAAAATTATAATATATTTACAAAATTAATTTTTACTTTCTACGCTTGAGGTACTGTTATTCACTATGCATATGCAGCCCGTACAAATTTGCGGGCGGATATCGGTGGTCGATTGGTTAAGGTAGTTCGTCTACTATTTATCACGTGGTCTGTCAACACTGAAATTACGGATTCGAGTCTCATTGCGTGCACGGTGTACTCGACTCCAATCTTAATTGACAAGGATTGCCAGTTTTCCGACCGCAGGTCCGGGTTTTTTTCCGGGTACTCCGGCTTCCTCCCCCAATAAAAACTGGTCGCCATCTTAAAGGTGAAAAATTGCTGAAAGTGGTGTTTAACATCAATCAAACAAAAACACATTTGTGGGCTAAAAGTTACACCTCTTGCAAATGCCACGATAAAAGGCCATTTCAGCAGATCATAAATATGGTTGTTAAGGTCATCTTAAATACAAAATGTACATTCCTGGCCCAATCTCGTGCCTTTTTATAGATCTTTTTTTCATCCACACTATATGCTTCAACTCTCCCTGTAGGTGTAGCAACAAGACATTTATCAATTCAATAAGCTACCAGACAAATATTTGTGAGCGATATGATTTAGCGACTTATACAAATTATAAAAATAACCTTGATTAAACAGGGTTTTGAATCTTCTGCGAAAAGGGGTAGTCAAGTAAAAAAATGCAGTTGGTTTATATATACCGCTCACTGTTCAATAATTCAATTATTACTCCGTACCTGAACACGAACTTCCTTAGCCTTAGGAGGAGCTACATCCACTGTTTCCACTGTTAATGGCTTGTTTATCTCCCAAAACACGGCGGCTTTGCATTTAATGGTCTGTAATGATTAAATGACCCAATTATTACAAATTCAGTCAGTTTTACTGTATTTTTATTGGTAAGATATAACTTATTTTGCATTTCTTTTTCGAAGTTTGTGGTCTATACAATATCGTTTGAATAATCAAAAAGCTTTAAACACACCCTAGTTAGTATTGTGTAATTTGGCCAACATGACTAGTTCATTACTTCGCATTTAGTGTATAAAGTATATTCTAAAGTTCGTTTGATATCAATAAAATAATCAATTGGCGAAGAATAAAAGCTCTTAGTTTTTATGTCATATTATAAGAGTCTTATTTTAGCTTTAAAAAAAGTAAAGTTTTCGTTTGGTTCACATTGGCGACAGTTAAAATATTGTCAAGTCTTCATATGACTAATAAAAATTCGCTATTTTGTCGGTAGTTTAGACGTAGTTTTTTTTTGCGAAGAGCGTGCAGGACAAGTTTATCTATATTACTACTATTGCACAACTAAGGGTACTATTTTTTTTATTATTTCAGATGTACGTTAGCACAAACCTTCATTAATTCTTACGAGTGGTTTTAATGTAATACATACAATTTAATGTTATACATAGCATAAATGTTAAATCACTTCGTATGCACACAAATAAAAACTCTACTCTATCTCTTGTTCTTATTTAATTGCTGCCGGATAGAAAGACTCGTGATTACTCAAGTTCTGGCAGGTCCAACGGTACAAAATATAATGAAAATTTGAAGTATTTTGAAGATTATTTTTCTTTATTTTGTTCAAATTAAAAAACTATTCAAATTTCAAAAATTTAATTTGTGTCTTTGTAAATGATGCTTACCCCACAAAACACTCGCAAATAAAGAAAATTTAAAGTAATTGTAATTAAATAACATTTGATTAAATTTTTTACCTTTCCTTTGGTGTTTGACATATCGTCAAAGCTGTGATCTCCAGTATAATCTGCGATATTCTGAATTTTATTTAAATATGCAAGCAATGCAAAAATGTACATGCGTAATGCATTCAAAGCTTTCCACTTACCCGAATTTGATAATCACTTCTGGTAAACGATTATGTACAGCTTCTCTATCGTGCGTATGGTACAAGTTGTTCATTTAATCTCAATGGGATACTGCAATATAATGCGTACCTACAAGTAGTAAACAACAGGTCCGTTTTCAGTTAAAGAGTCCAGGTAACAGATTTGACTCGATTTATTTTAAACATATTTTATTTGCTCAAACTTGCAAAAAAGGATAAGACACAAGTTAGACAAACTTATGAAGTCTTCTCCAAATATACAATATGTTGCAAAAGAACATTTATGGAGCATGCATACAATTTAATACAATATATATTATATGTGTAAGATAAGATCTGTACAATACATGAGATAAGTGGAATGAACCAGAAAAAAAAATAAGCAAAGATAAACGAATAATTAGAGAATAAGGGGGGTGGTGATGAATTGTGTGCTTCAAGAACCCTGTGTACAAGTTATTAATCAACGTGGAATCTTTCTGACCCTTTGATATACTCAAATACATGTTTAAAAACTTGTTTGTTCTGCTCAGTGGACAATAACGGGTTACCACATGTTAAAAGTTCAAGATTTATTTATACAATAATACTGTCTTTGTCATGTCATATGCGAAAATATGTCCCAAGGTTAGAAGGCATAATGCACGACCCGAAGGGATGGGCATTATGCCTTCTAACCTTGGGACATACTTTCGCATATGACATGACAAAGACAGTATTATTGTTATTATTACTATGAATGTTAATTGTTCCAACATCGTAATAAGATCAAATCAGGCAATGGCATGTGCTTATAAAATTCATCCCAAATTAAACAATTTTAATAAACATTATAAACATAATAAACATTGCCAAACCTACATGTTGACATTTTCCTTCAGCCAGTTGGCAGACTATATACTTTAAACCAAAACTTCGGTAAGATAATATTTTCTCATTGTATAAAGCGCATAGCTGATGTCCCCAAAAAATCAGTCATGACATATTTATTAAGCAACGCCAAATAGCCCCGCCTATATGCATATGGCATGTGATATGCCATGTAATATGCTTATGCATAATACTACTACGCTATTTGTTCTTTGTTAAAATATGCCAGAATAATAGAACTCCAATTATAATGAAAGTTTTTTACATGAATAGTAATAATGGACAATAATTGGGCAGCCAGGAAAGGTTCTCAAATAATCTGTCTCTAATGATGGTATATTTAGAACATGCAAAGAAATAATGATATGAATCTTCAAGGTTAGATCCACAACGACAGTATGGATCAGAAATAATATTAACTCTGTAAAGATCAAAGTTTAAAAATGAAGTTAGCATCTTAGCTGGGTTAGGACAATATTAAATTTACGCTGTCCATTTTCATAATGCTTCGGAACTTTTATACATGGGTTCATGTTTTTAAGTTCGGATTTGAATTTAAATATAGAATCAACATTACGGATCGACATATCCAAACTGTTCCACTGTCGAATAGTTGATGGTATGAATGATTCGTTAGTTAAGGACAGTCTACAATAAGGGGTCATAATGTTATTACCGTTACGCAAGGGATACACTGAAGTGCTTTGTATAGTTGGTGGTATTAGATTACACAGATATGCTGGTGGAGAGCTATGTTGTATATTATAAAACATTTGTAGCTTTATACGTTTCCTACGATCGGCTAAAGGCTCCCACCCAGTTTCAGTATAAATATTAGTTGTATTAGTAAAACTTGGTAGGCCTGTGACAATTCGAGCAGCCTCTAGCTGCAGTAGCTCGAGCTTATTACAGTAACCCACACCAACGTTGTCCCAAACTTCACAGGCATACGCATAAAGGGGTCTTATAAAGACGAAATAGAGTTTCTCTAGATTTTTTCTATTAAGTTTGTATTTAAGCTCCCTTAGTACATTTAGGTGCCTTGAAACACTACATATAATATTTTCAATATGAATGTTCTACTTAGCATCGCTGCTAAAAGTGACTCCTAGATGTTTATGAAAAGTAGTAACTGGAATATCTATATTATTTAATGAAAACCTCATTTCTGGCTGTGATATATTTGAAAATAACATAATTTCTGGGTTTTTTCCGGATTAAACGACATTAACCATTTTCTTGACCAATCGTTCAGATCGTGATCAATCACAGATTGTATCTGTGAAACGTCCCGACTAGAGTAGCTGAACGACGTGTCGTCAGCAAAAAGTCTGCAGAGAGAGACTAGATTTTCGGCTACATCATTAATATAAATAATAAATATAAATGAACCTAATACCGATCCCCGAGGAACGCCAGCAGTCACATTACAAAGCACAGAAGATGATTGTTTTATAACTACTCTTTGCTGCCTATTATTTAAATAGTTTTTAAACCATTCTAATAAATTTCCATTTACACCATACGATTTCAATTAATGTAATAACCCTTTATGCCAAACTGTGTCGAATGCTTTAGAAAAATCACAAAAAACAAAGCAATTTAGTTCCTTTTTCTCGAGTGAATTTAGAATACAATTGTATATTTTTAACAACTGATGGACTGTGGAACAGTTAGGGAGAAAACCTGACTGGTATTTATATATTGGATTATTTCTTTGCATGTGGTTAAGAACATATGTATAAATAACACGTTACATTATCTTCCCTACGCAGATAATGAGTGATATTAACCTATAATTAGATGTAATTGAACTGTCGCCCTTTTTTAATATTGCAATAACATTTGCAGTCTTCCAAATAGATGGATATTTGCATTGGTGCAGAGATTTGTTAAAAATCAATTGAAGTGGAATTGCTATTTTTTCAGGACACATTTTTAACATTTTGTGACTTATTATGTCTGGCCTTGATGCTTTATAAGGTTCTAAGATTTTTATTATGTCAACAATTTCTTCTTTACTGATAATAATATTGTTTAAATGTATATTTGTCTTAAGTTCAAAATCCGGGAGAATAACATTTTCATCCTTCACGGACGAAATTTGGCTAAAATACGTATTCAATAGCTTTTTAGCAAGCTCTCCACATCCATCGCTGTTATAAAAGACTTCAGCATAAGATATCTAATTACTGATACCGGTAATGTAAATATAATTAGGAATGAACTTACCAATGTAGCAAGATAAAACTCGCTAGAAAATTAAGCTTAACAAATTGCTTTGCTTGGTAACGTTTCAACATTGAAAACATTAATGTTCCATGAAAAAAAATACGTGTAATGTTTCGTTTATGAGTAATTTGCATAATTAATACCACATAATACCTCTGTAATTTACACTTTCAATTCATTTTCAGAGAAAAAAATTAATTAAGTTGTCGGTATTTTTGACTCTACGATGCCTCCGGTCATAATATGATATGTTAAATAATTTCAATAACAAATGCTGTTCGGGTGTTCCCGGAATGCCAACATTTTTAAAATCACATAATTAAGTTTTGTTGTTTTAGTGGTTACAAAGAGGTGCAACAAGGGGTGTAGGTATAATCATAGGTAAAATCCACAGAAAAGGGTGAATTTTAAAATTTTAAAATTAGTTATTACATGTATTTAGAACTTATTATTATTATGTTATTTAGGTAAAAATGAATAATAAATAAATTAATTAATATTTTAAGCATCACACTTAATTTTGTTTAAAATGTGAAAATTAACAAATTGAATATAATATAATGTATTAATTACTATAATTATAGTAAGAATACCAAGCTGCTTAATTCATGAATGTTAAACTGTGACTACTGCGTACACTTTAGGAGGCAAAAACTTAGTCTTCAATGGTTATCTTTTCCGGGTAAAAACTACCCGTGGTGAAAGAACTTAATAAAAATTGAAATATACCAGCATGCCCATCCAGTAACAACACCAAGAACGACACTATTACTGGACTATGACAGCACCAACACAGTCACTCTGCAGACAAAGCAAAAATTGTATTTGAAGACATCATGCACCTGATATCGACCAAATTCCATGAAGAACTAAGACCAATACCAGCTATCTACCAAGAAGTATAGTCAAAGCATGACATGTGGGCGACGATTCGAGAGAAGTGGTTGAGAAGATACCGACATTCAACTCTGCAAAATCAATATTGTACAGAGCAGGCAGACACCCAAGTTACCCACCACTATTTCAGACATCCAGCTTGATGGCAAGTGGACACAGACTACAACTTGAGACCGATTCCCACTATTCGACGACACTACACAAGGACAACGCATCCTTGACTGCGCATCGACAGAAAACCTGACTCATTTTTCTGCTTCAGACTGCATCTTCTGTGATGGGACCTTCTACACATGCCCATTACTTTTCAACCAGAACCTGATATAATTTATAATTTAAGTATTAATTGACTGAAGGCAGAATTTTTAAATTCACAATGCAAATATACAAATACTATCACTGAATATAAAATAATTACACCAGTACAATATTACACAATTTTACCTTTACAGTTAATTAATACCCTGTATGGGGGACCCCTTAATCCTCACTAATGAGAGCCTACAATGTTCTTTGATCTTTCAAAATGTTGGCATTCCGGCACACAGCCATGCTGTTAATTGTATGTTCAAATGCTGTTAATTGTATGTTTCTGTGAATTTAACTTATTTGTAAACCATTCAAATTGCATTAAATAGCTGTTCAATTTTGTTC
This sequence comes from Limnoperna fortunei, assembly GCA_944474755.1. NCBI lineage: Eukaryota > Metazoa > Mollusca > Bivalvia > Mytilida > Modiolidae > Limnoperna > Limnoperna fortunei. Next base: position 58,208,099 of record OX104115.1, read on the forward strand.
GATATCGCTGTGTTTACGACCAGTGCAGTAGCTAGAGGAAAATGGAGAGGCGCCATGCCGTGCTTTAACATTATCGTGTCCCTGTGCCTCTTTGAAGCACTGTGACTAGTATCACTCCTGTGCCTCTATTATTTTTTTCCTTATTGTAATAACTACACATTTTTTACTGACGCTTTGTTTATTATCATTTTAGGTTGTTGTATGGTTTATTCAGAGGATTAGGCTGTGAATTTGGCCAAAGGATATCACCGTTCATGTTGAACATTGAACTCTTCACACCTATAGACATAGACCACAAAATTCAATTTTAAGTTTATAACGGGTAACAATTTATCACAAAAAAACCATATAAATACTTGCTGCAGCATTACATGTAATAGTATTTAACTCTGGCAATAGCATTAGAACAAGTCAGAGATTTCCTAAACGATGGTAATGTTGAGTCTGTGACTTCAAACATATTCAAGCGCATCGATTTTGAATGTTACAATCTTACAAGAGATTCATACTGTCCAAACTTAATATCTTGTATGACAATATTACCGATACACTAAATAAATTACGCATGCGTTGCTTTACATTTACAAAGAGCAATAATGACTCGCAATTGTAGCTATACGAATCAACCCAAAATCTAAGAGGTGAGACACTAGTTAAGGTATCCGACCCATAATTGAAGTCACCGCTTAATTTTATTTTTCGACCTAGAAATGCAACTTTATTAGAACAATGTATTTCTAATTAATGATACAAATTAATATATTGTTTTAATTTGAGTCATGGTTTACAGTTTTGAGCAAAAAAGTAGTCAAATACATAGTATTTCCGATGTTTGCCGAACATTACCGAGGTCTGCTCCATTGAAAAACAATTAACATAAGGGACACCAAATATGATCAGGTGGTCAATTGTGGTCCGGATACCTTAAGAAGTTATCATGGGATTGTTTCGTTTTACGCTTATCATGCTCCTGGAAAGTGTGATGACCTTAACTATAGTATCAGCATAAAAGATTAAATAAGAGTATATTTCTCCGAAGGTGCAATCGCTGCAACTCTGAAAGACATTATGTACATAAATTTTCAAGAGATTATTGTGACCATTGACAGCAATATGGTTAACATGACAACCAGTTAATACAAAGCAATAGACATGTTGAATATAAAAGTTCAGAAACTTGATTCCGAAAAAAACCTGTCAAGATAAGATTTAGAAACAAACAACAGGATCGATTTGTCAATTTTAAAAACCAGGTGAGCCATTTCAGATGTATATGTGCAAATTGTAAACTAAAAAACGATAAGTAAGTGAAAAACCTTTCATAGTAGGCCACAAAATAAAAGGAATTCGAGAAAGCGATCACACTATTACAACCGCTATTACTTAGCGAAAAACAAACTGTTAAAGTTGACGAGTTGGCTTGTAAGACCAAAAGAAGAGCTTTATAGATCAATCTTAAAGCTACCACAAAGCTTTCAAATCAAACAAAATCTCGTCTAGATCTAGAATGCGTTCGTCCCAGGTCCCGTCATTTATTTAGTGATAGTGTATTAATTTTTTGCTGGTATCCTAAGCCGTATTTACACTGCACAGGCTGGGTAAAATGAATTTCGGAATCTTTCATCTGACATCACAATTGTTTATTGTCACTTAAAATTCAAAATTGTACTAGTAAAATTCAAAAGTGTACTAGTAAAATTCAAAAGTGTACCAGTATTCTACTACATTAATGAATTTCTATTCAGTGGGAAGATTTCAATGACCGTAGAATACACTTGTAACTTTGGTAAACTGATTTCAACACACTTAAAGCTAATTTATTCTCAATAGCAATGTGTAATGAATAGAGGTCCGATAATGGTTCAGCTTTTTAATTTAAAGTCATTTTAAAAATTACACACTGTAAATATCTTTTCAAAGATTGCACGGTAAACAAAATATTATCAGTGTATTCATTGACAAAAAAAAAAACAGCAATATAAGAAGTCGAAACGAAACGGGGAATCGGCGGAGCTTCGCCTTTTCCACACTTTTAAGTCCCATCTAAATTTATTTATGATCTCTACAATTATAAATACAAAAGTTTATTAAATTTCACATGTTAAAATTTTAATTACTTTCTTTCATTTGATGTGGGTATTTTATGGAAACTGATACTTGAACATAGACTTAAATTCGCCAAGAAAAAAGTATTTGGATATGGTGCCAAGGCTTTTCAGAAGATATTTTTGCAGGCACATTCTTAGTTATTTTAGATTAGAGGTAATAAATTCTACTGTTATTTGTCCATTAAAGCGGGATGAATCTGCATAAAATATACGCTAATACAATGCCAGCGTAAATTTCTCTGCGTGAAAGTCAATATAGTTATTTTAATTCCATTGCTTTTTTTCAGCCCAAAACTGTTCTTAAAATAATTTTAATAATATAACATTTATAAACATGAAAATGAATTAATGTAATAGTTCATCAAGGACTAATTCAAATGTTGAAGAAAGTAGCAGAAATTATTATCTTTTAAATGACGTATACCAAATAAATTATAATTTATAATAACAATAGTGCAAGTTATATTTCCGTCTTGCGTTGGAAAAAGTGTTAAAATAGTGTACTCTATAGATGATCTTCACTTTGCAAAAGAGGAATGCGTTTAAATAGTCATAAACTCGTATAGTTCAAATATGATATAATGAATATTAAATGCCAAAATCTATATCATAATAAGTATCATACATCGAACTATATCGCCTCTTGGACCACCATTGGGACAATAAAGAGAAAACAGAAGTTTTATACTTGTAAAATGTATAAATTTCATTAATCCAAATCTATCTTGGCGGCAGCTAGTATATCCAGGGTAAAAAGTGTATATCTTTGTGTATATACTCCGGCGGCGACAAACATCTGGGGCATTTTCAGGCATTTTTAGGCGAAAGATATACAAGAAATACCACGGCAATGGACCAATCAGAATCCAGAATTTTTATAAAATGTGTAATTAAATTATTTAGATCATATTGAACGACAAAACATGATATTGTAAAATAATTATTGTATGGCGAAGCACTCACTTCCAAGTAAACGTTAGTTGTTGACACGCCAAAGGTCAATGGTAGATGATTAACTATACCTAAACCCCTTGTTTATTATGAGTCATTCGTCATAAAATAGACAATGAATTCCTTATTCTGATAATAGTGGAAAATTACATGGTCTATCTTTAGAAATTCTAAAATAGTTTGTTTTTTTTTGTTTGTTTGAATGGTGTTTTAACGCCACTTTCAGCAATTTTTCAGCTATTTCATGGCGTCCCGTTTTTATTGGGGGAAGGAAGCCGGAGTACCCGGAGAGAACCCCCGACCTGCGGTAGGAAAACTGGCAATCCTTGTCAATTAAGATTGGGGTCGAGTACACCCTGCCAGCAGTGAGAATCGAACCCGCAATCTCAGTGTTGACAGACCACGTGATCAATAGTAGACGAACTACCTTGACCAATCGGCCACCGAGGCCCCTTTCTAAAATAGTACATACAAGACTCCGAAATAAGCGTGCGGTTGTGTAGAAATATACTGTACGCTATCATTTTTTTTCTTAATACACACAGCGTTGTATACTTTATTTCGGGACGTTCAATAAACCTGTTGGAGAGTTTGGGAGAATATCACGCTCTTCACAAGTCGAGCAATTTTCTGCGTGAGATCCGCAACGTGTACGTTCTATTCATTGTCGCTCTTTCCACAGCTTTATTTGTCATGATTTAATGTGTAGCTTTCGATCTTGTTTTCTTGTCCGTATCTTCAATTAATGATTACTTTAATTTCAACTCATTGTTTTTAAACGTGTACCATTAGTTTGGACAAAATGTGTGTACACGAATGATATTTTGTCATTATTCAAACAATGTATGGAAAGAAAAAGGAGGATATTGGAATATCAGAAAAAAAGAGTGGAGTAAAATTCCAAGCCCCCTCCTGTCAGCTCAAAAAATGGTTGCTCCCTAGCCTGCATATTTGGTTGAGTTAACATGCACTGCTTACTTTTGATCTAGAGCCTTTGATTTTGCATATACAGATATCACCCATTTTGCAATTTGATAATTAAAAAATCGAAGAATGTGTCCATGTGATGCTCCCGATAAATGAAGTCCCAAACAAGAAGTAGTTGTCCAACAAGTCTGAAAGTCACTTAGGACGCACAACTTGTGAATCTGAGCCACCATGCCAAATTTCAAAATGTTCTCATGTACGGCCGTTTCTGAGAAAACCTTGACGGAAATTCGTACGGACGGACGTACGTACGTACGTACGGACAGACGGACATGAGTAAAACTTAATGCCCCCCAACATGTCGTCGCGGGGGCATAAACAAGTTGGAGGCGATTGTAGGGATTTCAAGTCGTAGGGATTTCAAGTCACTTAAAGCTTTTTTAAGTAAATGATAAACATGTCGTACATTTTTACAGGGGAGACAGCCATAGAACTAGATGAAAAACCCCAGCCTTCGGCTGAAAAACTGGCCATCTTTGTCGATTAAGTTTAGAGTCAAGCACACCGAGCACGCAAAAACAATATGAAACAACTTTTAAAAAAGCAAATTCTAATTTGATACCTGTATTGATAAAGACGCAACTACAATTTTAACTTAAATAAAAGAGGCCGCTGTCTGTAACTGGCGTTCTGATTTTGGTTAGTAGGATCTTATAAATACTCCTGTCAACACAATCTCTTTGGCATGAACCCACAAGTGATAAAATGAGCACCGATGACAATTGAAACAAACGAACTGTTTTGAACACATAGTATTCGTCTTGTACCCGTTTACGAATAACGCTTTTGATCAAGTTAAAATTTTAATTGATTTCAAAATTTTTTTATCAGCCTCTCAGCTGGCCTAATGTGTTACTTAAATGTCTATCAAATATAAAAGTAAGCGGTGGTGTTTTTTTTAACACAACAACTTTTTAAATTGTAATGTTTTTCGCTGGTCACTTTATCATGTAAAACGCATTTTTAAACAATCTATATGTATTAAAACCTTGCAGTAGCCTCTCTATTGCTTTGATATTATTACTTAATATCAAATACAAACAGACGTGTGTCCTCATTGCATACAAGTAAGCGGTGCTGTTCTTGATCATACTTTAATGCACGGGGCCTGATCAAACCTTCCTCCCTACCAAGTATCAGTCTGCTCTCTTTCCCCGAGGGCGAAATCACAACAACATTATTAGACATCTCTCCGGCTACGTAAATATAACCGTCTTTGTCTACGGCTATTCCTCGTGGAGCTTCCAATGCTGGTTTATTTTCGAAAGTCCATGAAATATTACCAGTCATATCACAACAAGAAACTGCATTGGCATATGTAAAGTACAGATGATTGTCCGAGTAGGCAATGTATGAATCGCCTATTTTTCGATTTTCTAGAATCACCTTAAAAGCACCAGTATCTAGATTGTAACTTTCTATACCTTTACCATTCACACAATATATTAGGGTTCTACTGAAAATTGTTAAACCACTGGTGCAACCGCTTACAGGTATCTTTTGAAGAATAACATCTTTAATATAATCCACAAGAAACAAACAATGCTTATTGTACCCTGAAGAAGCAACAAAGGAAGTATCACCAAGCAAAACAAAATCATTTACATCGTAATCATTTCTATATAGACATTTAAGTGTCCGCTGGCTGCCATTCAACAGCTTCACTACAACACAATCTTGACCGATACGGTTATTTAAATAACTCGATATGACATAATTTTTTGTTGATAATATGCTACATCCTTTAATTTGGTCAATTGAGTTTATTTCCATGTTATTATAAATTGATAGAGAGATGTCATTTATAGTTCTGCAGACAGGGGTCAGAATTTGAGCTTGCTTATTTTTTTTCTTCAAAATAGTGAGGTCACACGCTATTGTATGTTCTTCTATATCGCCAAATTTTGTGACATCTTTTATCAGTTTTAAAAGTTCTTCGGTTTTAACTAGGATATGGATGTAGTCCAGACGTTTGTTTTCATCCAAGGACATGAGGAATTGCTCTTCAGCGCTAACCAAAGATTCTATTTCTCTAAAGGCAATAAAGGTCTGGAAGTCTGATGCATATTTCTTAGTTTTATTCATGTCACTAGATATAACTTCTAATCTTTTCTGTGCGTCAGATATTTCACTTATCAAGCTCTCAATGCGACACGCGTTTGCTTCTACAGTTTTAAACAATGCATCCATTATTGTCTTTTCCAATGAGTCTAAATATTCATTAATTTTGTTTCTAGCCTCTTTAATCTCTGTAAGAATTGCTGCTTTTTGACTAAGAGAGTCTGCTTTGTCGTGAATTAATTTGTCTGTAATCCGTTTTGTATAATCAATCATATCGTTAATGGTTTGTTCCAAGTCAGAAACTGACGTTGATACCTTTACATCTTTTATAACATCAATGATAGACTCCAAGCCTTTGCATTCTCTGTGCTCAGACAGGCATTTGACGCAACAAGGGCAGCCGTGTTCGGTACAGTACATTTCAAAACATTTATCGTGCTCTCGACATTGACCGGTAGCAGACTGGACAAAGGGGGGTAACTCTCGATATTCTTGTATAGATAATGTGGTATGTAATTTGGAGAGTTTTGACACACCATGATGCCTTTTACAGTCAATACATAGAAATTCCTCACACTCAGGGCAAAAGTCTACGGCATCGAATGTCAGATGATTCTGGTGACACAAACTACAAAACTGTTCACTGGACGTCGCCATGGATATATAAGTGTAAACTAATCAACAAACCACGTCAATAAAGCTTCTAGGGCCGTGCTCTTGATCGTGTCGATCCTAAAATGAAGAAATAATTAAAATATATGAAATGTTGGTGAATATTGCTCAAAACAGCATGTTATATTATACGAGCTTTCATAACTGAAAAAAGTTATAAGAACACCATTTTAACATATTATCATAAGAATAATGGTTTTGATGACTTCTTTATGACTGAGCCTTTTCTTTGTTGAAACGGCGATAACATCGGAAAGGAAATAACAACACATAAAAAACAAAACACATGGAAAAAGAAGACTGTTCACTTTGACAACCTGTCGGTCTGTGCATTTATATCAATATCAGTTCAGTGTTGCTAAATGATTCTACAGACTGTGTCGATGTTAACATTGGAATACCCCGTGTTGCCTATATTTCTTAAATTTATATACTCAATGAGCTTGGATAGTGGAATAGATATAAGTAATGATTATAATATGTTTGTATTTAATCAAACGTTTAGCAGTGTCGTGTAGCGAACGTACCTCAGAACACCGCTTTTGATAGATCAAGTTTCTAATTTTAATTTATTTAACAGTTACTTAGCGTCAAGCGAACAGTTGTTACGCAAACAAGTTAACAATATCCCGAACCTAGATGAAATATATATTGCGCGCGGTCCTCAAGTAAATGTATGGTTTAATTAAGGAGGATATAGGACAAAATCCGCCGTGTTTTGTGAAAATCTCAAAATAGATATCGAATTTATGGTAAAATTAATATTGTTGCAATTCATTAAAAACAATAATTCCATAAAATTAAACATAATAATGCAAATCTAATACCTATAGTATTACTTCAAATTATTAACGGTTGAAATTCAAAGTTACGCATAAACGAGTTCGGTAAGACCAAAAAAAAAAAATAAATGAAAATTAAATTTTTCAGAAAGGGAGGTAATTTTGACAAAAACCAATATTTGGTTCTTTTTGACCAGTTATTTCTCAAAAGACAAAATTTTAACTCAGAAACCCTTAGTTGTTTTTCCATCACTAAATGTATACCGATTGATTGACATTATTTTTAAAATTAAGAAATGTTAATGGACAGAATTTTTTAATCATAATATTATGGGGTTTTTTTTAATTTTTTGTATAATCTATTAATAAATTAAATTATTTCCGTGCTCAACTTTTCAAAAATAAGCTCTGAAATCATTATTTTTTTTATTTTGAATTATATTTACTTGTATATAATAAAATAACTATATTGCAAATTAAAAGAAAATTCAGTGACAAATTATTTCACTGTAAGTGTCGTGAAACCACTTAATTCCACAAGCATTTCCTTAACGTACTTAAAGTATTACATATGAAATTCTCGAAAAATTATATGCGGTCTTATTTGTTCTTCATATGTTTTCATTATATAGGTCGCCTGAATATAGCTGATATATTGCTGCTCGGGCGTTAAACACCATTAATCAATCAATCAATCAATCATAATATAGGATTGATTGATTGATTGATTGATTGATTGATTGATGATTGATTGATTGATTGATTTACGTCCAGAGCGAGCAAAATTGCAGCTATATTCAGGACAAGAACAAGTTAACAAACAATTAATCAACGGAAAGGGGGTGGGGTGGGGTGGGACACAGCTAACACAATTATACTGCAACGGGAAAATATGGAGTTTTGGTTAGGGGCGGAGCAGTAAACCTTTTGTAGCGGCTACAATGAGCTTACATGTACTCTTCAAAATGTACAACAAGGGTCTCTATCGCGCAAGGAGCGTGGCACTCTGCAAACACATTAACCTATCTACGGTCCGCGGCTAGGCTTACCGTATTATGACCTGACAACCCTCAACTGGAGGGTCCCCTTATACGCCACCTGTGGACGCACTTGGCTGCTCTTTGGGTCGAGCACTTGAAATCTTCCTAATATAATCCCAGTCAATATATTGGATAAAGTGTCCTTATATGTTGCTAGTATTTTTGCCGGTATAGTCTTTTACGTTAATAACTCGCTTTACATGAGTATGATATGTTTGTAGCAAAAAATAACAAAATTTAGCAACATGCTGCCTACTAGTTCATCTTACAACGAATAATCGTGCACCCTCGCCTTGACATTTATATATTGTTAAGCATATCGAAAACATAAACAGTTCAAGTATTGCCAAATATTGTAGACAAACATAATTTTTATATAGTTAAGCATATCAAAAGCATAAACAGTTCCAATAATACAACAATAGATCCACATTATACAGCAGCCTTGGGAGGGCGGTGGAAAACTGAATAAACTGCAAACTATACTCACTCAAAAAGAAAACGCAACATCGGATTAATTTTTTTCAAATCCTTTTTTTGCGGAGAAATTCCTAAAAATATTCAAATATAACTACACAACATCATAATTACACCTAAATTAAAGGTTTCCATGCGAAAGCATTAAAGTTCAGCCACCCGCCAACGACAACCACCGCCGCAAAATCTGCATCAATAAGAGCAGGCACTTCAGTACGAGTGGCAAAGTATATCGCTCGTTTGTACTCAAGGTGTAATTGAATCCATGCAAAGAAGAGTAAGGGCCGTGTTACAAGCAAATGGTGGGCACAACAGATACTGACATTTTTTGCGTGATTCATTGACAGGTTGCAACAAAATGTTATATTCCATGGTGAAATAAGTCATTTTAAGAAGTACGTCCATTTTTACATTTCGGTATCAATTATTTATATGATAAATGGTTAAAATAATATAGGAAGTAAAATTCCCATTTTTTGTATGTTGCGTTTCTTTTTTGAGTGAGTATATGTTGATAGCGCAAGCAAAATATGATGCTAATGAATAATTAATTAGTTTAAACTGCCGACTAGCGGATAACTGAGGGAAATAATTCTTAATATCTCTTAAACAAGGGGCTCTCCAATGTTTCCCAGAAGTAGTCTCATTTACTGTGGTTTCATTTTCGTGGGTATAAAATTTCGTGGTTAAAGAAAAGATGTTTCGTGGGATTCTTAAATATATATTTAATAAATGTGGTTATTTACGGCAGCATAATTAGGCCTATTTCATCTCGATCATTACACAAAAGTAGGTTGGTTTGGTGGGAAATTACTCCAGTTATAGAAATAACGATATAATAATTCTTATCTTATATTGTTTGACGATTATAGTCAATTTGATTGGTCAACAGGCCTTAAACCATTTATTCCCAGATCCGTTCACTTTTATAAATGATTGTTGGGTAACTACTTTGGTGTTGCTAAACGTAAACAAATATGGAGGCCATGTGACGTGCACGCTCTGACAATAAATATATAGCCGGTATATTCGAATTTTTGACGATAAAAATATCTTGCGCGATTTATCTCTTGGAAAATTATCTACTCTAAGCAGCTGTATATATGGAATTATTTGTTAGAAATTTGGTTGTTACATAAAAGAAAATATTTTAACTGTACACGTTGCTTTGGGTACATTGTTCACATTGCTGAATGAAGGGAAATAGCCGAATTCTAGTGTGGACGAAATGCGTGAAGGCACATATAAACGATACTTGTAGATTTGCGTTTCAATTAATTACAATTAAATAAATAATTTTAAATGCACACAATAGACGTAAACATATCTTTTTTCTCAGTGTCAACAAATTAACCAGATGAGCAAGATGCACGGCTTTGCCACCAACTCCATGTTTCAGCAGTGCTCCTTTCATTTTAACCGATAAATCCGTCGAACAATTACAACTTGTGTTTTTCCTGTTCGTAAGAACGTCTAGCTCGGTTTACGTTGAGTTTGGAAAAGCTTTGACATCACACATCACCTTACATATAAACAGCGGTTCAATGAGGAATATTAATATACGGAATTCACGAAAATATTATAGGATTAAAAACGTGTTTTAGGAAATTATCAATGCGTTGCCTCCGGCTACTCACTCACAAACTAAATAAAGTCCGAAAGCTTGTGAGGGAGTAGACGGAGTTAACAAATGGAAATTTTACTACAACACAACACTGTGTTTAATCCTTATAATTCTCATAAATAGTTATTGCGATTTTAAAGCTGCAAAACTGGTTACAGAAACCCATCTAGATCTCAAAATGTACCAAAGCCGGAAAGCGTAGGAATATACAAAACATAGTACAAAAGGAATCTCGGTTCTGTATATATTAATTGAAAAACAGCAAAACGAAACCCAATTTTTTTGTATATTATATTTTATTTGATTAGAAGTCATTGCGACAGACAAAATATTGTTCTCTATCCCTTACGATACGCTTAAGAGGACGCCATCTTTGCTTACATTGGATACCGAAAGAATGGCTTCGGTGGCGAAGTGGTTAAGGTAGGTATTAATGATCACGTGGTCTGTCAACACTGAGAATATAATTTCAATCGTTTGAAGGTACTGAATTCAAGTTAATATTTTTTGGGTTGTCTCCCATAGAGTGTAGATATTCCCGCGCTTGCACGACCTGTTTCATTCAGCACGACAAGGTCTTAGTGTTAGCACCTCTTATATTTTTGCATAAAAATGTCTGCATTTTTGTCTTGCGTATATATTATTTCATTATGGTTGAAGTGTTGTGTGAACATAACAAATTGCGAAGAGACTGATTGTATATTGAATGCATTTTGAATTTATTATTAAAATTCAGCACATAGCTTTATCGTGTGGCTATCCAAATTGATATTGGTGCTTGTGTTTTATTTCTATAGTTCTAAGCAATGAGTATTTGCATATAAGGATTTTCATGGTAGTTGTTTTCTTGCTCTATGGGAGTATTGTTGCCAAAAAAATTGCGGGTTCAATTCTCACTGCAGGTGTACTAGACTACAATCTTAAGTGACAAGGATTGCAATTTTTCTTACCGAATGTCGAAGTTTTCTCCGGGTACTCCGGCTCCCTCCCGCAATAAAAACTGGACGCCATGAAATAAATGAAAAATTGCTGTAAGTGGCGTTAAACACCATTCAACAAACAAGATACCGAAAGTAGTCTTAGAGCGGAAATATCGATTTATAAATTATCTGAGACGATGTAATTTAAGTACTTTTTATCCAATAAAAGCACTTAAATATTCATAACTTCAGCATTAATAGATATACTGTTTGTTTCTGTCTTCTTGAGCAATATATAATCTTCCTATATATTCCTACGCGTCACAAACTTATAATGGAATTTTATGTTGGGAAAATATAGTATATATATTTAAGAAAAATTTTGGTAGAATTATAAGAATTAAGCGCATATTTTCGGCAATTTATTAATGTATGAACGAGGACGACTCGGGCACTCACAAACTTATCATTGAGTTGACCTCGTTCATACATACATACGGACGAGGAAGCCTAAGTACCAGTAGAAAACCCGCGACCTTCGGTAGAAAAACTGGCAAACAATTAAGATAGTAGTCGAGAGCGACCTGCCTGCAGTATGACTTGAACATAATGCATTTGGAAAAAAGCACATACAAAAGGAGGACAAGTTGAACAAAACTGGAACTAATTGGTTTGGGACAAATTAAACATGGGATAAACTGACTTGTATCCCTCCGTGTTATAGCAACCTATAGAGTCATAGCAACCGCTTTAATAACATGTATAGATTGTTTTAGCAAGATTTTTAGTCGATTTTTAACGACCAATTATTAGAGTCTGAAGATTAAGCTTCGTAGAAGTTTGTCACCTATGAAAAAAACCTCCCGAAGTGGAAGGAATGAGACAGTTCTCCCACACAGGATCTCGAAATTAGAGACATATAACAATGAGCGTGTCATGGGGGAGGGAGTTCTTTATACATAACAATTTCCGCTTAATTCCCTGGTAATCCCTGGTCACTACATGCAAAAAGCGACGAGTTGCCTATCACAATGATAATGACACTGGCCTCGAATTATCTACCTTGAGAGATAAAAATATTGATTTTCACAGGTAAATTTAAAAATAATAAGTGGTTGAACTTTACACAACAATCCCTTACCCCTTACTAGCTTCTACCACACGCACAACAATTGATTCAGATCAATATCTTCATTATCAACCCAAAAATAACATTGTTGTAATTAACATGATTTATGTTTAAAAATTGTTATCAGCGATTCCTTACCTGTATGGATCACTCATAATGCAACAAATTATTTCTTATCCAGAACAATAACTTTGTCGATGTTTTCAAACTTCGTGAGGTATACATGTTTATCATGTCAATATCTGAATTCTAGTAGTACGTAGTCCAAGAATTGTACCCGGAAGTTAATTCAAAAACAGGTGTGTCAACTATCACGTGAATACATGTAGTTCAATGTGTGATTTGCGGGAAGATTTGAAATAGTTAGAAGAAAGTTGTTAATAACAATGATCTAACTTAAATACTAGTCAGCCTGGTATTTTAAAGCAGATATTTCAACAATGTTTATTGACACTGCAAAATGCCGAGCCGAGCACGGGGGAAAGGGGGGGGGGGAGGGCTAAGGATACTTTTAGGTACAGGTCTGCGGACGGAGATTTGAAAACCCACCCTACTGATATATTTTCGGACGTTATAAAACAGGACCTAATCATATATTGAATTAATAAATCAGACCTATTCATCATATACAGTACATCCCCATAGACAAAATAGGCCACACATCCGTATTACCCTATATACAAAATTACCCCCGCCCCCCCCCCCACCCCCTGATGCCAAGTGATGGCAATAGCTCACATCGACCTTTGTTTCAGTTGAAAACAACCTAAAAATTCACGTAGTCATGGTTATATCTCAAAGATTTTATCTTTTTCCAATAAATGAAAACTATACTTGTCTCAAAAATACAATTTTAACTGGCCTGCCCACGATTGTGACCGCCTTAAAATAGTTCCTTTGAATGAATCAAAAGGGTTATATAACTCGTGCGATCAATATTCCGATTTTCTAGACCGCCCACTGCTGTTGACTACTTAACTACTCAAACAAGGGTTTCTTGTATCTATGTCTCCACTTAATTGATAGTTATAGGAAATCAATCTCTCAAATCGGACATTTTCGCTGAGTCATAGGTTGTGTTTCCACTTCCTGGAATCGACTTTTTCCTTGACATGACAATAAGTAACTTTACTGGTGTCTAATTAGGGGCGGGCACTGCGTACTCGTCCGGAGCATCTGAGTGCACCCATGGTTTTTATTTTTATTTGGTTCGGGTTGCTCTATGTTTTTGTCTTTTTTGCGCTGTATATGTTTGTCGACATCTGGATTTGTAATTGTCCCTTGACTTTTGGCTCTTGTTGTTCGTTCGATTTTCTTTGCTATTTTCCTTACACGCTTCTATGGTGCGAAATGGTTATCATATTAATGCCTTCGTAATTAAGCACATATAATGAAATAATGTTGGGGCATATCAAGGGGAACTTTGGCCCCCTTCCCCCGAAATATAAGATGACGCCTTAATTTATATAGCTGAACAATTGCTGAAAATAACGTATATCCTCAAACAAATATAATAACTAAACATCTGAAAGATTTACTCTCTTTAATGTCCTAGACTTTTTAAACATATGGTCTATCACTGCATAAATAACGAATTTAACATTAATAAATTTTTAATCTGCACCTTTTACCATGCAACATATGTAAAGACAACATGCACGGCAACTGATAAACAGAAGGCCTATAATTATATAAGTATTATTAGGTAACCAGAAAGAAAAATAAAACAATGTCGGATGACAGAAATCAGCGGCTGCAGCATTAGTTGAGTTGAAGTTGTTGTATATACCGTTTATCCAAACATTTCCTGAAAAATATACAATCTGGTGTAGACAGCTAGGACAAAGAATAGACGATTCAAGAACCAATAAAACCGTGTTGTCATGATGATTCATGGAACAAATCAAATGGATTTGGTCTTCATTGAGGATCATCTTGGTTGCTATCTTTTCTGGCCTTGAAAGCTCGGAATACACCAGAGAGATCCTTGACAATGGTAAACACACCCATGCCAACCAAATAAATCGGCATATATCTCCGTGCTGGACAGTCGTGAATAAAGTATGCACCTGAAGACACAAAATATGTGAAAATAGAGAAATCAAAGCAACAAGGATATGAATTCGATTTAGCATAATTAACAACAGAAAGCAAAATATAGTGATTAAATGCAAATACTGGTAATTTGAGATTATACCTACAATTTAAAAAAAAATGTTTTCTTGTTTTTTTTAAATAGTGGTTTAACACCTCTTTCAGACATTTTTTTTCATCTAAGTATATCAAGGCGTTCAGTTTTGAGTGGAGGGAAGCATGTGTTACCTGTGAAAAATTGCGACTTTATGCTGAAAAACTGGCATTTCTTGTCAATTAGATTATCCGCAACCACAGTGTTAACAAACACTCGGGTAATACATGTAGTAGATGACTAACGACCTTGACCACTCGGTCGCCGATGCCCCTTATTTTTCCAAATAAATTAGATAAATATGCAATATTCAAACATTGTCGTAATCGTGTAGTTTATTGAACAATGAAATCAAAATGACAAGTTTGGCGACATTCAGGAATTTTGAATAAAGGCGGGAACGACCGAGTTGTCTACGTAATAAGCAAGATATGGTCACTGTGTACCCAGTAAGTAGTGGGTAACGTGTTTGGGGACTGCTACACTTCTTGAACGATAAAGACCCCTTTTGTAGATTAAGAAATAGATACTCCATACTTTTCCATTGGCAGTCAAATGTCCCACCCTTTTTTCCCTTTGTTAACATGTTCTCGTCCCGAATATAGCTGAATACTGCTCGCTGAACGTAAAACAAACATCATATGCAATCCAATCAATGTTGCATTTCATTTTAGTTAACTTACCAATTACAAGACATGTTATTGGTATGATCAGAAGAATCACTAGGAGGACTGCATAACCCACTAAAACAGAACAATATAATCACAAATATTAATACAACAATCTAATTAAAAATATTAATAATTGTAACAGTGAACTGTTACTAAGTCTCCCAAACGAAGTTTCCCAAAGATAACTCCACATATTAAAGATAAACTGAAACACAAATAATTTGTCATTTGAGGGGACGCGGCAAGACCCCCTCCAACCCTCCCATGGTACCAAATGATTCGTCTTATCATAAGGAGTAAGAATATATATATGGTTATAGGGTGGGGATCCCAATGGTTTTCAAGATATTAAGAAATTTGTCATCTGAGGGGGCGGGGCATGACCCCCTCGGACCTCCCTATGGTACCAAACGTTTTGTCTAATCATAAGGAGTTCTAATATATATGGTTATAGGGTAGGAATGTTAACTGTTTTTGACATATTCTGTCATTTGAGGGGGGTGGGGCAAGACCCCCTCCAACCCTCCCATGGTACTAAATGATTCGTCTTATCATAAGGAGTAAGAATATATATGGTTATAGGGTGGGGATCCCAATGGTTTTAAAGATATTAAGAGATTTGTCATTTGAGGGGCAGGGCATGACCCCTCGGACCTCCCTATGGTACCAAATGTTTCGTCTAATCATAAGGAGTAATAATATATATATGGTTACAGGGTAGGAATGTTAACTATTTTTGACATATTCAAAAAATATCAATATTTGAGATATTTTAGGGGCGTGGCACGGCCCCTGGGGGCCCCTACACTTGAAAAATGGTTAGGACCCACATCTCATAGGGGTCTATCATTGTGCAAAATTTAAACAAAATCAATGAAGCATAAAGTACAAAAGTGCCCCGGACAAAGTTGGCGGCGCGAGAAAGAAAAAAAAGAATAATAATAACTAGTACTGACTGTGTTGGGCACCAATGTCTCCCAAACGAACACAGATTTGGGGTTGCCTTAAGCTATTCTATATATATACTAAGTTTCGTGCAAATCGGTTAACTTTTTCAAAATTTTCCAATTTTCGGTGGCGGCCATTTTGAAAATGGCGGCCATCTTGAAATTTTTTTTGATAGATTTGCGGTCGCCTTATGCTATTCTATACATATACCAATTTTCGTGCAAATCGATTAACTTTTTCAAATTTTTCCAATTTCGGTGGCGGCCATTTTGAAAATGGCGGCCATCTTGAAAATTTTTTTTTGGAGAGATTTGAGGTCGCCTTATGCTATTCTATATAGATACCAAGTTTCGTGCAAATCGGTTAACTTTTTCAAATTTTTCCAATTTTCGGTGGCGGCCATTTTGAAAATGGCAGCCATATTGAAATTTTTTTTCACCTATCAAGTCCACTCTGATTTTGTCAAAATAAGTCCAAATTTCGTCGAAATCCATCCAGTAGTTCCCTAGATAATTTTTCGGTACCCTAATGTGATGGCGGCCTTTTGAAAATGGCGGCCATCTTGAAATTTCCGAATAGCTTGTGCACACCTTAAATAACCAATCTACCATAATACAAAGTTTCGTACAAATCGGTTGAGGCGTTTGCGAGAATAGTACTGGGACAAGTTCATGAGGCGGAGAAAAAAGAAAAAAATAAGAAGAAGATGAAACAGAGTAAAAACAATATGTCTCCAAACTTCGTTTGGGAGATATAATAATCAGAAGAAACGCAACAAAAACAATAAGTCTCCAAACTTCGTTGGGAGACTAAATTAAATTTATCAATTCATCCCCCCTATTTGCAACGGTCGCTGCGACCATAGCAAAAGGAGGGAGCAATTCAGATTTAATTTAATTAGATTGTTAATACAGTTAACAAGAACACGTCTATTGTTTTTTCTGGTACCATACTGGGAGGGTTCCCAGTGCTCGACCCACAGAGCAGCCAAGCGCGTCCCCGGGTGGCGGATAAGCGAAAACCTCTCGTTGGGGGTATGTCAGGTCATAATACGGAAAGCCTGGCCGCGGACCGTAGTGGGTAAAATGTTTGGAGAGTGTCACGCTACTTGCACGATATAGACCCCTTTTGTAGATTTCGAAAAAGAGTAGGCTCATTGTAGCAGCTACAGAGGCCGAATTATTCGACCTTACCCAAATACTCCATACTTTTCGAGTGGCAGTCAAAATTGTGTTCCCTGTGTCCCATCCCACCCCCTTTTCAATTGATTTATTGTTTGTTAACTTGTTCTCGTCATGAATATAGCTGAAATACTGGATGTAAAGCAAACATCCAATCCATCAATCTACTGTTATTTTACTTAGAAAATATATATTCCGTCTGTGTGTGTTAGTATGTGCGTCCGTCTGTAACCATTTTTCTGAGCAATAATAAATGATTCAATACTGGAACTTCGTCAGTAGCTTTGTATTATCATGCCATATTGTGGGATACCCCGACTCATATATCTCCGACTCCTATTTTGAACATAGTAATGTAATATTCCGTCGTCACATTTTTCTCAGCAATGATAAATGATACTATGATGAAATTTCACCAGTAACTTTGTATGATCATGCCATATTGTGGGGTTTGTTATACCCCTCCCCACAAGGGTAAGTGTATGCTGTTTCCGATCTGCATTTTCACAGACACATGCAAATACTATTATCCATTTCACATTATTCCCATGCTTTGGAACTTTCAGTAGTAGATGCAACAATAACAGAATTTAATTGATTTATTTTGTACCTGTCTGTGGAATATAGCAAACGAATTCTCGTACTGTAGACGAGCTTCCTGATTGGTTGATGATACACCTGCTAGTTGACATAGCGGCATTGGTATCTTTATATTGAAAGTCGCACGAAATATTATGGTTTAAAAATACTCACGGGAATTAGAAGTAATGCTGACGACATTCGGTACAAAGGCAATGTTTCCATTGGATTCTTGTTTTGCCTGCTTTATTTTCCCAAACGAGTCATACGAAGGAGGCTGGTCGTCTGTTAAGAATAAAAAGCAATTGTGAAAATGTAATGTTCTCTATACTACTGTTAATAAACTTATATAGTCTAGGAATATAGATCATTTAACACGTCGACTTGATGTGTCTTTAAAAATTTTGTGCACATTTACTATGCGAAATAGCTACCAGCTAATTCATATATAGATATATTTTAAATTAAGTATCTCGTTCTATTTATGATTAGCTGGTCGCTATTTCGCAATATTTATCGGAATTATTTTTATTTGGTGCCTCAGGGACCGAGAGATTAAGCTAGTTGGATCAATGACGTTTCAGTGTGAGTTTGCGATTTTACCAAACCAGGGTGTGCTCGACTTTAACCTCAACTCAGTCTGATTGCCAGTTGAATGTCGGTGATTTTCATTGGGTGCTCATGCTTCCTTCAAAGTAAAATTTGAATATTGCTGAAAACCAACTAAATGAAAGGGCATTAAACCCCACCCACCCACCCAAACATAATATTTACATGTATGCGTTTTCCTGACCTTAGCTTCCGGGGACTCGGTGGCCGAGTGGTTAAGGTAGTTCGTCTACTATTGAGCACCTGGTATGTCAACCCTGAGGTTGCGGGTTCGGGTCTTACTGCGGGCAAGGTGCGCTCAATTACAATAATAATTTACAAGGATTGGCGGTTTTCCTACCGAAGGTCGGGGGTTTCTCCTTGCACTCCGGCTTTTCTCCAATAAAAACTGGAACCCATGATGTAGTTGAAAATTGCTGAAACTGGCGTTAAACACCATTCAAACAAACAAACCTGACCTTGTAATTGCTTTTCCATATCACTATCATTTCAATTTAATGATTAATACACTGTGTCTGTAATAATATGATTTCTTCCATTTATTCTAAAATCATTAATCGTGCTAACTTTTGAGAAGTATTTACATTTAGATCGTGGACTAGACATTCTACAGTATCCTTTGGTAATAAACTGCAATTAGAAAGTCCAAATATGGTCTACGGTGACGTGCGCAAACTATATAACTGGACGAAAATATTAAAACACGGATTCAGTAATTCAAACTAAGTAATCTAGTTATTTAATAACAATGATCTGCTGATGAAATCCTTTCGAAACTTGAACCTGAGTACAATTAAATGTGAACACTGTATACTGACAGGGATGCATAACGTACCAATGTATAAACCAATTATGTTTCAAACGCTATTTTATTGATGCAGATCGATTGTGTGCTTGTTCTCTACAGCGTTGCCACGTTAATGGTAAAATTAATCAGCAAGGAGGTACATTGCAATGGAATGCATTTATTGCTAATGTAAATGTGAATTAAATTAATTATTGAAATTTTTAACAAATGACATGCAATTTAGCCACATACGGTTGTTTCAGAGACAGTTCTGGTCGATGTGCTGTCTAGAGTTTATTGAGAGGAAGCACAGTTAGCGGTGGTAGATTATTGAGCACACGTATTACCATAACATCATTGCTTTTTGTCCCGTACTTCTACCGCAGGTAGGGGTTTTACTCCAGGTTCTTCGGCATCATTACCCAATGAAAGTTGGACGCCATGATAAAGCTGAAATACTGCTGAAATTGGCGTTAAACAACATTTAAAAAAACGCGTATCACTGAATATTCCGATTACGTATTCTATTTAAACTAAACACTATAAAAAGTAGAAATATTTGTAGAAACTGGCCTAACATTATTTTAACAACTAAATATATCTACCCACTAAGCAATAATGGAAAATGTAATCCCGGTCCTAACAACCTGATATTTATAGCGAACAATATAAATATTTAAACGTAAAAAACATCACGCTCCAATACTTCATGAACTGATTGGTAGATAATTGCAAAGTTTAAAAACTAGAATGTCATCGAAAGCCATTTAATTCTTGTGTTTAAGTCACATTTTAAGACATTTATGTAGTATCGTAGATTTTGAATTTTAAGTTTAACAAAAAGAGATCACATAAAGTTAGACAATTTATAACTAAAACATTTTTTTGAATCTCGTGCTTCGTGCTTCTAAATCTGTATTTTTATTTAAAGGTTAGTATGAATTTAATTAAAACAAGCTAAAGTTTGAGGTGTCTAACGATAGCATTTCTAGTGAATTTCAAGTGATATAGAAAGAACAATTATGAAACGTCTACAAATGTAGAGGCATCAGTTATACAATTTTAATGTACAATTTTAAATGGCATAACTTCATTTAAGTCAACAAAAATTTACGTTTATGACCACGTAAAACGAAAATCTTGCTCTAACGCACTGCAGCAAAAACAGGATCACGAGATCTCGTAAAGTTGGCGGGCTGTGACGCAATTGTTTGCCAATTTTCCAGTGACATCAAGTGTCAGGCTATATTCGCAACACATATTTATAGTTTTGGATACCAATTTCTAATTAATTTGTTGGTTATCCACTTGTTGTCCGTAACACAGCTGAAATTTGTTTGGAGAAAATCGCTGACTTTAATGAATTTTTTCAAAATGACATATTAAAGTTTCTTTTGATTTCGACTCTTCAAAATTATTTTTTAAATACAAAACTATGAATTGTTTATTGTATGATCAGCTTACATTTTTGTGCTTTAAATATGACACAAATCTGTACAAGGTGCATGTGTACGGTGGGTACTTGGGGAGCGTTCGACTTGTTTAAGTATCTTGCTTGGGTGTGAAAATTGTTAAATAAATAATATATTATAAAATTAGCTTTTAAATAGCTTAAATTACACCTAGTTGTTTTATTTACAATATTTCAAATTTAAATATTAGGTCATGATGGAAATTTATATGTGTTTGTTTATTGCTTGGTCTTAAGACAATATTTAAATCACTTGAATGAAGCAGTTAATTTAAAGTTTAAGTTTAAATGGATTTTAAACCTGTTTTGTTTTTATTTTGCTGTTCTCTTTTTAACGAAAAACGAAAAACACCTTAAATGCGCTACAAAACTCGCTATTTATACATTTAAAATGTAACTGTATCTTGAGTGTGGGTTTATATAGCGACCAACGTAGTAATGAAGTAGAATCTAAATTTATGTTTACTGTAACAGTACATTATTTTGGGATTGAGTGAAGAACTTTCGTGAAAGCAATACGAACTGATTTTACATCACGTGTTTGCTTACATGAATTAAGAAAACAAATCGATTTCACAAAGTTTAGTTTGTAAACACCCCCACCCCACCAGCAAAACAAAACACATGAACACCGTACCAGTCAATTGTTTGTTTATTTTGATATCATTTACACTTAGTTTTTAATTGAAGCTTTATGATATTAGTATTACACATGACTATTATCATATAAAACGGAAAACCGGAGAGGACTTCATAAATATATGTTTCGTGTGTCCAATTCATTTTGTGTATAAGAGAAAAGATATTTTTAAACTAAAAAAGCACCGCAGAGAACAACTGTCTAAATTCTGTTTCAGCATTTTAAATGACAGTCGTCATGGCACTTTTTAACTCACAGGCCGGGGGGGGGGGGGGGGCGGTAACTAGGGATAATTTTAGGTACAGGTCTGCGGACGGAGATTTGGAAAACCAACCCTATTAATATATTTTCGGACGTTATGAAACGCTATTTCGACAATCTAGAATCAAACATTAACCAGAAAAACGTATGTGTGTTAAATAATTAATGGTCGGAAAACAAATCTCATGTATGCACGTTATTTAAGGAAATGGTCAAATATATTCAGATACTGAGGTTGTGAGATCGAACCTGACATCCGACAATATATGTTTGTCTCCAACCTTAATTGATATGTTTTGCCCTTTTTCCTGACGATGTTAAGAGACGGAGTTTCAAGGGTAAGAGTACTTTTGGTAATTTCCGCCATAAATACTAGACGCACTCGTATAATAGCTGACTTGGTGAAAGTGGCATTAAATAACAATCAAATAAGTTTGAAAGACTCCTGTTGGACAACATCACTGAACAAAGTGTTGGTGCATGTAAACAAAGCGATTAAAGACTTTTTCACATGGATGTAATGTTAATTAAACATATTTTACAAATTAAAATAGATGGTTATTTATCGTTTTTCCTTTACAAAACCATGTTGCGTGTACGAGAGAAGAAATTTTGTACAAAATTCAATGAAGGATTTTATTAATTTATTGAATGGTTAAGCAGTATTTTACCTTTATTTAGGACAGAACAAGTTGGCAAATAATAAATAAGTTGCAGAAATATGATGGACCAACGGGAACAAAATTGTTACTGCTGAGAAATGTATAGATATAGGGTGTTGGGTAGAGACATAGCATTAAATCTTTTAAGTAACTAAAACGCAACAACGAGCAAACTTATATGTATGAAAATGCATATCATTAACCAACACAAGTGTTCATTTAATTAGCTTCTGGTGATCTACTTTCCATTTCACATGCTGATTTCTAGTTTTAGTAAATCCATCAAATTTCAAGGTCACAGTTGACAAAAAACGTTAGAAATTAAAAAAAAGATGTTTCCGGACAATAACTTTAAGTTTTCATTTGATTTAAATGAAAAGTTGGGATATAGTTTCATATTAGGTGGATAAGAAGTCTATCAATTCTGTGGGAAATCTGTCAAATTTCAATGTCACAGTTAGAAAAATGTTAGAAATTTTTACAAGAAATAAAGGTTTCCGGACAATAACTTAAAAAGTCTGCATTTGGTTTCAATGAAACCTTTGGATATTATTACAGATATCAGGTGGGTAAGAAGCCTTTTGATGGTACAGGAATTTCATCAATGGTCAACGTCACCAGTCGACAAAAAAAGTTAAAAATTTTTTACAAAAAAGTTCTGCAGAATTTAACCGAGGTATTATTAATCGCTATATTGATTTTTTCTAGATTATATTATGTTTCTATTTTTTTATTGGGATCGGAGTACCATTTGGATACACTGACCTTCTGCAGTAAAACTAACAACCCTTGTCACTTAAGACTGAAATCAAGTACTCAATATTAGTAAACTTTAGTATTGACACGCAGTGATCAATCGATGACCCTTGGCCGCTATGGACTTTTCAGTCATTAAAATTCTTTCTTAAATAAATTACAGCACATTTGATGAACTACACAGGACTCTAAGGGTAATTATCTTAAAATAAATCGAGCACAACGCTAGGCTTATCGATGGAAAATACAACAAGGGAAATTAACATAGCAATATCCAAAATGACTACAAGAATCGTAAGGAATCAGTATTATATTTTACGGATTTGAAGTTAGCAGTGGGTTCGATATTCGCCATTCGAATATCGAACTCGCTGTTAGCAATGGGTTCGATATTCGATATTAAGAAATACATATTATCAAATACAAGATAAAAAGATGTATAATATTGCTATACGTACTACCAAGGGGCATTTTATACATCTGGACGGTTTCGGTATGTAAGGGAGCCCAACAGCCTCAAATATGAATAACGTAATGGTAAAAAATTACTTTTGTGCGAATATGCAAACCTCGGGACCACCCCTTCATCCTCTTTCAATCTTTATGAAACTTAGCAAAACAATGGGCATTATATTGCTTTAAATGCTGTTTAAAGGAATTAAGGCATCTGGACGGGTTCGGTATGTAAGAGAGCACAACGGCCTCAAATAGGAATATCGTAATGGTAAAAAAAATCACTTATGTGCGAACATGCAAACCTCGGGACCACAGCTTCATCCTCTTTCAATCTTCATGAAACTTGGCAAAACAGTTGGGATTATATTGCTTTAGATGTTGTCGAAAGGAATTCAAGGCATATGGACGGGTTCGGTATGTAAGGGAGCCCAACGGCATCAAATTTAAATATAGAAATGGTCAACAAATTACTTATGTGCGACTATGCAAACTTCGGGACCACCCCTTCATCCTCTTTCAATCTTCATGAAACTTTGCAAAACAGTTGGCATTGCATTGCTTTAGAAGCTGTTAAAAGGAATTTAACGCATCTGGAAGAATTCGGTAAGAGAGGGAGCCCAACAGCATCAAATTTTAATATCAAAATTGTAAAAAAATCACTTATGTGCGAACATGCAAACCTCGGGACCACAGCTTCATCCTCTTTCAATCTTCATGCAACTTGGCAAAACAGTTGGGATTATATTGCTTTAGATGTTGTCGAAAGGAATTCAAGGCATATGGACGGGTTCGGTATGTAAGGGAGCCCAACGGCATCAAATTTAAATATAGAAATGGTCAACAAATTACTTATGTGCGACTATGCAAACTTCGGGACCACCCCTTCATCCTCTTTCAATCTTCATGAAACTTTGCAAAACAATTGGCATTGCATTGCTTTAGAAGCTGTTAAAAGGAATTTAACGCATCTGGAAGAATTCGGTAAGAGAGGGAGCCCAACAGCATCAAATTTTAATATCAAAATTGTAAAAAAATCACTTATGTGCGAACATGCAAACCTCGGGACCACAGCTTCATCCTCTTTCAATCTTCATGCAACTTGGCAAAACAGTTGGGATTATATTGCTTTAGATGTTGTCGAAAGGAATTCAAGGCATATGGACGGGTTCGGTATGTAAGGGAGCCCAACGGCATCAAATTTAAATATAGAAATGGTCAACAAATTACTTATGTGCGACTATGCAAACTTCGGGACCACCCCTTCATCCTCTTTCAATCTTCATGAAACTTTGCAAAACAGTTGGCATTGCATTGCTTTAGAAGCTGTTAAAAGGAATTTAACGCATCTGGAAGAATTCGGTAAGAGAGGGAGCCCAACAGCATCAAATTTTAATATCAAAATTGTAAAAAAAATCACTTAATATGCACACCTCGGGACCACCCCTTCATCCTCTTTCAATCTTAATGTCTTGGCAAAATAGTTGGCATTATATAGCGTTAGATGCTGTCAAAAGAAATTTTTAAGGCATCTGGACGGGTTCGGTATGTAACGGAGCCCAACAGCATCAAATTTGAATATCGAAAAGGTACAACAATCACTTATGTGCGAATATGCAAACCTCGGGACCACCCCTTCATCCTCTTTCAATCTTCATGAAACTTGGCAAAACAGTTGGCATTATATTATTGATATGCTGTCAAAAGGAATTAAGGCATCTGGACGGGTTCGGTATGTAAGAGAGCACAACAGCCTCAAATAGGAATATCGTAATGGTAAAAAAAATCACTTATGTGCGAACATGCAAACCTCGGGACCACAGCTTCATCCTCTTTCAATCTTCATGAAACTTGGCAAAACAGTTGGAATTATATTGCTTTAGATGTTGTCGAAAGGAATTCAAGGCATATGGACGGGTTCGGTATGTAAGGGAGCCCAACGGCATCAAATTTAAATATAGAAATGGTAAAAAAATTACTTATGTGCGACTATGCAAACTTCGGGACCACCCCTTCATCCTCTTTCAATCTTCATGAAACTTTGCAAAACAGTTGGCATTTCATTGCTTTAGAATCTGTTAAAAGGAATTTAACGCATCTGGAAGAATTCGGTAAGAGAGGGAGCCCAACAGCATCAAATTTTAATATCAAAATTGTAAAAAAAATCACTTAATATGCACACCTCGGGACCACCCCTTCATCCTCTTTCAATCTTAATGTCTTGGCAAAATAGTTGGCATTATATAGCGTTAGATGCTGTCAAAAGAAATTTTAAAGGCATCTGGACGGGTTCGGTATGTAACGGAGCCCAACAGCATCAAATTTGAATATCGAAAAGGTACAACAATCACTTATGTGCGAATATGCAAACCTCGGGACCACCCCTTCATCCTCTTTCAATCTTCATGAAACTTGGCAAACAGTTGGCATTATATTATTTAGATGCTGTCAAAAGGAATTTAAGGCGTCTGAACGGGTTCGGTATGCAAGGAGCCCAACGACATCAAATTTGAATATCGAAATGGTACAAAAAATCACTGCTTGTAACTCGTGTTTCCTGATAAAAAGTATAATTCATATTTAACACTATATAAAAGTTGTATGTGGCTTTGATTTATTACATTATTAATTGATAATATTTGATTTGTGATATCTCATATACATGTATAATACAAGTTTATAATTGTGAGTCTTTAATTATAATTTGTATTAAGTATTTAAATTACCGAACGCCTTCTTTTGACATGGTTATAGAAACATAATATTTTTGTCAATATTTTACTTTTTTTATATTGTACCAATGAAACAAAATGTGCTTCATTTTAAAATAATTTAATGATATGTATCCGTCAATAAACTATATGCATATAATTAAATGACGAAGTCTAGAATACACCAATCAATGAAAATGTTGCGCTTACGGGTACATGTACAGTAGGTTGTTATAGTGAGAGTTCTACGATGGCATTCATTAGGATTTTAGGTATTTAAATGCTTTTCACTTGATGTGTCATATTCTGCAGCTGAAGCAACATTGGCTGTAACCGCGTCGGTGCTGCAGTAGTAACGCGAACTTTATAACCATTAACGCATTGGTGAAAGTGCTTATTACAAAACAAAATGGCGAACATTTCTTTTTCGATCTTAATTTATTTCACTAGCGTTAAGCTATTTAGACTCGAATGCAACTGGCTTGTCGTCTTGTAATATTGTAGCACCTAACCAAACTTCGACGTATCGACCAGTAATAATACTGGTTTCTTGGACTCGTTTCAAAACAAACATTTTCTGTGGGACTGCGTAATTATTTCATTAACATTCGAAATAACTGTTCTTAAGCATATGCCTCGAAGAACTGCATGCCCTTAATCAGTAATTTATTTCCTCATCGGGCTCGTTATCTGAGAAAGGTTTGGCGCAAAATTAGCCAGGTTATTTAGCATACCAGCAATGTACCAGTTTTTGCCATTTTTCAAAGGTTGTCGTAAATTGTTCTCTTAACGTTGTAATTAGTATCAAAAACCCGGAATATATTAATATTAACCAGAAAACACAGAAATGATAATTCCAGTACGCATGCGTATTGAAATTCTGTTCAATAAAAATGTATTTTGCTCGCGAGGTTTTAGATGGTGATATGTACCATTAAGTTTCATCGCGTTTTTTATGTACACAAAACTCCCTTACGAAAATATTTAACATCGTTGTAAACAGTTTCTGCTCAAGTTTTTGTTATCGATTGAGAATTGTTTCCTCTTGTTGATGATTACATAAAAGAATAATAGATTTTTACATCCGTTTTGGGGCAAACAAGTTGATCTTTCACGAGTGATAGAAACGTCTTTTCGAGAGTGGATCGCAGCGCAACAATATATAAAATTTATATCACAAATGGAAGATCACGCGGGCTTACTGAAATGTTTTAATTTATAAAAATAAATATAAATTCTTATTTATGATGACAATTAAATCTTTTTTTTTAGCTCAATTGTACCAAAGGTTCAGTGTGAGATATTCTCATAACATAGCGTCTGTCGTCGTCGTTGTCGATGTCGTCGTCGGCCGTAAACTTTTCACATTTCAATCTTCTTCTCCAAAACCACTTGGCCAATTGAAACCAAACTTGGCAGGACTGTTTATTGGGTAGTTTTTAACAAAGTTTTGAGTTTTTGGTGCTGATCAAATACGAAACAAGGCTGCCAGAGCCAATAATGCGTTGTTCTGATTGGCTTAATTTAAACCGCTTGGCAGATTGATTTGAAATATTGAAAGAAACGTACATTAGATGGCCCTCCACAAAATTTGTTTTTTGTGCCGATTCAAAATACAAGATGGCCGCCATCGCAGGACATAGATTAACATAGAATCCTATGGGAAAAACATACACAAACAACTTCTTATCCGAAACTTTTACACACAATTAAACCAAATTAAGCAGAAGTGAATCTTAGATAGTAATCTTATTATTTTATGTCTGTTTATAGGAAATGCAACATGGCTGCCAGAGCTGCAAATGCGTTTTAATTGGCGGAAATTTTAACATACCGGTACTCCTCACAAACAGCGTGGCAGAAAAATATGTGATATTGTATGGTCCTCAACCAATTTTGAGTTTTTTGTTTCGATCCAAAATACATGATTGTTGCAACCATGGAACATCACTCAACGTGCTAACCTATGAAAAAACATAAAACGGCATCATCTCAGAAACTTTCCTACAAATTACTGCCGATTGGAAATTCAACACGGCAACATTCGTAGAAACAGCATCTTCACATAAGCTCTCTAGCATTAAATATCAAAATTTGCAAGAAAAGTCAAGTCTCTTAAAAACATTTTTGTAAGTCAGGTGAGCAATTTAGGCTCTTAAGAGCCTCTAGTTTAATGTACAGGTAATTTTAAATGGTTTAGTGTCCCTTCTTCATATTTGGCATTTTGCCACATTATGAAAATAACACTTTAAAAGTCCATACATCGTGAATCGCCTCGAAATTTTGAAAGCGCTTCAAACGGAAAGTTCGTGGTCTACTCAACCGTCTATCGGTAGCGAATAAAGGAACAAGTTTGATGGTCTATCTAGTCAAAAAGTTATGCCATGGCAAGCTTGGATACTGCTAACAGAAACATCATCATCGGACGACTACAAGCTGAAGTCCCCCAAAGTGGGGTTGTACGGACCGAGAATGTAAACCAGAGAACAATTTCCAGACTATAGGCCAGATTCCAACAGACCGGTACGACTAATGACCGTCCAAGAAGTTGTATACCACACAAAACTACAGCACGTCAAGATCGGTACGTCTGGGTATTCTATTTACGGAATGAGTAACTCGACGGGAGTCTAATTAGAGGCAAGCCATGCTTACTCGTCCGGACCACCTGAGTGCACCCATAGTTTGTATTGGGTTCGGGTTACCCTCTTTCTGTGTTTTTATGTTTTTGGTTGTTGTGTTGTATTTGTCTATATTCGGATTTCAGAATAAAACGGTCCCGAATGTGTGCCACGTCAATACCAAGAGGTTTTAACAGGTGTCTTCTTGGCCATACCAGGAGGACACATATGAAAACAATGAATAAAGACCAGAGTGTGTGCCATGCAACTGTCCATATACCATCAAGCATGTCTTGATGTATTGTATTGACGTGGCACACATTCGGGGACGTTTTTATTCTGTAAGAAAATAGCAAAGAAAACCGACCGAACAACAAGAGCCAACAGCCAAGGGACAGTTACATACCGAACCCGTCCAGATGCTTCGAAATTTTTTATCATTTCGATATTAAAATTTTATGCTGTTGGGCTCCCTGACATACAGAAACCGTCCAGATGCCGCCTTAAATTCTTTTTGACAGCATCTAAAGCTTTATAATGCTAACTGTTTTGCCAAGTTTCATGAAGATTGAAAGAGGGTAAAGGGGTGGTCCCGAGGTTCGTATATTCGCACATAAGTGATTTTTTTTTACCATTTTGAAATTCAAATTTGATCATGTTGGGCTACCTTACATACCAAGCCCGTCCAGATGCCTTAAATTCCTTTTGAAAGCATCTAAAGCTATATAATGCCAAATGTTTTGCCAAGTGTCATGAAGATTGAAAGAGGATGAAGGGGTGGTTCCGAGGTTCGCATATCCGCACTTAAGTGATTTTTTTTTACCATTTCGATATTCAAATTCGATGCTGTTGGGCTTCCTTACATACCGAACCCGTCCAGATGCCTTAAATTCCTTTTGAAAGCATCTAAAGCTATATAATGCCAACTGTTTTGCCAAGTTTCATGAAGATGGAAAGAGGATGAAGGGGTGGTCCCGAGGTGTTGATATTCGCACTTAAATGATTTTTGTATATTTCGATATTCAAATTTTATGCTGTTGGGCTCCCTTACATACCGAATCCGTCCAGATGCCTTAAATTCCTTTTGACAGCATCTCAAGCTATATAATGCCAACTGTTTTGCCAAGATTCATGAAGATTGAAAGAGGATGAAAGGGTCGTGTTGACTCGGAATGAAGAAAAAACTACCATTCCACAGTGCATTTCAACTTAAATACGATACGAGACTTACGACAATTTCCGACGTAATTTTGTTGTTGTTGAGAAATTCTTGAAACGTTGTCAAATAATCTTCAACATGCTCCGACTACAGTCATCCGCGTTGCAATTTAATTAACATTTATTTTTATTCACGATCGTGCTTCAATCAATATACGTCCATAATCGACGACGGTCTTCCTAGGAAAGAAAGTATAAACCTATCTCAGCGGTAATACAAAGGTAAGTCACGTGGCATCATATCAACAATTGTTCTTGTTTTTTTTAAAATCAAAATTTAGCATTCGTGGCAGTATAGAAAACACAATGAAACAAAAACATATACCGTTAAAACAGAAATAAGGAAAAAAAAGACAACAATGGAAAGGGAGGTAAGCTCAAAGTATATGCTAGTTGACATTCCCGGTTGGGATGTGTTCTTTTTCCGTTTATAGCCAGTTTTCTATTAAAATGAAAAGTGGATATACAATCAATGGCGAGAAATAACAGTCCGAAAACCAAGTTTTCGTATTTGTAAGTCACTATCGTATAAAGCACGATACCTTGTGCTATATGTGTTCGTACAGAAATTTCTTTAACATCCACAATGTCTTTAACTTAATAAAAAATTACAGCGGGGTAAAATACAGAAAATTGATTGCCTCCGTGGCGTAACGAACACATATAGTTTGCTTCAGATAAGCCTTATGCATATTAATTAACATTGATGGCCATAACAGGATAGCTTTGAATAAAAAACTAGGAGGTTATTTCTCGGCATGTACGTATTTAACGTAACCGATTATTTACGTTCGAGTTCGATACTCATTGCAGGCAAGGTGTACTCGACTCCAATCTGAATTGACAAGGATTGCCAGTTTTCCTACCGCAGGTCGGGGGTTTTCTCCGGGTACTCCGGCTTTCTCCCCCAATAAAAACTGGACGCCATGATATAGCTGAAAAATTGCTGAAAGTGGCGTTAAACACCATCAAACAAACAAACAAAACAATATTTACGTTCGATATTAAAATTTGACGCTGTTGGGCTCCCTTAACATTTCCAGATGTAAAAAATTCCCCTAGGTAGTATGTATAGCAATATTATACATCTTTTTATCTTTTATTTGATAATGTGTATTTATTAATATCAAATATCGAACCCACTGCTAGCAGCAAGTTCTATATTAGAATGTCGAATATCGAACCCACTGCTAGCAGCAAGTTCTATATTAGAATGTCGAATATCGAACCAACTGCTAACTTCACACACGTATTATATTTAAAAATAGTATACCTACATAAAAATCTTTCATTATGACTGGCTAGCAAGCCGTATACATAACCAAGTATATTCTATCCCGTATTGTGCACCTAGGAAAAGTAATCATCATGCTCCGTTTCGACTGCAAAATTTACAAAGGTTTATTAACTAGTTGAGTAAAATACATGTGCAATTGTCCATACAATACGGGTATAGTAAACGGGGCCAATACGGAAAAACAGGGCCAATACAGGAAAAACGGAGCCAATACAGAAAAACGGGCCCAATACAGAAAAACACGGCCAATACAGAAAAAAAACAGGCTCAATACAGGAATGTCACTTCCGGTAATTTATATATAAATATCATTTAAAAAACAAACACATTCGTTTGCATCACTTAAATTAACTTTACAAAATTACATTTTCATACTGACGGTTGTTCATATTAATCTGTTATTATGTCCATGAGAAACCGAATTGGATCAATAAAGCTATATTGGTCAATGATAAAATGGTACTAAAATTTACTCAACTGGTTAATAAAAGTGTCATTAAATGGATGTTTTCATATTCGACATGTATTATGTCCTCGGGAAGCGGTATTGGGCCTCGAATAACTGTATTAGCCCTCGGCGTTGCCTCGGGCTAATACAGCTATCCTCGACCCAATACAGCTTCCCTTGGACATAATACAGGTCAAATATGAAAACACACATTTAATAACACTATATTATTAACTAGTTGAGTAAAATACATGTGCAATTGTCCATACAATACGGGTATAGTAAACGGGGCCAATACGGAAAAACAGGTCCAATACAGGAAAAACGGAGCCAATACAGAAAAACGGGCCCAATACAGAAAAACACGGCCAATACAGAAAAAAAACAGGCTCAATACAGGAATGTCACTTCCGGTAATTTATATATAAATATCATTTAAAAAACAAACACATTCGTTTGCATCACTTAAATTAACTTTACAAAATTACATTTTCATACTGACGGTTGTTCATATTAATCTGTTATTATGTCCATGAGAAACCGAATTGGATCAATAAAGCTATATTGGTCAATGATAAAATGGTACTAAAATTTACTCAACTGGTTAATAAAAGTGTTATTAAATGTGTGTTTTTATATTTGACATGTATTATGTCCAAGGGAAGCGGTATTGGGCCTCGAATAACTGTATTAGCCCTCGGCGTTGCCTCGGGCTAATACAGCTATCCTCGACCCAATACAGCTTCCCTTGGACATAATACAGGTCAAATATGAAAACACACATTTAATAACACTATAGTATTAATGTCTAACCCGAACATGGTTTTAAACGACGTAAATAATGATATGTAATATATTTGTTTTGTTTTTAAATAACAGAAAACAGAGTACATTACGAAACAAAATCTTCTCCCTTGACTTGTGCCAACCGGCGATTCTGCCACATATTGTTCACCTTAGGTACTGAATGAAAAAATCCGAGGACGAGGAAGACAATCGAGAGAAACTGGCGGGAAAATTTGCAAATCTATTTATTTAAAGTATATGTTTACAATAATATTTCAGCATTCTAAACGAGTGTTCATAATTTGTCATCTGGTACATAATAATGCAATCACAGCAGGCTAAATACAAAGAAAAATAATAAAACTATATATCACATTATAGATGTGAGCTAAAAATTAATATAATAATTATTCCGGTCTTAGACAGCGATATATAATGTCACATTAACCGCCTATGATGTATATGGATGATTAGATGAGGACCGTCATGGAATCTAAAGCATGTTTCCGACGATGACGATTGAAACATCTGAACTGTTGTTAAAACTGTCTCAGACTTGTATGTGCATAAACAGTATCTCGAGAATACGATACAAACAAATACTTAAACAATTGCATTGCATTTCTGTCGGTTTGAATAGTTAATTAATATCAAATACAAATAGACACGTATGACGATTGCACACAAGTAATCGGTGGTGTTCTTGATCATACTTTAATGCGCGCGGCTTGATCAAACCTTCCCCCCTACCAAGAACCTGTCTGCTTTCTTTCCCCGAGGGCGAAATCACAAGGACATTTTCAGACATCTCTCCAGCTACGTATATATAACCGTCTTTGTCTACGGCTATACCTCGCGGAGCTATCAACGTACACTGATTTTCAAAAGTCCATGAAATATTTCCGGTCATATCACAACAGGCGACTGCATCGGCATATGTAAAGTACAGATGATTGTCCGAATAGACAATGTATGAATCGTTCATCTGGTTATTTCGTATAATCACCTTCACAGCTCCTGTATCCAGATTGTAACTTTCTATACCTGTACGTTTTATACAGTAAATTAGCGTTCTACCGAAAATTGTTATGCCACTGCTGTAACCGCTTACAGGCAGCGTTTGGAGAAGAACATCTTTAATATAATCCACAATAAATAGAAAACATTTATCGTACGATGATGTAGCAACAAACGAAGTATTATTAAGCACAACAAAATCATTTACGTCGTAGTTGTCTTTGCTTATACACTTAAGTGTACGCTGAATACCATCCTTTTGCTTTA
This sequence comes from Limnoperna fortunei, assembly GCA_944474755.1. Taxonomy (NCBI): domain Eukaryota; kingdom Metazoa; phylum Mollusca; class Bivalvia; order Mytilida; family Modiolidae; genus Limnoperna; species Limnoperna fortunei. The sequence goes on from OX104115.1 coordinate 58,242,421, forward strand.
CTGAAACCGAATCTTGCCCACCTATATCGTTATAATTCGATACAACATAGTTTTCTGCGGGTAATATACTACAACCTTTAATATCGTCATTTGTTTGCATTTCAGATTTTTTATATATTGACAGAAATATGTCATTTATTGTTTTCTTGAAGACAGGTGTCAAAATCTGAGCCTGCTTGTTCTTTTTCTTCAAATGTTTGAGTTCACATGGTATCGTATTTACTTCTATCTTTCCAAAGTTCGTCATAGCTTTGATCTGTTTTAATAGTTCTTCCGAGTTAACCCTGATATCGATATAGCACAGATGTTTGTTTTCATTCAAGGACGACACGAATTGCTCCTCGGCGCTAATCAAAGACTCTATTTCTTTCATTGCTATAAAGATTTGGAAATCGGACGCGTTTTGCCTCGTTTTATTCATGTCAGCTGATATGAAATCTAGTCTTTTTTGTGCGTCAGATATTTCACTTATCAAGCTCTCGATGCGACATACGCTTCCGTCTACAGTTTTAGATAGGTCATCTAGTATTGTCTTTTCCAATGAGTCTAAATAGTTGTTAATAGTGTTTCTGACCTCTTTAAGCTCTTTAAGAACTTCTTCCTTTTGACTGTGAGAATTTGCTATGTCCAGATTAAGTTTTTCTGTAATCTGTTTTGTATAATCAGTCAATTCGTTTAGGGTTTGTTCCAAGTCAGAAACAGACGTTGATACCTTCACATCTTTTATAACATCAATAATTGACTCTACGCCTTTGCATCCTTTGTGTGCGGAAAGGCATTTAACGCAACATGGGCAGCCGTGTTCGGTACAGTACATTTCAAAAAATTTATCGTGCTCTCGACAGTAACCGGTAGCGGACTGGACAAAGGGGGGCAACTCTTGATATTCTTGTATAGATATGGTAGTATGAAATTTGGAGAATTTTGATACCATATGATGCCGTTTACAGTCAATACATAGAAATTCCTCACATTCAGGGCAAAAATCTACGGCATGGGATGTCAGATGATTCTGATGACACAAACTACAGTACTTTTCACTGGACGTCGCCATGGGTATGTAATTATTTAAACTAATCAACACACAGCGTTAATAACGCTTCTAGGGCCGTGCTTTTGATCGTGTCGATCCTAAAATGAAAAAAAAACCAGAACATTATATTGTACGAGCTTTCATAACTTAAAAAATTATAAGAACAACATTTTAACAGATTCTGAAAAGAATGAGCCTTTTCTTTGTTGAAACGGTAAATGAATCGTGGAGGCAATAACTAAAAAAAAATGAAAAAAAAGCAAAACAAACCGTTGGTTTTGACAACCTGTCGGTCAGCGCAGTCTATTTGTACCAATGCTTTTTAGTTCAGTGTGGTTAAATGATCTTATATAAAGGTATTATTTTCATTAAAAGCAAAAACTTCATCCATGGGGCCACTACCTATAGCAGTGTCTGTTTGACACACTGGTATGTCCAATTCTACTATATAACTTAGAAATATCATATATGGACTATCACTTAAACTTTTATAGAGCTAAATTAAGGGGGAACTTAAACAATAAAGTCATTGATCCCTTACAATTTATTGACAAATCCCCAGCAGAAAAAGTACATTTAAGTTTCTGTAAACACATATTGGAGTACGTAAAACAACTTCCAACTTGCGTACTCGGTTGGAACTTGGTCGAAACCCGCCCGAACAAATGATCATGCTTCGTACAGTGTCATACATGTCAAGACTCTGTTCGAAAAATATAAATAAACTACTAAATGATGCCTTCAATCTCACCAAAGAATTAAACGATCAAAATGTATATACATGGTACACCTTCGCTAAGGATTTTATATCTGATGATAATCTTCTCCAACAACTTATAAATTGTAATAATAAAACTAAACTGAAAACTTTAAAATCAAATTCAAAAAACCTTTTTAATAAATGGTATCAGAAATTATATCAGAACAAACTTGATTTACTAAATGAAAGTAATAAAACATACTTATATAAAAGCATAAAAGAAGATTTAAACAGAGAATTCTATCTTTTATATAAAGATTTTGAATCTAGAAGGGTCCTTACAAAAATCAGAATGTGTGACCATAATCTAGCCATAGAAAAGAGTATATGCTTAAAAATTCCCAGAGAGCAAAGACTGTGTGTTGTTTGCAATGTGGTAGAGGACGAGGCTCATTTTCTGCTACATTGCAAGACAAACGAGTCTTTGCGAAATACTTTACTCGAAGAATTTTTTGAAGATACTGATCAATACGAACAACATAGTGACATTCAAAAATAAAAAATACTTCTAAATCCAAATAGCTACAAACAAGTTAATGCTATAAGTTCCTATTTAAAACAATCATTAGTATTGAGGATGGGGGACTCTTAATTAAATACTTGCAAAGCCAATACATACATTGTTCATGTTAAATACTATGTTTTATATGTTAATTGCGTATTTCTACGATTATATTATTTAATTATATATTTTTGTCACAAACTCTGTTTAGATGTTTGTATGACAATAAAATACAATTTGAAAATTTGAAAAATTATATATTGTGTCGATGTTCACAGTGGAATACCCCGTGACACATATATTTGTTAATTGTTAGACTCCGTGATCTGGGATAGTGGAATTAACATAGGTAATGATACGGCTAACGCTTAGCAGTATCGTGTAGCAAACATATCTCAGAACACCTCTTTTGATAGATCAAGTTTCTAATTTTAATTGATTGAATTGTTTCTTTGCGTCCAGCAAGCAGTTTTTACGCGAACAAGTAAACAACATCCTGAACATATATGCAATATTGTGTGCGGTCCTCCAGCAAACACTCATCAGTCAAATTCTGTTGTATGAATTTATTTAACATAAAGTTAACATATTTTATCTCTTAATGGGATGCTGGACACCATCCGCCATGTGGTGTGAAAATCTCAGAATAGATATTACATTTATGGTAAAATTAATATTAATTTCTTTCATTAAAACACTTTTAAATTTCCATAAAACTGATACTAATATTAAGTCTAGTACTTAAAGTATTACTTGAATTTAGTAATGGCTGAAATACAAAGTTTCCAATAAACGATGTCGGTATAGGTAAAAATAATGAAAATTAGATTTGTAAAAAGGGAGTTGATTTTGACAAACCAAATTTTGGTACTCTCTGACCAGTTATTTCCCAAACGACAAAACTTTGACTCAAAAACTCCTATTTTTTTCTTTCCATCACTAAAATGTATGCCAATTGCTTGAAATTACATAAAAATTAAGAAAATTTCAACGGACAGCTTTTTTAAAAATCTATTCAGTGCTCAACGCTTAAAAAAATAAGCTCTGAAACCCCTATTTTTTATATTTTGAATTATAATTACCTGTGTAAAAAACTTACTAAATGGCAAGCTTACAGAAAACTCAATGACAAATAATCCCTTTAATTCCACATGCCTTTCCGAAATATAGTATCACATATGAAATTCTCTTCTCGAATAATTATATGCTGTGTTATTTGTTCTTCAAATGTTTTCATTATTTTGGACAGAGTATCCTTATATGTTGCTACAGTATTTTTGCCTGTAGAGTCTTTTACGTTAAAAACTCGCTTTATATAGCGCAAACTAAAAAGTAGTTTGGTGGGAAATGAATTCCAGTGAAAAAATAACTAAAAAATAATATGTTTCTACTCACGTCACTACGCTTATTAACAGGTTCATGTCAGTTAATGTTTTTGTTTGTTTTAGTATTCTTAGTAACATAACAAAATGCCATTTGTTTACTAATTTACACTCAACAAAAGATTGAACAGGAAGCAGACACGGTGCTATATAGTTGATGAGAAATTACTTCCCGTGAATGCCTGAACTACGATCATAAACCTGTTATTTTAGGCATACTTTTTACCTATCTTTTTTTTTAAAGTTAATTCATAATGATAATTAAAACATATTTATACGTCAATGTAGAATCAAGAAAATGAGAATGGGTTTCTTGGACAACTCAAGTTAAAATGCAGAAATGTTTAACTTCTCTTAGCATTACTTATCCCAATTTTCTTATTAAAATATAGGGAAATTTTTTGCAATAATCAAAGGGGTTACACAGCAGGCACAGCCTATATATCAAATGCCCTTCAGCTAAGAAATAAATATTTTTGATTCAATAAATAACTGATAAAAACAGTAGATTTCAGTGTTTTTATCATTTACATATCAGTAGACTTATAAAGTACGTGAAACATACATGGGTCAGCAGTTACAAATTTCCCGTGAACACCTGGGCCCAGCGCCATAAACATTTTCTTTGCTGAGAATTTTTTTATTCTCATTTTGATCCAATCAAATTTTTCCTTTTCCCTTGCTGTCATGGTAATTGCGAAAATTCTCATCCTGAGCAAAATATTTTTACTCGAAAACGTTTTACGGTACTGGGGCCTGGTCTGTGTTTTGGCAAAGCAGTAAGAACGAATAATGACGTTGAAGGTTGGCAACTGCACTTCTACTGAAAAGCTAAAGGAGAGAGCCTTCAACTCTACTCTACGTGATGAATAAACTGCTTAGTTAGAAGCGAGGTGTGTACCAAATTAAAATAAAATGAAAGACAATATTTTTTATTTTTTGTTAATATGTCTGATTCAGTGTTCTAGAATATAGTACATGTATGTTGATTCATTGTCAATGTACATATTTGTGTATTTAATTTTGATTATATGAATGAACAATATTATATGAATGAACAATATTATATGAATGAACAATATTATATGAATGAACAATATTATATGAATGAACAATATTTTGCACATGTTGCCTAACAAATTATGATCTTTTATGTATATTGTACTGCATTATACTTTGTCGTCATATGTATTAAAGTCACAAACCCATCTTGGCTTATAATTTAAAATCGATCAAAGACAGAAATGGCCGGATTTCGTTAAACAAGAAGTAGGTGAGCGACATACTGAAATCAAATCCAACGTTATGGGAGGCCATGCTGATGCTGCATACTAAATTTCAAGAGAATGTGATTAGTAGTTGCTGAGAAAACTGTTACGAAAATGTTCTACCAATGAACATTAATGTTAAAAATTAACTAAGTCGGTTTACAGGAAGTAGGTAAGTGAAAGACCTGAAATTGAATCCAACGTTATGGGAGGCCATGCTGATGCTGCGTACCAAATTTCAAGAGAATGTGGTTAGTAGTTGCTGAGAAAACTGTTAGGAAAATTTTTCCCCGCCCGCCGCCCACCAGAATTATGCAATGTGTTTTAACAAAACGTGGAATCGTATGTTTCTTAATCTATTTTTACACAATAATGAATCATTTGCATGTTTAAATGGTGTTTAGCGCCATTTTCAGCAAATTGTAAGCTATATCATGGCGTCCAGTTTTTATTGGATAGGTAGCCGGAGTACCCGAAGAAAACCCCGGACCTTCGGTATGACAACTGGCAATCCCCGTCAATTAAGATTGTAGTCGAGCGCACCCTAAGACTCGAACATAATTTATTTGAAGAAAGCACATAAAAAATTGGGACAAACTTACCAAAACTGGGAAACATTGGTTTGGGGCAAATTAGAAATGGGATATCATAAACTGACTTGTATCCGTGTTACTGTATAGCAACCTATGGAGTCATAGCAACCGCTTTTACAACGTGTATAGAAGGTTTTAGCAAGATTTTGTTAGTCGATTTTTTATAACGTGTAGTGGGCGCTGTTATATTAAGAATGAGAAGAATAACTGATAAATAGACATAAAGAAATCGTTATTGCCACAGAAAAATGAAAGACCCATTATTAGAGTATGAAGATTTAGCTTCGTAGTTTGTCAACTTTGATAAAACCCTCCCATACTGGAAGGAATGTGACAGTTCTCCTCACACAGGATCTCGAAATTAGAGACATATACCAATGAGCGTGACATGGGGGCGTCTTTATACAGTAAATTAAAGTAAAGTAAAGTAAGTTTTTATTTACAGTCGGTAGATATTGTTGCTTTATTAAAAAGAACAGTTAACACACCTGTAAAGTACCCAAAACACATTAACAGAAAAGATCTTGCCCCCCCACCCCTCCTCATTGTTATGACTAACATGATTTATGTTTAAAAATTGCTATCAGCTATTACTTACCTGTATGCATGACTCGCAATAAAACAAATTATTTCTTATTCAGAACAATAACTGCAGGTGTTGGAATTTCAAATTTCGTGGATGTATACATGTCAATACCTGAATTCATAGTAGTACGTAATCACAAATTGTACCCGGAAGTTAATTCAATTGTCAACAATCACATGAATAATTAAATGTGTGTGATTGGCGGGAAGATTTTAAACAGTTAGAAGAAAGTTGTTAATTTATCACTGATCTAACTTAAATACTAATCAGTCTGGTATTTTTAAAGCAGATGGTTAAACAATGTTTATCGACATTGAAAAATGCCGAGTGGTGGCAATAGCTCACATCAACATTTGTTTCAGTTGAAAACAACATAAAAAATTGTCGAAGTAAGGGATATGTCTCAAAGACATAGGCATAGCATCACATCTGATATTGGTACGGCGTAATGCTAATCAAGATCGTGTAGCGATCCTATCCACCTCGCAGAGGTGGTTTTACGGCAGGTTGTTCGGGGGCCACTTAATGCCCCCGGAAGCTCTGGGGATAAATGGTGCAAAATCCTGCATTCTGGCGATTTTCTAGCACTTAATCTCAGGTCTTAAAAGATGGGTTTCGTGAGCAATATTTTATTTTTTTTATTTCTGAAAATTATTGGTACGGAATGCCGTACCTGCAAAAATTATTGGTACGGCTTACCTGTCGTACAGGCTGCTACGCCTATTAAAGATCTTCTCTTTTTCCAATAAATAAAAACTATACTTTTCTCAAAAATACAATTTTCACTTGCCTTCCCTCGATTGAGGCCGCCTTAAAATAGTTCCTCTGAATGAATAAAACGGGTTATATATAACTTCTGCGATCGGTATTCCTATTTTCTACACCGCTCACTGATGTTGACTACTAAACTACTCAAACAATGGTTTGTTGTATCTTTGTTGAAGTTATCTGTCCGGATGTTCTATGGTCGTCACCATGGCTTAATTGATAGTTATTGGAAATCAATCTCTCAAATACGATCGGACATTTTTGCTGAGTCATTAGTTGTGTTTTGTATTCCAGGATTTGACTTTTTCTTAGACATGAAAATAAGTAACTCGAAGGGGTCTAATTAGGGGCAGGCACAGCTTACACGTCCGGAGCACCTGAGTGCACCCATGGATTTATTGGGTTCGGATTACTCTCTTTCTGTTTTTGTGTTTTTTTGCGCTGTGCATGTTTGTCGACATCCGGATTTGTAATTGTCCCTTGACTTTCGGTTCTTGTTGTTCGGTCGATTTTCTTTTTTTTTTTTCAAACGCTTCTATGGTGCGAAATGGTTACCATATTAATGCCATTGTAATTAAACACTCGACACAAAATGAAATAATGTTGGGGCATATCGAGGGGTACTTTGGCTCCGCCATCCCCCGAAATATAAGATGAAGCCGTAATTTATATAGCTAAACAATTGATGAAAATAACTTATATCCTAAAACAAATATAATAACTAAACACCTGAAGGATTTTTTCTCAAAGGCTTTATGTCCTAGATACATTAAAAACATATGATCTAACACTGAATAAATAATGAATTAAACATTAATAAAATTGCATTAATCTGTACCTTTTACCATGCAACATATGTAAACACAACATGCACAACAACTGATAAACAGTAGGCCTATAATTATATAAGTAACGTTAAGTAACCAGAAAGAAAAATAAAACAATGTCGGATGACAGAAATCAGCGGCTGTAGCATTAGTTGAGTTGAAGTTGTTGTAGGTACCGTATATCCAAACATTTCCTGAAAAATATATAATCTGGTGACATGACAAATTACGGTAGAATCAATAAAACCGTGTCGTCCTGGTGATTTAATGGAACAAACCACACGGACCTGAAAACATTTTATCACTGAGAAATGTATAAATAAATGTCAACAAAAGCGTTCGGTCTTTTTTGGATATGTATCGGGTATGGAGTGAAATTAATAAGAATCGATTTATATTAAATGAATATGTCAAATTTCGGAACTGGTATAACCTGGTTTGGGTCTGTTTACGTTTAATAAACCGTGAAGAGTCTGTTAAAAGTCTGACTTACACATGTTATTTCGTATAACCTGGGTTGCTCCTTTTGAATTGGCCAATCAGATTTAAGCTTATAAATTAAATTAAAGAAGATTAGATTATTCCTCTTGAATTACATCCCGTTTTTGACAGTTTCGTAGTTTATTCTATCAGAGTCATGCATGGGTTTTAATATAAGTCTAAGATTCTGTTTATTTTTTTCTAATATAAATATAGACACAGCCTAAATGCGAGCATCGCATATTGTATGGTTCATGACGTTACTTCAAAGCACCCTAAGAGTGCCTCTGCATTCCTTTTGTGACGTGACGTCTTTAATGTGTTGGTGACGTCACAAAAAATGTAAAAAATAAATAAAGCTTTTTTTAGATTGCAAAAAATTGTCGGACATTTGTGTTATTATTTCAAAAATAAACACTTTAATTTTATAGATGCAAAATTTATTTCTGTCTACTTTTAAATTATTTTGTTTTTGTGCTTGACCACAATATTTTCTTCTGACAGCTCAGCTACCATAAGGGTCAATCTCCACGCAAAGGATTCTGGGTATCCTACGTCAACCACAATCACCTCTGCCATACCATTGGTTGACATTGTGAGAGATATCTCTCATGGACGATAAGCTTCGCGTACAAACGCAGTATTTCAATGTAAAACTGTATCAAAAGTTTATAAAAAGACTATATAAAAATAAATAAGATCTCGTATATTATTTTAAAAACATTGTTCTTTGTTTACAAACGACAAATGTAGTCCCGCAGTAAATGGAGGATGATGTGTGGCAGAGGTTATATCTGGGAACCAGTTATGTTCTCTGTGCCGGAGAGTGCATAAGGGTTTGTTCATATGGATCACGTGACCTTATTTACACACATGCATGTAACCGTAAAGCATGTAACCGTAAAGCTCGCATCTGCGATGCTCGCTAATATATCTTATAGTGAATGGTTGTAAATTCAGCACATTCTTACCATCTGTAAATCACAGCACTTATATTATCCATTGAGAAACTAGTAAGGTTCTTGGTTGCACGGAACAAAATATTTTATTTTACAAATAAAACTCATTTTATAACAGTTACAATAACATAAAAATTGAGATTATACATTTTTAACAACTCTAACATAAAATCCTCAATCCTGTGTACGCTGGAAATTATTGCACGATAGAAAGGTATGTTTATGAATTTTTGAAAACCGTTTTTAAATTGTTTCACGTGTAACTGACATTTTTCATATTGAAAGTAAATACATGTTATAAGAAATAATTAAAAATAGATTGCAACACAAACTCACCGCAGATGAACCATGCAAACAGAAAACAGCTGATTAATGAATCAAATGGATTTGGTCTTGATTGAGGTTCATCTTGGTTGCCATCTTTTCTGGCCTTAAGAGCTTGGAATACACCCGAGAGGTCTTTGACAATCGTAAACACACCCAAAACAACCAAATAAATTGGGATATATCTCTGGACTGGACAGTCGTGGATAAAGTATGCACCTGAAGACACAAAAAATTTGAAAAATGCATATGTAGAAAAATTAATGCAAAAAGGGAACTCAATTAAGCCCGAATTAGCGTTATGAAACATCAGAAAGCAAAATATAAGGGTTATAAACAAAAACTGGTAGTAAAAGAATATATATACCTACAATTTACAAAAAGCTGCGTATATCAAGGCGTTCAGTTTATAGTGGGAGGAGGCTAGTGTTACCTATGAAAAATTCTGACCTTCTGTACGAAAACTGACAATTCTTGTCAATTATGATTGGGGTCGAGCACACTACCCGCAGTAATGGTGGAACCCGCAAGCTCAGTGTTAACATACACGTGGGAAATAGTAAATGACTACGACCGTGACCTTGACCACTCGGTCGCCGATGCCCTTTATTTCATTCAAATATATAGTGTAAATAAGCAATTGTCGAGATGTGTAGTTAATTAAATAATAAAAACAATACGACAATTTTGTCGACATACATTAATTCTAAATACCGATGTGAGGGTTGCCGAGTGGTCTATGTAATAAGCAATATATGGTTACTGTGTACCTAGTCCGTAGTGTTTGACGTTTTTGGAGCGTGCTACTCTCCTTTCACGCTCCTTTAAGACCCCTTTGTAGATTTCGTAAAATAAAAGCCTCATTGAAGCCTATGCAGTAAGCTGGATTTTTTGCCTCTACCCAATACTTTTCCAGTGGCAGTCAAAATATCCCATCATTTTTCACTTTGTTAACTTGTTCTCGGTCCGAATATAGCTGAAGTTCTGCTCGCTGGACGTAAACCAAACATCCAATCCAATAAATTTGTCATTACACATTAGTTAACTTACCAATTACAAGACATGTTATTGGTATGATCAGTAGTATCACTAGGAGGACAGCATAACCCACTATAACAGAAAAAAATTGTTATAACCACAAATATTAATACAGTTAACAAGAACATCCAATTGTTTTTTTTACTAAGAAAATATTCTTTATTTAGTCTGTGTGTGTGTAAGTATGTGTGGGTGTGTTAGTGTGTGTGTTGGGGATTTTTTGTTTCAGTCCTCTCCGACTCCTATTTTGACCATAGTAGTGTTATTTTCCGTCACATTTTTCTCAGTAATGATACATGATACTATACAGAAATTTGTATCATCATGCTACAGACTTTTTTGTTTCCATATCCGAAAAATATAAGAATTGTGAAAGTCTCTCAAACAAAAATAAATTTATTTGGCTCATGTCAGCAGAAGATGAAGATTTAATTAAACTTTTGTTTAAAATAACATCAACTTTTAATAATATCAGAAAACAAATATTAAAAAATTTAACCATGGAGCATTGTTATTATTATTATTATTATTATTATTATTACTACAACTATTATAGGATCGTTGTGTTTCCTCAAGAAATATGTCATGGGTCTAAGAGAAATTGCTGTTTCTGTTTCTTCTTTCACCTTTAGTTTTAATACCCAATTTAATTTACACAACTGCTTTTATTATTATTTGCATTACTATTATGATTATTATTTTATTATTATAATTTTACCAATCATACAAATGTTTAAAGTTTTACTTATTTGTCTTAACCTTATTTTATTGTACATATATATATTTTTTTCTTTAATGATGATTATATGCTTAATATTGGGCGCAGTGATTTGATAATAAAATATCTTGTATCTTGCTATATTGTGGGACTTATTATACCCCCTCCCTGTAGGGATATGCGTGTACTGTTTCCGGTCTGTGTGTCTTAGTGTGTACATGTACTTACAGAGCGGGGAACATTTTCTCACGGCAATACATGTTTATCATTAAAGCTATATTAATAAGATTTTTACAGCATACATCTGCAGTTTGACAGACACATGCAAATACTATTATCCATTTCACACCAGTTATATGCTTTAATCTTTCAGTATTGGATGCAACAATAACATAATTTTATTGATTTATTTTGTATCCGTCCATAGAATATAGCAAATTCGCGTACTCTAGACTAGCTTCCTTGATTTCAACTAGTTGATGATACAACTGCTTTTTGACATTTCGACACTGGTACATTTACATTGAAAATTTCACGAATATATATGAAGAAATATGGTTTAAAAATACTCACGGGAATTTGAAGTTATGCTGACGACATTTTGTACAAAGGCAATGTTTCCATTGGACTCTTGTTTTGCCTGCTTTATTCTCCCAAACAAAGAATCATACGAAGGAGGCTGGTCATCTGTCCAGAATAAAAAATTAACTTGACCATTTCAAAATGAAATTCTCTATATTAATGTTCAAAACTTAATATAAAGACCAGGAATATAGATCATATAACACGTCGACTCTCGTGACTTTTAAAATTTTGTGCACATGTACTATTTCACATATTAAGACCAATTATTCCTAAGCACCAAAATAACTGGGACATGACATGTCTCAGATTTTGCTGATTTTTATTTCATAAGTTCCAATTGACCATTGGATCACAAAAATGATGACTGTTTGTTATGATTGACCACGGTTGCCATGCTAACCGAGGCGGTCATTTTTTATCATTTCTCATACTGCGAAATATCCTATATTCAATTCCCAATTTGTTATTCAAAAATCAAAGCATATTAAATATAACATTTTATTTGCTTAATTCAATACCTCATAGACAATATTCAAAACAGTTTCAAGACTAAACATAAATGTGTAGTCAGAACCAGGCTATGGAATATGTCAAGAAATCATGGATTTTCTCTGGAATTTTTCTACCAAAAAATTTCCATTTTTGCCACTTTTCTGACTCCATTTTCACAAAATGCACCAATCACAAATACTCATGATGAATATAATTACATAAATTGATGATTAATAGTCAAAAGTTATAAAAATCTCAATGGGGTAACAAAAGATGTCTTAAGAAAACACTGTCAAAGATGGTTACCATTGTAACTTGTGAAAAAAAAAGCCATTTCTGTATTGTTCAATATTTCCACGAAACTACTATTTCTTAGGGTTAAATTAAATCATCCTTAATTATTATTTTTAACAGACATCCTATAAACTTAAAATGACATTGAAATCATTTCAGGGTACAGTGTCTCAAGGTCAAGGTCAACTAAAAATTGAGCTTTAAAATATGAAAATCTCGATGCAAAATCAATTTTAAGTGACCTTGAATGTTTTCCTAGATCATGATGTGTTGCAAAGATCCATTTTAGGTACATATGATGACAACAATTGTTATCTTGGCTCATATTAGAAGTATGGTCATACATATATTTAAATATCGAAAAATTGCCGTTTTTGTTTTATTACCATGGTAACCAACTTTAACGGTGTTTTCTGAAGACATTTTTTCTTACCCCATTGAGATTTAAAATTTTTTTAAATATTAATCATCAATCTATGTAATTATATTCACGATGAGTATTTGTGATTGGTGCATTTTCTGAAAATGGAGTCAGAAAAGTGGCAAAAATGGTAATATTTTTAACCAAAAATTATAGAGAATAATTCCCTATTTCTTGACATGTTCAATAGTCTCAGTCTGATCACACATATATTGAAAGTGTTGAAACTGTTTTGAATATTGTCAATGAGATATTGAATTAAGCAAATAAAAAACTTCTATTGAATATGAATTGATTTTGCCCTGAAAAATTGGGATTTGAATATCGCCCTTTTCACTGTATTTTAATCGGCCCAAAATGGCTGCCACAGTTACCATGGCAACCGAAGTCAAATCATAACAAACAATCATTATTTTGTGATCCAATGGTCAATTTCAACTTTTAAAATGAAAATCAGCAAAATCTGAGACATGTCGTGTCTCACCCTATATGGAAATCCTTTGATCCTTATGGAGAATTGGTGTTAAGTATCTCGTTGTAATTACTAAGTTGCCTAGAAACTGGTCGCTAATTCCGCAATATTTAGCGGAATTACTTTTATTTGGGCCTCAGTGGAGTGGCTAAGGTTGTTAGATCAATGTGGTTGCGTTTGCACCAAACCAGGGTGTGCTCGAATTTAACCTTAAATCAGTTTGATAACCAGTTGAATGTCGGTTTTCATTAGGCACTCAGGCTTCCTTCAAAGTAAAATCTGGATATTGCTGGAAAACTAGCTGAAATGGCGTGAAACCCCACAAACAAACATAATATTTATATATATGCAATCACCTGACCTTGCAGTTGTTTTGCTATACCAGTGACAATACAACTGAATGGTGTAGGCACTGTATCTGTAATAATTTGATTTCTTCCATAAAATCATTAATCATGAGAACTCTTGAGAACTATTTACCATTAGGTCGTGGCTCAGACATTCTACAGTATCCTTTGGTAATGAACTGCAATTAAAAAGTCCCAAATATGGTCTACTGTGACAAGCGCATGCCATATAACTGGACGTAAATATTAAAACAATTTCAGTAATTGAAACTAAGAAATCTTGTTATTTTATTACAATATCTGCAGTTGCTCCTCCTCGATCCTTTTTGCTATGTCGCTGCATTGTACACGCAGTGACATAGCAGAAAGGGGGGAGCTAGTGAAAGATTCAATTTTAATTAGATTGCTGCTTATGAAATCCTTTTGAAAATTAAACTTGCGTACAATTCGGTTCCTTCAACAACTCGAAGCAACCAAATTTTAAAACTGCATAAAGGCGGGGATGCACTACAGACCAAAGTATAAACCAATAATGTTTAAACACTATTACATGTATATAGATGCAGATTGATTAAGTGTTTGTTGTTTACAGTGATGCCACTTTACTGATCAAAATGACTAAAATTAAAGTAAAGTAAACAAATATTATTAAAATTTTTAACAAATTACTTGCATTTTAACCACATATACTGTTGTGCCAGAGAAAGTTATGTCCGACGTGCTCTATCGAGCTCATCGAGAGGACAGTCACCGGAGGTAGATTATTGAGCACGCTTATTGCCATAACATTTTTGATTCTTGTCGCGTATTCCTACCGCATATCGGGGGTTTTCTTCGGGTACTCCAGCTTCCTTACTCTATAAAGGCTGGAGGTCAAGATATACCTCGAAAATTACTGAAATTGTCGTTAAACACCATTTAAACAAACTAACAAAAACTGTTCGCGTATCACTCGATATTCCGATTAAGTCGTATATTATAACTAAACTCTATTATAAAGGAGAAACATTTGCATAAACCGGCCTAAACCCCATATTAACATATAAGTATATCTATACTCACTAAGCTACAATAGAATATGTATTCCCGGTCCTAACAACCTGATATTTATAGCGAACAATACCAATATTTAAACGTGAAAAGCAACACGCTCCAATACTTCATGAACTGATTGGTAGATAATTGCAAAGTTTAAAAACCAGGATGTTATCGAAAACCATTTAATTCTTGTGTCCTAATTTAAGTCATTTTACAACATATGTAGTATTGCAGACTATGATTTTTAAGTTTAAAAAAGAAGCAAAAAAAAAGATTGCATACAGTTTGACAAGTTATAACTGACAGATCAAATTCGTGCTTCGAAATCTGTATCTTTATTTAGGGCTTTTGTTTGTTGTTTAACGCAACTTTCCGCAATTTTTCAGCTTTATCATGGGGTTCAGTTTTTACAAGTGGCAATTGGGCCTTCTCAATTAAGATTGGAGTGCACCCTGCCCACAGTGAGAAACATCCCGCAACCTTAGTGTTGACAGAGCAGTTGATCAATAGTAGACTATAACTAACTTATTACGAATTGGCCAGCGACAAACTCCTCTCCCCCTTTTGCAAATGAACTTTTGTCGAAAATTATTTGTAAACCGAGGATACATCGGTTCGGTTGTTCTGGTATAACTGAATGTTTAACTAGTACATTCAAAACAATTATTAGAACGATCAGTTCAAAAATTGTGTTGCAAATTGCGATATTGAATGAGTTGTTTTACCTGTAATTATTTTATTGCAAACATTTACACTGTATTGCAAAATACGGTTTCTTGCAAATCGGGCTAGATTAGGTATAAGCCAATATCAAGGGTCGTAGACAGGAATTGGTGGCCGCTTAAGTTCTTTAGTGGGCCCAGGGCAGTGTTCTGGTAGGGAGTCAAAGCTACAGTTTTTTCACCCCACCCCACTGCCACGGACTTAATATTGTATATCTTTTATAATTGTACTTGTGCATAGAAGAGCCACAACATTTTCATAATGAGCCATTTGTGCAGTTTTAAAATTTTTTCCAAAACTCTATTACACTATTAGAGAAACTCTTTCTTTATAGGATAATTAATTGGGCGGAGTGAATATCCAAAATATGATTACGAGTGCCGCATAACACATCTGATTAAACGAGTGCGCGGAACTTGCTCCGCTCACGAGTTTATGCGGCACGAGTGATCATATTTGGATATTCACGATGCCCAATTGATTATCCTATTTATTATATAGATCAAAATTGTTTTCGTAAAATTTTTTATGCATAATCCTAAATTTTATGAATATCTGCATGGTACAAAACCAACTGCAACATGGCTGCCTTTATCTGGATCAGGACGCCAGCTAACCTGGGACTAGTATAACTTGATTTATAGGTTCCTGAGCTAACTAATATCTTGTTCTGAAATAACAAATAAGGATATTGTCACGCTAAATGACATGTTATAGGATATTGTTCTAGCAGGTTCCGGTCTATAAGTGAACAATTATTTTAGCTTTTGTGTTTTGACATTTTGGCGGAAAAAACCCGAGAGTGAAAATAAACGATAATTTTCGCATGTGATTTACCGTGATTTCTGTCACTAGGAAAATTCGATATTTCATCTCTATCTACATAATAATGTTCTATAACAATACAAATAGTGTAGTTGTATTAGATAATTTTATCATAGATATTTATTATACGAAAACATATAAAGTAAATATAATTACAGTCACTAAGAAATTGTATTAAATTTGCTTGAGAAGTTAAAAAAACATGCAAATTAACAAATCAGTTACGAAACTACACATTAGCAATATTATTTTTAACTACGTGGAGTATTTTATTTAACCACAATGCTAATTAAACACTAAAATGACACAGATCAAGTCTTCATAACTGTTGTAAAATCTAAATTTATAGACACGTACTTAATGTCAACTTAACTTCAATTTGTTTTTACCAAGTGTTGATAGATCGTAATATCATTAAAAATACGCATGTGGGTAGAATATGTGGGTTATGTTTGATAAGAAATATTTAATCTCCTTATCACCAGGATTTTTAATTTAAAATATTTGTTAATTCGGGTTCTAATATATTTGACCTTGGGGCTGGGTGGCCGAGTGGTAGTTTGTCTACTATTGATGACGTGGTCCGTCAACACTGAGATTGTGGGTTCGAGTCTCACTGAAGGCAGTATGAGCTCGACTCGTATTTTAATTGTTAAGGATTGCCTGTTCTGAAAAATTGCTGAAAGTGGCGTTAAACACCATTCAAACAAACAAAACAATATTTGACCTTAATGATAAAAGTTAAATAAAAATCTAAGATAAATTGTTTTTTTCTTTTGAAATGAACTATCAAGGTACTTTATTTTCTCCAGTTCTTCATCTTAGTACAGTTGAAAATATAATGCTACAAATATTACATGACACTTTTCGTCATAGTTGTATGCATATTAAATCTTCATATTAATTTCTTCACTAGCGCATGCTTTTTTACCCAGCGAGGATCAATTTATACGCTCACGATACTTTTGGAATCGTATTCTGTCACCCATGGCGACAAGACCCAATTTATATGTTGTCTACCATCTAACATAGAACAAATATTTATATCACGTAAATACGTTATTTTCTGGAATTGCTGTAGAGATGAAAGATTAGTGTCAGTCAAAATTTTCTAAGGAGATTCCATTTTACGAAACACATGCACAATAGGTGTAGTGGATCATCGAGTTAGAGTTCGAGTTTGAGTTAAACGTCGAGTTAGAGTTAGAGATGAATTTCGAATTTGAGTTATCCTTCGAGTCAAATATCCGATTTAAACTTCCAAGTTAGAGTTTAATTTTACTTTTAAACTTACAGCTTATACATGTATGTTTAACATACACCACTTTTTGAAAATATAGTTAGTATCGTTTGTAAATAAATTTGGCAGAAATACGCTGCTTTGAACATGTTTAGAAAATAATTTACGTAACTGTATCCTAATATCCTTTGAAGATGAGCAACACTTCTTTTTGGATTTTCAAATCAATAAACAAATACGTGACACTTTGTTCGATAAAATAGCTGTTAGTGATAATAACTATTCATATCAACAAGATAAAATAGTATAAACAGATTCTCCTTCCCGATAGAGAATTTTAACTATAAAGCAGTGGTCTGTCAACACTGAGATTGCGGGTTCGATTCTCACTGCAGGCAGGTTGTACTCGACTACAATGTTAATTGACAAGGATTGCCAGTTTTCCTACCGCAGGTCGGGAGTTTTCTCCGGGCACTCCGGCTTCCTCCCCCAATAAAAACTGGACGCCATGATATAGCTGAAAAATTGCTGAAAGTGGCGTTAAACACCATCAAACAAACAAACTATAAAGCAGCCAATAGAATTGCAAAGATGATGTCTGCATCGGTTAAAACTAACGAATAATATTATGTCTGTAACATGTTATAATTGAACTTTATGTGATATTTTGAGCTGAAATGCTTTGGCCCATATATAATCAAATCAATTACAAAAAAATGATTTGATTTGTATCTATTTTGTTTTTTTATAATTATATTTCAAGTCATTTTATTGTTTCTTTATTACACAGAACATTCCAAAAATCATATCCCATCAAACACTAGAATATCTTATAAATATAAAATAAAACCCCCAAAAATTCCTAATTAATTTTTGGATAATTTATGCATTCCCAAAAAGTACCTAAATTTATTCTAACCCCTCCACACTAAAAAAAAGCAAAAGTTCTAAATTTTGACCCCTTACAAAAGTCCGGGCCTATGCAAGCCAAAAATTATAACAAAACAAAATCATGATAATTTAACCGTTTCCTGCTATATTGCCACTCACTCAAGTTTGTGTGGTTTTTGTAAAGTTTTTAATTGGGTCCAAATAGTTCTGAATTCATTTTTACTAACGTTAACAGTGGCACAACAGTTGCCTGTTCAGATTCTCAAATTTGCAACAGAGCGGTCTGAGGTAATATATAATCGACCACAAAATACATATACCAGCGGGAAGAACCTATTCCGGGATATGACTAAGATATGCCTTACTTCATCTAAGGCGATGATATCGTTACATTAAAAGCTGGTTGATGAAACTGTTTTCAAGCAAAGACATGGAACACGCTGAAAGGGTTTTAAAAACGCTGTTGGAATTCTAGCAAATTGTTCTTACCAATCCTCAGCCCGCGATTGAAACGTAACAATATGACTGGGGCTTAAACAAGGATTGTCAGATTTTGTGCGTTTCAACTCCTCATACAATAAAAACTGGACGCCATGGATACAGATACAAATTGCTGACATGGATTTCTTTTTAAATTTCGGAGGGTTTGCTGGCTTCCTTCCCTAATAGGTTTAGCTGAAAACTGAAAAGTGTTGTAAATCCTAGAAGAAAACAAAACAAACTATCAATATTCTTCTTTGTACTACTAAAAATCATTTTTGATTCATCTATTTCATGTGTGATAACTGTCAATGCGTTGTGAAAAACGTAATAAAACGATTACTGAATATTTTTGTTAATTGATCACCGATAAATGATTTAAAAAAAATGTTTGCTTATGTTTAACATTACGGATAGTTAATGTTCAATGTCAAATTAACACCCTTTTTAGCTCACCTGGACCGAAGGTCCATGTGAGCTTTTGCCATCACTTGGCGTCCGTCGTCCGTCGTCCGTCGTCCGTCGTCTGTCGTCCGTCGTCCGTCGTCCGTCGTCTGTCGTCCGTCGTAAACTTTTTCAAAAATCTTCTCCTCTGAAACCACTGGGCCAATTTTTTTCAAACTTGGCCACAATCATCCTTAGGGTTCCTAGTTTCAAGTTTGTACCCAGGGTGTTGATCAACAAACAAAGATGGCGGTTGTTACTAAAAATAGAACATGGGTGTCAACACAGGTTTTTGATCATTATCTCAAAAATTATAATAGCTATAGAGAAAACCGTTACTTCAAAATGTTCAGCACATTAAGGTCTACAATTGTTGCTATTAGTGTGAAGTTGTGTATTGGCTTCTTGTACGAGTTATTGCCCTTTATTGACGATTTTTGACAAAATTTTTGGTATTTGCAATATAACTTGAAAACTATAAGAGGTAGAGTGAAACTGTAAATGGCAAAAAAGATCAGCAATAAAAGCCCTACAATTCACTTGATTGGTCTGAAATTGTCAGATGACATCTTATATGAGTTATTGCCCTTAAATGGCAATTTTTTATGAAATTTTCCGTTTTTGTCCTGTAACTAAAAAAATGTAACAGTTAGAGTGAAACTGTTAAAAGCAAAAATGATCAGCAATACAAGCCCTACAATTCACCATATAAGTCTGAAATTGTCAGATGACTCCTTATAGGAGTTATTGCCCTTAAATGGCAATTTTTTATGAAATTTTCCGTTTTTGTCCTGTAACTTAAAAACTGTAGCAGCTAGATTTAAACTGTAAATTGCACAAATGATCAGCAGTAAAGGCCCTACAATTCTCTTGATTGGTCTGAAATTGTCAGACAACTCCTTTTATTAGTTATTGCCCATAAAATGGCAATTTTTAATGAAATTTTTCGTTTTTGTCCTGTAACTTTAAAACTATGACAGCTAGAGTGAGACTGTAAATAGCAAAAATGATCAGCAATAAAAGCCCTACAATTCACTTTATTGGTCTGAATTTCTCAGATGACTCCTTAAAGGAGTTATTGCCCTTAAATGACAATTTTTTACGAAATTTTCCCTTTTTGTCCCTTAACTTAAAAACTATAACAGCTAGAGTAAAACTGTAAATAGCAAAAATGATCAGTAATACAAGCCCTACAATTCACTGTATTAGTCTGAAATTGTCAGATGAAATGGCAATTTTTTTATGAAATTTTTTGTTTTTGTCCTGTAAGGCCAAACAAAAAAATATGTGTGTTTCCGGTTACATAGAATTATAAAATAGGTAGGTAGGTGGTTTTTTTTTTTTTTTTTTGGGAATCGTGTTGGTTAATTAGTAATTTAATATTGGCTTTTTGATCTTTATCTTTTATACCTTTGTAGGTGTAAAGCTTGTAATTTTCACGCAAAAATTTCCTATAAAGCCTTTCAAAGTATCCAGTCATTTGATGAGCTATCAATTTCGTTACAAGCGTTCCGTTCACATGTTTACATTTAGCCGCCATTTTGGGGCGGAAGTATGAAAATAGAGCTAAAAACCGGAACAATACTTCCGGTTCGAAGTAATATCCGTTAAAAACTCCAAAAAAAACTTTAGGGTCGGGATTTTGGCTTCAAAAAAATAGGTAGGGTCAGGTAACCGGAAACACACATATTTTTTTTTTTTGGCCTAACTTGAAAACTGTGACAGCTAGAGTGAGACTGTAAATAGCAAAAATGATCAGCAATAAAAGCCCTATAATTCAATTGATTGGTCTGATTTCTCAGATGACTCCTTAAAGGAGTTATTGCCCTTAAATGACAATTTTTAACGAAATTTTCCCTTTTTGTCCCGTAACTTAAAAACTATAACAGCTAGAGCAAAACTGTAAATAGCAAAATTGTTCAGTAATACAAGCCCTACAATTCACTGTATTAGTCTGAAATTGTCAAATGACTCCTTACATGAGTTATTGCCCTTCAATGGCAATTTTTCATGAAATTTTCCGTTTTTGTCCTGTTACTTGAAAACTATAGCAGCTAGATTGAAACTGTTAATTGCACAAATGATCAGCAATAAAGGCCCGACAATTCACTTGATTGGTCTGAAATTGTCAGATAACTCCTTATATTAGTTATTGCCCATAAATGGCAATTTTTTATGAAATTTTCCGTTTTTGTCCTGTAACTTAAAAACTGTACCAGCTAGAGTGAAACTGTTAATAGCAAAAATGATCAGCAATACAAGCCCTACAATTCACCATTAAGTCTGAAATTGTCAGATGACTCCTTATAGGAGTTATTGCCTTTAAATTGCAATTTTTTATGAAATTTTCCGTTTTTGTCCTGTAACTTGAAAACTGTAGCAGCTAGATTGAAACTGTAAATTGCACAAATGATCAGCAATAAAAGCCCTACAAATGATTGCTTAGTCCGAAATTGCAAGATGACTGGGCCAGTTTTTTCAAACTTGACCACAATCATCCTTAGGGTTCCTAGTTTCAAATTTGTACCCAGGGTGTTGATCAATGGACAAAGATGGCCACTGTTACTAAAAATAAAGCATGGGTGTCAACGCATGTTTTTGATCATTATCTCAAAAATTATAATAGCTATAGAGAAAACAGTTCCTTCAAATTAATCAGCACATTAAAGTTTACAATAGTTGCTGTTAGTGTTAAGTTGTGTAATGGCTTCTTGTAGGAGTTATTGCCCTTTAATATTGATTTTTGACAAAATTTTCAATATTTGCAAAAAAACTTGAAACCTATAAGAGCTAGAGTAAAACTGTACATGGCAAAAATTATCAGCAATTTAAGTCCTACAATTCACTTCATTGGTCTGAAAATGTCAGATCATTCTTTATATGAGTTATGCCCCTTAAATGACAATTTTTTATGAAATTTTTCGTTTTTGCTATGTAACTTAAAAACTATAACAGCTCGATTGAAACTGAAAATAGCAAAAATGATAAGCAATATAAGTTCTACAATTCACTTAATTAGTCTGAAATAGTCAGATAACTCCTAATAGGAGCTATTGCCCTTAAATGACCATTTTTTATGATATTTTCCATTTTTGTCCTATAACTTATAAACTATAACAGCTCGATTGAAACTGAAAATAGCAAAAATGATAAGCAATATAAGTTCTACAATTCACTTAATTAGTCTGAAATAGTCAGATGACTCCTAATAGGAGTTGTTTCCCTTAAATGACAATTTTTTTTTATGAAAATTTCCATTTTTGTCCTATAACTTAAAAACTGTAACACCTAGAGTGAAACTATAAATGGCAAAAATTATCAGCAATTAAAGTTCTACAATTCAATTAATTTGTCTGAAATTGTCAGATGACTCTTTATATGAGTTATTTCCCTTAAATGACAAGTTTTTATAGAATTTTCCATTTTTGTCCAGTAACTTAACAACTATAACAGCTCGATTGAAACTGAAAATAGCAAAAATGATAAGCATTAGTTCTACAATTCACTTAATTAGTCTGAAATAGTCAGATGACTCCTAATAGCTGAAATATTGCTGCTCGGGCGTTAAACACAATTAATCAGTCAACCTAATAGGAGTTATTGCCCTTAAATGACCATTTTTTATGAAATTTTCCACATTTGTCCTATAACTAAAAAACTGTAACACCTAGAGTGAAACTATTGATGGCAAAAATGATCAGCAATAAAAGTTCTACAATTCAATTAATTTGTCTGAAATTGTCAGATGACTCCTTATAGGAGTTATTGCCCTTAAATGACAAGTTTTTATGGAATTTTCTATTTTTGGCCAGCAACTTGAAAACTATAACAGCTAGTGTGAAATTGTTAATTGCAAAAATGATCAGCAGAATAACCATTACCCCTCTTCTTTGGTCTGAAATTGTTAGATTATGACTTAAGCCTTCTACTTTATAGACCCCAGGATGACTGATACATGTTAAGTCCTAACTTATTATTGCATTGATATGAGCTGTTGTATCAGAGTAATATATTTATTTTTTGCCCCTAGTTTCTAATTAGTTTTTTCATATTTTGTAAAGTAGCAGGCTGTTGTTAGTTTATGGTTTTAAGATACATTTCCTGATCACATATACGTTTGCTATACATTGTCTGGTATATATATTGAAAGCATCTTGATGATATAGATTAACCTATTTATTCTGGCAGATTTGATTTGTTTACACAAAATCAGATACACAGTGCTTTTCATTATATCATTGTTAAAGGATTTCAGGTAATTTTAGTGTTATTAAAAAAGACTGAGATCTATGTGAATTTGAAGATTATGATTTTAGCTTTCTACTTTATAGTCGCGATAAAACATGTTGTTCGCTTGGATAGAAGAAACACAAAATTGACCCATTTCCAGTTTTACATGATTTATCTCCCTTTTTACTTCCAGTTAAAAAAACTACGGCTATCATCACTAAAAGAGTATGTTATTGAAATACAGATTTTGCATTGTTTTGTATTGTTTGTCTATGCCAATTAAATTTTCATCTAATTAACCTCATTAGTAGATGTTACTATAGCCATAGGCAACAGGTGAGTTTGAATATTGGAACACGGATGTCACTGGTAAGCTTGTTTAATCAAGCTATAAAACAGCTGGGGTTCTACCTTAAATTAGAATCAGGTAAATGGGGTAATAAACGGTAATAAACATTGGTTAATTAATTAACAATCATGTTTACACAGCAGGGAGTTTTAATAACATCCTCACTCAGATTTCGACACCTGTCATCAACATGAAGCGTTATAATTTTTCAAAGACAAGTGTCCATATCAAAAGTTTTCAACAGGATAAACTGCGGCTATAGCCGCAGTTTTTAGTACCGGAAGTGGACACTTGGTGGCGTTTTTAAAATTGGAAAGTCGTCAATTTAAATGAAATACGATGTAACATAGTGAAGTTAAGTGGTAGTTATCAAGAGAATATTAAACTGGCATAGCTCATTCCTGACTGGACACTTGGAACAGTATGTTTTTTAAATAAAACGTGGGGATTCCAGTAAATAAAACTTGAGCTATTTTTAGAACTTGGATAAGATTCATGCCTTGTTCTTATATAATATTAATAAAGAAAAAAATATTATATTTCTGTGATCAATATTTCACAATGAGACATGTCAGACTAGTTACCAAATGAGTGAATACACATTGTAAACTCATTTATTGGCTTTTTATTCCATAAAAAAAATTATCCTTACCCCAAGTGCCTGTGATTTACAGTTGCATTGAGTGTTGAGGCGGGGTATTTGTAAGAGTAGTCCACCTTATTTTAACACAATGTGATGTATTTGACACATGTTTTTAAGTTGAATAAAGTATGAAAACATATATGAGATTTGTATATTTATTGTTTGCCACTAGTTTCTAATTAGTTTTATTCATGTTTTGTAAAGCAGCACTTTACTGTTGTAGTAATGATGAGTACTTGCAAGTCTGTCACTTGACCTTGACCTAAATTTCACATCCAGCTACTAGTTACATTCTTTCGATATTGGCAATTCCTCTAACAATGCATTGTACATTGCCAATACTCTTTATGATCAGACGAAACATTTGGTACATAGGTCCCCCTCAAATGACAATTTCTAAATATCTTGAAAAATCGTTGGGATCCCCACCCTATAACCATATATATTCTTACTCCTTATGATAAGACATATCATTTAGTACCATTGGAGGGGGTCTTGCACTGCCCCATCAAATGACAGAATATGTTCAAAATAGTTAACATTCCTACGCTATAACCATATATATTATTACTCCTATGATTAGAACAAACATTTGGTACCTTAGGGAGGCCTGAGCGACCATGACCCGCCCCCTCAAATGACCAATTTCTTAATATCTAAACAATTGGGATCCCCACCCTATAACCATATATATTCTTACTCCCTATGATCAGGCAAATCTAAACTTTTATACTAAACTTTGGATCCACCATATATAAACTAAACAGATGTGCTCTGCAACGGCCGCGCCTAACAAACATTGACTTCAAAAGAGAAGTTAGCCAAGAGCTTCGTCCCGGGCACCTACTTGAGAAAATGTGTCTAAATAAAGTACCCCAATCTACTAAACCTATTCCTCGGTAAAGTAGGCCAAGAGCTTCGACTCGGGCACATACTTAGGAAAACGCGCAAGATTCAAATTCCCCTCTCTAATTTAAACTATTCCAAAGTAAGGTAAGCCAAGAGCTTCGTCTCGGGCACCTTATAAGGAGAACGTGTAATATTCAACTACCCCTTTCCACTAAACTATGTAACTAACACAATCCTCAGTAAGGTAAGCCAAGAGCTCGTCTCGGGCGCCTACTGAGGAACACGCGTATTATTCTAACACCCCCAAGTAAACTAACATAACCAATACTCCCCAGTAAGGTAAGCAAAGAGCTCGTTTCGGGCGCCTACTGAGGAACACGCGTATTATCTTAACACCCTCTAGTAAACTAACATAACTAATACTCCCCAGTAAGGTAAGCCAAGAGCTCGTCTCGGGCGCCTACTGAGGAACACGCGTATTATTATAAGACACTTTAGTAAACAAAGATAACTAATATATTCTACACCAAGGTAAGCCAAGAGCTCGTCTCGGGCGCCTACTGATTCTTGTAAATGGTACAAAGACAAGCTTATGTATGTATATATGTATATATGTAAATAAAAAAAAAATAAATAAATAAAAAAAATAAATAAATAAATAAAATTAAATTAATAATGATATAAAATAAAAAGTCAATAATATATATATATATATATATATATATATATATATGTAATAAAAATAAAAACAAAAAATTACATATACAACTTAAGTAATTTAAATGTAACAATAATAATAGAAAAAGGAAGATAAATAATAGAAGTTATCAAACAAAAATTAGTCTCCGTACAAGGTAAAATAAATACCAGTAAGGACACCTTTACCTTAAAAGTGAATTATATTAAATGATAATGAATTTTTGTCCAAAACTCAAATTATTAAATTCTAAAATAGCCACATTATTAAACCCCTAAAAACCATGTCCGTAAGGACCGTCCGACCAAGGGCATTAAGTTGTCGGTGTAGGACGTAAAAAACTCCCCAAGTCAAGTCAAGTCATCAGGCAAATCATTTAGTGCCATGGGAGGGTTGGCGGGGGCCATGCCCTGCCCGCTCAAATGACAAATTTCTTAATATCTTGAAAACAATTAGGAAACCCACCCTATAAATATATATATTCTTACTCCCTATGATCAGGCAAATCATTTAGTGCCATGGGAGGGCTGGAGGGGGTCATGCCCTGCCCCTGTCCCCCTCAAATGACAAATCTCCTAATATCTTGAACACTATTGGGATCCCCATCCTATAACCATATATATTCTTATTCCTTATGATAACATGAGTCATTTGGTACCATGAGAGGGTTGTAGGGGTCTTGCCCTGCCCCCCCCCCAAAATAACAAATTATTTAATATCTTGAAAAACATTGGGATCCCCACCCTATAACCATATGTATTCTTACTCCTTATGATAAGACGAATCATTTGGTACCATGAGATGATCGGAGGGGTCAAACCCCGTCCCTTTAAAACTACTTAATATCATGAAAACCCTTGAGATCCCAACCCCATAACCATATACTCTACCAGCCCTCAAATACCAAATAAATTTATCTTGAAAACTATTGAGATCCATCTTCCCAAATCACAAAACTGTTGATAGGTCAAAGGCCAATTTCTGAAAAACTGTAAAGTACAATGTAATACTTATAAAATAGTCATTGATTTTCCTTGCATGTGTAAAAAGACAACTGTATGATTTGTGTTTCAGTTTATCTTTAAAATGTGCGAGTTATCTTTGGGAAACTTTGTTTGGGAGATTTAATAACAGTTAACTGTTACAATTATTAATATTTATTATATACGTTGCTGATAAATAGTATATGACTGTCAGGTTGGTGTCACCTGATCTTGACCTCAATTTCCAGGTCTGCCAACCACATTACAGTTTTTGGATTAGGGTACTTCCTTTATAACTACTTATGGTAGGATGCCAATATTTATTATATACATTGCTGATCAATAATACATGACTGTCTAGTAGGTGTCACCTGACCTTGACTTCAATTTCATTTTAAATCGTTATCTTTGTAATCTTAAGGTCCATCTGAATTTGTTCCTTGGTAGCTTATGATTATTTCTTGTCAATTGGTCAACTTTCACAGTCTAGTGACAATGTGGCTTTTACAATTTTTGATAAGGTTAGTTCCTTGGTAACTGTACATAGTAGGTTGACCCTATTATTTGTTATCTAGGTTGAAAATGACTCTGGTAGGTGTCACATGACTGACCTTGATTTCATAGTCTAGTGACTATATTAAAGTTTTTGTAAAATGGTTGCCAATGAATAGTTGGGTACATGTGAATCACATGACTTTATTTCACAGTCCAGTGACTAGATTTAAGTTTTTGGGTTAGGTCACTTCTTCTGTAACTTACACTTTTTCCCATCAGGTCTTAAAATGCCTAGAAAGAGAAACTGGAAGAAGGCAGCTGTGAAGCTTTGTGAACACCAGCCAAAGAAGAAGAGACTGACAGACTTGACTGGGGATACTGGCCCTGGGAATGCTTCACGTATTCCCACCAACAGTACCTATTTTGACATGGACCGCCAGATGAACCTGGCAGGGGATACTGTCCTCTTTAACAACAGTACCATCAATAAGCTGGAGGATACTGACCTCCATCAAATTGCAATAAACAGTACTGACAATAGCCGCCTTTGGGCACAAAGTGAATCTCAGAATAGCTGCCTTCTAGCACTACATGGTAATAAAAAAAATCATGTCCACGCTTCATCAATCACACAGTCTGATATAGGAGTCTTGCCTTTTAAAATACATTTTTTAAAATTTGGAACATTTGATCAAAATAGCAGCAGATTTTTGAAGGAATTTAGAGGAAACCAGTGTACATGCATGGCCTTGGCTTTCTTGACTTCAACATTTATATGTAAGGACTGTGAAACGGTTGATCTTGATGACGTTCTTTTAGAAGGTGATAGGGTGTATCAAGACACATTGCAAAAATTGAAGCAAATTGGAACTTTCGAAAATATGCTTTTGTGTTTTGATGAACTTCCTGGAAAAATTAGTACTGCAAATGAAGAAATTATAATTGAAAAACATGAACTTTTTATTGGAGTGACTGTTGATTCAGGTTTCTTATTGGGTCTACCCACTCTTCATGAAGCACTCTGTAATGCTTTTAGAATCTCTCACTTTGTTCTGGTAATGGTAGGAGCTGTCTGCTCAGCTGTTGGATTTTGTAATAATGTTTATTATTTTTTCGATTCTCATGGCCATGGACAAGATTGTCTTGCAGATTTCTCACAAAATGGGAAGTCAATCCTACTTGGATTCAAGAACAAAGATGATCTTATTTCATACATGTATGCATTTTATTCCAGCTTATTGATTGACCTTGGTACACAATTTAATCTTCTTCCAATTACATTTTCTAGAATAAGTACTCCTCAGAAACTTCATAATCAGTTGCTTGAAAAATATTTTTCTGACCAGTTATCAAAAACTACAAAAATAACTGGATCTGTGTTTTCATGTATTCAGAAAAAGAAAGTTTTCAGACGTTCCTACATGAAACAATATATGAAGAAAAAACGCATGGAAAAAACATTCAAGAGTAAAGAAGCTGCAGCTAAACAGGTAGCAAGAAAAAATCCTGTTGTAAGAGCAAATGAGAGAAACAAAGAACTTGTTGCAAAACAGTTAGATAGACAAGACAATGACTTCAAGAAAAAAGAAGCTGAAAAAAAGAAACAAAGCCGACTTAATCCTGTTGTCAGGGCAATCGAAAAACAAAAAAACCTTGTTGCAAAACAGTTAGATAGACAAGACAAGGACTTCAAGAAAAAAGAAGCTGAGAAAAAAAACAAAGCCGACTTAATCCTGTTGTCAGGGCAATCGAAAAACAAAAAGAACTTGTTGCAAAACAGTTAGATAGACAAGACAATGACTTCAAGAAAAAAGAAGCTGAGAAAAAAAAACAAAGCCGACTTAATCCTGTTGTCAGGGCAATCGAAAAACAAAAAGAACTTGTTGCAAAACAGTTAGATAGACAAGACAAGGACTTCAAGAAAAAAGAAGCTGAGAAAAAGAAACAAAGTCGACTTAATCCTGTTGTCAGGGCAATCGAAAAACAAAAAGAACTTGTTGCAAAACAGTTAGATAGACAAGACAAGGACTTCAAGAAAAAAGAAGCTGAGAAAAAAAAAACAAAGCCGACTTGATCCTGTTGTCAGGGCAATTGAAAAACAAAAAGAACTTGTTGCAAAACAGTTAAATAGACAAGACAAGAACTTCAAGAAAAAAGAAGCCGAGAAAAAAAAACAAAGCCGACTTGATCCTGTTGTCAGGGCAATCGAAAAACAAAAAGACCTGGCTGTAAAACAGTTATATAGACAAGACAAGGACTTCAAGAAAAAAGAAGCTGAGAAAAAAAAACAAAGCCGACTTAATCCTGTTGTCAGGGCAATCAAAAAACAAAAAGAACTTGTTGCAAGGCAGTTAGATAGACAAGACAAGGACTTCAAGAAAAAAGAAGCCGAGAAAAAAAACAAAGCCGACTTAATCCAATTATCAGGGCAATCGAAAAACAAAAAGAACTTGTTGCAAAACAGTTAGATAGACAAGACAAGGACTTCAAGAAAAAAGAAGCTGAGAAAAAGAAACAAAGTCGACTTAATCCTGTTGTAAGGGCAATCGAAAAACAAAAAGAACTTGTTGCAAAACAGTTAGATAGACAAGACAAGGACTTCAAGAAAAAAGAAGCTGAGAAAAAAAAACAAAGCCGACTTAATCCTGTTGTCAGGGCAATGGAAAAACAAAAAGAATTGGTTGCAAAACAGTTAGATAGACAAGACGAGGACTTCAAGAAAAAAGAAGCTGAAAAAAAGAAACAAAGCAGACTTGATCCTGTTGTCAGGGCAATTGAACAACAAAAAGAACTTGTTGCAAAACGGTTAACTCGAAAAGATCCTAACAACTTGCAGAAAGAAAGATTAGCTAAGCAAAACTCCAGGCTTCAAAATTTGAATAAAAATAGAAGTTACAACAAAACATTCAAGATAAACAGAAGAAAAGATTCATCTTTTTTACAACATGAAAAACAGCTTAAACAAAATAAAGTACAAGGAGAAACACTTGAAATTTGCATTAAAAAGTTCATTGAGAAGGTTGCTGAGGGACCTACATACATTTGCACTTCCTGCCATCAAACATGGTTCAGTGACTCGGTAAGTAATGCCAAGAGTATTAAAATGAACATCCCTTCCAATTTACGTTACTGTTTTACTGATTTCAAATCAGTAAAGGATATAGAATGGGTATGTCACACATGTCGTGATGCATTGAAACAAAAAAAAATTCCTAAGCTGTCCATAGCGAATAAAATGGGATTTCCTCCAAAACCAAAAGAACTTCATTTGTATCCGCTGGAAGAAAGACTCTTGTCTCTAAGAATTCCTTTTATGCAGATTAGACAGTTGCCAAGAGGTGGACAATTTTCAGTCAAAGGTAATGTTGTTAATGTCCCTGTAGATGTACAGCCTACTATTAGTTCACTTCCACATACATTAGAGAAGTCTGGTACAATTTCGGTTTCACTGAAAAAAAAGCTTGAATATAAAAAATGTGACTTCAGAGAAAATGTAAGACCTCTAGCAGTCATCACTGCACTGCACTATTTAATGAAAACAAGTGAAATATACAAGTCATCTGAAATTACAATAGACAAAGACTGGTTGAAACAAATTTCTGATGTCCAATTCAGTGAAACAACTGAATCTGATTTTGATAATACTGATGATGACACTGACTCTGATAATTTTAGTGAAATAGATGAAAATGAGATACATGTTGGAAATACAGATACTCTGTTAGATCAGGTTGTAGATGAAAGCTCTATGTGTGATAAGCAGTATATTTTTGCACCAGGTGAAGGTCAGCGTCCAATAAGTCTTTACAAAGATCCAGATGCTGAATATATGGCTTTTCCAACAATTTTTTGTGGCCAAAAAAGGCCAGAAAATAAAGAAAGATCAGTGCCAGTACATTACACAGACATTGTGAAGTGGGAATTAAGATCACTGGATAGAAGAGTTGCTCAGTCTGTAGCAAACATTTTTTTCAAGTTGAAAAAAATTATGTTGAAAAATATAAGTGACAAGGTTAATCTTGCACTACGCAGATGTAAATCAGATGGGAAGAAATGGACAGCTGGAGAAATTTTAAATCCTTCCACTGTTAATCAAATTGTAAAATTAGATGAGGGCTATTACATTTTTAGATCTTTAAGAAATTCTCCTGTGTATCTTGAGAAAAGGAAAAAAGATTTGTTTGCAATGATCAGACAACTAGGACTACCAACATGGTTTGGTTCACTTTCATCAGCTGACACAAACTGGAAAGATTTACTAAGAATACTAGGGAGGCTCAATGATGGTAAAGAGTACACTGACAGTGAGTTAGAAAACATGAACTGGTACGACAAGTCAAAACTTGTTCAAAAAGACCCTGTTACATGCTCCAGATATTTTGATTTTCGTGTTCATCAATGTCTCAAGGTTGTGTTGATGTCCCAGCATAAACCAATTGGACAGATTACAGACTACTTTTATAGGGTTGAATTTCAACAAAGAGGTTCTCCTCATATACATATTTTGATATGGATTGAAGGGGCACCAGTATACCAGGAAAATTCTAACAAAGAAGTAATAGACTTTATTGATAAATATGTGTCCTGTTCTTTTCCAGATGTGCATTCAGATTTAGTAAATTTGCAAGTTCACAAACATTCAAAAACTTGTAGGAAGAAAGGACATCCAATTTGTCGCTTTGGTTTTCCTCTGCCCCCTTTTGACAAGACTGTTATTTTAGAACCGTTGAATGAAGAAATAGAAAAATACAAAGCAGTGTACAAAGAAATTCAGACAAAAATAAACTCGCTGCACACATTAGAAAACATAGAAGCTTTGACGTATGAGGATTTTCTTAATGATGTCTTAGAGCTGACAGAAAACGACTACATCAAGGCAGTCAGAGCAAATTTAAGTGGTCCAAAGGTATTTTTAAAACGAAAACCTAGTGAAGTTAGAGTTAATCCTTACATGAAAGCTGTTTTAACAAGTTGGAAAGCAAATCATGATTTGCAGTTTGTTCTGGATGCATATGCATGTGCTGTATACATTGTTTCTTACATCAGAAAGTCACAAAAAGGAATGAGTGCATTATTAAGTCAAGCAGCAAAGGAAGCCAGAGACGGAAACTTAGACTTGAAGCGCCAAGTTAGGCACATTGGAAATTACTTTATTAATTCAGTTGAAACAAGTGCTCAAGAGGCTGTATATTTAGCATTACAAATGCCTTTAACACAAGCCACAAGACATATAGTGTTCATCAACACATCTCCACCTGAAATACGAACTTTTTTGCTTAAACACACATCAGAGCTGAAGAAATTATCTCCTGAATCAACAGAAATTTAATCAAATAATGTAATCAAAAGATACATCCAACGACCCAGACAACTAGCAAACTGGTGTCTAGCTGATTATGTATCGGAGTTAGAAATTAAATATCCTAAGTCTTCATCACAGATCACAGACATGTCAGACATTGAAAATGACTCAGAAAGTGAAAATGAGGTTGATGAAAAGAATGATACCAGTGAGGGTATGGAAAATAAAAAACTTAGCATTACATTAAAAAGTGGTCTTAGAATATATCAAAGAAAAACACCTAAAGTGATCAGGTATGTAAGATACAATGTCAAAACAGACCCTGAAAACTTCTATAGAGAGAGATTATTGCTGTTTTATCCATTTAGAAATGAGCTTGATGATCTCAAAAATGGACATAACACTTACGAGGAAATGTATTTAACTGTTTCTAGAACATTGGAAAGCAAGGTTAGAAAATATGAACTGAACATTCAAGAACTTGATAAGGCAATACAACAAGCTGAAAATGACTGCAATCAGTATGATGAAATAGCTCCTGGTACACAGCAAGTGGAAACAGAAGATGCTGATGAAGGGTCAACTGAAGCAGAACAATACATACATTTTAATCCAGATAGACCGTTAGATCAGAGACAATATGATATGTCAGATGATGTTGGAATATCGACACGTACAGTTCAGCTGGTAAACCAGGCTACACGAATGTGTGATGGTGATTATTTTGAATTATTGAGATGCTTAAATAAAAAGCAGCATGAATTTTTTCAACATGTTGTTACATGGATAAAAACAGAACAGGAACCAATTTATGCCTTCTTGACGGGTGGTGCAGGTGTTGGCAAATCTTTAGTTGTCAAAGCCATTTTTCAAAGTTTACATAGATATTTATGTTCAGAGGAAGGGGAAGATCCAGATGATATCAGAATTCTGTTATGTGCGCCTACTGGCAAAGCAGCATACAATATCAATGGGGTAACTATTCATAATGCATTCCAGATTCAGCCAAATAAAGCACTTGACCAGCCAATATCATGCGATGTGTTGAACACACTCAGAATGAAATACAGAAATCTGTCTGTAGTACTTATTGATGAAATTTCCATGGTTGGCAATAAAATGTTTTCATTGTTGAATATTAGACTGGCAAAAATCAAAGGAAACAATCAGACCTTTGGTGGAGTTAGCATTATAGCTATTGGTGATTTCTTTCAACTACAACCTGTGTTTGACTGCTGGATTTTTCAGGATTTAAACAAAGGAATTGCCTCTTTAGCACCTAATCTCTGGAAAGAATTATTCAAAATACACGAACTGACTGAAATAATGCGACAAAAAGATGACTTGGAGTTTGCTCAAATCCTTAATAGATTAAGACAAAATGAGCTTACAATAAGTGACTTTGCTATTCTCAATACTACAGTAGTGCATCAAGATGATCCTACTTATAAGAGTAGTGCGACTCACTTATTTGTTGAAAATGCCCTTGTAGATGAGTTCAATTTGCAATATATATCAGACTTAAGCTCAGAAAAAGTTACAGTTAAAGCAGTTGACTCGGTTTGTGGTGATTTTCCACAATCTGTTAAATCAAAACTACTTAATTCCTTACCAGATAATCAGTCTGATACTGCTAACCTTGCTAAAGAGGTCATTTTGTCAGTTGGAATGAAGTATGATCTAACTGCAAACATAGATGTGACTGATGGCCTTACAAATGGAGCTTCATGTATGATTCAACTTATTGACTTTAAAACCCAATCGCCCAGACCAAGTATAGTATGGGTTAAATTTGTTGATGACAAAGTTGGCACAAACACAAGAACAAAATATTCTCATTTATACAGTAAAAATGTAAACAAGGCATGGACTCCATTATTTGAAATCAAAAGATCATTTACTTTCAGATATAAATCATTTGAGAGAATTCAATTTCCTCTTCGATTAGCAGCTGGAAAAACAATTCATAAATCACAAGGTGACACTCTAAATGAAGTTGTGGTAAGCTTAAAATCTAAACGCAAGGGAAAAATTCCACACATTCATTATGTTGCTCTAAGTAGAGTTACATCTCTACGTGGATTACAGATACTTGAATTCAACCCTGAAGCAATTGCGGTAGCAGACTGTGTTAGAGAAGAGTTACAAAGAATGAGGTCAAATGCAGTTTTGAAACTCTGTTATACACCACTCTATACATTACCAAATACATGTTTTAAGGTGATTTTCAATAATGTAAGATCATTACATGCTCATTTTAAACATATCAAAGCAGATCCCAACATAATAGATGCAGATGTAATTGGAATTGCTGAATCTAGGCTTATTGATACTGATTTAAGTGAAGACTACATGTTACCAGGTTTTGAATTGCCTCTGCGTATTGACCAGAAAACAACTACCAAGGGTGTAAGACCACCCCATGGACTAGTATTGTATTACAGAAGTGACTGCATTGTTCACCAGACATTTACCTACTCTACTTCAGCTTTGGAATTTGTGATAGCAGACATAATATCAGAAAGAAAAGGTCTTTTCCAAGTAGTTTTTGTATACAAAGCACCTAATTGTAAAATGCAGCAGTTGAAAGAAGCTTTTATGTTGCATCTTATGGCTTGTTTGGACTTATCTCATCCTAAAGTCATTATCATTGGAGATTTCAACTTTGACATACAATCAGTACATTCATCTTTTATAGAATTCATGGTTAATCAGTTCAAATGCTCCCAAATTGTGTCTAAACCAACTACATCTTATAGTACTTTGTTGGATTTGATATTTTTAAATGTTGATGATTTGAACAATATCAAAACAGATGTCTTAGATGCTTATTGGTCTGACCATAAAGTGATCTATGTAGCTATTGACACGGTTACAGAATAAAGTTAAAACCCACTTAGAAGATTAGGTGTACATTTAAGGTTGTATATATACAGCCTTAAGTGTACACAGTGAGGTTATGACAAGATATGTGGGTTCCCACACAAAATGTTTACTATCCCCCTGCCAAAAAAAGACTTGAGTTGTCATTGTACACAACTCAATAAGAAATCAAAAACTTTCATTTTCCCCCTTTTTTTAAAATATCATTTCCACTACCGGAAAGAATAAAATTACCATCAGTGTTTCAAATCACTTTCCATATATTTCCTGTTAATCTACTAATAATCAAATTTCAAAACTTCAGTGGTTTTTTTTTTAATGCAGGGTGATAGTTATTCTCTTCTAGTCAAAATTATGTAGCCAACTATTGTTTGTTTAATAGTTTATTGTTTCCAGTCTAGTGCAAAATCTTCTTTCAAATATTATTAAATGTTTATTGGGATCCATAGAAATACCCAAGAATACC
Source organism: Limnoperna fortunei (assembly GCA_944474755.1). Lineage (NCBI taxonomy): Eukaryota > Metazoa > Mollusca > Bivalvia > Mytilida > Modiolidae > Limnoperna > Limnoperna fortunei. The sequence continues at coordinate 58,278,808 of OX104115.1, forward strand.
CAAAGATACCCAACAACTTATAAAACTACAAAACAGCATGAAAACAATATTTTTGTGTAAATAAAAAATACATATTGCAAGATTTTGAAATATTTTTTATGAGCAACTATATTATTTTAATATAGAAAAACTCAGAATTGTTGTCATGTAAACACTGGTTAGTATGACAGTGTTTGGCAGTCTTAGCCTGTTCAGATAAAATAGTATGTACTCTATTTATGTGGAAAATGTACAACTAAAGTCCGCAAAGTATGCTAAATATTAATATGACATAAAATACTGTAACTAAGAAACAAATTTTGGAAACTTATATTACCATTTCATATGATATTATTTCAATCAAGACATAAATGGAGTGCAGCTGGTGATAATATGTTCAATCTTTAGTTATTTTAGGATATTTTGTTTTAAAATTGCAATGTCTAATAAATAATCATTTTTAGTGAATTTTCGTAGTTTACTATATGTTGTGTATTTACTGCACAAAAATGTTATTTAACAAGTTTTTGGGTATAGTTTGGTTTTACACGATCATGAGGGGCTTCATAAGATCGACCTATGGTACACACATATGGCACCTTTTTATAACAAATTTAATGATTTAAAAAACATTTTGGCATTACAAAAATTCGTTTTATGTCCATTTTGTAGTTTTATGAGGTATTCTTGGGTATTCTGGGGTATTTCTATCGTCCAGTTTATTGAAAGTGTTTAAAAAATGTTGGTCTTGTATCTTAATAACTTTTATGTTGTTTTTACATTTGTTTGACCTGCCTAATTCTTGTCCTAATTATGCAATTTCTTTCACATCATGAATTACACCTGATTTCACATAAATGGAGTATTTATTGTTTCTGTTTATTGAGCAAATATTTACACCTTGATGATGTTATAGTGCTATTTTTAGTAAAACTGTAGACTCCCATTGTAAAGATTTATAATTGTCATAAAATTTTCAAATCACTTTGCACATATTTCCTGTTAATATACAAAGTAATCAAATTTCAAACAGTCTAGTGCAAAATCTTCTTATGAATATAATTTAATTGTTTATTTTTGCTAATATGCATACATGTTTATTGCAAGTGTTTAAAAAATGTTGGTCATATTTCTAAATGACTTTTATGTTGTTTTTACATATGTTTGACTTGCCTAATTCTTGTCTTGTCCTAATTATGCAATTTCTTTCACATCATGTACACCAGACTTTACATAAATGGAGTATTTATTGTTTCTGGTTATCAAGAATATATTTACACTTTAATCATTGTTTTTAGTGCTAGTTTCAATAATTCTATAGTCTCCTATTGTAAAGGTTTCCAATTTTCATACTTTGTCAATGATTGCAAAATTTCAAACTGACAAAATACCATAAACTGTTTATTACTCATGCTGTTGGTGATGCATATGCACATGTCTTAAATAAGAAACAAGTAATTTTCATTTTTAAATTCTGTACTTTAATTGAATGGGATAAATATACATTAATTCAATTTACATCATAGGTTATTTAATACTGATAGTGTCATGTTTTCCTAACTTCAGTACATTAAATACACATGATTGTGACAAATTTATTAATACAAATATAGATATTTGCATATATATCAAAATTATTGCAGTTGTTAAATATATAAAGTATGATGAAAAGATTAAAATATTGTTCTGAGATTGTCCCTTCAAACTTTTGTGCTTGGATACAGACCCTATTACGCATACAATTATATAACCGAAAGGTTTGATCACTGATGCATAGAAAGATTGCAACAAAATCCGGAATGTTCCGAATGTTTGGCATCGTCATTTTACGATGAAAGCCGAGAATCTGTTCTTTGATCTCTGATGCATGTAAAGATTATAAACAGAGATAGAAGTGTTCCGAATGTTTGGCGGGATAAAAGCCGAGGTAATTTGCCATTGGAATCGCAATCATGGCTCACGAACAACAGAAGGGATATCTTTCTAAAGTTTCGCCGCTGAAAATCAGCAGTACCAACACTAAATATTTCAATGCGGAATTGGAAACAGAACATAAAGTGTACAAGGTTGTTTCGTTTGTACCGGAAAAACATCAGTTTTGTGTGGAAGCAGCCAAAAACGCTTCACCTGTCAGATTACAGAACTTTAAATATGTTCCAAACAAGACTAACAAGACCGATTTGGACATACAAATCAACAAAGCCACAAGTGTTGACGTTCTTCCAAGACTTGATTTTAAGAAGAGATTGGATTTTGATACACCTTCAACCAGCCACGGTGCCCATTCTCATCAAACAACATATACAGATATTGGAAAAATTGATGTGGAAAAAACAAACATAATGGTAAGAAAAAAATCTGACATTATTACATTTTTTTGTGTTAAAAATTTAATTTATTTCAATTTTCTCCAAATTTTTCAATTGGTATATTAACATTCATAAAATCTTTGGAAAAACTTTTGAACTACATTATCAACAACATAATGACATGGACACAGTGTCTTTCTCCAAAATTTGTCTTAAAAATTGTTATTATTTTTAAGAAGATATTTTGTCATTCTTTATTTGTTTTCTTTTTTTTGTTTATTATTTTTTTTCAGTTTGTAAAATATTATACATGAACACAATTTATGCTAACCCCCAAATTCCAATCCATAAACAATTATATTTTCATCTACTTTTTTTACAAATATTACAATAACATATTAAAATAACTCTGTAAAGACAGGTACCAGTTAATAATTTCAGCTGAATTATTTTAATGAATGAAGTAACTTTAGTGTTTTTTAAATGAAATTGTCTTAAATTGATTAAAAACAAAGATCTAATATATAGATATGTATTCTCCATAACTCCAAGAATTATTTAGATGTTAATGAATAGCACATTTGCTATTGTAAACAAAATAGCTGGTAGGGAACAAGACCTTTCCAAATTACAATACACACACAAGTATAAACTCCATTCGCCATACACTGCCTTGAGCGGAGGTATGCTAGATCCTGGGAAGGGTACTGCCAAACCGAATCTTCAGGGTACAATTTATATGTACTGAATGAAGGACGGGTTTGGTAATATCTAGGCAAGTAGGCATGGCATGACGGGGCTTGTAGCTCGCCAGTCAGGTGCTGAAGGCTTTCCCATAGCACGGATCTTAACGCTCATACAGGAGTATTACAAGAATGGGGTGTTAGGGCCCCCTCCATTTTTGGAAAGGTTTTGTAGATTCGGGACAATTATCCTGAACTCTCAATTAGCTATTTTTTTTTTAGTAAGTCGTCGATGTCAAAGAGTGTTTTATGATCATAAATAGTAATCCGTTATTGAAAGTTCTGGTTTCTTAAGTTAACAAAAATTTAACTACTTATGACATTGACGTGTTAATTTCCTTTTTCAATCAAAAAGATTTACATCATAAATCTCCACAGTCTCGTTCTGTCAGATAATAAAAGACAAGAAAGAACTAGACAAATGTGTTGATATATGATTAATTTCATTTCGCAATTTCTTAATCTTGGAGTCTGTGTTAGTATAAACTCAAGGCAGAAATAAACAAAAATCATAAATATACAACTACTTTACATAAACTATATTTCAAAGATAAATGTTTCAAGTATTACAGTTAAAATGGTAAGCAAGAATAGTAAACAGCATGTCTGCAATCCTTCGTCTTTGAATATATATTCAAGAGGGTCGCCTAGATTTCTTACATAAATAAGTCAGTTTTACATTTTACCCATGCCAAACCATTTTCATAAGTGTGCAAACTGCACACTTGAGGGTGGGGGTTAAAAATTCGACATTTTTCCGTATACTTTTTTTTTATATTCAGAAATTTTTCATTTCCGTGGAGTTTGGTTTTTAAATTAGTTTAATGGATGATGTACACTTTTTGATGGGGGGTAGGGGGTGGGGGTCTCAAAAAGTGGGCCTTTTTCACACTTGTGAAAATGGTTGACAATTATGGTCGACCCCTAAGTCTATTATCTTTCAATGCAAAACCATATATTTTTCTGTACATCACAATATATATATTGATATATATACATGTGATATGTGATTTTATTCTTTATTCATATATATATAACATGCAGACCCCCATCCCTTTGAATACACCCTAGACACACATTTTTCTTTGTCTAGTCTTATAATTACATTTACATTTTACCCAGTGTAAAAACTATTCATAAAAAAGTTACATCTGTGAAAACCAATACAGTTAGCCAATTTTTTTTTCCTGGTTTTCTTAAGGTACCACAATCCCCCCCCCCCCCAAAAAAAAAACAAAAACAAACGGTCAATTTCAAGTGGGAAGAGTCTCCACAATTACTTGTAGATTGTTGGAAACTTGAGTTTGCCATTAGCAAATGTGAAATTTTCAAATACCCTTTTTTGATATACCAACTTGCATGGACCTGAGTTATTCCAATCCTAAGTTATGGCAGAAATTAAACACATAATTTTTGTTATTATAACTTGACTTCACAAGCATTATACTGTGAAGTTTCAGAAATCCCTATAAAATATTTGTGTAAAAAAATTACCATCTATTCTTCTTTTTTGCAGTACTCTATTAGAGGAAAAGTAGTTGCCTTTACCTCAGAACTAGAAGAAACAGTGATCTATGGCAACAAAAGAAAAAAAGAAATATTCTTCTTGCGGACAACTCTTCAAAGGTGACCATTTCATTATTTGAAAACTTAATTGATGCTGTGACAGAAAATGAATCTTTTGAATTCCAAAATCTTTCTTCAAGAATATTTCGGAACCAGTTTTTCCTAACATCCACATCAACAACCCAAATTAAGAAAATTGATAATTTGGAACTTCAACTTCCAAATACTGTGCTCACCACAAAGGTCAACACAGTTGAAGGCTCAATTTTACAAGTCCAATGCAGTGAAAAACTCAAATGTCCATCATGCGAAAAAAACCTTGACATCCCTTCTGAGGCAGCTACTATAAAGTGCAACCACTGTAAGTTGAAAACAAAATCTTCAAATGTGAAGAAAATGTACATTTTTCGGCTTAATATTAAAGATGACAAAAAGCTACATCGACTTGTATGCTTTGAAGATGCAATGACAGAATTTCTTGCTTCAGTAGACAGAATTGTTCTCAAAGAAAATATGGACCAGCTAGAAGACTATTTACTAGATTTGCAAAAAGTAACAGTAACTGTTCAACATGACTCAGATGTTATTGCATCAATAAGAATTTGAATTTTCATTTACTATGTAGTTAACATGTACACTCAAAAAGTTGTTTCTCTGTTTTTAAATGAAGATCAAATCTCTTTAAATTTTCAATTTTTAACCAATTTAACTTCTCGAAATTGATACATAAACTACAGCTACTCATTAAACATTTTTTTATTGCTGGTTGACATGTACTGGATATTTCTTTTTTAATGCAATTATGTATCTCCAAATGTAGATATCCCTGTAAGCTATAATGTGTATCTTTATCATAACTCTGTAAAGAACTATTATGTGTCATAATTATATATATGTTTTATGTATTTTGTGTTCCATTTTAAATTGCTTGTGTATACTATAGCATTCAATAGACAAGAGACATTCCTTTCTTATTGCATCATGTAAATTTCAAGTTGCAGCTTTTTCTCTATGCTTTCAGTTAATGCTTTGATATATTGTAGTGTAGAGTGTTTATTTTTGAACCAGTTTTAACACAGGTCTTAAGATTTTGTCAATGGTGAAATTGGTTTGTTATAAACCATGCAGCATTTAACCATTTAACTTGTCCATTTCTTTGAAATGTTTTATAGAATTGCTTCTCATACCAATAGGTTTTTGTGAATTGTAAACACAATTTCACTGAATTGGTGTATACAACATGCAATATTGCTGTTTTACTTTGTTTTGTAAAAACTGTTTGTTATACTTTTTTTCTTATACCTGTTTCACTAATTTTTGTATGTTACACTTGTCACAACACATCTGCTAGTATGTGACGCTGAGAAAATTTGTTAAAATAAAGCTTACAAATATTGTTACCTTGTAGTTCTTTTACTTGTTGTTCTTAATTTTATATGAATGTGTTAACTTTCAGGCAACACCAATTTAAATAGATTAAAAATAAATTTATTAAAATTACAGTTTCATACATCTTTTGAATTATGTCAGTAACCACACATAATAAAATCACAATTTTCGCTATATCAGTTTCTAATGAATGTTGGCACAACTTTTCCTTCATCTTACGTTAATTTGCCCAAAAACATTTGCCTTTTTCCTGATATTCAACTTACAACTGGTAATAGATACATATTAACTTCTTGCAGAAATGATCATATATTCAAAAATACATATCATTTTTACACCCACATTGACAGAGTCTGCAGTATATAGTGGTCCATTGTCTATCGCTCAGTTTGTCCTAATTTGGTCTCCAAAAAATATTACAAATAGCTTACACCCGATTTCAATAAAACTTTGCAATATTGTTACTTACCAGGTAGTTAAGAAGCCTAAATGATTTTTGGAGGAATTCTGTCAAAGATCAATGTCACAGTCCACAAAAAACTCATTCAAAATGTTTGCAAAAAAGATGTTTCTGAACATTAACTCGTAACACTTGCATCTTATTTCTATGAAACTATTGAATATTTGTATATGTCATGTGGGTAAGAACCCTATTGATTCAAGTGGAATACTGTCAAAAGTCATGTCACAGTGCAAATAAAAAAGTTTAATCTCAATGAAACTTGTTGCTTGCTAGACATAAAACACCAATAAATGAAACTGGGATACAGTTACTACACATTTTTGCTCAACATCTAAAAAATGGCAACAACTTACGAAAAAACGATTTTCTCAAATTGATCTGCACATAAAGCTCTACTGAAGTTCCTATTTATCAAAAGTTTTAGAAGTAATTGCCCTTTAAAGACAATTTCAAACAAAATAACCAGTTTTTGCCTTAAAAATAATACACTCTAATAACTGGTGTAAAACTTTAAATAGTAAAGATAGTTAGGACCAAGTCAACAAGTCATGTAACTGTCCAATGATTCCTTATAGGAGTTGTTGCCCTTTAATAACAATTTTTGGTAAAATTAGTAGTTTTTGTCCCATAAAAGCTAAAATGAAAGTACATTTCAAAAATGATCTGCCAATGGGCACATCCATCGCCTGCTTCAAAATTATCTGATGACTATTTATAGGATGTTTATTGCCCCTATAGGACTAGGTCTACAAATCATTTAATTTTTCAGAAATTGTTTAATGACTGCACAGTTAATTAACAGCTATAACAGCCAGACTTAAACTGTCAATTACAAAAATTTAAAGAAACTCGAAGTTATTTGTGTTCCAGGTGAGCGATTACAGGCTCCTGGGAGCCTCTAGTTTTAAACTGCTTTTATATTTCGTAGTTAGAAAATGGAACAAAATCAGCAAAACAAAAGTTAAAGGTCACACTGTTTACAACAGGTAAAATAAACAAACATAAAGCTTAGATTTCTTATATAAAAAACAAAGATACGAACTTGACAGTCGGATATGAGCATTCAAGCATCATGTATCATGAAATGATAAAAGATGGATAAAGTTTTAAGAAAAACGCCACAATTTAAATTACACAATTGTTTCCTGGTGTAATATCTGAAGATCGGAATACATTATAGTTCATCTTTTTAAAAAAGGAAAAATGAGAAACCAAACATTTTTGCGATCCATGTTTTCGGAATTACCTGTTGCATAAGCTGGGTCAATGCAATAGATCCATGTTTTCGGAATTACCTGTTGCATAAGCTGGGTCAATGCAATACAATGAAATGAGAAAGAAGAAGATTGAAGTTTGAAGATTTTACCGAAAACACATCCGGCGAAGATTCCTAAATTATAAATATGTACATAAGGGTCGATAAAACACTGGTAAATTACAGCTTAAAACAATAAGTCGTAAGCAATAGACACAGCAACTTGATAATAAATAAATGAATGTTTATATTTAAACGAATTTTAAACGGTTACGATTTTGGACTTTATTATTTATTAACATTTAGACAATATATTTCAACGCATGTCTGAATTTGTTGTCTAACATAACATAAAAAGGTAAGTTAAATTTATTAAATAAATAAGAAAAATATAACGAAAAAATTACACAACTACAATTTCAATGTTTATAAGATAAACGGTCTTAGAGATACAGAAATGTCAACTATATATATTTCATTGTAGTCTAATTTTTGCTGCAGCAAGCAACACAAATTCCTACAAAGCAACACAAGACACACGACAATCCTATCAGAATGTAGGTAGCATTAAGTAACCAAAAAGAAAAATAGAACAAGGTGGGGTGACAATAATGAGAGCTGGTTATGTCTGTTGTATTGACGTCATTGTAGGTTCTGTATATCCACACGTTACCTACAAAAATTAAATAAAAAGTACACTATGATGTTACGTAGTCGGTTCTATTAAAACTTTACAGTTTTGTTTTTCACTAACGGCCCGGTCCATACATGACTTTTGTTTTATTTCCCGTTTTTCATTGGTCAGAAATTTATTTCCTCACGTCTTTCTTTGTGCTAATTGACATGGATTGCTAGTTCTCCTATCGAACGTCGGGGAGTTTTCCGGGCTTCCTCCCCCAATAAAAAGTAGACGCCATGATATAGCTGAAAAATTGCTGGAAGTGGAGATAAAACAAACAAAATAAAAATCTTTCACATGTGTTAGTTATTATTTATGAACCCGAACGTTGGTATCTTGCACTAAAATAATAAGTTTCATATTATATACCAGGAACGTTTTAACCATTCTTTTTCACTAAAATAACTTTTTTTTTATATTTTCAAAAAACCAATGTGTATTTTAACATTATGTCCTTCTGACACCGTATGACACCGCACAAATGAAAAACAATTATGATAAAAACAAAAGCAAGTACTTTCACCATTCTACTTACCACAAATAAACCAGGCAAACAGAAAACAACCAAGAAGTCCGTCAAATGTATTTGTTTTCTTGTTTCCGGTTTCTTGTTCTTCATACTCCCCTTGTCTAGATGCGCAACATTTCTGTATCAAGCTAGATAAATCTTTAACAATTGCGAAACATCCTGCTACAATCAGATATATTGGAATGTATCGTTCAGCCGGACAGTCGTTCAAATACATTGCTCCTGTAAAAAATTATACAAAGAGAATTTAATTCCTGGTGCTGCCTAAGCAGAGAGTTCAAAAACAATGTATGAAGCGTAAACGAGGAAAGTAAGCATTACTTACCAATTATTATACATGCTACTGGTATGGCTAGTAACAATACAAGTAAAACTGTACACGCCACTAAAATGAGAAAATTATATCAATTAGTGTAGGAATAAATTGTTTTTGGGGTTATTCATAAGTGTATAAACGAGACCAACTCACTCTCAAACTAAATAAACCCGAAGGTCGATCAATAAAATTATGTTTCATAGGATAAATGAATACATTTTTCTCCGGTACATGCCATGAAACCCGAAGACCCGAAAAGCGGTAGGTGGACATTGCATTGTTTTTTTCCTGCATACTTTACACCCGATATACATTGTATGTTTAACAGTGCTTGTTGCAAAAACAAATTCAAACTTTAGTCAACAATAAAAACTTAAGTGGGACATGCACCTTGTTAGTTTGTAAAATTCGTGTCAATATCTTATCATGAGATCTAGGATTATCATACTTACATGATCCAAATATAATTGCAAACCCTTTACGGGCAAAGCTGGCATTGCCGTCCGATGAAGCTTTTGCCTGTTTCAGTTGTCCAAATAAAGAATCGTAGGTGGGTGGAGGAACTTCTGAAATAATTGCATTGAGAATTTACATATTTTAAAAGTACATCTCAGCATATTCTATTTATTTTTTGTTCACTTTCCGTTATACATGTTACCGATGCATCTAATAGGATTAACTTCATAGTGGCAACATAGAAAGTACAATAATAAACCAGGACATAATACAACGCAAGTTTATGTGGTCGCTAAAGCCTGTCGTATATATGTGAGAACAGAAAAAGGCTATTCAATTTTTAGTATATACGATGGAAAGCCCTTGTTGCATTTATAATATTTGTTTTGGTAATTCTTACTAACAATACAGCGGCTATAAAATACGAGAAATATCATGCTTCAATTTTTATGTTTTGGGCTGAAACTTGTTTATAGAGTTATCTCTCTTAAAAATACCGCAGATATGTATATAAAAAAGTACCTTTAAAAATAAAAATAAGCTATCAAACAACATATTTTGTTGAAAAAAGTCCATGCAAGATTGTTCTTGAAAAATGTATCGATACGCCAATAATATGCATCGTCTCAAAACAAGGTCGTTCCCAACGAATTGCCATCAACTTCGTTAGTAGACACTTAGTATCCGTAATAGACAAGTGGAAATGTTTGTATTGTTATTTCGCAATTTAATTTAATTTCGGTCACAACACATTGTAGTTATACATATTTAAATGTTAATGTCAAGAACGTGAGTAAATAATTGCAATAATATAGGAATTGGAAAAACAATTCATCTGATTTGTTTTAAACAAAAACTTTTGGTTTCCATATCCTTGAAGTTACACACAAGTTCCTCATTCTTAAGAAATATAAAATAAGCGAGGAAATGTCGATAAATTGTCGATAAAACCATAACATATAATCTTTTTTAAAATATAATTTTGTCTTTTTCTAAAATCGTATAGTAAGCAGAAAACTTTTCTAAATTATAGAAATTGATAATTTCCTGAAAATTACTGCAAAACATCCAGAGAATCAAAAAATTATGTTGTGTACAAGTTATGTCTTTCCTACTACGTCAAGTGAAGCAATATATAATTTTCTACCCGATATGACATTTAACATAATAGTCAAACCCACGAGTTCATTTTTTTAAAGGTTCATATTTAAAAAGATGCAAAATGACATAAATAAAATGAAATCATAGTTTTAATGGCCAGTAATGTGTATTACGTCTGTCCCTTAAACGAATTTTAACGGAATTGATTCTACATTGAACGTACAGCATAGATGCAACGCATTTTTAAAAACAATTTTGAATCAATTAAATAATCAGTTTTCTTAATGTGTTTAATTACTTACCCTTTTCGCCATTTAATAACGTAGACATTGTTTACCTAAAATTTTAATGCTCTCCGGGGCGATTTGTTCCTACAATGAATAAACAAGAAACACTAATATATACCAATCCACTCATTATTACACATGGAATTTGTTGTAAATGTATGTATATAGACATGTGGGCAGGGTGTGTTCGACTGCAACCCTAAATGTCATGAGGAGTAAAACACAGGTTCCAAGGGAGGTAAGCGTCTCTGTATTTTTAACCATGCGTTTATTATCAGTTTTATATGAGGTGCAAGTTTCTTTTATAGGCAGTATTAAAAAGTCGAAAAAGTGCATTATCATTATCGTGAATACTGCACTCGATCCATGATGACAGGTTAATAAACAGTGTTTTTGTTCAAAACACAATCGTTAAGAACTGTCCTCCTTGTGTCAAATTCTATCGTGGTTTTAAAAGATACAATCAACGGGATTTAACCCTATATCATTTTGGGGCGCAATTTGGACAGAAAAATAAGAAATGCGCGAAAGATCGATAGATAACGAAATACAATTGTTGCAAAAGATGCGAGTATAGGACCAGAAAACGAAAATAAATTGTCGCGAAAGAAGTGATCTTTATGCAAAGATAAATGTTCATACTCAAAATGCGCGTTTCGTGTAATAAATTCTTGTGTATCCGTGTTTTTCAAATAAAAAATCTTTGGACGGCCAAATTAATTAAGATGTTCATCTTTTAAATTCCAAAAGTCCAAAATATAACTTTGGTTAAGGTCATCTTTAAATTGGGAATTTAAAAAAAATACTGGGGATCTAAACATTTTCTCAATTTATTTTCATCGAATTAGTTTTTGACTTAAATGTAAGCACACAGTTTTTAATTTATCGTGCTACCTAGAAGGAACATGTATCCTTTATCAGCCTCGCATTATTTGCACTGCTTTTTTTATCTTCCACGCATACTCCTTTTAGCATTACTTAGTGTATTGGTTGTTGTGTTTTATTTGTTTGTTTGAATGTTGTTTAACGCCTCTTTCAGCAATTTTTATAGCTATATCATTTTGTCCGGTTTTAAGTTGGGGGGGGGGGAGCCGGAGTACCCGAAGAAAAGCCCCGTCCTTCGGTAGGAAAACTGGAAATCCTTGTCAATTAAGATTAGATTCGAGCGCACCTTGCCCGCAGTGAGGTTAAAACCCTCAATCTCAGTGTTCACAGACCATATGATCAATAGTAAACAAACTACCTTAACCACTCGGCCACCGAGGCCCCTTTGATTTTTGTGTGATACATGCCATGTACAGCTTATCCTAGATTCTAAGGTTTTTAAGTTTCTCCCAAAAAGTTTTTTTTACATTTTTAAAATAAATTAGATTGCGTTCTTTAAGTTTGTACACAAAACTGCACACAAAAACCACTACACATTATTATGAAATACACAAATATACGCTGGTTTGAATCTAAGTGGGCAAATATTACGAACTAGTTAACCTCATAGAATTTATCACCTTTTAAAATGAAATTAATGGGGGTATCATCCAAGCAAGGTAAAAATTATGACAATAAAGATTAGAAACGGGTACAATTTCGTTTTTTGTAAATAATACCTATATAATTAAGGTAACGAAGGCGTCGTCCTCGCAGGTTAACAATTATGACACAAAAAAGATTAGAAAGGGGTACAATATTGCGATTGTAAATAGTTGTTGTAGCCCGAAACTAATTGAAGATACCCGAGTTAAAAAAAAATATATGAGCGACCTGTAGTATCAGGTGTCAATGTTATTGTATGAAGAGACCAACACGTAAGAATGTAATATTCTACATCAAGTAATAGACCCGGCCTATTTCAAAAACATCTAGTTAATCAAGTTTTAATGGTTAGAGATCCATACTAGTACAAAAATTGTGGTACAAATGATTTGTCGGACAAAACATTGTCCGAGCATAGTGCATAACAAAAGTAAGAAACTTGTTGTACATGTAGTGCACTATTTACTTCTCAGGTTTTACATATAGGGCACTGTTTACTTCTCAATTGAAATACAATTGGCTTAAAAATAATTGTTGATCTCTATTTTGTTGTAAATCTTACTTGTTCAAGACAAAAATGCCTTAGGAAGTAATTATTTGTAATTGCAACTTTTGGTTCCAAAGGGGTATGGAATTGGGGAATAAGTAAACATTAATCGGTGTATAATACCTCATTTCACGTCTAGTCAACAAAGATAGATCAATGACGAATAATAATGTTTTCTTTAAAATCAATCTAAATAAAATTCATACGTTTTTGCACATATTGTCTATGATAGAAACCTATATGCATCCGTGATTGATATACTTAACGTCTAGCGACCAGTATTCAATACGAGACGTTTCAAACAATAAAGCAGTTTGGAAAATGGGAAGCTTCAATAAAGACTAAATGGACTTCCAGCAATAATTGGGTATTGGGAAGGAGAGAATTTAGACATGTGTAGTGACTACAGTTTGTCTACTCTAATCAAATCTAGAAAACCGGCCATTTTCGAGTAAAGTGCGGGGCGCAGTACAAATCCACATAGTGTCAGGCCAGCAAGTTTACTTATAAGAATCCTGACAACTTCCACACGAGAGGACGTCCCTTATCTGCCATATGAAGACGTGCAAGGCAACTATACGATTTGAGACATGGAAACACGACTAGGGAACAAATTACGTGCCAACTTTCGTTTTATTTCAACTATGTGTTGATATTTATAAATCCAAATAAAATCTAGTTTCGTTATCAATGTAAAACGTATAAGTCTAAAAATGTTGATAATAATATAAATATATATATAAGCGAGATAAAAGTCATAATTTAACATAACCTGAATACATATCATGATAAACAATCTTACCTCGCAAATAAATTGCCTAAACTGAAAACGAAACTAGCAATTCCAAAATGTATAAAATTAGTCAGTTCTAAAATCAGTCCCGCTCCGTGCTGGTTATTATTACCTGCAGTGTAAGTGGCCTTCAAGCATCGATAAATCTTTAAATGTAATGGTTCGTGTAATAAGTGTGTACTTTATGAATTGGTATTAAACAACATTTACGTGGGCGATACCCGATTTGTTATTTGGTAGACTTGTTCACAATTTTATATATTAACAGGCTTTTGATTATGTTTGTTTATTAACATTTGTGTTTTGTTTAACGCCAATTTCAGCAGATTTTTAGCTCTGTCATGGCGTTCCGTTTTAATAGTGTAGGAATCAGTAGGATGAAACAATTTAACCTTTTGTAGCAGCTATAATGCACGAAAATACAAAATTGGTCTCAAACGTTCAAGAAGCGTGGGCCGTGTTATTATGAAACACAGTCGTGGGCTTTTAGAAAACAAGTCATATATTTGATTTTATTTATATTATATTTAACCCGATATTTAAAACTTCTGATTTCAATTGATAAAATTTGATAGCTGACAATAAAGAAAAAAAGACCAAGTATGTACATTAATTAAATGCCTGCCCACATATAAATTCGGATATTCTTTACCACACTTTTCTATCTCCCAGTGAATACTTATATATAAAGTTAGACAAGTTTAAATTCAGGCTTATGTATTTAAAAAGATAAATGAGCGACACGCATTATTTATACTCGAAAAGCAATGCTGGGCACGTTGCCTGCATGGTTCGCAGCTCGGCTCGACTCCCAGAATTCCTTAGCGCGACCCCTTGTAGAGGTTGTCAGGTAGTAACACGTAATGCCTGACTGAAGATCATAATTAACAATGTGACTGGAAAGTGGCAAGCCCATTGCATGATGGTTTATCGGTGTTAGCTATACATTTTAGCCGCTATATAAAAGGCTAAATCCTCTATTCTACTCAAATATTTAAAAACACGTTCAGTTGCGATCAATATTAAGTCCTGTTGGCCCATATAACATTTCAGCAGTTGATTTTGTATTTGTAAACATGGTGTCGTCCTACTAAATCTGAAGTATTGCTTCTAGACTGTTAGCAACCATTCAAAGAACTCGTAACTGTGTAGTTGTCACCAAAACTAATCCAACTGGCTGGTCCACAGATCCAAAATATTTTTCCTTGGTTTACTAATTTTATTTCTATATTAAGATCATGATGTGAGTGCGTTGGACCAGATCAACTATTTTAAGTCGGTTTTGAATGACGATTTTTTAAAATACAAACGTCTCAATTAAATTAATCACCAAAAAAAAAAACACACAAAAAACACAGGGCACTATGTTGGCATATATCTCCCCCTACTTGTCACATATTTGTCTACATTGTACATAATTTGTGAAATAAGTCGACTTGTCACTAATTAAGTATACTTGTCACATATGTAAGTAAACTTGTCACATATGTAAGTAAACTTGTCACATAATAAAATTTTAAAGAAAAATAAACCGTATTTTGCGTTTTTGTCGTTTTCATGCCATACACAAGTTGACATATTTATATATATATATTTATTTCCTCTTTCACAGATATAGATAGATAGATATATAATAAATAGTAATATACTATTTACAATTATACAATTTACATAGAGAACATAATTTGGTTTTTTCTTGCTATTTTGTTTCCTCTTTTTTAAATAATAAATTATAAAATTATGAAATAGAATGGATATTTATCAATGCTTATATATGTTCAAATCAAGTAATACTATTATATGTTTCTGATAGTTTGTACTGATTCTGTACCAATGATCTGCATATGCATGCCGTATATTGAACGCAGATCTTTGAAATGTGTAGCAGTTCATCATATTCTAAGGTATATGAGGTGTCACATGCAAGAACTGTACACATAAAGTCATTAGGGGACAAACTATTCATTAATACCCGGTACGCTAAATTCAATTGGATTTATGTTAATAATATCTTGCCACAATCTTTCGCGTTTTAGATCAGTAAAGTCACATGACGTCAATAAGTGTTAAATAATGTTACAAAATTATTTTTCACACTTATCACAAAGGAGGGTATTCTGTTCAACACGTATAATACTGCACAGATCAACAACGTATTGTGCCTCAGTTCGTAACTCGAGGAAATGCTTCACTATTGTCCATGCTTTGTGTGGTCTTATGTAAGGATGGATAACTTTGAATAAACTAGTCTACATCAGATTGTCTCTCTCTCCAAAGGGTGTCTTCTGTCGATTCAACATTGTTTTTGACCGTTTTTGACTATTGCGTTTTTTATGGAAACGTTCCTAGGTAATTTGTTCCTTCGAGTCTACACAATCTACCAAAAAATAATAGTTTGTTAATGTTAATATATGCCTCTATGCTATACCATCCTAAAAGACTACATCATTTGTCTGATCTGGTACGGGCTGGTAATTCTTGGAGTATTTTGCATACGAATCTGTGAGCTCTCTCTAGAGCCAAAAGTTCCGTTTTACTTAAGCAGTTCCAAAGTTCACAGCCATATAAAGCTTTGGTATAGCACATAGATATAACGAATTTTGAACATGACAATGGATTTAATATTGAAGGATGAATACCGAGTTAAGTACACAGAGAGTTGTGCGTAAAGTTCTACATGCATTTAATGTTTGTTCAAGGGTGTTGAAGTTGCAGTTGAGTAGTATTCCTACGTGTTTAGCGGACGAAACAACTGGTATAGAGTTATTGTAGAGTGTAAGATTACAGTCGTTCTTTTGACTTTTACAGTAAATGAGAACGTTGCTCTTTGGTGGTGAGAATTTAAATGCCCATTGTTTGCTTTACAACTCACATATGTTGATTAAGCGCTGCATCCCGAACTCTGATGTTGCCATCAAGGCTATATCATCTGCTTGAACCGATGAACTGATTTTAATGTCTAAAAAAGCACAACCGAAAATGCTATTTTCAATATCTATAAGCAATCATTAATATAAACTAGATAAAGAACGGTTGACAAAACTCCACCTTGTCGAACTCCACGTTTAAGTTGAAATCAACGAGAGTGCTTTCTGTTAAATAGGACACAACTCTCCATGGCGCTGTACATTTCGTCTAATAGAAGCCACAAGCAACCCTTGACACCACATTTAAATAGTTTGTAGAGTAACGCATCATGCCACACAGTGTCGAAACTTTAATGCTGTCTAGTAGCACGACAAATACTGTACTGATTCTTTCATTATAACGTCGCACTACTTCTTGAATATTAAAAGAAGCATGGATACTGCTTAGTTGTCTTTGGTATGCCATCTGTGTATGATGTGGGAAATTTTCCTCGAGAAATGTCAGACGGGTATAAATGGCCTTTTCTAAAACTTTTTCTACACAGCTTGTAAGGGATATACTTCTATACGAATTTGGATTGGATTTGTCATTTGAACCTCCTTTAAAGAGAGGAATTATAATGCTTTTCTTCCAGTCCTTTGGAGTGTAAAGTGATTAAAATTATGTTGAAAAGGTTACAAAGGTGATTCATTAATGTCTTTCCTTTGTATTCTTTGTATTTTGCAGTTTGAATCACCTAGCATTAGTCCGCGAATCCTCTGCCGTCCAGCGCTTTTTTAAAATTTTTTTTTGCGTGGGACGTCTGAGAACTCTCCATAAGCAAAACAGCGGATTTTGCGACACCGGTCTGGGTCGGCACATTTCATTGTGTCAGATTTAATAAAACATTTTCATCCAGTTAATCTATATATAATTCGTTTCTGTAGATATTTTTCTCTAGGAATAATTTCATCTTACATCCAATCAAGCTAATTTAAACACTGGATTTAAGTCACATTGTTGTCACGTGACTTTTTGTTCAAAATGAAAGTGGAATGTAAGGGTATCGATGGAAATGAGCTTAGAAATGGACTTAAATCATCCTGATTTAAGTCTTCGAGGTCTTCGATTTATCTACGGCTTAAATTCCTTCTTACTATTTGAAATTCGAGCTCGATTACGTTCACACGTCAGATATATAGGTCAACTTGTCAGATACACAAGTCTACTTGTAAGATAATTATGTCAACTTAAGTATGGCATGTAAAGGTAAAAAACGCAAAATACGGTTTATTTTACTTAAAAATATTATAACTTTATTATCTGAAAAACTTACTTAAATATGTCACACGTAGACTTAATTAAGTGAGAAGGGCACAAAACACTGGTTTGTAACATATAAAGTAAAACAATTGTGTGACGGGTTAGAACCGGGTAAGCTGCCCTTCCCACACATTTGTTGCTTTACCTTAGAAGTACACCCAAGCAGATACCAATCGAACCAACAATAACGAAAAAACTACAATAAAAAGGATTAAAAAAAACCAAATACAAACAAACAATCAATACATCTCCACAATACAGCACCGCCAAAAGCAACACTCATGTCTAAAAACATGCCAAAACATAAATACAAAATATAAAGAAACAAATACATAAAAGTAACACACACAAAAAAAATTACTCAGTCAAAACAAGTGGAAGTGATGCCAGAAGCTACAGACAGTTGAAAATCTTTTTCTTTACAAAACCTTAACGGACCACACCATATATACTATAAAGAACCAAATGCATAGCTCTTTTAAATTATGTATTTTTTCACGTGTAACGAAATGATTAATTTAATCATTGATTTTTTACAGGTACGTTTTCAATTTTAAATTGGGCTAACGTCCCGTTTTCTGCTATAGTAACGTGATGGAGAGAATCCGGCGCTGCGTATGAACGTTTCTCCACCTACTCCTATGTCTTAGATAGCTTCGATGAATGTAGCGTCGTGATGTTTGCGGCGATCTGTAATGACCATTCAACAGAACTGCTACATGTCCTGCCCAGTCAATTCAGCCTGTGAATTCGTGATTAAATCGTGATTAACTGACAGACGGAGTTGATCCAACAGGACAATGCTAGACCTGACAAAGTGCACATCACAAGACACTTTCATAAGCCTGAAAACATGTAACAATCGCTCTTAGCATACACTTTCGTTCTAAAAAAGGGGAAAATTTAGCATGGAAAATCGCTTTACCAAAACGAAAAACCGCAAAATTAAAAAAAAGATTATTAATTGTGAAAAATAATTGTTGATTTTGCACCTTTTTATAGGGCTTTGTAAGGAACATAAGGTCGAGCAAACGCGGTGAGACAAAAAAAAAAAAAAAAAAAAAAAAAAAAAAAAAAAAAAAAAAAAAAACAACAACAAAAAAGACCCCATCAATTTAGACACTGTGACGTTTAGTATGATAAATTTTAGGAAATGTCTTGTTTATTGCACACAGAAATTACATTATCTATAATCTAGGATAACATTTAACTATGATCTTAGCTTATACCAGGTTTACTATCCGACACTATCCTTGATTATGAATCATCAGCGCCAAAAACATTCGTCGTTTATATTCTGACGAACGCACACATCTTCAAATATGTGCTTTAGATAAACGGCACATGATCAATAATAAATGATTATACACCCTTACATCTCTGCAACCCACACCCAGGCACCCCCTCTCACCTCTTAGTATTCCTTATTTGAGATTTTGCTGCTTGTTAATCAATTAAGTCACGTGATACAATAAAATAAAGTAAATAAAAGTAAGTAAGGTAAGGCAAGATAAGGTAAGTAAAGATATAGAAAGAAAATTACAGGACGACAGGACAAGATGTAAAGTACAGTAAAATGTAAAGTACAGTCAAGTAAAGTAAAAGTATACAAACCTAAAAAATAGAAAAACGTGTTTTGTTAATATACATGTATTTTGTTTTATTTAATATAAAAAAGAATTGCTGTGCTGTAGTGGATGCAAATCATTTACTTTTGAGACAAATAAAATAATGTGCCTGTCTTTTGAGTCTCAATAGTTACATGTAGTTGTGTTTGTTTGTGTGTAATTAAGCACATGAACAGCAGTCAGATGACAATACTCAAGCATGAGGATTTATAAGTGGGAACATTCTGTCACCAAAAACATAAAAAGATTATTTTTTTATATGTATATGTATGCCATTGGGAATGTAGATGAAGACTGTGATCCGTTTTTACACTGCCACTTTTTAATCGATAGATTGTAAACTCGAACAGCCGAGTCTTTCCTGTCTGAGCAAAGATCGAGTCTCTGCATGGGTCTTTGCTTACCCTGATATATCTTATGTATACAATATATGCAGGAGGGAAGCCAAGGTCTCGTTACATAACACAATAATATGAGTATCACTTCACCATAGACGATTATTATTTTCATCTAATCAGAACGTATTAATATCGATAATTGCTATTCAGCTTGAAAAAGGAAACAAAGTGTCTAAGAAATTAAATTGCATTATTTTAAATATAAAAATAAAGGTTTAGTGAATAAAACAGTATTTCCATATTTTATACAACTCTCCTATCCTATCTTCGTATTGTCATAAGTGGGGATAGTATTGGATATGCAATACGAAGTCCCTTACCGCCAAGTCTAAGGTCCGTAATTTCGTCAATAATCATCAAACCGAAACGAATTTCAAACTCATGACGGTTGAAATTCATAACAAATGTCAGTTCATTATCTAACAAAGTTCGAAAAACATTAGTATGACGGACTGACGGACGGAGACGAACCAATAGTCCCCTTCGGCGATGACGAAAAATGATCAATCTTAGAACGGACCAGCGTTTCTTTATATCTCTGATATAAGTTGACAGGTGAAAATCCACGTGTGAAAACTGCAAAATAACAACTGAAGAATTCAGATTTTGTGTGAAATGGTTCAGGTCAAGTATGGCTATGTATGTGTTTAATTTTCGATTTATTTATCAAATGTTTACCTTTAATTTTCTGAATATCACTATGATCTATGATAACAATTTATTTATTTTCGTTTCACACTCATACAAACTATTACTATAAATGATATGTTCAGATTGTAATTTTTTTAAATATTAATATTCCACATGGGATGTGCGACTATATTTAAAGAAGCAGTAGGGTCGATATTCAAAAAATTTAAATAAGATAACAACAAAAATAATTATTGGATTACTATGCCATCTACAGATATATTTTATGTTGGTTGTATGTGTGTATGTCGGGTGGGCTACTATAATGTACATTTGGTTTACTCCAAATGCTTCGCTTCCTATTTATAGAACATTTAACACCAAATATTATTAAAATATGGTCCTATTTAACTGCATTACATAATTAACTCCTCAAACTGCTCTAAATTCCTTTTGATATATTTTGCGTCGTCTGCACATTATTCGGGTTTAAAAAGGTAATTAAAAATTTAATTAGAGAACAAAATTTCAATTGAACACATTTCATATCCAGTACAAATACGACTACTTTTGTTTATTTGAACGTTTGTTTAACTATGGAATGAACTGATTAAATAGAGAAAGGGTTTGTATTAAAACCACAATTTATTCATATCCTAGCGCCTCCACGCTATGAAAGTTGAGTATCTTTTAAATAATATATTTAACATTTTAAAAATAATGAAGTGAAAAGATACTATATTCATTTTAAAAAAAAATCAGAATGCTATCTTTTTAAAATTATTTTGTCTATGTTGGTGAAAGGAAGTATTTGATCAGAAACAATTTCTTTACTGAGAACCCTTTGTCTGGTAGTCGTAGATCATATCTCAGGTGATTCGACTAAAAAGAGGTTTTGGAGAATGAGGAAAGAAAAACTTATGTAAATATAAAACATACAAATAAATATCGTTATCATCTAATTATATCTGCATTTGACGTTGACATTTGTTATAGTTTAATACTAGTATGCTGTACCAAATACTATTACAAAGAAAACCCACCTAAAAAGTGTGTTCGTGTTTAAGTTTATTTAGATCAGACATTTAATTTTAGTTTTCAGATCATATAACTTACAGAACAGAACTATCGCCTGTGCAAGTCTTGTGCTGCAGATATAATATTAGGCCTTAAAGTGTAAGAATTGGGTTGGAAATATTATTTTTTGTGCTGGATATACAAGTCCTATTGTGCTGGTGTTAAAGATCTAATCTTGCAGCGCTGGAGATTGATATCTTTTTACCACGACCTGTAATTTAGGGCTAACTTCCCGTTAAAAAACCTTTTGGAAATTCTGAATAAGCCACACATTATCACACAGAGCTATGTAAGACGAATGAATTGATTCCATTTAACTAGAGGCTCCAAAGAACCTTTAATCGCTCAGCTGCAAGACAGCTGACTTTTGAGCCATCTTCAGATAAAAAAATTGATTGACTAATATGAAAATTGTAAATTGTTTTTGCTGTTAACAGCTTCTCTCTTTATTTTCAAGTTTAGATGTAACAGCCGAAAACATCAACAAAAATTTGTGAAGCAAAAATGAGAAAAGGAAAACTTATGTACATATAAAACGTACAAAATTACAAAAAAGGGAAATACCATTATCGTCTAATTATATTTGCCTATGGCGT
This sequence comes from Limnoperna fortunei, assembly GCA_944474755.1. NCBI lineage: Eukaryota > Metazoa > Mollusca > Bivalvia > Mytilida > Modiolidae > Limnoperna > Limnoperna fortunei. The sequence goes on from OX104115.1 coordinate 58,301,249, forward strand.
TGACATTTGTTTCAATTTAATATGCTAAACGAAATGGGGCCTCGGTGGCCGAGTGGTCAAGGTAGTTCGTCTACTATTGATCAAGTGGTCTGTCAAACTGAGATTGCGGGTTCGATTCTTACTGCAGGCAGGGTTTACTCTACTTCAATCTTAATTGACAAGGATTGCAATTTTTCCTACTGCAGGTCGAGGGTTTTCTCCGGGTACTCCGGCTTCCTCCCCCAATAAAAACTGGACGTCATGATATAGCTGAAAAATTGCTGAAACTGGCGTTAAACACCATCAAACAAACAATGAAACAAGCTATACGAAATATTATAACAAAGAAAGGTGTGTTCGTTTTATAAGATTTCTTTCCTTTTGCAATTTACAGTTTAACTCCAGCTGTTCTGGCCAGATGGAAAAAACTAAAATGTTCAATAAAAAATGTCATTAAAGAGCAATAATTCCTATATGAGTCATCGGGTAATTTTCAGACAATTAAATAATTTTAAGGCTGTGTCCTTTTGATTATTTTTGTTGTTTACTGTTTTACTCCATGTATAATATTTTTCAACTTATAAGACTAAAAATGGTAATTTTGTCTAAAATCGTCATTAAAGGCAATAACTCTTATAAGAAGAATCGGATAATTTTAATACATGAATTGATTTGTATGACTTAATATATTGTTGATCATTTTGCAATTCAAACTCTAGATGTGACAGGTTTTAATTTGCAGAGCAAAAACTGAAATTGTATCAAAAACTAATGGTTTTCTATAAAGTGTTTTGTTGTTGTTTTCATAAAAAAAAACCTAGTTGTCTGACATATCAGGACTAACAATATACCTTGATCCTCAATTCAGAGAACCTCAACCAGTACACTGGAATTCAAACTGTAAAACTATTATGGATGAAGTCGAAGACTATGCCAGAGAATGGATTAAGAGAGAAAGGGAACAAGACCCAGAACTAGATGCACTGTCTAACTAGGTAAGAATAATAAGGTCTTTATTAAGAATTTTAGAAATTGCATTAATGATCGACCTAAATCCATATTCAAAGATGAGAATGCTATGAGGTGCAGAGAAGGCTTCTAACATTTCGTGTTTGTATGTAAGTCACATTGCTATTAATTCATCATTACAGAGCTAGGCATCAAGGATATCTCAGGTAATTCCACATACAAAGGTACCAAATTTGACAAAGATGAAAATATTATTAATCATAATTCCTTCATGACTAAAAGAGTCGGAAGACTTACCATACTTGGATTCCAAAATTGCATAAATATCTTTAAAAGGAAAAATACATAGCAGGCTGATTAAGGTGCTCTACCAAAGAGTTGTCAAAACGGTCTAAAGATATTGTCTGCAGTGAAAGAAGGTCAGCAATAATACTGTGAAAGTGTTTATTCGCGAAGTACTATTTATCAATATGTGGATTAAAGTTTAAAAGAACGTTAAAGATTGATATCTAAAATTGCATCTGTCAGAACCGTTGATTCCTTTCCAAATTTACCTACAAATATGTAGTTTTAGGTTACAACAATTTGTTTTTTATTCAACTAAAGAAATAAATGGCAAATTACGCAAAAGTGATGAACAGGTTTATAGTATGCTAGATTTTGTGACCGACAACAGATTTTTAGCTTTTGAAGAATGTGGTTTTAGAGGGCAAGGGGAATTCCAATGGGTACAAACTGTGCCCCACACTTTGCCTTGTTCCTGTATTCTTACGAAACAGAAGTCTTATTTAAGGTAAGAAGAAATCAGAAGATAGGTCGTTGGATTTTACATTATTATAGATATATTGATGATGTCCTTTCAGTTAACAACACTTAATTTGCAGAGTGGCTTCCGTTAACATCCTTCAGAACAGGATATTAAGGAGACCACAGAAACGGTTTTATCTGCATCAATTTTAAACTTACATTTCGAATATGACACCCACGGTTATCTTAGCACAATAATTAACAACAAAAGAGACGATTTTAATTTCAAAATTAGAAAATTTCCTCACTTATGCATCAATACGCTACCTTCTCCTGCATACGGTATCTATATGTCTCAATTGATCAGGCATGCAAGATCTGGTATACTGTTATTTGCAAACGTCACCAATTTCTTCCGGATAAACTTCTAAGCCAAGGGTACTAGTTAAAATGACTCGTCCGCGCCATTAATTATAACACTTATAACACTTCTTTGTCGAAAAATATATCTCGTTTGAAAAATGGTTTCAGATACTTTTCCCAATTTTTGAATTAAGTTTACAGTGATTGTGATACGATATGATACCATCCATTTTATCAACAAACCAACTCACATACTACAGTAAAAGAAGCGGAAAGTTTGGAATTTCATAATACCTGGTGTTACCCTCCTTTTCTTTTAAAATGCCTGTACCAAGTCAGAACCATTGCTGTAGGTGCTATGTATTTAGTTGTTGGTTCTGAAATTTGCCTGATTTGTGAATTGTATTTTTTGACAGTCCTCTGTGCTCGGTACTTTGTTATAACCTTCATTTGGAAACAACAAATGTGATTGATGTCATATTGTTTTCGAATGTTTTGGATTTTAATTCTTCTCTTCAAAGTTTTATTAAAATTTTATTGAAAATTCTAGAAGGCTGCCTTGAAGAAATTTATTTGACATAAACACCTCTGGAAAATGCATTAAGAACTTTTTATCTGAACCATTTAAACGGTTATAACCAAGCAGTAATATTCATTAGGAGGTTATGGTTAAGGAGCTTTATTGGAATCTACATTAGGCTATGGTTTTAGTTTTATAACCCATTGATTAAGGAGGAGATCTGCACACAATAATGTGATCTTGAACTTGCTCTTGAACTTTAGCCTTGTGACTTTTTTCAAGGTCAAGCTTTAATTGCTAAGTCAATGAAAAAATATTTAATGTAAGCACAGATGTATGGCTACTACTTGGCTGGTTATACCATTGGCCTCTATACCAACAGTTTAAAAGCAGAGGTACTAAACTAGTGGTTGCAAATAAACAGTAATCTAGGATACGAATCTAACGAGTGGGAATATCAAAACAACTCCGTCATGTCACGGGTAATTGTAAACCTACTAGTAGAGGAATTTTAATAAAGCCACACACAAGCAAACTCACTCATTTGTGAAAAGCTGCTGTCAAGCAATCAAATCGCTTTATGTTAAACTAGACGGAAAGAACGATTATTTTACGTACTAGTAGGTAGTACTACCGACTAACCGGACAGCAAGACGATTTTACAGCCATATGACAGAAACCTCTAAATTAAAGATTACATTAAAGTGAGTGCAACTGTATTAAGCCAGAAATTATTTATCACAATTACAGAGTTTGACAGTTTTAGAATTATAATGCATTTAATTACAATTTATTTAAATATATTCTGGTCCACATTTAAGACTAAATTAATCAAAATGAGTTCTACTTAAATTTCCTAGTGTTCAAATACTTTATCAATTGCAATACTACTACTTCAAAAATCTACTTCATGTACACAATATTTATTTATGTGTATCTTATGATATACATTTCTTCACTGTTAGATCTGGAGAAACTATCAACAGAATGATATGTTAAAATAAATTTTATTTTGATTCATGTAATGACTATCTGTATATTGAACTTGAATTAGTAGTTGTATGAAAATGATAAAAAAAAAGAAAGGAAATGAGCTGGGGAAAAAACTTAGTTTCTGCATAAAATGAGCCTTCTGTCACATGTAACTAAACTTTGTCTGACAAAGGATCAAACATGCTTTTTGTTTCATATAAAACTTAGGACAATTTTGTACTGACCTAAACCAGATATGACATAGCTTATCTTGTTGGAAACTAGACAAAAACATGAAGTCAGATTAAATGATTTGTAGATAACACGTCTCTAGCACTTCATATTTCAACAATTACTAAACCCCTATAAAACGTAAATAATAATAAAAATATAAAAGTCAATGTTGAAAACTTACTAAAATAGTTCTAAACGCTGGTCGCAACTTTCTAAAAGCAGTAGTCATGAACCTTGGAAATGGCAGTTTCAAGTATTTCCACACCTGGTACTCATAGGGCTTTCAATCTGATCGAACTTAAGTACCCTTTAGGACATTCATGGGAAATTTATATACTTGACAGAATTTCTTCAGCTAACAACAAAATACAAAAACAATATTTTAACGACAGTATAATAATATCGATATATCCGTAAGAAATGTTAAAACTATTTATATCTAACTAATATCATCAAATTTAGAAAGGCTTAGTACGAGATATTGTAGACATATCGTTTACAACAAGTGAATTATTCATACTGGCGATATATTTTTGTCCTTGTTGCTGTCAGTTGTAACACATTGATTGTGTGATTATACACTTACTAGGTCATAGTTCGTGCGCAACGTTACACAAAACTCATGAAGGTATGACTTAATAAAGTGGCGACACACCAGAAAAAAACTTATACGAAGTCTGCTAAAAGTGCTTGTCAATTCGCGATAATGCATAAAAAACGATCGAAAGGGTTTCGTTAGAAATAGGTCAACATCATGGCACATGTATTTTAAAAAAAATAATAACATTGTTACAGTAAAGACTAAATACAAAGGAAAGTGTAGTAATCCACGGCTGGATAGCGAATCGCGTTCAGAGTGACGTGGATGTTGCAATGATCGAACAGAACGGCGTTATGTGTCTGATCGCTGCTCTAATTGGTTTGAAAGGATACAAAGTACTACCTATGTTTTTCTGGAACGCTTATTGTTTTGAATCGCACTGTCTCGTACTGAATTGACAACGGAACATGGTCTTGTTTTGGATCGTCTGGGACAACGCGAGTTTGTACTTGTCGGAAGGAATGACTTGACGAACGAACCACGATAAATTACTCACAATTACATTGACGACGTCATTGTGTGATGTTATAGTGTTGATCCGCTTCTTATTTGTATATCGAAGAACAACGATTACTGTTAACTTTATTAAATCACGTCCGTTCTTTACAAAATCCAAAAAGCAAGAGACAATTACGTCACACATTATGTAAAACATAATTGAAAAATGGTAGGGAAACGTAAGGTTCCCGGAAAATAATTATAGTAAATGAAAATAGTATTTAAAGGGAAGTAACTCTTAAAATTGTGATAGAACAAATAGTGAGATTTAAATGAACAACTAGACCATGCCATACTACCATATAACATCCCCCGGCAACAAAAAATAAACCCCGTTTATTTTACGATGGTCTAGATGTTCACGAAAATACATAACACAAGTTTAGAAAGATACAAACATATATACAAATTTACACTTGTCCACAAAAATTTTATAAAAAAAAATTCTACGAATTACTGTCTAACGTGCACAATGCATACATTTATAAACTACAACTTTTTCAAACTGATGTTTAAGGCTACCTAAGTTTGAACATACATATGGGAACCAGTTTTCGCTTTGTTAATGTACCAGCAGAGTCCCTTGCTCTTACCAAAATGGTCCATTCTGCATTCTTCGTGTGAAAAAAAAATTTCATCAGAAATGCTGGAAACGTGATTAAAAAAAATCACCCATTTAATAATAAGGGTTTGTTTCTGGTATACTTAACATTAACTTTCTCATGAAAAACTTTAACATGTCCCAAATGCAAAACTATGCTGAGCTTAACGAAATATGAACATTTCAAATACATAGCTAATAGCAGCTATCAGTTATGAAAATAAAAACCTTTCCACGAGGAAAAAAACCATAATGACCACATAGAAAAACATCAATTTCTCGTAAACACTAAAATTACACTTCAAAACATATATATATGAAAAACATACAAAGTTTCATGCATTTCAGCACCTTAAAATAGCGTCCAATATGTCAAATACGAAGTGCAATCACTTCAGAACAAACACTAAAAGCATAAAAGTCAACTGGCAAGTACTCTTATAAATGTAGGTCGGTATAAAGAAGTGCATTCACTTGCTTTATAAATTATCAATGTTACAAATCATCTTCAACAATGTACAAACAAATAGTAGAAGTCAATCCATATCTACATATTTTAAGAAACTGTAAACAGGTTAATATGGATAAGGATAAGGAAGAAGCGCAATCGCTTAATCTAGCTGTGGGACTGGTTTCTGGTTTATCACTGTTTTCGCATGTGAGTTCATTTGATCATACGGAATCCACATAGCGTTCTGGGCAGGTTCACCTTTAAATTGTACTTTGTACTCCTTTTGACCGTCTCTGGTTCTCTGGGCCAAAATACGTTTGATTTTATAATAAGTGTCAGATGTTGTTGCACCATTATCTGAAGATGACGCATTGTCAAATGATAAACCTTCAAAACGGACTGGTCGTTTTCTGACTCGGGTCGAACGACGTAGTGGAGCTGGAGACGAACGGTCTGTATCCGACGACTCACTAACGATATTATCGACTGTCTGGCTGTCAGTCGTTGTATCTTTATCAAGAGGCCCCATCTGTCCGGTTCCACCAATTTTAGTGCGAACTTCAGGAACATAGTAATCTGTAGGTTGCGGAGCTCTGATATAAGCAATTTTCAGTCTGTCTAGATGAACATCGTTTTTTAACACTATGCCTGTTTCCGGCATTCTTAACTTTACTAGGTGGTCTGACACAATCGAATGAACAATATACGGACCATTGTATTTCGGCTGTAGTTTGCGCCCTTGTCCCGTTGGGTCTGCAAGCATGTACACATAGTCACCGACGTCTAACTTTAACGGGTTGATTTTCTTATTGCACCGTTCTGTCATTAACTGTCCTTCTTTCAAAGAGTTGTCTTTAACCTCTTCGCGAATAGAATTGATTCGTTTGCTTTGCTCCTTAATGAACTCGTGAAAATATCTTGGAATGTCCGAAAAATTTGTATAACAAGCGTTGGAAAGCGGAAATTTTGGTCTAGTTCCGAAAATGATTTCAAATGGTGAATATTTTGTCGATGCTTGGACTGACGAATTCATTGCAAACGTAACTGCCGGTAACACAGCATCCCATTGTTGACCTTTTTGAGTGAACGGGGTTAACCTTTCCGCTAAAGTACGGTGGGTTCTCTCGCAAAGACCTAAGCAGTGATGAATAGTGCTTGGTGTAAAATTCTGACGTATTGCTAATAAGTTGCAAACTTCCTTTGTGCAAGCTGAAATAAATTCACTGCCTTTGTCTGATATGAGCGTGTCACATACACCGAATAGGCAAAACATTTCAAACAAAACTAATGCCACTGTCATGGAATCACAATTCGGAATAGGTACGTTGTATGCGTACTTACTAAACATATCCGTTGCCGTAAATATGTAAGCATGTCCTCGTTGTGACATCGGTAGTGGTCCGAAAAGATCGATTTGCCATACCTGAAATGGCTCGAAAGGTGTTTTGTAAGAAATTATGCCAGATTTTGTATGAGCTTTAGTTATTTTTCTGGTCTGACAGTCGTGACATGACTGAACATAAGTTGTGACAATTGACGGCAATTTCTCAAAATAGAAATGCTCGGTAATCAAATCGATAGTTGCTTGAATTCCACCATGTCCTCCCATCGGCGAATCGTGGAATTGCTCCAAAACTGGTCGAACTAAAATATTCGGCAAAACTAACTGGTATTTCGAACGATGTTCTGTATTTCTTTTGTTCTTAGCATTGCGAACATGGTATAGCAAATCGTTCGACATTATATAGTCCGCACATTTAACTATTAAGCCACGTGCCTCTCTTTGCAATTTTGGCACAGTTCCATGTTCTAAATAATCAATTATCGGTTGTAATTTCTGATCTTTTCTCTGTAATAATTTGAAGCTTGATGGGCAAAAATCCGACTTTTTGAAAAGTTCAATTGTCTCTTTGACCATGTTTTCTTCAGTTGCGGTATCTTCTTCAGATGTTTTGTTTTTCGAAACTGTATTAACAGATAGTTCACAAAATTGATCTTCAATTTCGTCTTCAATCTCCAACGATTTAGAGACAACAGAATTACTATAAATTCCGTTTTCAATTTGTGTCTTTGGAACAGCCGCTTCAATAAGTTTCCAAAGCGAGGCTTCCTTAAAATGTGTACATGAATTAACAGAAATTTTATTTACACAATTGGTAGAAATACTATTATTTCTGACCTCAGAATTGATTCCATTACTGATCACTCTGTTGTCACATGTATTACGGTTATCACTGTTGTCAGAAATGTTATCATTTCTACTGATATCAAAATTTACCGATGCGATATTTCTCACTGTAGGGACACGTGTATGCGATGCCAGTGTAGGTCGACGAACACAAGCTACAGAAATACTATTATTTCTAGCTTTTTCAACAACATCCTCTTCTGAATCAGCCGTGTACCCTTCTAAATCGGTGATAATGTCGACATAATTAACTTTGATTATATCGGTATTTCGAGGCGCTTCAGCAAATTTAATTTTACCACTGTGTTCCGTCATATACGGAAAGAACGGATCCGCTTCTTCGGGGCTAGATATGCCATCGGACGCGTCTGATCTCATGCATCGCGACAACGCATCGGGCACCTGCATTTGTGCAGCTGGTTTGTATCGTATCTCGAAATTATACTGCTGAAATATGGCTAGCCAGCGATCGTAAATGGCACCTTTAAGTTGTTTCTCAATGAGTGGTCGGAGTGCTTGGTGATCGCACTCTACAATAAACCGATTTCCACGCAAGTAGCTGGAACAATCTGTTATACTTGTTACGACACCGAGAAGCTCAAGTTTTGTCGGGCCATACGACTTTTGCCAGTGATTCAAAGATTTTGAACCGAAACGTATAATCAGAATTTTGTCTTCTTTACCATTTTTATCTGGATGCCGTTGGTAAAGCATATAACCGATTCCTTTCGCTGATGTATCTACCGACAAATAAAATGGAATGTCGAACCGCGGAAATGCTAAAACATCGGAATGTAGCAAACGCGTTTTCAGTTCTAAGAACGCTGTTTCGTGTTCATTTGTCCACTGGAAAACGGCTCCTTTTCGTAATAATTTTGTGAGCGGTTGCGTTACTGCACTGTATTGAGGTATAAATTTTCGAAACCAATTGAAAAGCCCTAGAACTCGGCGTAATTGTTTGGCATTCTTAGGCGATGGATACTCTTGTAGTGCACGTACGCGATCAGGCGGTGGCTTTATTCCTTCACTTGAAATATGATGACCAAGAAAAATACAATTATTTTTCATGAATGAGCACATTTTCGGATTCAATTTTAAACCAGCTTGTCGAAAGCGATCAAATATTTCACCTAAATCTGTTACATGTTCCTCGAATGTTTCCGAACAAATAAGGACGTCGTCCAGATAGCATAAACAAGAACGAAAAGTTAAACCACGTAAGACTTCATCAGTAACTGGAATGAGTTCGGCGAAGAACTAAGTCCCATGGGCAAACGCTGAAATTTAAAAGTACCGTAGCATGTGTTGAACGACGTATATTTCGAACTATCTGGGTGAATTTTCATTTGAAAGAATCCGGACGAAAGATCAACGGACGAAATAAAGTTTGGTTTACGTTCAGTAAACGACTCTGTCAATTCCTGCAAGTCTGGTATTGCATAGCTAAACGTTTCACATTGCGAGTTTAAATACCAAAAATCGCAACAAAATCGATACTGTGAAAGGCTAGATTCCTTGTCACATGCCGAATCGGACTTCCTTTTTGAACGCTTTGTCACTAAAACTACCGGACTAGTAATCGGTAAATCCTCGTTCGGATCTACAGAACATATAATTCCCTGCGCTAAAAGTTCATCAAGATGATGTCGTAATACCTCACGCTTCTCGGGTGGTAAACGGTACGGACGCTGATGTTTCGGTTTATAATCTTGTTTCAAAATGATCTTATGCTGAACAACATCGGTAAACCCAAGATCAGGATTATCTGGTGTAACAAAAATATCTTTATTGTTGAATAAAAAGTTTTCAAAATCACTTTTCTGGCGTTCATTTAACGCTGAGTCTGACATATCAAAACATTTAATAAAATCCGTCTTGTATTTATTTTCAGAATGTTTGTCACTTTTCTCATTAGTAATAATTTTAACATTTTGAACTTTGTGACCTGAAGTAGAATTTAACACAGTTTCAATTGATTGATCTGTTGACAGACGACTAAATTGGGCTAGCGGTTTTCATTTGTGTATTATGACATTGTCATTGTATGGATTGAGTACTTTTATCGGCACATGTCTTTCTTTTGTAACAGTGACGACAGCTTTGGAAATTAACACGCCTTTCTTCGCTAAATATTTTCCAGAGGTACAAATTCCTTGATCGCCATAAACACCGGCCTGAACTTTACCCCATACCAACATTTCTGAGCGTGGCGGAACCGTCACACGTTTTGTACAAAATACGGTCATGTCCTTAGACGTAGCCTTCATTTCAGCAAAATCTAAATTTATTTTATTCCGTCTCAAATAATCCATGCCAAGAATAATCGGATGAGAAGCTGTTTTGAAAACGTAACATGAGATCACCTTTCGCAAACCGGAAATAGTCATTTTAATATCCACGGTGCCCAAAACTTCAATTTTCGAACCATTTGCTAATACGCATTTGTCATGTAATTTAACATCAATGTCACTTTTCATTGAAAACGGCAAAGACTTATAAAGTTCTTCAGAAATAATACTAATGTCACTACCACAATCTAATAACGCAGAAACTTTTAATTTCTTAAAACAGACAGTAACATAGAAAAATGAATTAGTTTTATTAACCGAAGTCGCATCATCATCAGTTTCTGAAATACACGTAGAATCCTCGGTACTGGTACTCGTACTCGTACTACCGAACTTACAATTTTTACGTGATGGCGACCGGCTTCGAAGTCGTGTGGCACAGTTTACTGACCTCCCAGGGGATCGTGCCCTGTGGCCCCTAGGGTTTGCAAGTTTCCCCGAGTGCACGTTCTGGCTGTGTGCCCCGATGTAGAGCAAATCTGACACACTTGCTCACTTTTGTTATCTTTTTGCTGAGGCAAAGTCTTACAGCATAATGCGTCATGTCCCATTTGTGAACAGAGCTGACACGAGGTTTGAGGATTTGGAATACCCTGTGAGTTCCAATTGCAATTTTTTTTAGCATGACCCGGAGAATTACATTTAAAACAAGCACCACTTTTACGGGGCTGTTCCGTTTGAAATGAATATTTAGGCTGGGTACCTTGTAACATCGTCAGTTTTGAGACTGTCTCAGTTAAATGACTAATTTGTTGTTTAATTTCAGACAGTTCATTAGGATGAACTCTTAAATTTTGAACAGACGCAAGTGATGGATCATGATGCCTATAATTATACGCCTCGCCTGTTTTTGCTATTGTTAGGGTCTCAGAAGTGTCATTTGGCTTACTTGCCCTTACATAAAATGCAAGTTTGTCTGGCAATCCTTTAATAAATTGGGTCATTACCTCGTGTTCTGGCTTACCCAATAATTGTCCCTTTTCATATACATTACTGTAGAAATCTTCAATTTGTTGGTTGGGTTTAAGGACCAAACTGTGAAAATTCTCACTTTCAACTAGAACGGAGGGGTGTTGCCAATCGAGACGGACATATTTTCTGTAAAATTCATTACTGATATTGTCCCATGTGGAGTTTTCATCAACCCTTAATGCTAAAAACCAAGTTAAAGCTGGACCTTTTAACAGTAAGTGAAAAGCAGCTAATTTGCGAGAGTCATCGTCGTCATCGTCAAAATCATTAAGTTTAGAATAAGATTCAAATTCTTTTAAAAAATTTTCTCCATTTTCATACGGGTATCCGGAAAATTTTGAACAGCTAAATTGAAATTTATCCATCATGAAAGTTCCGAAAATTGTGAAATGAAATTTTGATATTCAAAAATATGTCTTACAGACAAACGGACTGTGAGAAAGGCATATCCTTTCTGCAAACAAAATGACACATATAATATTTAAACATTTAATAACAATCTTTGTGTATTAAACGAGTAAGTCTGATTAACCATAACTTGGCCAAAAGATCTATTGGATGAATACCATCTCGCATAAGTGAAAAATCACAACTGTAACTTGTATGTCTCACCCTTTTTACACAACTTCTTGTTTTCTGAAGGTCCTGTGAAAATTTAGGTGAATATGCATGAAGGAGCCTGTTAATATCCTCAATAAAAAAGTTTACCTCCTCAATCTGCTCAACCAAACGCCTATCATCTTGCTTAAATGTGTCAAAATTTCCAGTAAACCCATGATACTTGTTATATTCGCTAATCGAATATACTGGAAGCCTTAGAAAAACAAGTTTAACTTGTTGTTGGTCAAATGTTCTGACAAAATGGTAAATTTCTTTTAATGTAGATATGAGACCGGTTGCAGCTGAATTGTCATGAGATGCAAGTTGAATTAAATTACCATTTTTCGAAGTTAAATTACAAGTTCCAACCCAAACATAAAGTGTAATGTTTCGAAAACTTTGTAAGTGATGCGCCAAATTGTCTTTTAAATAGTTCAATCGATTTTCGGCCGTAGCTCCTGCTTCGCACCAAAACTGGATAAAAGATTCGGGATTCACGCGGACTTGATTTTGGAGGTTGAAACCCTTGCTGTCACTGAGTAAAACAGGAGTCCGAGTTGGTTGAACAAGAGGATCAAGACGTAATTTGTCAATTTGTTTCCGTAATTTGTTGATATTCATTAGTGCAAATTGTCAATAAGTATCACACAAGATAAAGTTAAGCCATGTGACCTCCGGCGCCATTTTGAAGTTGTAATGAATCTCAAAATTTTTCAGAAAAAAAAAGTCAAAATACTTTCCTTTTACGGAGTTTCTTGGGGAATATGCTCCGACCTTGATGGTTCTCCACCATGTGATGTTATAGTGTTGCTCCGCTTCTTATTTGTATATCGAAGAACAACGATTACTTTTAACTTTATTAAATCACGTCCGTTCTATACAAAATCCAAAAAGCAAGAGACAATTACGTCACACATTATGTAAAACATAATTCAAAAATGGTAGGGAAACGTAAGGTTCCCGGAAAATAATTATAGTAAATGAAAATAGTATTTAAAGGGAAGTAACTCTTAAAATTGTGATAGAACAAATAGTGAGATTTAAATGAACAACTAGACCATGCCATACTACCATATAACAATTGACTGTTGCAGCTCTATACACTGCGTTGCTATCGGAGTGGCAAACGATGGTCAATTTGTGATTAAAGCGTTAGACGATCTTGTTTTAATCCTTTGAGATTAGTTTCAAGGATATAGCAAATGAGAACGTTCCTTTGGTTGCCATCTAATGACAAGCCATGTCTAGCTGCAAAACGAATTTTTCGATGCAACCAGTCCACTGGAATCCTTATAACACCACTGGTGGAGATCTTAAGATTTGATAAAGTCGTCGGGATACGTAAAATGTTCTAGCATTGTGTTGGCCTCTTCTGGATCGTTCACGTGTTCGATATAACGGGTATTGTACGGGCAATCGAAAAGCGATGTATTTTGTCCCCGTCTTAATCTGCGAAAGCCGTTCCGTTGTTTTTCTGAAGTCGTTCTTCTACCAAGAGGTAACTATCGGCGGGATGGAGATAGATACCTTTAGTTTTATCTTTATGAATACCTTTACGTATTCCATTAACGCGATTATTCAAGTGAGCTCCTGATCCGGGTTCGTACTCGTGCATCTCGTAATCGTATCAATAAGCGGCCATCATTGATTCTGAGTACCGGTATTTTATTCATTGTGTTTTTATTTATAAGATTGTCTTAAAAAGACCCTTTCCTCCGAAAACTCAGTTACGACGATAGCCGTGTTTGTATTAGAACATTTATTCAAGATTCTACAGTGTGCCGTATTGTAGTTTGTATTTTCCATGTAACCACCGCGCTTCAAGTCGAGGATGGCCACAATTTCGTTTCACACGTCGTTATTCCCACCTCTGTACAAACCACATGTACATGTCTTATAGTATAGTATTAAAAATATACCATTTAAACATGAAAAATTGAAAATAAGTGGAATTATTGAATTTTTGCGATTGCCGAGCTAAAACGGATGGGAAAAGTTAGTGTAGACAAATTTTAACCTTCCAGTGATAAATGAACCCGATCGTAGGAACTGTATGAGTCAATGTACATGAGTATTGACACGCCTGGAACTTTATTGAACAAAATGTGCATTGATATTTGGCTTTATTTTCGTCAGATCCTAGGAAAATATGCATGGAATCACACACTTTTGAAATGCAAATATTCCCAGCAAGGGGTCTCGAGACAGGGGGAGGTTATATATATTGACTTTTCGCATTTTGCTCTACCTATCATATTAAACCATGAAATCTATGTGTTTGTCTTTATCCGGATTTGTAACTGTCCTTGGCTTTGCGCTCTTGTTGTTCGGTAGGTTTTCTTTGCTGTTATCTTATTATTTCTTGTTTAAGTCAGTATGTCCCCCCATTTTAATTAAATGGGGTTTGGGGGGGGGGGGGGGGGGGTTGAACACACGGTCATTCAATCTCATTTATTTTATGAGTTACCAAAAGTTGTTAAATTTATGTAAGTTAAGGCGTTAAATTTTTGAAAGGTGTATATAAAAAACTTGTTTACTACTTTCTCTTGACTTTAGAAGTGTTTATTTCTTTTTAGAAGGTTCCAATCACAGATAACATCCAATTTAATTTCATTCCAATTTCGATTTTATGACATATTTATTTTTAAAAAGTCCATAAAATACAAAATTAAACTGGTGTATTCGGTAGCCTTAATACTGAACTTCAATTATAAGAATGATTTTTGTATATCACCTGATGTCATTTATAATATTTTATTTTTGTATATCACCTGATGTCATTTATAATATTTTGGTAACGTTTTAATCACGATTTCTATACGTTACCTGTGATACATTTTAATTAAATTGAATTGATTATTATTAAGCCGTTGAAAGTTTGTTAATTACTTTTAAATAATATTCTCTTTTAAATTACATTTTAAGAGTACCTTTCATTGCAAGTGAAGTTTTTGTGATAACTTTACAAGTAATAGTTCACGTTCTGATTTTTGAGAAAGAACTGTAACAGTTGAATACGTCAGTAAATTAACATATGATCATTTATCACCATAAAATGTTGAAATAATATAATGTTCATCCATGCCGTCATGTACAATAAACTTATAATACACCCTGTCATACTAATAAAGAACTTCGATCTGTAATTCTTGAACCTCACACTCTGCCTCCCAGTTTTTATTCTTCTGTATCTCTGGCCTTTCTTTGATGTACGGCACGGGAAATGCACACGAGACCCCATCGGCTCACGGTATATAACTAATCATGGCCAAGTATTGTACAAGACATGGTTTCTTTGTAAATGGGTTTTGCAACTCAAAATTCATCTGGGGTTTTCGTTTAATTGATTTAAAGTCAGCATGTCGAGATAATTATCATTTAACAATTTATCCACGTTGTACATCATAATAAAACATAAACAGAACATTAGTAATTACTGACCATTACTTGTGTTTGATGCCAAAAAGTGTTTCTATTTACATATTAAACTCTTCATTGTTCGGGCTATTCTATATGATCCATGTGCTTGTCAGTCGGATTTTAAAGTTAACTTAATTATTATTAAGTTAAAAACTAGTTTAAAGTATCGTTATTAGTTCGTACTGATTTGTTGTTCATTAATTGCGTCTGAAAAAGTAGCGTAGAAATCTATATGTTTCTTATGTCATGTATGCAGATTTCCTCCTGTTTATTGAGTATATAATTTACTCGGCTAAAACGCAACTTTTCATGTTGACCCAATTTTAAAATCTTTAATTTCCTTTGAGTTTTGAAAACAGCATCAAGTATATGAGGTGGTCATATTTAGCACAGTTATCGGTGCATGATTTAAATGAGAATTTCCTGCAGTGCAACCAGTGCATCGCCACTGTGCATCCCACGCACCCATGTCTACAGCCTTATTGACTAAATAATCCTTTAAATTTAAAAAAACAAAACAAAAATACATTAAAAACTATCAGCTGAATCACACACACAGTGCCGACCGTAATTCTGCGGCTAACTGATGCTCCGGTAATCACTCAAACATTATATGATAGCAAGTTGAATATGATTCTTAAGTTTTTGTGTATTACGTCATAGGATCAGTGTAAGTGTAAAGACATCACTCATATCACATCAACGACGTGTAAGTTTGTTATTGCTTCCGAATCAATATTTGTGCAGTTCTTTCAAGTTTGTTCAACGAAAAGCTATCCATGACAATAATTAATGAGCGGTTTGTCATATTTAAATTTCAGTAATTTTCGAGCCAAAAAAAGTTCTGTTATCTACGTGCAAGTAGGATTTAGCTTGAGTACGCAAGGTCACTTTAAATTTTGTATTTTGTAAATTTTTGCTTTTTCTGCATCGAAATGAGGTATAACTGCGCTTTAATAATAAATAAATAAATTATTCTGTATATTAACATAATTTCCTACCCAATTCAGCCAAAAAGTTGTAGGTATCAATTCTAATATGCTATATTATTTGTGTGTTAAGTTAAAAAATTTACGGTTTTGTTCATAAGAGAGATAATTTGGAAGGACTGACATGACTGATTGGAAGCTATTTTAAAATAAAAAAATCACAGTGTCATAAATTGTCATGCTGTACTGCCATTTTTATCTTATTTTCATGATTGAGTATACCCACACCGATCAACCGACTTATATCATTTTGGTGAGAAGATGTATGACACGATGAAAAAAGATATAAACAAGTTAGAAGCGATGAAAACGTAGTTAAGTTTTTCAAATTGTTTTATGTTTTAAATTTACTGTAGCGAATAAAATAAATTAAAACACGATTTAGCATAGATTTGGCAATAGATATATTCAGTTCTTTAAGCTCTTGATTTTATTTTTGTCCAACTTATCTTATAAAATAAACGAAAAAATGCAGATATAGTTATTAAAATGATAAAATGACCTTTTATGATATAATTTTATTTCAAATCGGCCGTTTAAATATAAAGAATATTCCTTTGGCTTTCGCTTGATGCCAAAAATGTATCTTTAACATAATGCATTAACAATATTAATTTGATTTTAATTGCACTGTCAGAGAAATTACGATACGATGTAAATCAGTTCAATGATATGATTAAAACAAGAAATATGAGTTTGTATAGGCTATTAAATTCTGCTAACCGATTGAATAAGTATGCACTTTAAGAGTTCGTAACGTAATAATATATGTAATTTTTGATTTTCTTGTCAATATCAAGCATAAAGAGGAGGATGGGGAAAATTAATTTTGATTACTGTGCATAAAATATGAAATGAACAAATTGCGACACACAATAACATTTGCAGAAAAGCTTTCAAACTATCTTTGTATTTGTATGCAACTCTTATTTTATTATGTATACCAAACGAAGATAAATGGGAGACATATTGTTTTTGTCTGGTAATTTACAGCATCTTCTTTTTTCTTTTCTTCTCATTTAAGACTGATATTTTCAGCCAAATTTATTTGACACTGCAAATCGCATACTAATACATGTTTAGGATATGAAAGATAGCTTTATCTAGTGTTACATAACACTTTTCATTTTTAGGAGGTTTATATTGGGTTTTTGGTAAAAGAGGCAAAAGAAGGTCGACATATTGTTGTGTGTTCGTCCGTGCAGCCATTACAAATCTTGTCCGGGATATAACTTTTTTTAGGTAGGCTTTTTGATATTTGGCATGTGGGTAGATTATAACTTATAGATGTTTCGCATGCCATAGGTGTTGAAATTTAATTTAAAATTTGACCCCCAAGGTCAAATCATTGCCTTTTGAGTGACTGCTTCGTGTCCGGGATATTTAACTTGAAATTTGACCCCCCCCCCCCAACCCAGGATAACATCAATGCCTTTTTAGTCATTGCTTCGCGCCCGGTATAACTTTTAAAATAATTGTTTGACTGTTTGTTTGTTTGTATGAATGGATTTTAATGCCTTTCAGCAATTTATCAGCTGTATTGATGTCTTTAATGGGAGTGGAAGCTGAGTACCCAGAGAAGACCCCGACCTTCGCTGATATAGGCTAAGCTTTTCATATATGCCATGTGGGTAGATAATAACTAGACAATGGGTCTCCTATCACCGTTGTAGACCTTAGACTTTGAACTTTGACAAGTCGATTCGCATTTTGTTTTGATTGACAAATAAGTACCAGGGTTTTAAGACCAATTATCCCTAAGCACCAAAATAACTGGGACATGACATGTCTCAGATTTTGCTGATTTTAATTTCATAAGTTGCAATTGACTATTGGATCATAAAAATGATGACTGTTTGTTATGATTGACCACGGTTGCCATGGTAACTGAGGCGGTTATTTTTTATCATTTCTCATACTGCGAAATAGCCTATATTCAATTCCCAATTTGTTATTCAAAAATCAATGCATATTCAATATTATGTTTTATTTGCTTAATTCAATACCTCATTGTCAATACTCAAAACAGTTTCAAGACTAAACATAAATGTGTAGTCAGAACGAGGCTATCAAATATGTCAAGAAATCATGCATTTTTTCTGGAATTTTTGTACTAAAAAATTACCATTTTTGCCACTTTACTGACTCCATTTTCAGAAAATGCACCAATCACAAATACTCATCATGAATATAATTACATAAATTGATGATTAATATTCAAAACTTATAAAAATCTCAATGGGGTAACAAAAGATGTCTATAGAAAACACTGTCAAAGATGGTTACCATGGTAACTTGTGAAAAAAAGCCATTTTTGTATTGTTCAATATTTCCATGAAACTACTGTTTCTCTTAGTAATAAATTAAATCATCCTTAATTATTATTTTTAACAGTCATACTATAAACTTAAAATGACATTGAAATCATTTCAGGGTACAGTGTCTCAAGGTTAAGGTCAACTAAAAATTGAACTTTCAAATATGAAACTCTCGAAGCAAAATCAATTTTAAGTGACCTTGAGAACAACACAAGTGACCTTGAAAGTTTTCTAAGGTCATACTATGTTGAAAAGATCCTTTTAGGTACATATGATGACAACAATTGTTATCTTGGCTCATATTAGAAGTATGGTCATACATGTATTTAAATATCGAAAAATTGCCGTTTTTGTTTTATTACCATGGTAACCAACTTTAACAGTGTTTTTTTAAAGACATTTTTTCTTACCCCATTGAGATTTTTAAAATTTTTGAATATTAATCATCAATCTATGTAATTATATTCAGGATGATTATTTGTGATTGGTGCATTTTCTGAAAATGATTCAAACTCCTAATAAATTGCAATTGAAAGAATAATTTTGGTGTCAGAAAAAACGTTGGATATATGTCCTTTTGAACAAAAACACTGGATACAGAAATATATTGTGCAGAAGCGTAAATTTTGCATTTATTTGTTCAAATTTGTGATGCCAGTACCTTTTGAACCTATTTTCAGATAACAAATGAAAACATTAGTTAAAACGATTGAATATGTTAATGGACAAATATATGCCAAATAATTTTTTACTACACTATATTTGATACAGTGAATTTTAAACGTAGCGATTTGGAACTAGAGGCTCTTAAGAGCCTGTATCGCTCACCTGACTTACAAAAAAACTTTTTAAGACAATACTTTTCTTGCAAATTTTGATATTAAATGCTAAAGAGTTTATGTGAAGATGCTGTTTCTATGAATGTTGCCATGTTGAATTTACAATCAGCAGTAGGAGTGTTTCTGAGAAGAAGCAGTTTTTGTTTTTTCATAGGTTAGTATGTTAAGTGATGTTCCATAGTGGCAGCAATCTTGTATTTTGGATCGAAACAAACAACTCAAAATTGGTAGAGAACCATACAATATCACATATCCTAAAATCTGCCAAGCTGTTTGTGAGAAAACGAATTTTAAAATCTCAGCCAGTCAGAACGCATTTGCAGCTCTAGCAGCCATGTTGAATTTCCTATCGGCTCGAAACATACTTAAAATAATAAGATTACTATCACTTCTGCATTATTTGGTTAAATTGTGTGGAACTGAGTTTCAGAGACCAAGCTGTTTGTATGGTTTTCCCATAGGGTCCTATGTTAAGCTGTGTTCCACCGTGGTGGCCTCTTGGAATTTAGATCGTCACAAAAAACGAGGACCATCTAAGGTACATTTGTGCAATATTTCAAATCAATCTGCTAAGCGGTTTGTAAAAAGAAGATTTTTGAAATTTCAGCCAATCAGAACCCATTAGTTGCCCTGGAAGTCATGTTCAATTTGCAATTGGCTCAAAAAACTCAAAATAATAAGATAAATATCCATTAATCATTTCTTCATAATTTGGCTTCATTTGTGTGCAACAGTTTCAGAGAAGACGTTGTTTGTATGTTTTTCCCATAGGGTCCTATGTTAAACTATGTCCTGTGATGGCCACCATCTTGGATTTTGGATCGGAACAAAAAACTCAAACCTTGTAGAGGACCACATAAGGTACATTTCTGCTATATTTTAAATCAATCTGCCAAGCAGTTTATGAGAAGAAGATTTTTGAATTTCAGCCAATCAGAACACATTAATGGCCCTGGAAGCCATGTTGAATTTGCAATTGGCTGGAAAAACCCCAAATAATAAGATAATTATGCAACCTTCCTTTCCTTATTAATTTGGCTTCATTGTGTGGAACAGTTTCAGAGAAGAAGTTGTTTATATGTTTTTCGATAGGGTCCTATGTTAAACTATGTCCTGCGATGGCGGCCATCTTGGATTTTGGATCGGCACAAAAAACTCAAACTTTGTAGAGGACTATCAAAGGTACATTTCTGCTATATTTCAAATCAATCTGCCAAGCAGTTTATGAGAAGAAGATTTTTGAATTTCAGCCAATCAGAACATATTAACGGCCCTGGAAGCCATGTTAAATTTGCAATTGGCTTGAAAAACCCAAAACAATAAGATAATTATGCAACCTTCATTTCCTTATTAATTTGGCTTCATTGTGTCGAACAGTTTCATAGAAGAAGTTGTTTATATGTTTTTCCCATAGGGTCCTATGTTAAACTATGTCCTGCGATGGCGGCCATCTTGGATTTTGGATCGGCACAAAAAACTCAAACTTTGTAGAGGACCATCTAAGGTACATTTCTGCAATATTTCAAATCAATCTGCCAAGCAGTTTATGAGAAGAAGATTTTTGAATTTCAGCCAAACAGAACACATTAATGGCCCTGGAAGCCATGTTGAATTTGCAATTGGCTCGAAAAACCCAAAACAATAAGTTAATTATGCAACCTTCATTTCCTTATTAATTTGGCTTCATTGTGTGGAACAGTTTCATAGAAGAAGTTGTTTATATGTTTTTCCTATAGGGTCCTATGTTGAACTATGTCCTGCGATGGCGGCCATCTTGGATTTTGGATCGGCACAAAAAACTCAAACTTTGTAGAGGACCATCTAAGGTACATTTCTGCAATATTTCAAATCAATCTGCCAAGCAGTTTATGAGAAGAAGATTTTTGAATTTCAGCCAATCAGAACACATTAATGGCCCTGGAAGCCATGTTGAATTTGCAATTGGCTCGAAAAACCCAAAACAATAAGATAATTATGCAACCTTCATTTCCTTATTAATTTGGCTTCATTGTGTCGAACAGTTTCATAGAAGAAGTTGTTTATATGTTTTTCCCATAGGGTCCTATGTTAAACTATGTCCTGCGATGGCGGCCATCTTGGATTTTGGATCGGCACAAAAAACTCAAACTTTGTAGAGGACCATCTAAGGTACATTTCTGCAATATTTCAAATCAATCTGCCAAGCAGTTAATGAGAAGAAGATTTTTGAATTTCAGCCAATCAGAACACATTAATGGCCCTGGAAGCCATGTTGAATTTGCAATTGGCTCGAAAAACCCAAAACAATAAGATAATTATGCAACCTTCATTTCCTTATTAATTTGGCTTCATTGTGTGGAACAGTTTCATAGAAAAAGTTGTTTATATGTTTTTCCCATAGGGTCCTATGTTAAACTATGTCCTGCGATGGCGGCCATCTTGGATTTTGGATCGGCACAAAAAACTCAAACTTTGTAGAGGACCACATAAGGTACATTTCTGCAATATTTCAAATCAATCTGCCAAGCAGTTTATGAGAAGAAGATTTTTGAATTTCAGCCAATCAGAACGCATTAATGGCCCTGGCAGCCATGTTTCATATTTGATCAGCACCAAAAACTCAAACTTTGTTAAGAACCACCCAATAAACATTCCTGCCAAGTTTGGTTCCAATTGGCCAAGTGGTTGTGGAGAAGAAGATTAAAATGTAAAAAGTTTACGGCCGACGACGACGAAGACGACGACGACGACGACGACGGACGCAAAGTGATGAGAATAGCTCACACTGACCCTTTGGGTCAGGTGAGCTAAAAAGTCATCTGTATACGTATAGGTCTTAACTTGTTTTATATCTTTTTTCATCGTGTCATACATCTTCTCACCAAAATGATATAAGTCGGTTGATCGGTGTGATACCTATAACCCATTCCTTACATTCGAAATACACATCATACACTGTACATGTCAAGTCTGAGAATCAAATATTTAAGCCTGAAATCATGCACTCATGCTCACCGCTGGTCTGTAAATCTCAGGCTTATTTTATATTCAATTTAAAAAAAAAATATGAAACTGTTTTAATGTCATGATAGTAGAATAAAAAAAATATAAGCTGCATATACCATATTGATTCACTGAAACACATGCGCATTCAATCTTTCGAACACATTATTAAAGTGATTGTCTTTTTCACTCTTGTTGTCCAAAATACGCTGTCTTTTTCACTCTTGTTGGGTCCCACTATTTACCGACAAGAACCGTCAAGAACCGACAAGAACCGACAAGAAGGTATAATTACCGACAAGAAGCTTTTTTTTACCGACAAGAAACCATTTTTTACCGACAAGAAAGAAAAAAAAGATTTTTTGTTTTGATTATTATGCAAAGAAATTAAAAAAATAGATTTTTGTGATTTACGGTGTAATTTTGTTT
Organism: Limnoperna fortunei; assembly: GCA_944474755.1. Classification (NCBI taxonomy): domain Eukaryota; kingdom Metazoa; phylum Mollusca; class Bivalvia; order Mytilida; family Modiolidae; genus Limnoperna; species Limnoperna fortunei. The sequence goes on from OX104115.1 coordinate 58,324,269, forward strand.
ATGTTTTTTTTTATTATTAAAGTTTTCTGTATTCGTTATCAGATTCTGCTAATAATAACAAGAAAATAAATAATTAAAAAAAAAATGTAATAAAAACTGAATCATCGACTTTTTTCACAATAAAAAAAATCTTCAAAGGTTATAATTTCGTTTTCAACTGGCTTTTATATATTACAGTTTGTTGTTTTACGATGAGCATTTAACGGTTCTTCAAAAGAAACAATTATCACGAGGCGTGTGTCAATTATGGCAGTGATTGCTAATTGTAAAACAATCAAAGGATTACACAACCATAAATGATATTACCGACACGTGCCTTCAATTAATCATGCCGATTATCAATTATTACATAGTGCATATTATTGTTTGAAATTATTATATATTTAAACATATTTTTTAAAGAATTTACTAATTTATTATGACTTAGTTATATACAAATTTATTATCAAACTTTCTTGTCGTAGGTAAATACATGTACTACACTACATGTACAACAAAACAACGACAACAAAAATTACACAAAAAATTTAAATATCTTTTTTTAATTTTCTTTTCATAATAATTACATCAAATGATCTTTTTTTCTCTTGTTTGTCGGTAAAAAAATGCTTCTTGTCGGTAATTCACTTCTTGTCGGTTCATGACGGTTCTTGTCGGTAAATAGGGAGACCGCTCTTGTTGTCCAAAATATGCTCAGAATGCACGGTTTTGCCTCTCTGACCAAAAAATTTCTGGAGGGCAAACCCACCACAACACCCACCCCCCTTCTCACTCTTGGCCACTAGAACCCCTTGCATTGACATGTCTGAATATAGTAAATAATTTTAATAAACCTGAAATTGACCCATTTTAGTTTTACAGGATTTATCTCCCCTTTTACTTCCGGTTAAAAAAAAAATATGGCTGTCATCACAAAAAGACAAAGATATTTGAAATATTTAAATTTTGTATTGTACATGTATGTCTACGGCTATGCCAATTAAATTTTCATCCAATTAACCACATTGCAGGATGTTACAATAGCCATAGGAAACAGGTGTGTTTGAATAATAGAACACATATGTCACTGGTAATCTTGTTTAATCAAGCTGTACCTCCGGCAAATGGGGAAATTTCAACTTATAATTAATTAACGATCATGTTTGCACAGCAGGGTGGTTTTAATAACATGCTCACTTGGATATTTACACCTGTCAATCACCTGAAGCATGAAAAATCAAAGACAATTGTCTATTTCGAAAGTTTTCAACAGAACAAACTGGCTACAGCATAGCTACAATAATGTAGCTCCTTTTTTTTTATTATGGACGGAGCTACAAAGAGGTCCCATTACTCGTAATGGAGCAAAAACACTTTTGGGATTTACACATATTTTCCGCTATTTAACCTTTGTCTTTATTAAATAAATATGTTTTCTTTCCTCCGCCGTTCATCCGATATGTCTACAATGTCTAATTAAATAATTTTAACACTTTTTCGTAATCGTGTAATTGTTGACATAATTAAAATTGAGGAGTGTAGAATTTCGGAATCGTATCGGTAAAATTTGTAATAAGGGGACATAATCATAATGCAAATGAATGCAGCTGAAATCATCCGGAATTTCATTTTTTACCAAATCGATTCCGATATTATCGAAATTATGCACTTCCGGAATTCATATTTTGTCAACAATGCCATGATTATGAATAAAGTGATAAAACTAACGAATACGGTGTTGTGGAAATATCAGTTAAACTGCAAATACATAAAAAAGTATGTAGCAAACCAGGGAAACAGTTAAATTGCTTATAAAATGCATAAAACCCCCGGGTGTGAATCACTCCCGGGCTGCTCCATTACGAGTAATGGGACCGCTTTGTAGCTCCGTCCATTACAAAAAAAAAAAAAAAAGAAAAAAGAAGCTACATTATTGTAGACAATAGACAATAGACAATAGACAATATTTATTTGCATAAACACATTTACATTAAATGGTTATGGCACAAAGAATAAGCAAAAATGTCAATAACAGTTTGTAATTACAAACATAGCAATATTAACATGGTGTGACAGCGGTGCTAATTTATTTATTATACTTTTAATTGTGTTTTCTCATCTGCCAGCATTCTTGTATAAATTTCATAAAAGTTTTGATAATTGGGTAGGAATTGTTATTTAGAAGAAATTTAATTTCTTTCATTGTTAGAGTATGAGGAAACGGATGTCCTAGTAGATTTTTAAGTTTTTCAATAAGGTTATTTCTTGGATTGTTGTAATGAGGACAAGTTGATAGAAAATGGAACTCGTCCTCAATGTTTTTATTATCACAAGAGAGACAGATGCGTTCACTTTTTTCAGTATTATTATATCTACCTCTTTCTATAGCCAAGTTGTGTGAGCTTAAACGTAATTTACAAAGGATAGATCTTTCATTCTTAGTTTTACAGAGGTCTAAATAAGTAGGGCGTTTAGTTGGTATAAAAATTTTGTGAAAGAAAGAAAGTTTGCTACTAGCTTCTATAGAGCTGTTCATATTTTGTTTATATTGATCATTCATTCTTTGTTCAATCCTGTTTAAGTATAGATCAATATTATTTATATTGAGGTTTAAATGGTTAAATCCTAATTTATTTAATAAATTTTTAATGTTGGACATCCATATACTCGTGTCTTTGACATTATTAAAAATGGAGTTCACTAAGGAGTTTGGAGAGTTTATTATATGGTTTAGGAAACTCAGCATTTTCCTCTGAATTTTAATAAATAAATGTGTTCTATTTGCTTCTGCTAGGCAGGCAATATTTGTTGTTTTGTAGTTAACCCCTAAAATTGTAGCTAGCTACAGCAGGGCTGTCAAGTTTTGATGAGCTGCTCGCGTGAGATTTGCCTAAAAATTGAAAGATCAAAGGAAAAAATAAAAACATCAAAGAAATTTGCTGCCAAATTGTGGACTAGATGCGTGAGTCTCACGCGAGTTGCGTGACACTTGACAGGTCTGCTACAGCCACAATTTTTAGTACCAGAAGGTGGCATATGTACACTGGAATCATGCAGATACCATAAAAATTATAATGTAACATACAATAATATACTTTTTTTCGTGTATATAACCATGATTAAAATTTTTTTATTTGCACTTGAATAACAGTTCTCACCTCTTGGATCAAGCTTAAGACTTGTAAGAATCAAGAATGTTAGTTTTGTTGTTGCATATAAACAAAATTAAACAAAAATGCCGTCTGTGGCGTAAACCTTTTTGGCTGGTAGTCCTTTAGACCTGTGATCTGCTAGCATTCACTAGTCCAAACCATATTTTACCAGTATGAAAAAGACAAACAAATTATTATTGGTTTTATTTGCACCTGTTATAAATATATATAGGGCCAACAAAATTAAATGTGTGTTTCCTGTTACATAGGATTATAAAATAGGTACATGTATGAGGTTGATTTTTTTTTTTTGGGGGGGGGGGGGGGGCAAGGTACATATGGCTGATTTTAAAAATACAATAGCATAGGCTATGACCCTTAAGGTTGTCCTTTTGAATCATGTTGGTTAAATTAGTAATTTAATTTTGCCCTTAATCTTTTATACCTTTGTAGGTTTGAAGCTTGTAAGTTTCAAGAATTTCCTATAATGCCTTTAAAAGTATATTCGTTAAATTAAATGAGCTACAAGCATTCATATGTTTACATTTCTTTTATCTAATCCCAACATGCCCAACAGGCTTTATCCCTGCAGCAAAGCCACATGTTGGGGCGGAAGTATATGAAAAAAGAACTAAAACCCAGAACAATTAATGCTGAGCATGCTGAGAGCAAAGTGTATTTTCTGGTTCGAAGTAACCTCCTTTAAAATGCCCAAAAAAACTTTAGGGTCAGCTTAAAAAAATAGGGTGTCTAGTCGTTTCGTACCATGTCTATTTTGTACCATGACAATTTCATACCCAAATTTACCATTTCGTATCAAGATTTTGCCAGTTTGTACCATATGTTTATTGTTATCTCTACATTGACCGTATTGTACCATACATGTATATGATATAATTGTGTTACTTGATTATTATACCCCCGCTCGACAGAGTCGGGGGTATATAGTGGTCCTCATGTCCGTCCGTTCGTCCGTCCACATTTGGTTTCCGGATGATAATTCAAAAAGTTTACATCCGATTTGAATGAAGCTTTGGGATATTGTTATATATCAGGTTGGTAAGAAGCCTATCGATTTTGGGGGAAATCCGTCAAATTTCAAGGTCACAGTCCACGAAAAACGTTAGAAATTTTAACAAAAAAGTTGTTTCCGGACAATAACTCAAAAAGTTTACATCCGATTTGAATGAAAGTTTGGGATATTGTCATATATCAGGTTGGTAAAAAGCCTTTTGATTTTGGGGGAAATCCATCAAATTTCAAGGTCGCAGTCCACGAAAAACGTTAGAAATTTTCACAAAAGCGGGGGTATCAGCGATCGCTAGATCGACTTTGTCTAGTTTTAATATTTCAAATACCAGTATTAATAAGAGTGTTAATTTATGGGTTTTATTAAAAATAATAAGCTACATCAGGAATACCTGGATGAACAGCACAGTCTGGCCGATACAGTCCTGGAGTGTATTTATGCGACCTACCAGAACTAATAGTAATAACGATGTAGAAGGTTGGCACCACCGGCTAAACACCGATCGTAAAAAGCAGGCTGGGGTAACAAACTCAAGGCTTATACACATCGCGTATTTATATATATATATATTTATGATTTTGTTTTGGTGTAATCATTTAAAACAAAAGGAAAAAAATTTCTACACAGAAGTAAATGCTTAAATTTGTGTTGCACTCCTGACAGGGTAGTTCTTTTTTTCAAAACAATATTTTCATACTTTTTAAAATGCAACATAATTTCTTTTTATATCTCTCAATAAGTTAACATATGAAACTTTGTAATAAAAAAAGAATTATGCATGTATTGCTAGATTTGACAATTTGGTGACCTTTTATAAAATGACATTTTTAGCTCACCTGACCCGAAGGGTCATGTGAGCTATTGCCATCACTTGGCGTCCGTCGTCGTCGTCGTCGTTAACTTTTCTTCAAAAATCTTCTCCTCCAAAACCACTGAAGGGATTGCTTTGAAACTTTGCACACATCATCAGTAAAATGTCCTCTACCAAGTTTGCCCAAATCATGGCCTCAGACCAACCAACATGGCTAAAAATAGAACAGAGGGGTCAAAATACAGTTTTTTGCTTATTGTTCGAAAAGTATAACAGATACAGGAAAACCGAAGAGACCTTCCTTCTTCAGCATCTAAAGCTCTACGAAACACTCCATTGGGTCAAAGTTGTATGATGACTCCTTGTAGGAGTTATTGCCCTTTAATTGTCAAAATTGATGATTTTTGCCATTTTTGCCTCAAAATCTTGAAAATTATTAGAACTAGAGAAAACGTTAGCATTGCTTAATTGTTCTGCTCTATGAGGGCTACAAAAATGACTTAAGGGTCAAGATTGTCTGATTAACCGTTTAAGAGTTATTCCCCTTGAACTGTTTTTTTTAATCGGTTTTAATTGATTTTTTAAAATCTTCTCCTCTGAAACAACTGAAAGTACTGCTTTGAAACTTTGTACACATCATCTGTCAAATGTCCTCAACCAAGTTTGCACCTACCATGGCTGCAGATTAACCAACATGGCCACCATGGCTAAAAAAAGGATGGGGTGGGGGGCGGTAAAATACAGTTTTTGGCTTATATTAAAAAAAGTGTAACAGATACAGGAAAACCGAAGAGACATGCCTTCATCTGCATCAAAAGCTCTACGAAACACTCCATTGGGTTGAAGTTGTATGATGACTCCTTATAGGAGTTATTGCCCTTTAATTGTCGAAATTGATTATTTTTGACATTTTTGCCTCAAAATCTTGAAAATTATTAGAACTAGAGAAAAAGTTAGCATTTCTTAATTGTTCTGCTCTATGAGGGCTACAAAAATGACTTAAGGGTCAAGATTGTCTGATTAACCGTTTAAGAGTTATTCCCCTTGAACTGTTTTTTTAATCGGTTTTAATTGATTTTTTAAAATCTTCTCCTCTGAAACAACTGAAAGTACTGCTTTGAAACTTTGTACACATCATCTGTCAAATGTCCTCAACCAAGTTTGCACCTACCATGGCTGCAGATTAGCCAACATGGCCACCATGCTAAAAATAGGATGGGGGGGGGGGCGGTAAAATACAGTTTTTGGCTTATATTTAAAAAAGTGTAACAGATACAGGAAAACCGAAGAGACATGCCTTCATCTGCATCAAAAGCTCTACGAAACACTCCATTGGGTTGAAGTTGTATGATGACTCCTTATAGGAGTTATTGCCCTTTAATTGTCGAAATTGATTATTTTTGACATTTTTGCCTTAAAATCTTGAAAATTAATAGAACTAGAGAAAAAGTTAGCATTACTTAATTGTTCTGCTCTATGAGGGCTTCAAAAATGACTTAAGGGTCAAGATTTTCTGATGAACCGTTTAAGAATTATTCTCCTTGAACATTTTTTTAATCAATTTTACTTGATTTTAAAAAATCTTCTCCTCTTAAACCAATGAAAGGACTGCTTTGAAACATTGCACACATCATCTTTAGGATGTCCTCTACCAAAATTGTGCAAATCATGACACCTGACTACCTACATAGCTACATTGGATTAAAATAGAAGAAATGAAAAAAAGGGGGGGGGGTGTTGAGAGAGTTTTCGACTGATAGTTAAAAAAGTATAACAGGTACAGCAAATTTGAAGTGAACCTCCCTTCTCCCTCTAGCCATCAAAAGATCCTCCTTATAGGAGTTATTTCCCTTAAAAGGTCAAAATTAATGATTTTTGCAGTAGTGTTGGGCGATTCCTTATAGCAAAGAAAAGCTGGATAAAAAAGGGTTGTTTAGTTTCAGGTTCAGGTGAGCGATACAGGCTCCTGGGAGCCTCTAGTTTTAAAGTGTCACAAAAAAGTGTTGCACTCCTGACAATTTTGGCACGTTTTTTTGGCATAACTTTTTTGTTTTCTGAGATATCTTTAAGATTTTTTGCAGACATGTTCCCCACAACAAGACATACATTTTTAACTATTTAGATATAATATATCTATTAATTTGACAAAATTAGAGGACCATTACCTGTTGGGGTCATTTTTTTTGAAACCGCCCATATACAGAGTGAAATCTCTATCAGCTGTTTGCTCCGACTCAGTGCCCTCAATGTTTATGTGCCTGAGCCGGACAATTAGACTTGTTCTATTATAAGATAAGAACATTATCTGTCTTGTATATCACTTTGTGATAATTCATATGTATTTAAAATTCATATATTTAATTTTATGTATCATTCATTATCTATCTTGTTTTTGCATATTTGTACTATATATTGTTGTTGTGCATCATTTTAATTGTAGCTATGATAACAAATAAAAAAATACAAATAACCTTTATGTCTATCATTCTATTAAAAATAAATATTGGATCCAAACCTACAAATAGTACATAACATCAACCATAGACAATTTACATGTTACGAAACGGACATGGTACGAAACAGACGTGGTACGAAATGTTTTTTTACGGTACGAAACGGATATGGTATGAAACGACTATAAACCAAAAATAGTAAGGGTTGGGTGTTTGGAAACCCACTTTTTTTTACCTCGGGCTAAGCGACAAAGTTATAGCCTTTACCTAGAAAAAAAACCAACCCTTGATATCAAGAACATTGAGAGGCAGTACAACTGGTTCCCAATATAAACTGGTTTAAATTAAGTAACAGTAAATAACATCAATACTAGAATAGATGGGAACTGTTTTATATTAAAACAAAAACAATGTAGGCAGACTAGAGGCAATTACGAATGTTTTTAGTATGTTAACAGCACATTCATAATTTTTATTGGACAATAAAAACTGAATGCTACTATTATGTCAAATGACTCAATAACAAAGTAAAAGACTTGCCTTTCCTTTATTGAACTAACAGTGAGAAAAACTTATTAAGCCTGATTTTATTCTCACCTCAACTGGGGACATGAAAGGATGCAAATACCAACATTCAGAGCTCCAGATAAGCTGCGTATTTGGGATAGAACGTTGACCAGTCTAGTATTTTGTTGTGGCATCATTAATAAACGTGGAAGAAAAAAGGCTTCCCTGACATCCTCTTAGCCGAACAGTACAATATCTAACTATCTTACAACTAACCCTAACACCGTTGTAAAAAAAAATTAGATGAAATCATAGACAGTGTTGTAAATGAACAATAATGCACAATACATTCAAATGTTTCTATAGTTCCTGCAAAACGACAAAAGGTATTTATGTATAAAACCATAGTGGAATACATTTTTGTCAGCATAAAAAACCCAATTCAATAAATTTTAGATTTGTGAAAAACCCAATTAGCTTATTTTTGAGTGGGTTGAAAAAAATGATAAAAGTGATACCCAATGAAATAAATCATCAGATGTTGAGATGGATGAAAAACCCAATGAAGAAAATCTTATCTGAAGCTCTGAACATTTGATATTCAAAAAAGATGGAAAAGAAACTTTTCAATACTAATTTATGCAACTAAAAACAACCATACTACAAGTCAATGTGTCTTGTATGGTTTTTTTTGCATCAGAATTGAAAACTTGTAGATCTAAAGAGGTTCAAATGAAATCAATAATTATTTTCCAGTTAATCAGAGTTTTGAAATGTGATTTTTTTTATACCTCCGGCAAACTTGTTTGGGTGAGGGGTGGTATATACTAAAAGGTAGGAATCACCCCGTCTGTCTGTCCGTCTGTCCACATCCCTTGTAAGCGCAACTCCTCCTAAACCGCTCGATGAAATTTATTGCAACTTAGCATTAAGGAAGTACATTACATGTAGATGTGCACAAAGGATTTTTATTTACCTCTGATATCATTAAGGGGAGCTAATTGGACTTGAAAGCAAAGCATTAGGTATCGCTTTGTGAGCATGCTCACAGTCCACACTTGTTTATTTTGGTGCATATTGAACATGTTGAAAATAGCAATTACATGTATTTTCCACAGTTAGGGATACCAGGAGAAAAATAACATTATATGCCATTAGGGCAAATATCAGTGCAATTCAAAGACCATAATTTTCAGAGTACAAAACAAAAAAACAGAGTGACCTTAAATCCATCTACAAATTATAAAGTTATGTAAGTTTAAACACAACAATATATTTTTGCTATTTTTTTTTAATTGTACACATGTACATCTAGTATCAAAATGGGCTGAAACTCAACTTAAAGGGATGCAGGACACTTTCACTGAAATTAATTTGTCAATGAATTTTATTCAAATTCACCATAAGTAAGTTTTTTATATAAGTTATCTATATTTCAAATAGAAAATAGGGGTTTTAGAGCTTATTTTCAAGGGATTGAGCACTGAAATTAAATTTTATAATAGATTATAGTGAGAAGAAAATAAAAAAGCACTCAAATAAAAGATTACAAAAATTCTGTCCAATGAAATTTTCTGAAATTTTGACATAATGTCTAGCAATTGGTATACACTAAGTGATGGAAAGAAAAATTGGGGTCGTAGTTAAATTTTGTCAATTGTCAATTAATGGCCAAAAAGTGCTAAAATGGCTTTTTTTGTTGGTCAAAATTATCTCCCTTGTGAAAAATATCATTTTCATTATTTTGCAAATACCAAACTCATTTATGTGAAAGCTTTTTAAGACTTTCATGAAAAAAAATGGTGGATGGTGCATCCCCTCATGTATTTGTAAGATAAGTAATCCTTAAAAAGTATTTTACAACAATGTCACATTCAAAATGAACACCACAATATGGCTGACCATGCAAAGCTACCACCAAAACAACATTTTTTGTTAAGTCTTAATAGAATCAATTTTGATTAGTCTGAAGCAGATGTTTTCCTTTACAACAGTAACATTATTTTTGAAATGTTATTATGGTCTAATATATTATGTTTTAAGGTATTGGTATACTAGTACATGTACTAAAAGTTAATTTACCGGAAGAAATTAAGTATTAAATATGTCTAATATGGCTGCCACAATATGTCTGACAACTATTACTACTAGTAGATAGTAACAAAAATTGAAAAATGAAACACTGAGCTTCATGAATGAGAAATTTAAAATTGTTACCTTTAACACCTTCAAATACCATGAATACTGAACTTTCAAACCATGTACTAGTACTAGTATGTTTTATCAGTAAATAATAACTTATAGGTTCGTATCATTTATTGCATTTCTTTGCTTACCTGTATGTATAATTTTTTGTTAGTTAAATGAACAACACACAAGTTTTCTTTATATGTACTGAAGATGAAACACATATTTTTAGAAAGAAGACACTATGCCTGTTTTCTTCATATAATATTAAATTCTGAAATTGATGGGCTCACTGTTTTAACTTTATTATTCTGATTTCAAAAACAGGTAAAAACGAGTGCTGTGATTTGCAAAATTGTCTGTAAAAAAAGGTACAACCCTCTATAGAATAACTACATGTATGCAAGATGGCAGTATAAAACTCCATAACAAAGGGCAACTTTAAAACTAGAAAAACTGTTAGCAATGCTCACCAATTGATACCCCCTTCTACCCAATTTTCAAAACATTCCAAATATGTGATAAAAATGTTAAAAATCAGGTTCACAATGGGACTATTTGACAAAGATTCTGTTAAAGTTTTATAAAATTCCATTCAGTGATGTAGGCGGAGTTGCGTATAAATAAAGAGATGGATACCCCTTACTAAATGACAAAGTCAATGTTTTTCTATGGGAAACCCCAAAACCCTTTGCAATCAAAATGTAAAATATCAGGTGCACATTGGAACTATGTGACAAAGAGAGGGGTACCGTACCCAACTTACATGTATGTGAACCCTAAATATCATTCTGATCAAAATGTTATAATCAGGTGCCCAATGTGACTATATGACAAAGATTCTTTGTAAGTTTCATCGATTCCATTCAGTAAAATGCAGGAGGAGTTGCAGATAAGAGAAAGTGTAACAGATGGACAGACGGACAGACACCCCATCACAAATTACACCCCCTAGCAGGGAACCTAACGAGGTCTTTTCGTTCCAGCTGACAGTTCAAGGTTGTTAACATGTACATTTTTTGTTTAATGGACATCTGTTAACATAGTGAGGGATACAAGGTTTCCTGAGCATGTTGAGCCTCAAGTTTCATTTCAAATACATGTATGCATTTTTTAGACTTGCACTGACATACATGTATTAAAGATTTCTAATCTTATTATGTACATGTATGGCAATGAATCTAAAATGAACTAAGAAATAATAAATGTTTTACATGTTTCAGGAATAATGGAATGTCTGGAAAGAGCAAAGTATACATATGACGACTACAAAAAGGGAGCTTTAATGCTGAAATATGACTTGTCTCATATACAAATCCAACCAAAGCAAAAGTTTAAGAGGAGAAAAAAATTACAGATATGGACTCGTATGATTTCAAACCATGTGTATTCAGAGAAATATAAACAAAGAAGTAATGGTATCAAGAAAGACAAAAAGATTAAAGAATATGTATGAATAGTTTTTTAGTATTAATTTCATTTCATGCTTTACCTAATCCAATACTGAGTTTCCCTGACTTAAATTAATTGGACTGCATGAACAAAATACAAGATTGTAAAAGACATACTAGCATCTTTAGGGCTTCTGCATACTAGTATATTGGTTTCATATTCAACAAAATATAAGTTAGGTTCCAATTTTGTAATCAGATTACATTGTTTAAATGTACATGTAATAAACATTAATTACTACATTTTTTCTAATATTTGGTTACGGTAACTTGAGCGTACATTCCTTTCCTGCCTGGGTCTTCCACCTACATGTACTGGTGAAAATATAAAGGGAATAAAAGTAACACTTGGCCAATCTTTTTTTGGCCAGAATACACTTTTTTCCATCCATGTCATGTACAGAAAATTTGGAAAAAGTGGGGCTAAACTTGTCATCTGACCTTAGCCTCAGTTTCATGGTCCAGTGGCTGTTGACATGTTTTGGATGGGTCAGTTCCTCAGAAACAATGTGCCATTAGTCTTGGTAGATGAATGATGATGAGAACATGACAGTCTTGTAATGGTAATCTGATCTGACCTTGAGCTCAGTTTTATGGTCCAGTTACCCATTAAAAGTTTTTGGATTAGGATTCCTCTGTAAACCATGGTATTTGGTATATGTTGCTGATGAATAGTACACGATAATCTAGTAGGGGCCTCAATTTCACAGTCGAGTAGCTATATTTTGCGATGCAAAATTTTAATATTTACGTACTCATTAACAATGCATGGTAGCATGACAACAGTTAAATTAGTATAGGATGCTCATCAGCAATACTACATCATGACCAATCTAATTAAAATTAAATCAGGGATTCAAATTAACATTTGAAAGCAAAAGGTCCAGACTTTTTGAAACTGTAGACAGAAAGTCCATCAGATGTTATCAAAAAGTCCTCAATATAAGTGATTGAAAATACATGCAGGTCCAGAACTTTTGTACATAAACTTTCTAAGATCCTGAATCAAAAATTGAAGGTCCCGGACCTCTTGCCATTGCTAATTTAAACCCCTGTAAATCTTTCACTTGCTCCCCATTTTTTTTGCTATGGTCACTTCGACCATAGCAAAAAGGGGGAGCAAGTGAAAGAATTCATTTTAATTAGATTGTGTCATGACACTTGGGTAATGGAGATTACTTTGAACCGGACCCAGATTTTAGTTCTATTTTCATACTTCGGCATCAACATGGCGGCTATGCTGCAAAATGGGGGTGGGGGGGTATCTCTTTGTGAGCATGCTCAACAGTCCACACTTGTTTTGTTAGGCCTTAAAGTGTTCTGAACGGCTGAATTTAAAAAATCAACTTTTCACAAACTACTTGGCAGATTGATTTGAAATATTGCAGAAATGTACCTTAGATGATGATATTCTACAAAGTTTGAGATTTTTGTGGCTATCCAAAATCCAAGATGGCTACCACTGTGGAACAGTGAAAATGATGTCAAGTGTCGGTTCAGCAACATTCTCACCAGTCAGTGTTTCTGTTTACACATGTGTCAAACTAAGCTAGGAAATTCTCGGGCTAGTAGTCACTATTTTGAATAGCTACATCATACCTGAATGTAGCCAATCAAAAGCTCACTTTCATTCACGACTAAGTTAGGGATATCCCGATGTTGATTGTAAATAAACCAAATGGATGCGTTGCATATCATGTGAAAATCAGTGTATTTTGTACAGTAGTGTTAATTGTTGTTTTTACCGCGTTATATAATTATTTATTAGTTGCGTTATGTTTTCTTTCCACTCAAGAATGAGTAAGAATGACTACAGCGAAACATGTACTTCTTTCAAGCAATTTCATAAGTTGATATTTTGAAGGTTTGCATCATATGAAAATCTTCTCGCCTGGGAATTTCCTAGCTATAGTCAGGGTTTCGTGGACACATATGGACACAGAAACCCTGACTTGTGAGGATGTTTTAGCAACAAAAATCACAAAACATTTACTTTATTTGTGTTTATCTGTCTATGGGTTTGTCCATACGGATTGGCTTGTCCCAGGGCTTTCAATACATTTTGAAGTAGCAGGAAAAAAAATAAAAGTAGCCGACCTGAGACCACATTTAAGCACCAAGATAGTTATTAGCACCAAAAGCACAGAGATCAGTTAATACTACAACTAAAGCACTGATAGATACTGTTACTAGCCCTTATAAGCACAAGTTTGCATAAATAATCAAAATATCAATGTGAGATAAAGAAAAATAAGCATCAACACAGCATATTACATGTACATGCATGATTCACTGAGACCTGCAGGAGCTACATCTGCAATAACTGCCATTCCAGTTGTTGATAAGGCTTTTGAATTGGTTGAGGTTTGCCTCTGCACGAATGTTGTCGGGCAGCTCATTCCAGAGTGTTGCTCCAGCATATCTCAGCGAATGCAAACCATAATGTGTTGTTCTCACCTGTGGAATATTAACAGAGTTTTCCTTTCTGAAAGAGTAATTAGAATTTTTAAAACTAATAATATCTTGTAAGTACAGTGGTGATTTCTTATGTATAATTTTAAAAACCTCAATTGCCATACATCTCATTCTTCTAATTTTTAAAGTTGGCATTCTGAATTGCTATTAGAGTACAATATTGTTATTAAAATGACTACCTTTGTTGGTCAAAAATGGTTTGATTGTAGGCCAAAAGTCTTTTTGTTTAGGGCCACCTATACATCTTTCCATAAAGTAATTTCGTATAGAGTGTCTTCTAAGTTTGGTAACAGCATTTCTTTGTTTTCGATAATTTTCCCAGTTGCTTTTAGATTTAACTTTTATATATTTATTGTGCAGCATTTTTTTCTTTTATATTGCTTGTCTGAGTTCTTTGTTTATGAATGGTGCTGGCTTGTTTACCATTTTACGTGTTTTCATCGGTATGTGCATGTTTATTATACCCGATAGTTTTGCCTGAAATTTACTATATGCTTCATTAACATTAATTTCTTGTTTAATAGTTTCCTCAAAGTTGGCCTGTGTTAGATCATTTAAGAACTGAATTTCATCAAAATGTTTATAACTTCTATAAGATTTGAAAGATTTTTTAAAAAGTGGGATGTCTGATTTCAATTGAACAGATACTATGTTATGTACATCACTTAGACCGTAAATCGTTTTTTAAAAAATGTTTAATACGCATCTTGTTTGCCGTTTTTTATTGGAATTACACATTTACTGATAAATTGGTATTCTGTGTGAATTATTTGGACCATATATACAAGTATCTTCTGTGAATCACCGGGCAACGACTTTGCTTTTAAGGCGCATTATTAAGGGGACTTCAGGTCCCTGTAGGGCGACGTTGTGGCCCACTTCGCCAGTGGTGAGCCTTGAATATAACCTTTTTTCTGTTGTTTTAACCAGAGACTTAGGTCTGTTTGCCTTCGTTCAATCTTTCATTTCACATTTTATAAACATTAAAATTAGATCGTCCTTCAGCCAATCACACATCTCCTTACGGAATACAATGGACCAATGGCCTTTCTATGTTATTTTCCATATGGGGTACCCCTTTTCGATTATTATTTCGTTGAAAAACAAAGTTAATTTAATGTTAAATTAAGAGAGATTATTTATGTCAAAGAATATGGGGTTTATCTGGTGTTATTAAAAATATAGGTTCGCATTGCTTTTCTGGCTGAAAAATGAAGGTCAAAAAGGGGGAGTCTCATTTTTTTCAAATGTCCTCGAGGTGCCCCTACGTATTCGAAATATGATTTATTCGTCCTAAATGTGAATAAAACTCCTTTTTGTGTATTTTCATACCAAAGATTGCATTTCTTTCCAAAATATATTTACTTTAACAATCATTATTGACCAATCGCGTTAAACCTGACAGTTTTTTCACGCTTTACTTTGTGCTCATAAAATGGCCGCGCCCATACCGTTATGCAATAGTAGAGGTCATTATCCTTTTGGATGGCCTGAGCTAAAGTAACTGAACGGGCGAGACATCAAAAATTTTTATTAAAAAAATCTTTCTTTCACGTAAAATTTCATATATGGGGCATTACACCTATAATGCTAAATTACATAAAAATGCAGACAAAAGTATACCTGTTCACAGATTTTTTTCGGGAAAATTACCTTAAAGTTTAAGAATTGTTTTTCTACTTTCATTTCAGTGTTGTGGTCACATTGTACCACATTACACACTTTAGGAAGTGCTTCCACTGTAAAGACATTGACTGAAAAAAAATATATTCTTGTTCTACAGTAATGCCATACCTTTCAAAATATCCAACTCTTAAGCAATAGCAGTTATAGGCAAAAGCAGAAACAAAAGAGAAAATTGGGACTATTTTTTAATCCTGCCATCTTTTGACATGCACCGGAAATTCATTACATGAATAGGATAATGACCCCTTTAAGCAAAGCCAGCAGTTCCGGATTTCCACCAAATTTTTTTTATATGTTATTTAATGATTCTGTAAATAAAATAAGCATGCAGTTTGAATATATTGCTACTCAAATAAAAATTATGACAGTTTCCAAAGATGTGGTGAAACCCTGTTTTAGCAATTTTTAACTGATAAGGACAGTAAGGGACTAATTTTTTTCTTCTGTTCAACAATTTTGGCACAACAGTCAAAATATCACCTTTTTATCACAGTACAGGTGTAATAGTTACCAAATAAGCAGAAACACATCTGATAAAAGCAACTTTTTATCAAGTGAGGGCTCATTTGAATAATATGGTGGGTTGAAAACAGTCGGTTCTGTTGCTATGACGGTATGATATAAAAAGTAACATTTTTCCTCACAAAAGAAAAAAACTAACTAAAAAAGCTTTTCTTAGCTGTAATGAGTGTATAAATGAACTTATTAAGTAGAAATACACCACAATGGAATTCAGGTTGAGAAGCAGAGGTCTCTTTTCTGTAGCTTAACTTTTAGTAAAACTATGCACAAAGTAGAGTTATGACTAGTTTTAAGAAAACTGACATATAATTTTTATACAAAAAGACTCATTGGCATCTTTTCAGTCCTTTTTGCATGCCAAGTCACTGAAAAAGTAGAAAACATAGCAACTGACTAGACTGATTGGTTCAAAGTACATTGATACCTACTGATTGTTTTTGGAATGCTTTCAACTGGTTTTCTCGATCTCCCTTACTCTTAGTTACAATTCAGTGGAGACCCAGACCGTTTCCGCCGGAAGTCGTGGATTAGAGGAAGTTTTAAAATAGAAATAGGAAAACCCCTAAATTTGACTGCAATTTTTCCAAAATTTGCCGATTTTTAAAGGTACACTTAAAAAAAAAAGTATTCGGAAGGTTTCTTTGATATTCGTTGAAAAAACAAAGTTAATTTAATGTTAAATTAAGAGAGATTATTTATGTCAAAGAATATGGGGTTTATCTGGTGTTATTAAAAATATAGGTTCGCATTGCTTTTCTGGCTGAAAAATGAAGGTCAAAAAGGGGGAGTCTCATTTTTTTCAAATGTCCTCGAGGTGCCCCTACGTATTCGAAATATGATTTATTCGTCCTAAATGTGAATAAAACTCCTTTTTGTGTATTTTCATACCAAAGATTGCATTTCTTTCCAAAATATATTTACTTTAACAATCATTATTGACCAATCGCGTTAAACCTGACAGTTTTTTCACGCTTTACTTTGTGCTCATAAAATGGCCGCGCCCATACCGTTATGCAATAGTAGAGGTCATTATCCTTTTGGATGGCCTGAGCTAAAGTAACTGAACGGGCGAGACATCAAAAATTTTTATTAAAAAAATCTTTCTTTCACGTAAAATTTCATATATGGGGCATTACACCTATAATGCTAAATTACATAAAAATGCAGACAAAAGTATACCTGTTCACAGATTTTTTTCGGGAAAATTACCTTAAAGTTTAAGAATTGTTTTTCTACTTTCATTTCAGTGTTGTGGTCACATTGTACCACATTACACACTTTAGGAAGTGCTTCCACTGTAAAGACATTGACTGAAAAAAAATATATTCTTGTTCTACAGTAATGCCATACCTTTCAAAATATCCAACTCTTAAGCAATAGCAGTTATAGGCAAAAGCAGAAACAAAAGAGAAAATTGGGACTATTTTTTAATCCTGCCATCTTTTGACATGCACCGGAAATTCATTACATGAATAGGATAATGACCCCTTTAAGCAAAGCCAGCAGTTCCGGATTTCCACCAAATTTTTTTTATATGTTATTTAATGATTCTGTAAATAAAATAAGCATGCAGTTTGAATATATTGCTACTCAAATAAAAATTATGACAGTTTCCAAAGATGTGGTGAAACCCTGTTTTAGCAATTTTTAACTGATAAGGACAGTAAGGGACTAATTTTTTTCTTCTGTTCAACAATTTTGGCACAACAGTCAAAATATCACCTTTTTATCACAGTACAGGTGTAATAGTTACCAAATAAGCAGAAACACATCTGATAAAAGCAACTTTTTATCAAGTGAGGGCTCATTTGAATAATATGGTGGGTTGAAAACAGTCGGTTCTGTTGCTATGACGGTATGATATAAAAAGTAACATTTTTCCTCACAAAAGAAAAAAACTAACTAAAAAAGCTTTTCTTAGCTGTAATGAGTGTATAAATGAACTTATTAAGTAGAAATACACCAAAATGGAATTCAGGTTGAGAAGCAGAGGTCTCTTTTCTGTAGCTTAACTTTTAGTAAAACTATGCACAAAGTAGAGTTATGACTAGTTTTAAGAAAACTGACATATAATTTTTATACAAAAAGACTCATTGGCATCTTTTCAGTCCTTTTTGCATGCCAAGTCACTGAAAAAGTAGAAAACATAGCAACTGACTAGACTGATTGGTTCAAAGTACCCAAAAGCATACTAGATTCACAGATTTTACATTAAAACGGCACATTGCAAATGATGCCTACCCATGCCAAATAATTACCTAGAGGCCAGAGGAATGAATAAACACTACATATTGATTAAAATACTGCTGTATAACCTTCTTTTAAGAAACAAAATGAATACATTTAATCTTTAGTTACAATCTTCAAGGTATGATACATGTTTCTGTCTAGCAATAAGTGCTGGTACATGAAATAGGATCATGGTTTATCTTTATTTAATCAATTTTTGTCTCGCCTGCGACGAAAGTCGCTGGAGGCGAGACATATGTATGGGAATCCGGCGGCGGCGGCGGCGGCGGCGTAAACACTTGACATCTTGCTTCATATCTTTGTAAGCCCAAGCCCTAGGTCCATCAAATTTGGTCCAGAGGTAGCTTATGATGAGTACTTGCCAGTCAGTCACCTGTCACCTGACCTTGACCTCAATTTCATGGTCCAGTGACTACGTTAAAGTTTTTGGGTTACGACAGTTCCTCTGTAACTATGCATAGTAGGAAGACAATATTTGGTGTATAGGTTGCTGATGACTAGTACATGACTGTCTGGTAGGTGTCACCTGACCTTGACCTCAATTTCACGGTCCAGCGACTACGTTAAAGTTTTTGGGTTACGACAGTTCCTCTGTAACTACGCATGGTAGGATGACAATATTTGGTGTATAGGTTGCTGATGACTAGTACATGACTGTCTGGTAGGTGTCACCTGACCTTGACCTCAATTTCACGGTCCAGCGACTACGTTAAAGTTTTGGGGTTACGACAGTTCCTCTGTAACTACGCATGGTAGGATGACAATATTTGGTGTATAGGTTGCTGATGACTAGTACATGACTGTCTGGTCGGTGTCACCTGACCTTGACCTCAATTTCACGGTCCAGCGACTATGTTAAAGTTTCGGGGTTACGACAGTTCCTCTGTAACTACGCATGGTAGGATGACAATATTTGGTGTATAGGTTGCTGATGACTAGTACATGACTGTCTGGTAGGTGTCACCTGACCTTGACCTCAATTTCACGGTCCAGCGACTACGTTAAAGTTTTGGGGTTACAACAGTTCCTCTGTAACTATGCATGGTATGATGACAATATTTGGTGTATAGGTTGCTGATGACTAGTACATGACTGTCTGGTAGGAGTCACCTGACCTTGACCTCAATTTCACGGTCCAGCGACTATGTTAAAGTTTTGGGGTTACGACAGTTCCTCTGTAACTATGCATGGTAGGATGACAATATTTGGTGTATAGGTTGCTGATGACTAGTACATGACTGTCTGGTAGGTGTCACCTGACCTTGACCTCAATTTCACGGTCCAGTGACTGCGTTAAAGTTTTTGGGTTACGGCTGTTCCCCTGTAACTATGCATGGTAGGATGACAATATTTGGTATATAGGTTGCTGATTAATAGTACATGACTGTCTGGTAGGTTCCACCTGACCTTGACCTCAATTTCACGGTCCAGTGACTACGTTAAAGTTTTTGGGTTACGGCTGCTTATGACGAAATTTATTTTCGTTACTGATGCGGAATGCAGGCGAGACGTTTTTCTGTGTCCACACTTGTTCTACTTTCATTTCAGTGTTGTGGTCACATTGTACCACATTACACACTTTAGGAAGTGCTTCCACTGTAAAGACATTGACTGGAAAGAAATATATTCTTGTTCTACAGTAATGCCATACCTTTCAAAATATCCAACTCTTAAGCAATAGCAGTTATAGGCAAAAGCAGAAACAAAAGAGAAAATTGGGACTATTTTTTAATCCTGCCATCTTTTGACATGCACCGGAAATTCATTACATGAATAGGATAATGACCCCAGTACATTGATACCTACTGATTGTTTTTGGAATGCTTTCAACTGGTTTTCTCGATCTCCCTTACTCTTAGTTACAATTCAGTGGAGACCCAGACCGTTTCCGCCGGAAGTCGTGGATTAGAGGAAGTTTTAAAATAGAAATAGGAAAACCCCTAAATTTGACTGCAATTTTTCCAAAATTTGCCGATTTTTAAAGGTACACTTAAAAAAAAAAGTATTCGGAAGGTTTCTTTGATATAGGCGTAGAAATCCGCCGCCTACCGGCTTCTATTGAAAGCCCTGTTGTCCAGCTAAATCCTTGTACAGTTTTATGTCTACAACACTTATATTTCGTAGAATGTTTGTATACAATGTATACAAACATTCTACGAAATATAAGTATAATACATAATAAAGATGTGCAGGGCCAAAGGATTATTTTCATGAAATTATTGTCATCAAATTGCAGAAAGATTGCAATCCTTATAGAGGTACATGTTTTGTCTGACTATGTTCTCCTTCATCTTTGAACCTCAAGTGTTTATATTTGGAAGGATATCTGAACACATAATGGAGGTCTGCAGCGCAAAAGTATTTAGATTTTTGTACTTGGACTTGATCAGTATGCAGACCAGATACTAGTAGTTAGTACTAGTAATTGAGATAGGGGTACATGTATGTCTTGTCCAGCTATCTTCTGTCTCATTTTTAGGGCTACATCATTTATATTTAAAAGCATGTTTGCAAACATAATGAAGGTGAGCAGGACCAAAGGATTTTGATTTTTTTAAATTAAATTTTCATTAAATAGTTAGACTAGGCCAGATAGCTGAGATCAAGGTAAATGTATTTTGCAGCCATCTTCTTCATTTTTATAGCTTCTGTATTAATATTTAGGAGGATGTTTCTACAAATAATAAAAGTGTGTGCAGGCCAATGGATGTTGATTTCCATTCAATTTTTTTAGCTCACCTGACCCGAAGGGTCATGTGAGCTATTGTTATCACTTTGCGTCTGTTGGCGTCGTCGTCGTCGGCGTCTGTAAACTTTTTACATTTTAATCTTCTTCTCTGAAACCACTTGGCCAATTGAAACCAAACTTGGCCATAGTGTTCATTGGATGGACCTTTACAAAGTTTGTGTTTTTTATTTTGATTGGTAAACCAATATGGCCGCCACCTCAAGACTTAGTTTAACATAGGACCCTATGGGAAAAAAGTTTAAAAGGGCTTCTTCTCTGAAACCATTTAACCAATCAAAACAAAACTTACCAGCAATATTGTTTGGATGGTCCTCTATAAAGTTTGTGTTTTTGATGGCAATTGGAAATTGGCTGCCACCGCAGGACTTAATTTAACATAGGACCCTATGGGAAAAGTTTGAAAGGCTTCTTTTCTGAAACCGGTCAACCAATGGAAACAAAACTTACTAGCAATATTGTTTGGATGGTCCTCTATAAAGTTAATGTTTTTTATCCCAATCAGAAATTCAAATTGGCCGCCACCGCAGGACTTTGTTTAACATTCAACCCTATGAGAAAAAAGTTTAAAAGGACTTCTTCTCTGAAACCGTTTAACCAATCAAAACAAAACTTACTAGCAATATTGTTTGGATGGTCCTCTATAAAGTATATGTTTTTTATGGCGATTGGAAATTCAAAATGGCCGCTACCGCAGGACTTAGTTTAACATAGGACCCTATGGGAAAAAGTTTTTAAAGGCTTCTTCTCTGAAACCGGTTAATCAATGGAAACAAAAACTTACTAGCAATATTGTTTGGATGGTCCTTTATAAAGTTTATGTTTTTTATGGCAATTGGAAATTCAAAATGGCCGCCACTGCCGCAGGACTTAGTTTAACATAGGACCCTATGGGCAAATAAAAAAAATCTGCTCTATACAACCGGTTAACCAATGAAACAAAGCTTTCTAGTAATATTGTTTGGATGGTCCTATTAAAGTTTATTGAAAATTACAGGACTTACTTTAACATCAGGGAAATGCCATCTTCATTTCCTATAAAATCAGGTGAGCGATACAGGCTCTTAAGAGCCTCTGGTTTACAATTTCTGCCTGTTGCAACACATACTAGTACACTGCTCAAGTCACATGTCAGGCGGGGGCATACAGACATACTATACATCCTAAAAAAAAACTTTGCTACTAACCTATCAACCTTTAATTCTCAGCTGCAGGGGCATGTACTTTTCATCTATAGTTTTATAACTGACAACACCTCAATATAAGCCAATTTGGGGTTTTTCATGTTAATTTTCATTAGTGAAACATCAACTGAACCATCTGAAAAAATGATTTCATGGACTAAGTAATCAACATGTCTGTACACCAATTTTAATTTTTTACTATTTGACAAAAATTTAGTTTAGTACTCAGTAGTGTTTTTCACAAAAAGTGTAAAATACAGTGCTCAGGAGTCACAATGCATTTCCCTTTTATCTTCAAACACTTGTTATACTACATGTGTAGCCAGTAGATTTTACACTTACGACTTTTTGTGACGACTAGACCTATTTTTACACTTACACGAATTCTTTGTACAATCTTCTGAGTGACTGCATAGAATTTTCTTCATTATTTGAAGTGACTTTGTGTAAACATTCCAGTCTTGGTACTATTTATGAAATAGATTATTGGAAGCAGGCTCTATGCGAATTAGAATAAGCTAGACCTTATATTTGTCAATATTTTATTCTGAGCAATATAAGGTCTGACTATGTTCTTATTCGCAAAGATCCCAATGGCAATGATCTAATTTGATTCTTTTATGTCTAACAAATGTTTATAAATTTAGGTCGGCTTTGAAAGGACACTTTTAATGGTAATTTTTTTTAAAAACTAAGATATATATCCAAAAACAGTATGGTAAAGCAAATAAAATTGACATAAACATACAGATGTATATACTCATTTTATTGAATACACATACCATTTAAGCACAAAATCTTAACAAATTTGCATTGTTCTAATTTGCATTTGTCAGTTGAGCGTATTAGAATTCTAATTGTCATAGCAGACTCGATGCTTATTAGAACCCTAATGTGTTCTCAAGCTGTATGATGGATGCCATATTAATTAGTCTCAATATGTTACTTTGGCTCCTAGTTTTTTCCTTGATATGACATGTAAACTTGGCAGGTCATTGTACATTAATCAATACAGTAAAGTATACTATAAAGTAATCAAATTATTTTCATGATTTTACAGAAAGCATGCTCCACAACACACAGAAGGTTTATTATACACTCGAAACTAAAATTGCTGGGACATACTGAGACACAGCAGATTGATAAGCACCATGCATTTCTTGGAAAGTCATCTTATGGAGACCAAATTAGTGATGGATCTACACCCATTTATCTCCACAAATCCCATGATCAACCACAACTCATTTTTGTGATGTTAACCGATTTTGATAGTGTGATGAAAACAATTTGGCAAACACTACAAATACCAAAGAATAAAGTAAATGTAATGTTTTATGGTAATCTCCTACGTCCAGAAATTTTACATCGTGTAAATGCCTTTGACAGTTTGAACATTCTGATAAAAGGAAAAGGTGGGATGAAAGGTAACATTAAATTGTAATGTAGTTACATGTATTTGTAATATCGATTTGTACACACACACACACAAGCACACACACTAATTGCTACTCCAGCATAGGGGTATGGTAATGCAAAATTTATTTTACCAACACTTGTAAAGCAGTGCTTGCTATATATTACTAACAAATGTATAAAACAATTCTAAATGGTTTGGTTGTGCAAACATAAATGCAGAATTTTACATACATACTCCTGCTCCCCATAGGGGATAGTAATATACTCTTTTTTGTCTATTAGTTAGTTAGTCCGTAACCCATTTTATCCCACCTGGACTCAAGGTCCATGTGAGCTTTTGCCATCTCTTGCATCTGTTTTCCGTCATAAATGTTTTCAAAAATCTTCTCCTCTGAAATCCTGTCTAAAGAAATCAAATTGGCACAGAAATCTCAAAAATACTGTCAACTGTTCATTAATCAATAATTCTAAAAGTTAATCAAACTGAACAACTTTTATTTAAACAAGAAAAAGTTTATCTATTGTTTACTGATACTGCGCTTAAGTTTTGTTTAACTTTTTTTTAATCTTTCTAAAGCTTTTTGTCAACTGGTGACCTTGACCTTGATGAAATTTCTCCAGCATCAATAGGCTGAAATTAGATGCAAGCTTTTTGAATTATGATCTGGAAACCAATTTTGAAAGAACAGATGGAAGGACAGACCGACGGACATGAGGACCATATAAATTTGTTTGAAACTCAGATGTTTGCTATATTTATATCGGTTTATAGACACAATTTTTTTTAAGTTTTATTTTTTTTTCCCCATCAATCATCAGTTACATATACAGAGTTACACAACATGACATGAATATTTTAAGCTGATACTACAGTAGACTCCGGGTAATTGGATATCAAGTTTGTCAAGGAAAAATATCTGATTAGGCGGGATATCCGATTTGCCATTTCAGGAAATCAAGTATTAATTTTGATGACGTAATAACATATGTTCCAGTTTAGGTGCCTCTACAACAGTTGTACATTGTATTACCATGTTTTTGTTTGATAATAAATGAATTGAACTGTTTTTAATTGTTTATTTGTTATAATAAAGAATTTTGACATTATTGTGTTCTTCTTTTTCCCCAAAGATACGTGTATTCTTTGTTCAGAACTCCATATCTTTGTTGTTGACATAATTTTTATGGTTACAGTGAAACATGACTTATCTTTGTCTTTGATTGTTGAACAAGTTCTGTGTGGACCACTATTTTTTTTATTTTTAATTTATATTTCTTCGTAAGAAAGAAAAGGCTAACGTTTTTTTTTTATTTTGCAGTCATCAATAACAATAGAATTATAATAATAAGCACTACAAAGAAGAAAATAGTTAGACACTACATTAACAAAAAGCACTAAAAGTTCCAGTTGACGAACTCTGTCATAGTAGTCTGCCGTTTCATGCTCTGGACGAAGTTGTTGATCTGGTCCTCAATCATGTAGTAGGGGCTGTAATCTTATACATTGTTTAATTCAAGCCCCTATCCAATAGGCTAAGGCAGTTAGGAGTTCACTAGAAGTGGGTCTAACGGCTTGGTGGTTTCCTCGTCGTCACTGTTGAGAACTAAAAGTTATGGTAATAGATGTGTTTAAATATCAGTAAACAATACCTCATATTTCTTCAAATTTGATTGAAATTCATTGTTTTTAGCTCACCTGACCCAAAGGGTCAGTGTGAGCTATTCTCATCACTTTGCGTCCGTCGTCGTCGTCGTCTTCGCCGTCGTCGGCCGTAAACTTTTTACATTTTAATCTTCTTCTCCACAACCACTTGGCCAATTGGAACCAAACTTGGCAGGAATGTTTATTGGGTGGTTCTTAACAAAGTTTGAGTTTTTGGTGCTGATCAAATATGAAACATGGCTGCCAGGGCCATTAATACGTTCTGATTGGCTGAAATTCAAAAATCTTCTTCTCATAAACTGCTTGGCAGATTGATTTGAAATATTGCAGAAATGTACCTTAGATGGTCCTCTACAAAGTTTGAGTTTTTTGTGCCGATCCAAAATCCAAGATGGCCGCCATTGTAGGACATAGTTTAACATAGGACCCTATGGGAAAAACATATAAACAACTTCTTCTATGAAACTGTTCGACACAATGAAGCCAAATTAATAAGGAAATGAAGGTTGCATAATTATCTTATTGTTTTGGGTTTTTCGAGCCAATTGCAAATTCAACATGGCTTCCAGGGCCGTTAATGTGTTCTGATTAGCTGAAATTCAAAAATCTTCTTCTCATAAACTGCTTGGCAGATTGATTTGAAATATTGCAGAAATGTACCTTAGATGATCCTCTACAAAGTTTGAATTTTTTGTGCCGATCCAAAATCCAAGATGGCCGCCATCGCAGGACATAGTTTAACATAGGACCCTATGGGAAAAACATATAAACATCTTCTTCTATGAAACTGTTCGACACAATGAAGCCAAATTAATAAGGAAATGAAGGTTACATAATTATCTTATTGTTTTGGGTTTTTCGAGCCAATTGCAAATTCAACATGGCTTCCAGGGCCATTAATGTGTTCTGATTGGCTGAAATTCAAAAATCTTCTTCTCATAAACTGCTTGGCAGATTGATTTGAAATATTGCAGAAATGTACCTTTGATAGTCCTCTACAAAGTTTGAGTTTTTTGTGCCGATCCAAAATCCAAGATGGCCGCCATCGCAGGACATAGTTTAACATAGGACCCTATGGGAAAAACATATAAACAACTTCTTCTCTGAAACTGTTCCACACAATGAAGCCAAATTAATAAGGAAATGAAGGTTGCATAATTATCTTATTATTTTGGGTTTTTCCAGCCAATTGCAAATTCAACATGGCTTCCAGGGCCATTAATGCGTTCTGATTGGCTGAAATTCAAAAATCTTCTTCTCATAAACTGCTTGGTAGATTGATTTAAAATATAGCAGAAATGTACCTTATGTGGTCCTCTACAAGGTTTGAATTTTTTGTTCCGATCCAAAATCCAAGATGGTCACCATCATAGGACCCTATGGGAAAAACATACATGTCTTCTCTGAAACTGTTCCACACAAATGAAGCCAAATTATGAAGAAATGATTAATGGATATTTATCTTATTATTTTGAGTTTTTTTAGCCAAGTGCAAATTGAACATGGCTTCCAGGGCAACTAATGGGTTCTGATTGGCTGAAATTTCAAAAATCTTCTTTTTACAAACCGCTTAGCAGATTGATTTGAAATATTGCACAAATGTACCTTAGATGGTCCTCTACAAAATTTTAGTTTTTTGTGGCGATCTAAATTCCAGAGGCCACTACGGTGGAACACAGCTTAACATAGGACCCTATGGGAAAACCATACAAACAGCTTCTTCTCTGAAACTCAGTTCCACACAATTTAACCAAATAATGCAGAAGTGAATCTTAGATAGTAATCTTATTATTTTAAGTATGTTTCGAGCAGATAGGAAATTCAACATGGCTGCCAGAGCTGCAAATGCGTTCTGACTTGCTGATATTTTAAAATTCGTTTTCTCACAAACAGCTTGGCAGATTTTAGGATATGTGATATTGTATGGTTCTCTACCAATTTTGAGTTTTTTGTTTCGATCCAAAATACAAGATTGCTGCCACTATGGAACATCACTTAACATACTAACCTATGAAAAAACAAAAACTGCTTCTTCTCAGAAACACTCCTACTGCTGATTGTAAATTCAACATGGCAACATTCATAGAAACAGCATCTTCACATAAACTCTTTAGCATTTAATATCAAAATTTGCAAGAAAAGTATTGTCTTAAAAAGTTTTTTTGTAAGTCAGGTGAGCGATACAGGCTCTTAAGAGCCTCTAGTTTCATTTCTAATCTCTTTTCAGTTTGATACATGTCTTTCAGCTTGGTTTTGGATACGCATAAAGAGTGTATATGTATTATTTAATTTTAAGTAGTATACAGTTTAAAGCATTTCCTTTGAAAGCATTTTCCATATCACCAAATCAAATTTGTGTTTTAGAAAAAAGACTGGAAATATGAAAAATTCATATCTTTGAACCAATTTTCTATTTCATTGAGGAACTTAATTTCCATAAAATGTGATCTATAGTTTCATCCTGGCTATTGTGTATGGGGCATTCTGCATTACAAATCCATTTCAGCTCACCTGGACCGATTCCCCATGTGAGCTTTTTTGTTCTGCACTATAAAAGCTACAAAATTGTTTTTTAATCATGGCTGCCATGGCTAAAAATAGAAAAGGGGGGTCAAAATACAGTTTTTGGCTTACCTTCAAAAAGTGTAACTGATACAGGAAAACCAAAGAGACCTCCTTCTTTAGCATCTAAAGCTCTACAAAACTCTCTTTGATTGGGTGGAAGTTGTATGATGACTCCTTGTAGGAGTTATTGCTTTTTAATTGTAGAAATTGATGATTTTTGCCATTTGTGCCTAAAAATTTTGAAAATTATTAGAAATAGAGAAAAAGTTAGCATTGCTTAATAGTTCTGCTCTATGAGGGCTACAAAAATGACTTAGGGTCAAGATTGTCTGATGAACTGTTTAGGAGTTATCCCCTTTGAACTGTTTTTTTAATCAGTTTTAATTGATTTTAAAAAATCTTCTCCTCTGAAACCACTGAAAGGACTGTTTTGCAACTTTGTACACATCATCAGTCAAAGGTTCTCTACTAAGTTTGCACAAAACATGGCCGCAGATAAACCAACATGGCCACCATGGCTAAAAGTAGAACGAGGGGTCAAAATACAGTTTTTGCCTTATAGTTCAGAGTATAACAGATACAGGAAAACCAAGAGATCCTTCTCGACAACAAAAGCCCTACAAGACTCTCCATTGAGTTGGAAGTTGTACGACAACTCCTTGTAGGAATTACTGTCCCTTAATGGTCAAAATTGATGATTTGTGCCATTTTTTCCTAAAAATGTTGAAAATTATTAGAACCAGAGAAAAATTTAGCATTGCTTTATTGTTCAACTTTATTAGAGCTACAAAAATGACTTAGGATCAAGATTGTCTGATGAACCGTTTTGGAGTTATTCTCTTTGAACGTTTTCTTTAATGAATTTTTATTGATTTTAAAAAGTCTCCTCTTAAACCAATGAAAGAACTGCTATGAAACATTGCCCACATCATCTTTAGGATGTCCTCTACGAGAATTGAGAAAATCAAAACAGCTGACTACCAGCATGGGCAGCTTAACATAGAAAAAGGGGGACAGGTCAAGAAAGTTAAAAAAGTATAACAGATACAATACAGCACATTTGAACCTCCCTCCTAAGCATCAAAAGTGCTACCAGACTGTCTATTTTTCGTTTTCTTCAGTAACTTGAAAACCATAAGAACTAGAAAAAAAATCTTATCCATACAAAATTATTCAGCTCATCAAGATCTGCAAAACGATTATTGATGCACATGTTAGACAACTCCTTATTGGAGTTATTTTCCTTAAAACCTTAAAAGGTCAAAATTAATGATTTTTGCAGAAATGTTGGACAATTCCTTTTAGGAAAGAAAAGCTGTATAAAAAAGAGTTGCTTGGTTTCTGTTTCAGGTGTACATGTATTGTACAATTCCATTTTATTGGAAAATTAATGATGGATTAAATAATTTATGGTAATTTGTTGGAATGGTCGTCATATATGTAATTTTGACAACAATAATAATGGGCAAAAAGGAAAGATAATTAAGAAATAATTCACGCAGGCTGTGGTTTATCATTGTTTTACAGCGGGGTGACCATTAATGTCATATTATTTTATAGCGAAAGAGAGGGATAAAATAACGACATAAATGGGCATCCCATTGTAAAACTATGATAAATCACAGCCTCCGTGAATTATTTCTATTCTAATAAGACAATTACGGTACATTTATAATATTTTCGTACCTATTGAAAACATCATTTCCACCATAAATAGCTGTTCCGTCAATGTAACACACAATATATTGCAACGGATAATTATAGCAGGTGTCGATATTTATAAGACTAATACGTCATACGCAATAGCTTTCCGGTGGCAGTTAGTTTTGTAATTGGAACAGCCCTTTTAAACACGTCCTCCTCAGCGCGTGTTGCTCATAGTAAAAACATTTTTTACCACGTACAGTTGTGGTCAAAAGCCTTTAAAGCACGTCATATTAGAATATCAGATAATTTCATCAAACATCAATCAATTACATTTAACATTAATGAATGCTATGTAACATCGACATGCTTTTTGTCAGTGTTACATACACTTGTAATGTAAATAATTGGCTTTCCTTAAAATTTTACAGACTACAGGACAAAAGCTACTTCTTCATGTATAATGAAGAATTATTGATGTTTAAAGTATTCTTTGATTTTAAGTTTAATAGCATGATTAAGTATGTAACACTGACAATAATAAATATAATTCTTGAATTTTTATTTAAAATGTAACAGCATTTAAATTCAATAACTGTTGATTAATTTGAACTCTATATTTTTTATGGCCCCGTTTCAAAAAGTGTGTGGCATATTAATTTACCCTTGTCTGTGGATCCGTCCATCCCAATAAGCTTCTCCAGCTAAATCATCCTTCAGTTTTAGGGCAACAACATTTATATTTTGCAGAATGTTTGTATTCATAATGAAGATGTACATGGCCAAAGAATTTTGATTAAATTTTTATCAAAGTGGAGATAGTTGGACCTTGTAGGTTGTATGCCATGTGAAGGGATTGGTTTTAAACTTTTCACATATCAGTAAAATGTCCTCTACCAAGTTTGCACAAATCATGGCCGCAGACCAACCAACATGACCACCTCGGCTAAAAATAGAATTGAGGGATCAAAATACAGTTTTTTGCCTTACAGTTTAAAGAGTAGAACAGATACATGAAAACAGAAGAGATCTTACTTCTTCAGCATCAAAAGCTCTACAAAACACTCCATTGAGTCAAAGTTGTATAACAACTCATTGTAGGAATTTCAGGGTCAAGATTGTCTGATGAACCGTTTAGGAGTTATTTCCCTTGAACCTTTTTTAATCATTATAAATTAATTTAAAAAAATCCTCTATTCTTAAACCAATGAAAGAACTGCTTTGAAAATTTGTATCTTTAGGATGTCCTCTCGCAAAATTGTGCAAATCATGACAGCTGACATCCTCACAAATCAGGGTTTCTGTGTCCACATGTGTCCATGAAACCATGACAAACTTAACTAGGAATTCTTGGCTAGAAGATTTTCGTATGACGTCAAATCTTCAAAATATCAACTAATGAAATTGATTGAAAGAAGCAAGTGTTTGGCAGTAGTCATTTTAACCATTCTTAAGTAAGACAAAAGCGTAACGCAATTGATAAATAACGCGGTAAAAACACACTATCAACACTACTGTACAAAATACACTGATTTTCACATGGTCTATGCAACACATCAGTATGGTTTATTTACAATAGACATCGGGATATCCCCTAACCAAGTCGTGAATGAAAGCGAGCTTTTGATTGGCTACATGCAGGTATGATGTAGCCAATTAAAATAGTATATCTATCCCGGGAATTTCCTAGCTAAGTTTGTCAGAGTTTCATGGACACATATGGACACCGAAACCTTGACTTGCGAGGATAGACAGCTTACCACCACATGGCTATTGGCTTAAAATAATACGGGGTGGGGGAGGGGGTCAAGATAATTTTTGGCTTATAGGTAAAAAAGTATAACAGATACAGGAAATTTAAAGTGTGCCTCCCTGAGCATCAAAAGCTCTACAAGTGAGGTGAAGATGTGTGATTATGCTTTAGAGGAGTTATTTTCCCTAAATTGTCAAAATGGTTGGTTTTTTTTTATTTTCCCACAGTATCTTTAAAACTAAGAACTGGAGAGAGTTTTTTTCCATTCAAATTTATTCAGCTCTAAAAGATCTGCAAAAATAATTACTAGTGCATATGTGTTGGACAACTCTTTGTAAGAGTTATTCCCCTTATAACGTCAAAATTAATGCTTTTTGCAGAAGTGTTGGACAATAATCATGAAGAAAAACTAGATAAAGAGGAAGAATTGTCAGGTTCCTTATGGGGAGTGTTTTTTTTATCTCAGCACTTAATTTGTCTTTTTGTTTCTTTTTTCGCACATTGAGTATCATTAGTAAATTCTAGCTCATATACATAATACATATGAACAGTTAAGTTGAATAATAGGCCATATTAGAAAATATTTCCAATCTCTCAATCAAAGCCATGGGAAAATGTTATTTATGCTTGAATTATCTGCTGCCTTTGATACAATTGATCTCCTAACACTATTGCATTGCCGCAAACACCACTTTTTGGGCTTACAAGCAAACCACTAGATATCTTCATACCTAAGTGACAGCTGTCAAACTGTAACAATTGATGGAGAATTGTAAAAACCAGTGGAAATGAACTATAGTGTTCCGCAAGGATCTGTTCTCAGATAAAAATTCTTCGCTATGTATACTGAACCAGTCTGCACAATTTGTTTGAGACCTGGACTATACCACAATTTGTATGCCGATTATGGACAGCATTATCTAAGTTTCAAAACAACTTGTTAAGTTTCTCAGACAAATGCTTTGAAATTGGTTTAAAATTGCCTAGTCGAAATTGTTTCATGGATGAACATTAAAGATTTGAAAATATATACTGATTAAAAGAAATAAAAGAAATGAAAAACATATCTAATTTTTGGCCGGGTTGCACGAAGTGAAAACCCGGGTTATAGTATGAGGAAGGCGGGCAGGGAGAATAGGGTATCTATTTTGTGTAATCAACTCCTCCTACATTTTCAAACCAGATCTCTGAAAGATTGCACATGTATTGAAGTTGTGCACCTGCCTTTATGGAATTATTCCAGGATTTTTTTCCTAATTTTTTACACACGGAAACGTAGTCATTTTTCAGACATTTACAGAAGACGGTACCTATTTTATAATCAACTCCTACATTTTTTTACACAGACCTAATACTTTCTTCCAACACATTGTAAACCATTTCTTATTTACAAAGGCATATGGACTTTCAGACCTATTGGACAACTACTTCCATTTGGGACTGGGCTGATATGAAATTGTGTGAACACGAGTATGAAAAGTTCCGTCAAGCTTTTCTCAGAAACCGTACATGAGAACAATGATATTTGGCAGGGTGGTTCAGTATCACAAGTTGTACGTCCTAAGCGACTTTCAGACCTGTCGGACAACTACTTCCTTTTTGGGATTGGGCTGATATGAAATTGTGTGAACACGAGTATTAAAAGTTCCGTCAAGCTTTTCTCAAAAACAGTACATGAGAACAATTTGATATTTAGCAGGGTGGTTCAGTATCACAAGTTGTACGTCCTAAGCGACTTTCAGACCTGTCAGACAACTACTTCCTGTTTGGGACTGGGCCAATATAAAAATGTGCGAACATGAGTATGAAAAGTTCCGTCAAGCTTTTCTCAAAAACCGTACATGAGAACAATTTGATATTTAGCAGGATGGTTCAGTATCAGAAGTTGTACGTCCTAAATGACTATCAGACCTATCGGACAACTACTTCCTGTTTGAGACTGCTGATATGAAATTGTGTGAACACGAGTATGAAAAGTTCCGTCAAGCTTTTCCCAGAAACTGTACATGATAACAATTTGATATTTAGCAGGATGGTTCAGTATCACAAGTTGTACGTCCTAAGCGACTTTCAGACCTATTGGACTACTACTTCCTGTTTGGGACTGGGCTGATATGAAATTGTGTGAACACGAGTATGAAAACTTCCGTCAAGCTTTTCTCAGAAACCGTACATGAGAACTATGATATTTGGCAGGGTGGTTCAGACCTGTCGGACAACTACTTCCTGTTTGGGACTGGGCCGATATGAAAATGTGTGAAAACGAGTATGAAAAGTTCCGTCAAGCTTTTCTCAGAAACCGTACATGAGAACAATTTGAAATTTGGCAGGGTGGTTCAGTATCACAAGTTTTACGTCCTAAGCGAATTTCAGACCTGTCGGACAACTACTTCCTGTTTGGGGCTTCATTTATCGGAGGCATCTGTGTCCCATGGACACAACATTCTTCGATTTTCTACCATAATCTTAAAATTAATGGTTTCTTGCAATTTACAAATTTCTTTTTATTAGGGCCCCGCCACTTTGTGGCGGACGCCCTATAGTGATCAGTCTGTCCCTGCGTCCGTCCGTCCGAACTAATCGTGTCCGGGCTGTAACTTTTTTATCTTTTGAGGTAGGCTTTTGATATTTGGAATGTAGGTAGATAATATCAAGGCGATGTGTCACATACCGTGGTTGATAACCTTTGACCTTGAACTTTGACCTTAAGGTCACATTGTTGCTTTCTGTATGACAAATTCATGTCCGGGTTGTAACTTTTTTACATTTTGAGGTAGGCTTTTGGAATGAGGGTAGATAATCTCACGGCGATGTGTCGCATACCATGGTTGATGACCTTTGACCTTGACCTCAAGGTCGGCGGGGCCCACAGAGATATGTACCATCTCACTGATATAACAGTATTATGGGCTTGTTTTGTGTTTAAATAGTGTTGTCTAGAAAAGAATAAGTTGGAGAAGAACTCAAAACTCAAAACTCAAAATAGCATTGCACGATGCGAAAATATACTACATAAGGGGAAAGAATGAGGCATTGTTTCGAAAACTAGAAGATTTTGGTTTAGTTTTAATCCAGATTTAAGTAAAAAGCCTACATAAACGAACAAATTATTCCCATGTTTATTATAATGTTATCATGTCTACATATACAAATTTTGTCAACTTTAAAGTCTTTTTCCAACTCTCTGTGAAAATTTTTTGAATTTGTTAGTAATGGTCAGATTTCCAGATTCTGTATTGTAATTCTTGACAACTTAATCTAATTAGTTGGTCAATTTAAAGATCAACAAACAACAATTTTTATACCCCCGCGCGACAGAGTCGGGGGTATATAGTGGTCCTCATGTCCGTCCGTCCGTCCGTCCGTTCGTCCGTCCACATTTGGTTTCCGGATGATAATTCAAAAAGTTTACATCCGATTTGAATGAAACTTTGGGATATTGTTATATATCAGGTTGGTAAGAAGCCTATCGATTTTGGGGGAAATCCGTCAAATTTCAAGGTCACAGTCCACGAAAAACGTTAGAAATTTTAACAAAAAAGTGGTTTCCGGACAATAATTCAAAAAGTTTACATCCGATTTGAATGAAACTTTGGGATATTGTCATATATCAGGTTGGTAAGAAGCCTATCGATTTTGGGGGAAATCTGTCAAATTTCAAGGTCAAAGTCCACGAAAAACGTTAGAAATTTTAACAAAAAAGTGGTTTCCGGACAATAATTCAAAAAGTTTACATCCGATTTGAATGGAACTTTGGGATATTGTTATATATCAGGTTGGCAAGAAGCCTATCGACTTTGGGGGAAATCCAACAAATTTCAAGGTCACAGTCCACGAAAAACGTTAGAAATTTTAACAAAAAAGTTGTTTCCGGACAATAACTCAAAAAGTTTACATCCGATTTGAATGAAACTTTGGGATATTGTCATATATCAGGTTGGTAAGAAGCCTATCGATTTTGGGGGAAATCTGTCAAATTTCAAGGTCACAGTCCACGTAAAACGTTAGAAATTTTAACAAAAAAGTTGTTTCCGGACAATAACTCAAAAAGTTTACATCCGATTTGAATGAAACTTTGGGATATTGTTATATATCAGGTTGGAAAGAAGCCTATCGATTTTGGGGGAAA
Organism: Limnoperna fortunei; assembly: GCA_944474755.1. Classification (NCBI taxonomy): domain Eukaryota; kingdom Metazoa; phylum Mollusca; class Bivalvia; order Mytilida; family Modiolidae; genus Limnoperna; species Limnoperna fortunei. The sequence continues at coordinate 58,359,872 of OX104115.1, forward strand.
TCCGTCAAATTTCAAGGTCACAGTCCACGAAAAACGTTAGAAATTTTAACAAAAAAGTTGTTTCCGGACAATAACTCAAAAAGTTCACATCCGATTTGGATGAAACTTTGCAGATATTGTCATATGTCAGGTTGGTAAGAAGCCTATCGATGTTGGGGGAAATATGTCAAATTTCAAGGTCACAGTCCACGAAAAACGTTAGAAATTTTAACATAAAAGTTGTTTCCGGACAATAACTCAAAAAGTTTGCATCCGATTTGAATGAAACTTTGGGATATTGTTATATATCAGGTTGGTAAAAAGCCTTTTGATTTTGGGGGAAATCCATCAAATTTCAAGGTCGCAGTCCACGAAAAACGTTAGAAAATTTTTCACAAAAGCGGGGGTATCAGCGATACTTTGTCTAGTTTAATATACCGGTAATAAACGAATTTAAAAGGCAGTGTTTTTACTTTATTCAGATTTAAGACATTTTTTCCCATTGTGGACTTTGTTTGTAACTTTCCTTATCAACAGGGTTCTAGAAAAAAAATGAAAATGGTAGGAAAATCCCTGTTGCAATGCACTTTTGTACGGTGTTCCAGAGACGTCCTTAAATAGAATGCAGAATCTTCACTGCTGCACGCATTTTATCATATAACACCTGTCTAAAAAGAACTGCATTGGAAACCAGTCGCGTACAGATTGGGCTTTTCTAGATTCTAGTCTTTACTCATAAAGAACCAATGACCAAGATATATGAAAGATCTACTAGAACTCTATCAACCTTCTAGCAACTTGTGATCAAAAACATTTCAAAACAACTTGTTCCAAAAAGCCCCAAAGATGTGGAATGATATTCCGTTAACCATAAGAGACTCCAAGAGTCTTGATGTTTCAAAGAGTAATGGACCTTTGTAGCTCCACCATGAAAAAAAGGATCTACATTATTGTAGCTAGCGCTATACTACTGAATGGAATTTGTTATACTGGTAACTTAAACAGAATATTTGTCACATAGTCCCATTGTGCACCTGATATTTAATATTTTGAGCGGACTGATTTTGGGGGTTTTGCCACAGCAAAACATGGACTTTGTAGTTGATATAAGATTGTGCCCATCTCTTTTCCGCAACGTCACCTTCACCAATGAATGGAATTTGATAACACTGTTGCGGAATCTTTGTCACATAGTGCCATTGGGCACCTAATTTTAACATTTTGATAGGAGTGATACTTGGGGTTTCCTATACAAAATCATGGATTTTGTCCTTGACATTAAGGGGTACTTATCTCTTATCTCTTAACTCCACCTTAACACTGAATGGAATGTGATAAACTGTTTCTCTTTGTCTCATAGTGCCATTGTGCACCTGATATTTAACATTGAATCAGATTAATATTTGGATGTTTTGAAAATTGGGAAGCAGGGGTATCAATTAGTGAGCAGTGCTCCAGTTTTTCTAGTATTGCTTTATTTTCAATGTTTCTTTATGTGTTATTATTTTTATACAGGATGTATATATAGCGACATCTTTTATGGTTCAGGTAATTTGCACAAGGTAAACTGCGAAAGGGTAATACAGGAATGATAAAATGTCTTTACGACATGGAGCGAAACAAAATTTATAATGGGAAAAAAATCTCTATTTAATGACCTTCACATTTTGCTTATAAGCAATATTATTAATTTGTCTTAGAAATAAAAAAAAATTGAATGAAAAAAAACTTTTTAAATATCATTTAATTTAATTTAAAACAGGATGCTTATAGACACATGAATGACCTTGCACCTTTTGATATTTGGATATGTTATAAATCAAAAACTAAGTATGTATTTGGCTTACATTGAAAATAAAAAAAATTAACAAACATTTTACCTTGACCTCTAAACTTGGTACCTTGACCATGCTGAAGGTCAACAATGATCAACAGTAAAGATCCTATGTAAATTTCTGTTTTTGTTATTGAGATTTTGCATCCTCACAAGTCAGGGAAATTCTTGGGCTAGAAGATTTTTATCTGACGTCAAATCTTTAAACTATCAACCTATGACATTGATTGAAAGAAGCAAGTGTTTGGCAGTAGTCATTCTTACTCATTGTTTAGTGGGAAGAAAATGTAACACAACTTATAAATAACAAACTATTAACAACTGTTCAAAATACACTGATTTTCACATAGTCTATGCAACACTTCCGTTTGGTTTATTTACAATCGACATCCAGATATCACCTAACCAAGTCTTGAATGAAAGCTTTTTATTGGCTACAAGCAGGTATGATGTAGCCAATCAAAATAGTGACTTCTAGCCCAAGAAATTCCTAGCTGAGTTTGTCAGGGTTTTGTGGACACATTTAGACACAGAAACCCTGACTTGTGAGGATGATGGATATGCACGTATCATGATGAAGGTAAAAACATAATATCAAAAATTTGAAAATGAACTTGACGTTTGACCATGTAACATTTGTCAAGGTCATAACGGCCAATAGTGAATGTCAAAATCAGTTTTAGTTAATGAGATATCGGTATATAACTTATATTTCAGTGATATAGGGGAAATAACTATTATAAAGGGTCTATCAAAATACATGTATATGATAATTGAAGACCATAACATGATCAACATTTTAGTAAAGGTTTGTGCTGTCAATATCTTATGGTTAAGGAGAAGATTTGCACACAACACAAAGTCAAAAATTGAAATGTAACCTTTCCCTTGGATACTCTGGCCTTTTCCATGGTGACTAACAGTGAAAACACGAAGTCTCTATCACATCTTGTTTATGAGTAACAATGGTAAAAATTTAATTTCTATTAAAGAAGGTAGGATAACTCATATCAAGAGTTGTCAAAATTCTTTAGGCGCTATATTGCAAAGTGTTTAGACCCATCACTAACCGTGTTGGAACAACTTTCATTGTGACGTACATCTTTTACGGTTTCACAGTTTATCTGAACACAATCTTTTGTGACAGGAGAAATAACTCCATAAGGAAAAGTGTTCCAGGGTAAACTGCGAAAACGTAATGTTTAATGAATCGATGGTACAAAATGTCTTTACGATTTGTCGCAAAACAAAATATATAATAAGAAAAGAAAATTTGGCAGGAAAATAAGAGTAAATATAAGGAATTTGGTTTTCGCTAAAAAATAATAGGTTTTCTACTTAATGCAACCAGAAAGAACCAACCCTTATTTTATGACCTTGAAATTTTGCTTCTAAACAGGATTAGTCATTTATCTTTAGAAATTAACATATTTGAAAGAAAAACTGTTTAGATTGGGAAAGTTCAATATGTAAAACATAATAATCTTTACCTTTGTTATTTTGAAATTAAGCCTATTTCACAAAACAAACTAATAAACGATTCTGATTATTTGGATGAACCACATGAACCACTTCATCTACATGTACCTTCCTGAATATAGCTAAAATACTGCTCAAACATCCAAGCAATCAATCATATACATTGAAAAATTAAAAAAAAAAGAATTTATGGTAACCTTTAACATTTCAACCTTTATCATGATGAAGGTAAAAAAGATCAACATTGAAGATCTGATGTCAATATCTGTTATAGTTATTGATATATGGCTTCTTTTAGTAAACATCTTTAACTGTTTCAAATGAGAAGCCATGACAAGACAATTTCTATCTCTGGAATGTGATCTTGACTTTTGACCTTGTATCCATTTTCTAGCTAAAAATGCTGACCAACATTAATCTTGCTATCTAAATATCAGTTACTAAATTATCACTACTGACAATAAATTGCATTGATCCAGGGAAGATAATCTTACAAAGGGGCGGTTTTAACAATTCAATTCCTTAAGATCTACATTTTGGTCAAGGTTCAGTTTTTTTTCTATTATGGTTAAGGAGTAGATCTGTACAAAACAAAAGATCAAATATTAGAATGTGACCTTGACCTTGTGATCTTTGTCAAGATCAAGGTTAAAGATGACAAACAATGAAAACCAAAAGTCTCAATCACATCTGGCTCAAGAGTTACAATGGTACAAAAAGTACTTGCAATAAAAAAGGGACATAACTTCTATAAGTAATCGTCAAATCCGTTGTGGAATGTCACACATTGTCGTACTCCATTGCTCATCATATTAAAACAACTTTTTTTGCGAGATCTTTGTGGTGTCAAATGATAGACAAATAATAGACTTTCCAGTTAATGCAAACAGGAAGAACCTGTCTGTTGACCTAGAAATTTTGCTTCAAAACGATATTAGTAGTTTGTCTTTAGAATTAACAAATATGAAATAAAAACTGTATAGATATCATTTAAAATAGGAGAGGTCAGATTGTAGAACATAATGACCTTTACCTTCGTTATATTGAAATTGAATCTGCTTTATAATGTAAACAAAGAAAAATCTATTCTGATATCTTTCGAATTGGAAAAGGCCATCGTAAAATAGGCATTTACAGACATAAATGACCTTTAGCGTTGACTTTTTAAAAATCTTTAAATATAATTTATGCATCAAAACTAAGCATTTATTAGGCTTTACCTTTTCATTTGCATAAAAAGCAAAATTCCAAAAAATAGGATTTGACCATGACCTCTTACATTGTGACGTCGACCATGATAAAGGTAAAAAAATGATGAACAGTGAAGATATGTTGATATCTGTTATAGTAATTGTGATATGCATGGCCACTTATAATAAAAAAAAAATTTAAAAATGATATTTTATCTGTTTTCAAGGTCAATGGTCAAAATGGTCTTTGGTGAAGACCCCATGCCTCTACTATCAATAGTCCACGAGTAATGAATGCAAAACGGAATATCAATGGTTGTAATAAGAGATCACGCCTGTAAGATCAAGTCAAATCCTTTCTCTCAAAATGTGACAAAGTTGCGCCTTTCATCCTCACAAGTTACGAAACCCAGACAAACTTAGCTAGGATATTCCATGGGGAGAAGATTATCATATGACGTCACACCTTTTAAAGGAAAACTTCGCGAAAAAATGTTTGCTAATTCTGTTAATTACCATTCAAAAACGAGTAATGATTAACTGTAAAATTTTCACGTCCAGGTACAACTGCCTGGACGTGCAAAATTGTCTACGGAATTTTTTTTATGTTAAAAAATAAATATACATATTTATTTATTATTACAATTATTATTTAGGTAATTATCTGAGTTAAATAAAGACAGTTTAAAATTTGTGTCTAAAAATACTTTTATTAATACAAAGATCATTTACACATTAAGACGTATTTGGTAATCTTATGTTGTCAGCTGGTTATTAGTCATCGCCACAGTTTAAATATTCTTCAAAGAGCAAAGGCAGAAAAACACATTTTTAAACTGGATTATTTATCATATTTACTGGATAATTACATTTATCACGTCACAAACGCAGTCACGAGATACAATACTGTCAATATGGCAGCCCCCATACAAAAAATTTTACCACCTTTAATCTACTATAGTATCGTAACGGTAAAGAATACAATAAAACATCAAAAGGCAATAATATTTCTTTTTATTTGAAGAATAACATATCAAATTTTCATTTTTTCGCGAAGTTTCCCTTTAAATATCAACCAATGAAATTGCTTGAACGAAGAAAGTGTTTGGCTATAGAATGCAACATGGCAGAACATGGGAAGAAACGTTACGCAACTAATAAATATTACAATAATAGCGAGCACAGCTCGCAGCGGGCAGCGAAAAGCGGTGAGCACTACGGCAATTACGTGTCATGTGATCAAAATGAAATCCCGTGATCAAAATCTACTTAATGCTGATATTTATTTTTTTCGTCCGGAAGTTGATATTGTCAAAAAACTGTAACAAAGTGAATGAAGAAATGTACTAAATTAATTTTAAGAAAGACTTGAAAATAAAGTTGACATCGATAAAAAATGAATGTTATATTTAAAATCAACTACAAAAATTGCATACTATTGTTTTGCAATCTCTAAATCGATCTTTAAGAACTGACAATCACCGTGACGTCACCGTTACAAAAAGATGTCACGTGACCACTGGAATTTAGAGGCACCTTTAGGGTGTTCGGAACAGTAACGTCAATTATGAAATGCACATTATATATTGATAATAAAGGACTATATTGTCTGTGCTCGCATTTTGGCAATGCCTTCTCCATATTAACAAACTACTAACACTACTGTAAAACATACGCTGATTTTTACGTTGTTTATGCAACACATCTATTTGTTTATTTGCAATCGACATCGGGAAATTCTCTAACCAAGTCATGTATGAAGGGAGTTTTTGATAAGCTACATGCAGGATTGATGTAGCCAATCAAAATAGTGACTTCTAGGCCGGGCATTTCCTAGCTTACTTTGTCAGGGTTTCGTGGACACAGAAACTCTGACTTGTGAGGATATGCGCCTTTATAGGGCCGACACTTTACCAATTTTAAGTTATTGCCTATCTTTTACCATTACAAAGGAGTATTGGTGACAAGACAATGTTAAAAATTAAAACGTGACCTTGACCTTTGAACTTGTGTCCATTGTAAAGGTCAAGTTAAATGATGATCAACAGTGGTTTTCCTATCTAAATATCTGTTAAAATTACAGAGATATTGATATTTACAATGAATTGCATTGATCCAGATACTCTTACAAAAGGAGGTCCATTAATAAAAAAATAAAAATGACAATTCAAGACCTTAATAAGATCTACATTTTTGTAAAGTTTCCAGTTTTGTATTTATTATGCACACAACACACTGTGGAAAATTAGAATGTGACCTTGACCTTTGATCTTGTAACGTGTTTGTTAAGGCCAATGCCAATGTTGACTAACAGTAAAAACTCCAAGTCTGTATGATATCTGGTTTATGAGTTACAAAGTTACACTATCAACTTTTAATCAGATAATGAAACAGACATAACTCCTATTAAAAGGTGAACAATTCTTTCATGTGATATGTTAATGTTGCAATCCATCACAGAACATATTGAAACAAATGTCATTGGGACAATTTTATGGCTTCAAAGTTTATCTGCACACCACACAAGGTGTTCTGTAATGGTGAGATAACTGCGAAAGCGTTAGGTCTAATACATACATGGTACACAATGTCTTTACGACTAGTCGGGGAAACACAATTTATAGAGGGATATGAAAACTTGGTGTTAAAACAGACAAAAAACAGTTAAGGTTTCCACTCTGTAGTGGAAATCCTATATAATACGAACAGACTACTTATAACAGGAAAACTTTCTACTCTGAAAGTTGAAACACTAAAATATAAGTTCAATCGTTCTTAAGAACGATTAATAGACTCTCCACGTTAAAAGAACAGCTATATTAAATGACCTTGAAATTTAACATTTTAACATCTAAATTAACAAATTTGATATAAAACATATTTAGATATCTTTTTAAAATAAAGAAAGGTCATTAAATATTAAAATGACCTTAACCACTGACCGTGGATATATGCATATACTACTCATACAAAATACGCATTTTTAAAAATGAGCTACATAACGTACATAGGAAATGACCTCTTACATCCTGACCTTCCCCATGTGGATGGTAAACAGTGATGATCCTATTCTATTATTATTAGAAAAAAATAGTGATGATAAATTTTCTAGTTTTATATGATTTTATGAACAAAAATATATATGTAATCACCCACACATACACACCAAACAATTTTTTCTTGCCTTATAGTTTCCTATAGATTAATTTATTTCATATAGATTGGTTATTCAGGGCAATGATAATTACTTAAATAACAGTGGCATAAATGCTAGCGGCAATTGATATTATATAACAAAAAGAAAAAGTGATGACAATATTACTGTCATAGCAATGATTTATAATTTGTTTTGTTGGCCGAATCATCAGTAGCTTTATAATTCCGATGTACATTGAACAAAAAAGTGTTCTTTGAACATGCTGGGTTTGTTAAAAATGACCTTTATACTGACTGTTGACCAACTAAAATATACACCATAGTGTTTCTTATCGCTAAACGCTTACTTCTTATCGGTGAATTTTTTGTTTCTTGTTGCTTCTTGACTTTTCTTGCCTCTTTATGGCGGTTCTTGACGTTAATTGGTAAGACCTTGTTTAAAGTAATGATTCCAAGCCGATTTAAGTTAACTGAAATGTTTATAACTTATTCAATTAAATTATACTAAATGAGCGCAAGCCATGAAAAAGGGCCTCGGTGGCGTGGTTAAGGTAGTTTATTAACTATTGACACTTAGGTGGCGAGTTCGAGTCTCACTGCCAGCAGCCTTCACTCGACTCCAATCTTAATTGACAAAGATTTTTCTACCGAAGGTCAGTGGTCTTTTTTCCGGCTTCCTGCTCCAATAAATACTACGTTAAGCTCCATTTAAACAAACAAACAAGACATACTTAATAAAATTACTGTATTTACATGATATAAGAAAGAACGTTTGAAGTAATGGAGCAAGTTTTTGAAATGCCAAATTTTAAAAAAATATATTGACAGGTGAAGCTGTAATGATATCTAAAAACAGTACAGAAGAAACGGTCCGTGAATGGCTAAAGGTGGAAATTGGCTTAACAGAGACAGACTTCGAACAATTTCCTGCGTTTAAATATTTAGATGGACAGACATTGCTTGATTACGAAGATGTAAATGAACTGGCAAATGATTTGAAAATTCCTATTGGGTTATCACGCAGAATTTGTCTTCTGCGACATGAAAGCGAAAATTTGAAAAACCTGCTCAAATATGAAATGTCGAAATGGTCTGTAAGCGATGTTCAGGTATTCATAAGGAAATCAGTTAATGTTATATCTCGCGATGTTGATCAAATATGTGATATTGTAAATGAAAAATACATTGATGGCTTGGTTTTTCTGTCCTATAAATCTTCCAAAGAAATGCAAGCTGACCTGCAAAGAGAAGATACCTTTGGAATTATTTTTAAAAAAATTATAACAAAAAGAGATGAGGAAATTCAAACTCGATCGGGTATTTATAAAAGTGATAATAGTATTGATACAGCTCCAATAACAAATATGCCAATTCAGTCAATTGGTTCAGTGGGCAATAATTCAGAATCAAAGGATACAAAATTGTCAGTCAATCCCATGAATCAAGAAGTGAGTGAAAAATGGACATCATATCTCGAAACTGTTTTGCATCTATCTCCACGACCATTTACAGAAAATATTAACACAAAACACTGCAAATTGAGTATCATTCATGCAGACTGGAAAAACAGAAATATGTTGGAAAAAAAACTATTATTTTTCATATTGAGCGATGTGGAGGAATTTGTTGATGATACGTCTATGCGGTCGCTGTGGGACCGCATTAGAAAACATATGTCAGCATGGCATGAGCACTTCAGTGAGGTTGACAAAAAGTTATTTGAGGTCTCATCACAAAAAGATGATGTATTAATAAGTAACAAAAAACATTTTGCCCTTTCCAAAGGTACTGTAAAATTGCGTTATTTGATGGAAAAGAACCTCAAGGAACTTATTCCTGCTAATAATGTGTTTCTTTTAATTAGTAAAACTGCACTGCAGATGAATTCAGAAGGATATTTTTCATTTATAGAACATCCCAGAAAGAAAAGTGCGTTAAAAATATTTTTTTCTTTTGAACGGGGTAGACAGTATTGGCTTTTTGATCCATCTGATTATTCGTTGGGTTTCAAATTGCAAAGCATTCCTGCTCACTCTTTTGGAGACAATGAAATGAGTGATACAATTGACAATGAAACCCTGTCAATGAGCGGTGATGCCGATGAGGCAAAGAAAGTAATTGACAAAACAGATGGTGATGAAAGTGGAAATAAATCGACTTTAAATGAAAGAAAACCACAAAAGAATATGAATAATTTAGCAAATCAACCATCGATCCATAATATTCAGAAACCACGAAGTTTCAAGGGATGTGCTTCCGATATACAATATATAGAAGGTTATAGAATTTCGACATCAGAACATGACGGTTCAGTGTCTTTTCAATGCTACGAATTTAAATTTGTTCCAGACATGTTAATAGACAAAGACATTTATGAAGTATCCATTTTCATGGGTAAAGAAATAATTCGCTTTGCATGCGGTTGTTTAAATACAAGGAAAAATGGAACTATTATGTTTGGAATAGGCGATTCATGTGTCACTTTAGATCATAATTTTGTGCACGGAGAGGTTGTTGGGGTGACAGTTGATGCAATTAAAGGTGATTTTAGGGCATATTTTACAGATTTCCTACGTACCGCAATCGGTAAATGTTTCGAAAATCACTGCTGTACAACTGTTTTAAAATGTATTGGGAACCCCGTATTTGTCAAAGTAAGTACAAAACTTCCATGTTCTCCAAAATTCGTCATCGAAGTTGATATTGAACCAGCAACAGCTTATTGTAAAAATGATTTTTTTAAAATAAATCGAAGTTTAATATGTAGGTCAAAAGATGTTGAAAATATGTTTACTCTCTTTGTGCGTGAAAAAACTGGTACAGGAAAAAAGACAAAAGTTGAAGAAAATATTTTCATTAAAACAGAACTGCCAGAAATAATTTTAAAACGAGAGCAGGATGAAAAGCAAATGCTCAACCTAGGAATTGGTGGATCAATTGAATCACCAATGGACATGCTGAGGAGACTAGTGTGTAAAGGTTCAAATAAAATAGATAAATCTATTTGGCCAATACTTGTTTTAAGCAAGCCTACAGATCTACAGAAAGAAAACGACACGTGGCTTCGAACGCTAAAATTTATAAAACTATTAAATTTCCATGCAGTCTTTGATTTCGACGATGAATCGAATAAAAATGGCATTTGTTCAGTGTTTAGAAACGAAGAAAATTCCATTCTTCACGATGAACAGATATTCCTGGAACTATCAGGAAACAAATTAGACCTCGCAACTAAACTTGGCATGCCTCAAGATATGAAAACCGTTTGGATATTTAGTAATGGTAGAGCAGATATCGTACCACAAAAACCTGCTAAAAGTGGAGAAAAATGGACAAACACTTATTCAGCAGGCATAAGAGATGCAGTTATATTTTTTAGTCAAAAGGAAATAATTCCTAAAGGACGAGCACTTGTGATATTGCTACTGTTTTCGACGAATTTCGATGGGCTTGTGGAGACCTATAGAGAAATTGATATCAGATTCGGATCAGAACAAACAGTTATAATTGCTACTGAAGATACTTTAACAAGTTTTATTTGTGAGTGCAAAGATAAAGAAGAAACTATTAAAAGTTGCAGTATATCAGGGAAAGGTATGACATGGGAGCATGTAAATTCCACATTTTTAGAAATAACGGGATGCGAAGATCAAGGAAACATATTTTTAACCACGTCAACTGGTGCCTATGTGGCAGCTGATGAAAAGTTCATAGAAACACTCACTGAATTTCATATATTAAGCGCAAGGCAGTGTGAAAGCAAAACATTTAAGACCCGCAAAGAAGAAGACGAATTTTCATCGGCAATGGAACTGCAGTTTTATAAAGGAGAAAAAGTAGACTGGTTTAACTTTCATTTTGGTACTCATGTTTTAGAAAGACATTGTTTTCAACGTTTAAAATCTTCAGTATCCAATATTCTTCAAAACACCGCACCAGTAAATGACCGGGATAAAAGAATTGTTTCTACAGTAATAATTGCACATGAACCTGGAGCTGGTGGCACCACCCTCTCTCGTCATATTCTTTGGACCTTCCATAAAGTTTATCGATGTGCCATCATTACAAAAATAACAGAAAGAACAGCCAAAAATGTACTGGCCTTATGGCAACATAAAGAGTCGAAAAATGCAAAGCCTTTATTATTGCTTATTGATGAACTCGCACAATCGGATTTGACATTTGAGGATTTGATACGCCAAATTCACGTGGAATTTAGATCGAACCCTGTGCAAGAAAGTCTTATTTGCTGTTTTTTGATCTGTCAGCGGGAACATGAGATAAGCGATCAAACACATTATGCAAATTCAGTTGTAACTCATTCAGGTCACATAGTTGAACATTTGAAGCAAAAACTCACTGAAACAGAGATAAAATGGATGGACAATAAATACGAAAAATTGGAAGAAAAAGGAGTAGAATATCGCCCCGAGTATTTGTTGTCTTTTATGATACTTAGACAAGGTTTTAGTCAAGAGTATATTAAGAATACGATAAAACAATTTCTCAGTACTATTGATATTGCTTCTAATGAGTTTGAGCTTTTGTCATACACATCGTTAGTATCAACTTATGCTCCAACGTCAAGAAGAGGACCAAAGGTATTTATTCCACTTGAATGTTGTGACGATTTAATGGGAAAAAGAGTACGAAAATCTGCCTTTTGGGAGAAAAACATGTCGTCTACGTTAAAAATGTTTCTCATAGTTGAAGAAAAAGAAACTGCTAGTGGAATGCAAATTCGAATGGCCCATCCAGCTTTAGCGGATGCAGTTCTTATCCAAATATTAGAAAGAAACAAGGAAAGTCTTAGTTCTTTAACAGAGAGGTTTTTAAAGTGTGCCATATTACAAAGTACATCACATGGAAGGGAAATGATAGTATATTTCACAAAAGAAATGCTTGTAAGAAGGTTAAAGGAAGAATACAATGACGATAGAACAACTTCTTATTCACCTTTAATAGAAGATATTTGCAGAAAAGAGGCAAAATGGGAAAACGCTAAGAATGTATTAAAAGTGGGTTTTGAGAAAATAAAAGATAGTTACATTGCTCAAACCTTAGCTAGATTATGTTCAAAGCATGAAGACTTTGATGATGCCATATCTTGGGCACAAAAAGGTGTTGAAATGTCAATAGGTAACAAAACAGCAAACGGATTTTGTCATCATACCTTAGGTATCGTACTCGATGAACTTTTCAATCATGAAACAAGAGGAAAGTTAATTTTTACTCCATGTGAAGCAACAAACCATATAGCAGTTATTTTAAACGCTTTAGACCATTTTATGGAAGCCTGCAGATTGCGAACTGGAACGGCCGACCACATTTTATACCCAGTTCAAAGTGTTTTAAAGACAATAGTAAATTGCTTGAAATTCATAAGAACTAAAGTAGAATTCAAAACAAATGTTGATATTTTAAAATTTATTACAGATGAAACATATTTGCACGAAGAAATAGATGATTGGAAAAAATTTAAACCTAAATTTTTGAGTTTTTCTATAGAGGGCGAAAAAGCTTTTACTGTAATTGAGCAATGTCTCTGCTTCAACACGACATTCTATGCACATGAGGGAATGAGTTCGTTTCCTACGAGAGAGCATAGACTGTACAGAGTTTTACAATATAACTACCCAGATTTATTTAATGACTTCAAAACATTTTTTGGAGCAACAGAAGATGATCCGCCACAATCAAATATGCCAGAAGTAGTAAACAATTGGCATAGAAGGTGTTTGTTAAGTTTAGGGGGAAATTCATACATGAATATTTGCAATATGTTGCGCCGAATTAAATCAAAAAAGATAGTTTTTAATGTGCCCGATGCAATAAAAAAGTGCGTTGAAATTAAAAGTCACTTGATGAAAATAACAGACAGAACCCCTAGAGACTTATCTAATTTAGTGTCGGTTAACATTGTTCTAGGCCTTCTTGGTGGTGAGAAACGGGATTCACCTCAAACTATATTGGAATATTGCAAACAAATAATCAAATTCAAACGAGATCACGAAGATATTGCTTATTTCTTTATTTGTTTGCTTCTTTGGCCGTCAAGTGAAATCAACGTGGACTACGATGACGACTTATTCTATGAAAGTTTACGATTTTTGCACCGAAAAAAGGAATCGAAACAAGTACGACAACGGGAATGCACTTTTATATTTCTTAAGGAAGAGAAAAATGTAACTCAACCAACAACGCAATTCTTTCTTACTAACGGACGTGGCTTCAAATCGTATTGTCATCGTTTTGATTTGTTTTTTAGGGGTCAGGATGAATCACAATTTGATAATGCTATGTGGGATAACTGTGGAGGCACGTACAATCTGAAACGTTTAAAAGGACACCTGAAATTTTGTGAAGGACGATCAAGTATCCGACTGTTAAATGAAAAATCAACATCATCTCCTTATATAGAAATCAGAAAAATCCGCACAGGAAAGAAAGAATTTTTGTCTGAGGAGGAAGTTTATTTCTATCTGGGCTTCAGTATTGCAGGTCCAATAGCGTACAATGTGAAGCCAACTCGCCATGAAGATCGCACTTATCAACTGTCAAACAATCGTCAGTTAGAAGATACAGTTGAACAGTTTCTTGAAGAAACAGAAGAGAACTTATATTTAAAACTTCGCAATATCGAAGACTTAAAAAGCAAACTGAAGAATGGTAGGAAACTAAAGACGAGAGAGGTATGATTTCTCTATTTAATTTAGAAATAGATTCAACTAAATCATTAATACAGTATTATTTTCGGTACACTACTTACTCTGTCATACAATGATTTTTACCGACAAAGCTGCAATTGGTGTCGACTTACAATCGGTGCATCTGACACCAGGTTTAGCTGTTTAGTGATAAATCTTGACTGGTTGGGTAGACATGTATTTCAGAAACCAGAAATATTTATTTAGTAATCTCTCTGACAAGGAAAATTAAGAAGAAATTCGTGTAAAATATACATACACTGACATTTGATTGTGCGGGATGTATACATTAAGGTAGGAGTCAAACTCTGTTGGATACATGGACACGCAAAATTTAGGGCCTTGTGTAGTGATAATGCCTGGATCCATTTGAAAGTTCCTGGGTAGCATGTTTCCTAAGGGTTGTCGTTTTGGAACCAAGTTAAGCTATTATATCGTTTTAAAACTGCAACAATGTCCAACTTGAGGGCTATTAATTGGTCACAGTAATGACTAAGGGAACAGAATAGCTTTTATGTTACTAATGATGTATGTGTGTTATGAAATATGATTTTTAAACAAATTATTTTTGCTTTTATTCTTTATAGATGGAACTGCTAAAACACGAGGATGACATCAAAACAGCCTTAGAAGTTAAACGTAACGACCTGTATAGTACCTATGAATAATAATTAAATGTTTACCTTCGATCTTTATTGATTTCTACATGTAAATATTTCAACCTCAAAGTTGTCTGATTTGTGCAGAAAAGTTTTAAACCTTACTAAACTTTAAAAAAAAATCTGTCACAGTATGTTCATGATCTGTCACAAAGCTGTGTGTGCGCTTATTGTATGGTACTGAATTTAATAATTTAATAACAGTAATTCATTGTTACATTTATTCTCAATCACGCTAGTGTGGGACAAAATCCCTTCCGTGTTTTAGCATAGGCAGACAAAATCGCTCCTGTTCAAACTACAAGGCAGACAAAATCCCCCTTGTAAAATTTTTAAGGCGACAAAATCGCTTAAAATCTTATTTTTAAAATGCATTTTTAGTTCACCTGACCAAAAGAGTCATGTGAGCTATTGTCATTATTTTGCGTCCGTCGGCGTCTGTAAACTTTTAGCATTTTAATCTTCTCTGAAACCAAACTTGACCATAACTTTCATTGGATGGACCTTTACCAAATTTGTGTGTGTTACTTGGATTAGAAAACTAATATGGCCGCAACCGCAGGACTAAGTTTTACATAGCACCCTTAGTATGGGAAAACGTTTTAAAAGGCTTCATCAACCAATGGAAACAGAACTTGCTACCAATATTGTTTAAATGGTCTTCTTTGAATTTTATGTTTTTTATACCAAAAGAAAAATAAAATGGCCAACACAGCAGGAGATAGATTAACATTGGACCCTACGGGAAAAAGTTTAAAAGTCTTCATTTCTGAAACCGGTTAACCAATGAAAAAAAACTTACTGGCTATATTGTTTAGATGGTCTTCTTTAAAGTTTATGTTTTTATTGCCAAGTGGAAGTTCAAAACGGCCTCCACCGCAGGACTTTTTATACCGGACTCTATGGTAAATCTTCTTTAAAAATCTCCTCTAAAACCGGCTAACCAATGGAAACCAAACTTTCTAACAATATTTTTGATGGCCCTCTTTTCGGTTTATTGAAAATTACAGGACTTAGTTTAACATAAAGGAAATGCCATCCTCATTGTCCTTAAAACCAGGTGAGCGATACCGGCTCTTAAGAGCCTCTGGTTTTAAATGTTCGCACCGTTCAGTTTCGTAGAAATGACTTTATATTTAACATAAAAAAATAGACTTTTAATTACTTAAAAATTATAATTGTCTCATTTGCAGTGCGAGTTGGTGACCTTTTACTAATGTGTTTGTAGAACGAATATCTTGAGCAAAACATTTTGGACATTTTGTAGAAAATTTAAACGAAGATGACTTTTACTAATAAGTTATAATTTAGTAAAATAATGGCATAATTTAGTTCAATAAATTTAATTGTTTTTTCGGTATATAATAATGAAAGGGGTCAAATGGCGCGGTTCCTTTATCGACACTTGTCGTACCAAACAATACAAACCATATATCGACTTGATAAAATAATTTAAAATAAAATAACTAATAATGTTTTAATTTCTGTCTCGGTCAATTTTTCAAGTACCACATAAATACCTTTCAAACAGTATGTACAAAACCTATCGGTACTATCGTATTCAGATTCGGGAGGGATTTTGTCCGTCCTGAAAATTGTACAGGGGGGTGTCCGCCTTGTAAATTTTACACGGGGGGGGGGGGGGATTTGGTCCGTCCCTCGTTCTACACGAAACATGAGTAATTGTCAGTTTTGAAGATTAGTGAAGCCTATGCTAACCTTTCAATTTATCTCGTGTATTATGTACATGTAATACAGGTTGTGACATTGTGATTTTTTTTATGTTTTTAACACATTGTAAGGTCATCACATTTTATAAAATATCATCAAATCAATTGTGAAAATTTGTAATACGGTCGCAAGTTTAAACAAGATTTATTTTATACCCATATCTAGACATATCGATTTAAAAATTGTATTGTTAATTGTCAATAATGCCCAAAATCAAACTAAGACGAACTCTATTGCATATGTTTTAGTTTGTTTCTTAAATACCGTAGTTTCATTTTTAGCTCACCTGGCCGAAGGCCATGTGAGCTTATGCCATCACTATGCGTCAGTCGTCGTCCGTCGTCCGTCATCGTCCGTTAACAATTTCAAAAATCTTCTTGTCTGAAACTACTGAACCAATTTGACTGAAACTTGATAGGAATGATAAATGACATGTTGGCTACAAACGATCCTCATTTTAAATTGATCCTATAAAAAACATGACCGCCATTGCTAAAAATAGAACAGGGGGGTAAAACAGCAGTTATTTGCAAATAACGCAAAAACGGTGACAGATATCAAAATTCTGGCATAGGGTAAAAGTGATCAGCACGTGAAAATCTACCTACCCTGAAATTTTGAAGAAATTCCAACAAACCATGTGGGAGTTATTGCCCCTTTTTTTTATTTTTTTCTGAGTTTTGCACTAATTTTGTCTTATATCTCAAGAACTATATAAGATATTGAAGTTATTTCAATTGCATATTGTTCAGCTAAGTAAGCTCTACAAAATTGTCATTGGGTTGAAAATGTCAGATGACCCCTTTTATGGGCTATGGCCTCTTAAATGCCAGAAATAGTGGTTTTACCCTTATAGATTGCGAATCGTCCGTTAACAATTTCAAAAATCTTCTTGTCTGAAACTACTGAACCAATTTGACTGAAACTTGATAGGAATTATAAATGACATGTTGGCTACAAACGATCCTCATTTTAAATTGATCCGATAAAAAAACATGCTTGCTCATTTGATCTAAAATCAACAATGGCTGCAATTGTAGGAATCAATTTTACATGCAAACCTATATATAGGAAAAATGTCTGAAGCTATTGAATCAATTGAAACCAAACAGCAGGATTCATTGGATGGTCTCAAAGATCATGTTATTTATAACAGTAAAAAATTTAAAGTTACAGGACTTAGTTTGACAATGTGGATATGCCATCTTCTTTGCCTATATAAATCAGGTGAGCGATACAGGCTCTAGAGAGCCTCTTGTTTGTAAAAGTAAACTTATATGTGTCTTAAATGTATAATGCTTACGCAGAAATGTTTGCGTTTGTATTCTATTAGGAGTCTGGATCTAGTTTTGTATTTTACCAATATATTCCATGGGACAAAACAAAGGTTGGTATCGTACAGTAAACCCACCCTTTTTGTAAAACATTGTGAGACGTAATTATTTCAGTGACTTGTATTTAAATGTACGAATATTTGTCTCCCTGTGCTGGTAAACGTAAACTTTTATACCTTATGTAAAGCTGAGAGATTTTTCATCAATTTAGTTTTTATCATTCTATCGTTTTAATGACCTGGTAATTCTCTCTTTAATTTCTTTGTACAAAAGATTTATGTTAAACGTAAAATATATTATGTGATTGTTTGTTTCCTGGTTATTTTTCTCTTTATTAATTTCTCTGAACATTCTTTTATTAAGTATTTTTCCTTAACCATTAATTATCCTTCAATGTGTGCTAGTCAGCAGCGTGTTGAGACTTTTTCATATTTGTCTATTTCGAGATGGGTTATACGTTTTACCGAATAAAATAACAATTGTAAACAGTATTGATTGTGTGTGAAAAGTTGTTAAAATAATTGAGTTTCTATGATGTTATATAGTGTGTATGATCATGATGATGTCATTTGTTTATTAAAAATGTTAATAATGGTTACTTTCAGTATTACATTTCATTTGTTGAGCCTCGGTGGACGAATAGTAAAGGTAGTTCGTCTACTATTGATCACGTGGTCTGTCAAAACTGAGGTTGCGGGTTCGAGTCTCTCTACGGGTAGAGTTCACTCGACTCCAAACTGAATTGACAAGGATTGCTAGTTTTCCTACTGAAGGTCCGGGGGAGGCTCTTTCCAGGTACTACGACTTCCTTCCCCAATTAAAAATGGACGCCATAAAATAGCTAAAAAATTGCTGAAAGTAGCGTTAAACATCATTTAAACAAACAAACTTTCCATTTGCTATTGAAATCTTGTTTGTATGTGGTGACAGTGTTCAAACAAAAATAACCAGATTTTGAACTTGGAGCAAAAACCTTGTACATAAATTATATTTTTTAAGACTTTGATGTTGACCAAAAACAGATATCCCTTGCCTGAGGTTGAGTATTCGAGCCTTACCTACTGAAGGTCGGGGCTTTTCTGCGGATACTCCGGCTTTGTCTCACAATAAAAACTTTGCGCCTTGATAAAGCTGCGGTATTGCTGAAAGTGGCGTGGCGTTAAACCCCATTCAAACACACTAAAACACGTAGATGTTATATATACACCTGGACAAAGGTTAAGCACCCTTAAGTTTTTTTCAAGTCATATATATTCGAACACCTTTGGACAAATATTGGAATGCCATTCGTTTTTAATTTGTATAGCAAACAAAGATGTGCATTGTATAGCACAATGAACATTATTTTAACCAACAAACTCATATCATTTCATCAAAATATGGACGGTCTCTGCTCTTTCACGTAGTCTTTAAAGTATTGTCACCGAAAGCTCCAAACTGTTGTTTATTGTCCAATCACACTTGAAAACGTCAACCATAAACACAAAATGATAATTAGCCGTCGAAGGGTCAATATTGGCTATATCCACCTTTAGCATGAATGACTGCTGCAACCATGTGTCCCATACTGCCAGTAAGGTGTCTAATTTGTTGAAGCATTATCTGTAGCGATTCCCGGTGTAATTGAGCTTCTATATGTTGCTAGTTTTGTAAAGAGGTTCCAGAGCTTGTAATCTCCTACCCAATTGATCCCATAGATGCTTTATTGGGTTGAGATCTGGACTTCTTGCAGGCCATGGAAGAGTGGTCTCCAGATATGCTCTTAATGCCCTGGAACGTTGAGGTCTAGCGTTGTCATTCATGAAAACAGTTCTTGACTCTAACGAATGGTTTTCAAAGTGAGGCAGGTGTAGGCACGTAAAAAGGGGGGGGGGGGTACTGTTCGCCATTAAGGTTGCCATTGATTGTTACCAGATCCAGTTTCAATCGTGTGAGATACAGCCCCACACCAGAATTGAGCCCCCACCATAAGGCATTGTTGGAACAATGTTTTTATGTAAGCTGTGTTTTGATGCCTCCAAACAGTTATATGGAGAGAAAATCGGCTCTCATCTGACCAGTGTATTCGTCGCCAGGTTCTAAGGTTCAAATTTTGTCTTGCTCTGTACCAGACCGACCTGTCCCTGCGATGGCGAACATCAAGGATTGGGCTTTTAATGACTCTCCTTGACCTCAATCCTGCAGCTTTAAGACGATTTTGTACTGTTATGGCTGACAGATTACGACCAGGTAAACATTGTTGCTTGAGAGATGTGCATGCTGCAAACGAACCAATCTACCAAGGATCCTATTGCATTGTAAGACATACCAATGTGGATTTGCAATCTCTGTGCTTCTGATATCCGCCTCCTTTTCATGCTTACTTTAAATGATTTGGCAATAAGAAATTCGGGATTGAAGTACGGATACGTTGCACGAAAAAATAGTGCACTTTGGACGTGATAAAGGGAGCAAGCTTCACGTGGACAGAAAACCGCGCTTGATTACAATTTCACACCTGAACGCTGACATCTTTTTGATTATACATTAAAGAATTAATACTGACCAAAATCATCAAAATAAAACTTTATTTACAATAAGCGAAAAACAAAAATGTTCAAGGATGCTTAACTTTTCTCCAGGTGTATAGTTAGCTCAAATATGAGAAACACCGCTTGTATTATCCTGTTTTATCAAACTGAAAAACGGAACAATGTATTAAAACAAGATATGATAAGAAGCACCTATATTTCTTCTCCGCTCATCTTGTAATGCAAGGGTTTGTGGTTGGCGTATGCGCACACGTTATGTTTGTCCTAGATGCTCAATTCGATTATCTAAGGCAAAGGTAAGATCGTTATTGCAATCGGATGTTACACGTGTTGAATTTGAGCAAGAGTTATCGTGTTGAAATACTTCATTCTGTCTGTTGGTATAGCAGGCAGCAAGTGTAATGCAAGAATATTGTCTCTATAACATTTAGTCGTCAAACTTGCATTGGTGTGAAGCAAAGTAGTCCTGCGAACATAAGGTATTGCCGCTAACACCATGGCAATTTCATCTCTGTGTCTGTCCATTTTATGTACGCAGGCTTGAGGGAACCGCTTATTTGTACGCTGTACACACGGAAAATTTCAGCACGTCTACGTTGAAACCATGACTCAACACTAAACCATAATATGGGCTAGTTTTTTTCGAGTCCAAACCCTTTAGTGTTATACAAGCAAACACGTTCACTTGTTTGATTCTGGGTAAAAATAGGACTTCGTGGACAAATTCCATATGTCGTTGTAGCGTATTTGGGCTGATATTCTCATCAGTCCGAGATATTAGCAGCAGTGGTTTTTACTGTGACAGTTGATATTGCAGGTGAAAAACCTGGATCTGGTGGACTTGAGCAGTTTGGTTATTCGTGTCCTGCCACTTCTGGGACGATCTTTTGATAACGCAGTCTGATGAAACCACAAACAAGGGCGTGAAATCGAACTCTCTTTGACATTAAATTTATGAGCAACCTAACTTTGTTATTAACCTTAAGACGCCCGATGATAACCTTACATGAAACCTGGCACAACCTTTACGAGTACGAATTATACAAGATAGTCGAACGCAATATTAAACAACAGTTTGCACGTAAGGCACGTGCTTAAATTGTCTACAATGTGTTGGTCACTAGCACTTTTGATGTATTGAAAGTCCCTTGGTATGTTTCTCGATTCCATGCTAAATATTTAACAGCCATACATACATTAGTTTTACAAAGTTTTTTTAAACGTAAGTACTTACAATAAATATAAAACTGTTTTTGACAGTTTAATTTACCTACGTGTTTCCTTCTTTGCAGAGCATGTGTATCATAAGCTTTCAAGTTGTAGGGGTGCAAAGTTTATGGAAGCCGTCAAAACGTCAACTTTGTAACTCGGATTAACTATTGTCATCAATAACATCAACTCGTTTTTATCTGTTCACACTTTCATCCACTAAAACGACCCATATTGCATATGGGTTCTAAAGTAAATGATAAGTCTAAAAACAAATGCTGGATTTTTTTTTAAAGATTCTATTTTTTAATATTCCTGCATAGATTAAAGAGTAATTTTGCAAATGGAACAATTGAATAATTTAAAGGATCGCAGAATTTGATACATAGCAAAAGATGTAGAGCAGGTTGGAGATTGAGATTAAGTTGTTGACAAATTTTCAAATTACTTTGAAACTTTGGGAATTAACTTTTGTATCATTTCTGCATTCTTTTCAAGAATCACTGAATGTAGTGAAATAATAATTATTATATTCCTATGAACTTTTGTCAATTTTATTGCTGGTAGTTGCAACAGCATTGAAAGTATACATTGAAATTATGTATGGAAATTATAAAATCGCATCTTATTGGCTTTAAACCGCGTTCCATATTTGTCATATCCGTCTCTCCAAAAATGTCCGTCTAACTTCTGGCTGGTAACATGCAACGGTATACATTTGATGGTGAAGAAAGGGAACAGCGGCTGCCCCGTTGTACTTACTATTTTCCGAGTCAACGCGATGGCAATAGTAAGAAGCGAACTGAAATAAAAGAAGAGGAGAGGAAACCGACCGAACAACAAGAACCAAAAACCAAGTGACAGTTACAAATCCGGATATAGACAAACACAACACAAAAATCAAAAACATAAAACACAGAAAGAGAGTAACCCGAACCCAATAAAAACCATGGGTGCACTCAGGTGCTCCGGACGAGTAAGCAGTACCTGACTCTAATTAGACACCCGTCAAGTTACTCATTATCTTGTCTAGCGAAAAGTCAAATCCAGGAACAGGAAACACTACCTATGACTCAGCGAAAATGTCAGATCGTATTTGAGACACTGATTTCCCGTAACGATCACTTAAGTCGTGGTGCCGACCATAGAACTTCTGGAGAGATAACATCAAACTAGGTACAACAAACCCTTGTTTGAGTAGTTTAGCAGTCAACAGCAGTGATCGGTCTAGAAAATCTGAATAACGATCGCAGGATCTAGAATAACGTGGTAATTAGTCATGACAGATCTTACTTCGTCGTCAATGACTCCAAAGCTAATACTAAATATACTGAAGACCAAATCTGTCACATGTTAGATTTTCTAATTGACAACATATTCGTCATGTTTGGAGGACATGTTTTACAACAGACTGTTGATATTCCAATGGGTACTAATTGTGCTCCTCTCCTCGCCGACCTGTTTTTGTACTCCTATGAGGCTGAGTTCCTAGAAGGCCTACTTAAGAAGAAAGAAAAGACTAAGATCAGCCTCTTACTTAGACCTACTTCTAGAAATAGACTCAGGAAAACTACAAACTAGGCTCTACGACAAGCGTGATGACTTCAACTTTCCAATTGTCAACTTCCCGTTCATCGACAGCAACATTCCATCAGCTCCAGCGTATGGTGTGTACATTTCACAACTTATAAGGTATTTATATCGTCTCTTTCCGTTTTTCTTGAAAAAGCAGCGTTTAAAAAGATCTTTTAGCCTGGTTTTAAGCTGCGTATGAGGGATGGCCGTTTAGAGTGTCGAAAAATCAAATGTTTTAATGCTGTTACAATGGGAAAGAGATCTAGACCTCAAGATGTCTATCAGGTCTTTCGAATTTTTTAATATCCACATTTCATTTATTCCACTTCTGCAGTAGCAAATGTCATTGTATTTTTGAAGTCCCGTTTTTACTGTTGTTAAAATAGTGGTCAGGAGTTGCCATAGTGTTTTGGTAGTACACTTAGACGATCCTGCTATGAAACGCTGTTTGTGTGGATTTTTGTGAAGTTTAGGAATCCAATACAATAAAGAAAGATCACAATCTTCGACTCTGATTTTGAGATCAAAGGATGCCAATACCGATTTGTGATTTTCAATAATCTCCTCTTTTGAAAGCGCAGTGAATGTGTAAGTAGGATTGCCTAGTGAACTATCAATGCCTAACTCATTAATTAAACACTCTATGTAATGTTTTTTGCAAATAAAAATGATATTGTTAGGGGCCTTATCTGCTGGCACAACAACATATTTGTCATGAATGTCGGACAAAGTTTTAAGAGCATCAAGATATAAATTATAGATTCCCAAATGACCAGACCTCTTGCAGTTTTTACTTTTCCCTCTAAAATTTCAAAACATGTACGCGGCTTATGAATTACTCTTTTTAAAGTATATTCTGTTTTTTTGGTGTTTCAACCTTTTGATTAGAGCGCCATGTGAATGTTAATGGTTACCTTTACATCTTCTTACATTTTTCTGACTAAGAGCATTTATAAATATTTCAATAATATGAATTCATTTTCATAAAGAATAACCATATTGTTTCTTGTCGTCTGTTGATATTTTGGGCCTTTTGTCATCTCAAAGATAAATCACAAGAAAGCTTGAATGCCAATATTCAGCTAGAGTACAGAAGATTAATAATAAATAATAATAAATACTAAAGAACGGTGAAAATAATATACTGATGACTGGTGAAACGTTATAACGAGTTAGCTTAGTCATTATAACGAGTAAGCAAAGTCGTTATAACGAGTAAGCTAAGTCGTTATAACGAGTAAGCTTAGTCGTTATAACGAGTAAGCTAAGTCGTTATAACGAGTAAGCTTAGTAAGCTTAGTCGTTATAACGAGTAAGCTAAGTCGTTTTAACGAGTTACTTAGTAGTTATAACGAGTAAGCTAAGTCATTATACCCAGTAAGCTTAGTCGTTATAACGAGTAAGTAGGTCGTTGTAACGACTTAAAAATAAAACACAACATGGCACTAACGGCTTCCGTATATTAATCGCTAAGCGGGAAGTAAC